>CM057453.1:567310000-567935000 GCA_016271365.2 Neoceratodus forsteri
CACCTCCCAAAAGGGAGCAGGCCAGGTGAGCACCAAAAGGGTGGCCTCACTGAAATCACCTAGAAAGGCATGCGCCGAGTGCTCTGGATTGCTTAAAGTGGCAGGGGTGAGGTACAAGTCCTCCAACATCCTCACGAGGAAACGCTGACACTCAGCAAGATCAGCAGCTGGAGGGATGTGGATAGAAGGCTCCTCTCCCCTGGAAGAGGGGGATGAAGAGTTGGAGGGCACCGACTGCTCAGCGGGTGGTTGCTTGTGGGGAAGTTGAAAAACCTGACTGTCCATTGCCCTGACGTAAGCTAGGAACCGAGCAGCCTCAGCCCTTAACTGCTCCCAGGAGAGAGGCCCGCTAGGACCAAGGATGTCTGGGAGCGCAGGAGAATGTGGCAGAGGGATAGGGACAGAGCCAAGAAGAGAAGTCGGCTGACCTCCGCCTGGGCTAGGGAGCAGACCAAGAGCACCTAAAGAAGAAGGTGCTCTGGAAGACTCCACAGCCGACAGCTGAACAACCATTCCGGTACTGCCTTGGCTGCGCCCGGAAGAATCCCCTCTGTGAGGTGACCGGGGCCGTATAGGTCCAGAAGGACAGTCCCCTACCTCAAAAGAATGGGGCTTCTTCAAAGAGATCAAGGATGAAGAGCGGAGATTCACACTACGGCTTCTCCCAGAGCCCGGATGGGCCCCAGAAAAAGGTTGCTGTGCAGACCCTATGCCCCTCAACCCCTCAGAATCCGAGAGAGCCTTCCTCCTCGAGAGGGCCAGCCTAGGTAGCTGACAGCCCTGGCCAGCACCCTCCCCTCCCATAGGTGCTCTGATCGACCCCAAAGTTGGGCGATCCAGGCACACTACAGGCGGGGGTACCACTGCTGAGGGGTCGGTGAACCCACCAAGACCGGGCTGCAGAGCAATGGTGGCCTACACCACTGCCCGCTGGTCAGCACCACCTGATCACAGTCTCGGCAGCCACTGACCACACCTCAGAAGGGGGCTGACTCCGGCTTGTCGAGGACACTACAGGCTTGCCCACACCAACAGTCAACCCCAAGGATTCAGACTACTCGTCTGACTCAGAGTCCGCCTCTGCCTCCGAAGAGGTAGAGGCCGAGGCCCTGTGCCAGACCATAGGAGGGCGCCCGCTGCCATCCTTGCCAAATGGGGTGCCAGAAACCGAGACCACGCCGAGCCAGTGCCAGTGCCCACCACAGCACCGCGAACAGTATTAAGTGGAGGACCGGCCCGGCCGAACAGCAACCCCAGAGTCAGAACCAGTCACCACGCCGTCCAGCCCCATGGCGCCGCAAGCGGCGCCAAGGGTGGGGACCAGCTCCACGGTGCCATGCTCAACCTCGGTGCCGCAAACGGCGCTGATGCAAGAAGAGGACAAAGATGGCACCGTAGAGACTCCCACGGTGCCGCTAGCAGTACTTACAGCAGCCACAGTGGCGAGCGACAAACCGGCGCCGATGATAGCTCCGTCAGGGCCCACAGCGCCGCGAATGGAGCCAAGGCCTAAAACAGCGCCGACCAACGGCATCGAGGACTGCGCCAACCCGGACCTTGCGAACCACAGGTCCGACAACAGGGGAGTCTTCACCCCCGAAGGGGCGATTGCCTTGGCAGTGTCTCCTGCTCACCCCCCGAAAGGAGCGAGGTGGGCCTCCTGCACCGCGGAAGAAGCCTCGGCAACAGCCAGGCTACTAGAAGCCGAGGCTGCCTCCTTGGTCTGTATAGAACCGGAAGGGGACCCAGAGGAAAGGCCAAGAGTACACAGCTTGGCCCGATGAGTGCACGCCCAACCCCCAAAAGTCAGCGGAGCTCGCCCCACTTTCCACACGTGTTGCTCGATGACCCGGTGGTCCATGGAGAAACAGGCATCGCACAAATCCATGTCGTGAAGCGGGGCCAAGACACGTAAGGTAACGGTCGTGCTGGTCGGTGACGGAAAATTACGGCCGCAAGGGCACTGTCGCATGGGGGGGGGCCCATCCCGTCTTTGAAGTCTTTTTGCCCTCTGACCCAGAGATGACCTACAAGGAAAAAAACACCAAAAACAGACTCAACGTCACCAAGAATAAAAATTGGAAAGGTCTTACCAAGCGACGTCAAGTAAGGCAACTAGAACCGGCAGGAAAGGAGCCGACGGACTGCAGCATGGAGGAATAGTCGACGGAGTCGAAAAACTGTAACTGCAACTGCGTGGGCAGTAGGCCTGAAGTTCTCTAGAGCTTCCCATTAGGCGACCTCAACGGTGGGCGATGAAGAACTGGCAGGCAGGTGGAGTCGACAGCGCCTAACGGCCAACCCGTGAGCACCACGCAATGCGTCGGCCTCAAGGGCAGCGTCGATGGTTCATCAGCTCCGCCTACCAAAAAAAAAAAAAGAGCTCCCATGGGGTCATGACCTCCGGTCATATACCCAAAGGTGATGAAAGGTGAAGATTGACACAGACAAGATCATCCTTTGTGGGCGTCCTTAGACCTAACAGGGGGGATCTCATTGGTCCAGGTGACCTAAGAGGAGGCAGGCATAGTGGTTCTCCAACATGGAGGGCTGAAGGGTCTGGCACAGGCTGCAAGACTGCGGATCATGCTGGGCCCCTAAGCAACAGATGCACGAGGCATGCGGTTTGGTTCATGACATTTTTTGCGAGCATGCCACGCACAGCTTAAATCCAAGACCTGATCTGGGTTCTTCGCGATCCATAACTAGGGTAAGATAACCCAAAAAGCTAAAGAATGTGAATGGCTCGAAGACCGGTAAAGCTAGGACTACAGCAAATGCAGAGCTGCAAAGGAGGAACCTGATGCTTCCAGTGGAAAGGAATATCTGACATTGTAGTGCTCTGCCAAAGAGGATAACACTCGGGTGGGTGGGAGAGCTAGCTTGAAGACCTTCCTTCAAGTCTTAAAGGTAAAGGAAGTCCTGCCAGAAGTGTGGATAGTGCACCATAGCAACATCCCTACAACAATGGTTTTCTAAGGCAGGTGTGAGATGACACTTGTCTATAGGCATGAATGGGTTACCCATTAACAAAGAACCATAGAAGGTGATGGCAGATAAGGACCGTGTGGCCCACCTAGTCTGCCCCATTTCCCTACCTAATGCATTACCGGAGATCCTAGTTGATCTGTGGCTCACCCTCTCTTCCCTATTGTGAGTACTCTTATGTCTATCCCATGCATTCTAGAATTCCACTACCGTTTTTCCCCCCACCACCCCCGCAGGAAGGCTGTTCCAAGCATTCACTACTCTTTCTGTGAAAAAGTACTTCTTCACCTTGCCCCTGAGCCTACCCACCTCTAGCCTCATATCATGCCCCCTAGTTCTTGTACACCTTCTTTTCAGAAAAATGCCGCCCTCGTGTACCTTGTTTAAGGTGCACATGAATCTGTCGAAAATATTACACAGACCGGTCACTTACAGTGACAAATCGACAGGTCACTGTTGGTCGCTGTAATGGTGGCACAGACCCCAGCACAGCTTCTCTGGGTTTTAGTACCCCTCCCTGAAACACCTCCACCATGGAGGTGATTATAGTAAAACCTGGGGGTGTGGAGGGTGCCAGGAGGCGCAGCCCCTGCAGAAAACACACTTGTTGTCCCGACCACACAATGCGGACCACGATTACGGTTGGCATTGTGCACGTCACTGTAAAGCCAGACGGCAGATTTACTGTCAAACCGGCTTGGTGGAACCCTCATTTATATCCCTGAGGTACTTGAATGTCTATCATATCCCCCCTCTCTCTCATCTCCTCCAGGGAATACATAATGAGTTCCTCTGGCCTTTCCTCATATGACTTTTGGTGCAGTCCTTGCACTATTTTTGCTACCCTTCTCTGGACTGCCTCTATTTTGTCTATGTCCTTCCAGAGATGTGACCTCCAGAACTGGACACAGTACTCCAGATGAGGTCTCCCTAGTGATTTGTACAGTGGCATAACCACCTCCTTTTTCTGCTGGCGTTACCTCTTGCTATGCACCTAGCATCCTGGCTCTCCCCACAGCCTTCTCACATTGTTTGGTTACCGTTAGGTCATCAGATATGATTACACCCAGGTTCCTTTCTTGATTGGTGGCTGTCAGTACCTCTCCCCCATCTTGTACTCCTCCCTTGGATTTCTGTGCCTCAAATGCATGATTTTGCATTTCTTTGCATTGAATCTGACCCACCACTTACAAAAACCTACTTGTCCAAAGAACAGCAGAATACTGTGGAAGAAAGTGGTTGAGTCAGCCCTTGACAGCCAGCTGCAACAGAAGTCATGACAGGAAGGAGACTGGGCCCTTCATACCACTATTTCTAGATTTTAGAGATGGCTCCCAGAGAACTGGCTTCTGGAAAAACCATGCCTTCCACTGTTGCCCTGACCTTGACCTGAAGATTTCTTAAAGGGCTTGGCCATGTCATGCTGCTAGAACTTCTGCTTCATCTGCTCTGCTCCTGCTGCAGGCCCTATGAACCCCAGCAGGAACCACAAAAAGGGCCAGTACCTTGTGGAGTTGGCTTCACTTGCTCCTTCAGGTTAGTGACCAAAGTGACTGAGTTCAGTGTGACACTGGACTTTTCAATCCAAATAAGAATTTCTGCCACCACTGAAACAAAGAGATCCAGCCTGGAAAACAGAAGGTCCATAACCATTTGATGAATCTCTTGTTTGAAGGCTAAAAGCTGCAGCCAGGCTGGGCAGGGCAGGGCACTGAGACCACCACCGCCACTGCTTGAACTGGCACGATTCTGAGTCCAAGGTGACCTGTAACTGGTGCTTGGTCACCGCCAATCCCAGAACTTGGAGATGCATGAGATCCTGCTGATATTTCTTAAGAAGGTGTGCAGTCAGTCAGAGATCTGCTTAAACCACTCATGGTCATAGCATAGCTATTAGCCATGCTACTATAGCTTGCCTGGTGAATGCCTAAGGATGAAGCTGTATAGACCTTGCAACCATGGTGGTCCTGCTTCTTGAGACTCGTTGTCTATCAGCTAGTCTGACTGGCCCTGCACCTTCACCTTCTGGAAACAAAGAAACATAGAAATTGTCCAGAGATAAAGACCACAGGCCCATTTAGTCTGCATGTAGGCCCTATACATTGTATGTGGCCACTGACCTTATGTGATCAATGGCTTTTCACCACCCCCTCCCTCTCAAGTTTCCCTTGTGCCTGTCCCAGGCATGCTTAAACCCTCCACTGTGCTTGCCCCCACTACCTCCTGTGGCAGACTATTCCAAGCACTGACTACCCTTTCTATGTAAGAAAACTTCCTCACATTACTTCTTAATCTACCTCCTTCCAATTTCATATTGTGCCCCCTGGTTCTAGTACTTTTTCTACATTGGAAAAGGTCCCCCACCTGCACCTTGTTTATGCCCTTGAGGTACTTGAAAGTTTCAGTCATGTCCCCCTGCTCTCTTCTCTCCTCTAGTGAGTACACATTGAGGTCCCTTAGTCTCTACTCATATGTTTTGTGATGCAAGTCCTGCACCATCTTTGTTGCCCTTCTCTGGATAGTCTTCACCTTATCTATGTCCTTGCGCAGGTGTGGCCTTCAGAACTGCACACAATACTCAAGGTGAGGCCATACCAACGTTTTACACAATGGCATCACCACCTCCTGCTAGTGACACCCCTGCCTATGCACCCCAGCATGTCACTGGCCCTACCTGCCGCCTTTGTGCACTGCTTTGATACCTTAAAGTCATCAGAGATGATAACCCCTAGGTCCCTTTCCTCTTTGGTGACAGTCAGCTCCTCCCCCCCCAGTAGCTCTCCCCAGGGTTCCCTATACCCAGGTGCATTATTTTGCACTTCTTTGCATTGATCCTCAGTTGCCACATCTCTGACCATCTTTCAAGCTTCTCCAAGTCCCTCTTCATTTTCTGCACCCCTTCTTGAGCATCCACCCTGTTGCAGATCTTGGTGTCATCTGCAAACAGGTAAACCTTTCCTTCCAGCCCCTCTGCAATGTCACTGATTAAGACATTGAACAGGACTGATCCTAGTACTGATCCCTGTGGCACCCCACTGGTCACCCCCCTCTCCCCAGATTGTACCACATTTTCCACCACCCACTGTCTCCTGTCTGTTAACCAGTTCCTAGCCCAGTGCACCACCTTGTCTCCCATGCCCAGACTACCCATCTTGTTAATCAGCCTTCTATATGGGATGGTGTCGAAGGTTTTGCTGAAATCTAGTTAGGCGATGTCTACCGCCCCTCCCAGATTTACTTCCCTAGTCACCCAATCAATAAAATCTATTAGATTCATTTGATATGACCTTCCTGCTGTGAATTCATGTTTCCTCAGATCCTGAGCACCGCTGGATTCCAGATGTGCAGCTATCCTTTCTTTCAGCAGTGTCTCCATGAACTTTCCCACCACTGAGGTGAGACTGACTGGCCTGTAGTTTCCCACCTCCTCCCTACTGCCACTTTTGTGCAGTGGGACTACATGTGCCCTCCTCCTGTCCTCTGAAACTACACCCATGCTGAGTGACTCTGTGAACAGGGCCACTAGACACGCTGCTAGTTCCCTTCGGAGCTCCCTTAATATCCTCAGGTGGATGCCGTCTGGCCCCATGGCCTTAACCACCTTCAGCTTTGTGAGTTCTTCCAGAACTCTCTCCACTGTGAATGGACTGGTGTCCACTCCCCCCCTCATTGCCTCTGCAACCCAACTGTGCTCCTTGACCCTCCCCCTCCTTAGTGAATACTGAGCAGAAGTATTTGTTTAGTATTTCTGCCTTGTCCAGATCCCCCCTTACTCTCACCCTTCTCTCCTTTGAGCCTCACAATCCCCACCTCCCAGTTTTTCTTCTTTCACTGATGTACCTATAAAATGCCTTATCCCATTTGTTTACAGAATGTGCTAACCCCTCTTCTGTCTGTGCCTTCACCTTCCTAACATCCTTCCCTGCTTTCTTAGACATTCAGGGTACACATCCCTGTCCTCCTCCCTTTGGATCCCTTTATATTTCTTCAAGGATGGAAATGAGAAAGGAAAAGTGTGACCCACTGGGAATTAAACCTCAGAGCCCTGGTATGCTGTTCCAGTGCTCTAACCATTAAGTTATGGGCTCATACAGTCAGCAGGCCTCAGGTCTTTCCTTAATCCACACAAATTCCTTTCTCAAGTGTGTTGCGTAATCCTGCAACATAGAAACATATCAGAAATACAAACAGACCACTTCTCAGTGCAGGTCACTCCCTGCCAGGCATATTTAAATCAAGGATGGAAATGAGAAAGGAAAAGTGTGGCCCACTGGGAATTGAACCTCAGACCCCTGGTATGCCGTTCCAGTGCTCTAACCATTAAGCTATGGGCTCACATAGTTAGCAGGCCTCAGGTCTTTCCTTAATCCACAAAAATTCCTTTCTCAAGTGTGTTGCATAATCCTGCAACATAGGAACATATCAGAAATGCAAACAGACCACTTCTCGGTGCAGTTCAGCCCCTGCCAGGCTTATTTAAATCAAGGAGGGAAATAAGAAAGGAAAAGTGTGGCCCACTGGGAATTGAACCTCAGACCCCTGGTATGCTGTCCCAGTGCTCTAACTATTAAGCTATGGGCTCACATAGTTAGCAGACCTCAGGTCTTTCCTTAATCTAGACAAATTCCTTTCTCAAGTGTGTTGCGTAATCCTGCAACATACTTCTTGAACATATTTCCTGCAACATATTTCCTGAAACTCAGTCTTTAGCCCTGACTTTGTCCCCCACCTCCTTAGAGAACCAAGTGGTTTCCTTCTTCTTTCCCCTTGGCCACTATACTAACGCATTGGTTTGTTATCTCTACTATGGTTCCTTTCAGTTTCTCCCATTGTTTCCCCATCCCTCTATTACCCCTCCCTTCCCTAGGACTGCTTGTATACATCTACAACATTTCTGTGAAATCTGTCCTCCTGAAATCTAATACTCTTGCCTTGTGTGGCTTGACTTAGTCCATGTCTCCATGCTGAACCAGTCACTGGACCCCAGCTGCCTTCCACCTGTATTTCGTTGGACTCTGTTCCCATTGGTCCATACCAGGTCCAGAATCAACTTGTCCCTGGTTGGCTCATGCACCAGCTGCCTGAGTCCAACCCCTGCAGGATTCTAGGATGCATAAGCTTGGCTGAAGCAGCCACCTGGTGGCCCAATCCATGTCCGCATCTGCCACTAACCTTTTGGAGACAGGTATTCGAGAACATGGACAAGATTATAGCCATTAGGAATAGTTTTACAAGTGATATATTTTAACTCTGCCTTTGGCTCAAAGGGAAGATACATTAACTGAGAAATACCAAATTTAAATCCCATGCTGAGACAGTGGTCTTAATGGGAAGGGGGGCTATGTGTATTAAACTCTTAAAAATCCTTAAAGAAACCTCACCAGTTGTGCAAGTAAGGATTTTCCCATTGCTCTGAGCCTGTAAGAAGCTATTACTGAAAGATACACTTTTAGGGATGCAGGTCTTAAACCTAGTGATTTAAGGTGCATTAGGTAATCCAGAATAAGTGAAATGTCTATTTTTTGCAGACTTTGCCCTATTGCCAAACCAAAAAGAAAACATTTTCCATTTTACAGCATATGTTTTCCTTGGGATTTTTTTTTGGCTACCTTGAGTACATCTAAAGCTTGAACTAATGCGCGTAAAACTAAAAATGATGTGTTTTCAGGTACCATGTTTTTGGTGGAGAGACACTAGATTTGACTGTCATGAGATCCCTGCACATAGGAAGTGAGTAAGTCTTTCTGTACATTTGCAGCAGCAAAGAATACCATTGCTGTCTCAGCCAATCCGGGCCAATCAGTATCATCATTCCTTTCTCACCCTTGTTTTTTGGAGAATTGTCTGCATTAGAGAAAATGGTGGGTATGCATATAGTAATCTGTTTCTGAAATAAAGGTTTAGAGGATCTTCTGGGAGAGTTTTCGTGATGGGGCTCTACACGTAACAGTGGCAGTTTCCTGTTCTGCCATGATGTAAAAAGATCCACTTCTGGCACAGCCCACTGCCTGAAAATATTGTCCAGTACTGTTCTTTTTAGTGACCGTTCACAGAAACATAGACAATTACAGCAAAAAAAGTCCAGTGGTCCATCCAGTCTTCCCGTAGTTCCACATCAGACCTCAGGACCTGTTATCCATACAGGGTAAGGCAAGCAATGTTTATTTATAAAGCCCCTATCCAGAAAGCTCAGGGCACTGTACATGCAACAAATCAAAATGCAGAACAAGTAAGATAATAGCAAACATTTTAAAATATAAGCAAATATGACTAACAAAATACAGCCTTAAAATAACCAGCTGGAGAAAGCTTATTCAGATAAATAGGTAGAGAGGCTCTGAATGCCTCTACCGTGCTAGCCATGCAAATGCTCCCAAGAAAAAACTGCACAGAACTGGAGCTTCCACTCCAAAGCTCTGTCCCCAAGAGTCTCAAATGGGAAGGAGGGACAACAAGCAGGCCCACATCAGTGGAACAGAAGGGTCAGACTGGGTGATAGTGGACCAGCATATCTTTGAAGCGATGTGCTACCACAAGGCGATCATTGCAGCATCCACAAGACTGGCATGATGTGGTCACTCTGAGAAGAGCCCACTACCAGCCGGGCTGCAGCATTCTGGACCACCTGCAGGCATCACATCAAACCTCCAGATAGTCCTGAGTAAAGAGCATTACAATGGTCCAACTCAGAGATAATGAAAAATTAAAATTACGTACCTACGTGCCATCACTCATTCACACTAATGGGAACTATGCCAGAGGCGCTAGGACCCAGCAAGAACCAAAAATCTTCAGGAAGGCCGGCGCCTAGGTAGGGCCATGAGGAAGTGGCACCACAAGCCTGGCTCGCGCCATATAGGTAACCTCAGCGTCAACCCAGCTCATGAGCTCAGCATCATGGACACAGGGGGGAGGGAGGTAAGCACTACTCCCTTCACAAAAGAAAGGGTCCTACAAGAGCTTGCTAAGCTCAGGGTGGATAAGGCAATGGGACCTGATGGCATACATCCCAGGGTACTTAAGGAGCTAAAGGAGGAACTAGCAGAGCCATTAGCAGAGTTTAGTGAGTCTCTGAGCACAGGAGAGGTCCCAGAAGACTGGAGAAGGGTTTATGTGATCCCGCCTCCACAAGAGTGGTAGCAGGGAGGAGGGGGAACTACAGACCGTCAGTCTTACCTCAGTAGTGGGCAAGATTATGGAGGCACCCTTAAGGAAAGGATAGTGCAACACCTGGAATCCATAGGGCACAGGATCCAAGACAGCATGGGTTTACAAGGAAGGTCCTGTCAAACTAATCTCATAGATTTATTTGACTGGGTAACCAGGAGTGGTGGACCAAGGGGAGCAGTTGATGTCACCTACCTTGACTTCAGCAAAGCTTTTGACACTGTTCCACATAGAAGATTGATAAATAAGCTGGGTAGGCTCGGGGTGGGTCAGAGTTGGTCAGCTGGGTGGCAAACTGGTTGACGGGCAGAAAACAGAGAGTGGTGGTAAATGGTATACAGTCAGAAGAGATGCAAGTCACAAGTGGGGTACCTCAGGGATCAGTCCTGGGGCCAGTCCTCTTCAACATCTTCATTAGTGACCTTGCAGATGGACTAGAGGGTAAGGCTTGTCTGTTTGCAGATGACACAAGATCTGCAACAGAGTAGATGATCCAGATGGGGTGGGCAGAATGAGAAGAGATCTGGATAAACTAGCAGAATGGTCAGAAGAGTGGCAACTGGGATTTAATGCAAAGAAGTGCAAAATCATGCACATAGGGAAGAGAAACCCTGAAGCCACCTATAGGCTGGGAGGGGAGTTGCTAGCAGTCACAAAGGAAGAAAGAGACTTGGGCATCATCATCACTGATGACCTAAAATCATCCAAGCAGACCTCTAAAGCAGTAGGTAAGGCTAGGGAGGTGTTAGGGTGTATTAGTAGGGGTATCACAAGTCGTAAGAGGGAGGTATTAATCCCTCTGTACAAGACACTGGTTAGGCCCCATCTGGAGTACTGCGTGCAGTATTGGAGGCCACACCTTCACAAGGACATTAACCAAATTGAGGCAGTCCAGAGAAGGGCAACCAAAATGGTGCAGGGACTGCATCAGAAGACATATGAGGCCAGATTAACGGAGCTCAATATGTATACCCTTGAGCAAAGGAGGGAGAGAGGTGATATGATTGAGGCATTCAAACACCTTAAGGGCATAAACAAGGTGAAAGAGTCTAACATGTTTAAATATAAGAAAATAGCAGGACAAGAGGACACAGCATGAGATTAGAGGAGGCCGATTAAGGGGAATGTGAAAATCTTTTTCACAGAAAGGGTGGTGGATGCATGGAATGGCTTACCACAGAAGTGGTGGCTATGAATACATGCAGGCTTCAAACAGGCATGGGATAGGCATAAGGGAGCAATACAAATGACTATGAATAGATAGGCCACTGACAGAGCAAAGGCCGATGGCACATTTATAAGATAGAAAAAGAAATGGGCAGACTGGATGGGCCTTGCGGTCCTTATCTGCCGTCAACTTCTATGTTTCTATGTAACCCTCCAACCGCCTCAGTACCTTTTTTACCAAGGAGGTGCAGCGTAAACTAACCTAGTGAAACTAACCTATGTCGGACATAAGATAGTCTGAATGACCCATATAGGAAGGATCAACAGAACAGTCTTCACAGCCCAGCCATCGAGGAAGTGAAGACCAAAAACAAATAAGTGAGCTGGGGATGGAGGTGGGTGTGTGAATGAGTGGTAGAGACTTCGTCCAAGAAGATCAAGAATTATGGTAGGTACGTAATTTCATATCTTCCTGGACATAAAGTCTCCACCACTCATTCAAACTAATGGGAGAGTACCAAGCTGAAATAATCCCTCGAGAAGGGTGGCAGGAGAGAGGAGCTCACTTAGGACAGGAGTCCATTAAAGATCGTCCTGCCAAAGGATTGATGCTGTCTGGCATGGACATCCAAAGCAGTGCTTGACAAACCTGTGCAAAGAGCTCCAAGTAGCTGCACTGCAGATGTCTGCAATGGGCATGTTTCGAATTTCTGCCAGAGATGCCATGACTGCCCCGGTAGAATGAGCATATATTCTGCCTTCCAGTTTAACCTGTGCCATGGAGTAGCATTGGCGAAGACATGCCACTAGCCACACCGAAATTCATCTGATAGCAACAGGCTGACCCAGCCGGGCCATGCTGAAAGAGACAAATAGTTGTTTACATTTGCGGATCTCTTTAGTTCTGTCTATGTAGAACCGCAAAACCCTTTTAACATCCAAAGAATGTAGGTTACGTTCCCCCTCATTCTGGAAGTTTGTGAAGTAGGCTGGAAGAACCAAGGGCTGGTTCAGATGGAATTCGAGACTACTTTAGGGAGAAACTTTGGGCAAGTTTGAAGAACCACCTTGTCTTTCGAAATACAGTACACGGGGTCTGTGACCAATGCATGCATTTCAGATACCGCGGAGCAGAGGTAATGGCTACAAGGAAAGGAGTGCTCCAGGTCAGGAACTTCAGCTCACAAGTTGCTAGGGGCTCGAAAGGTTTACGGGTGAGCATGTCTAGCACAAGATTAATGTCTCAGGTGGCTACCGGTCATCTGACTGGTAGCCTAGTGTGAAGTATACCTTTAAGGAACCTCTTAACCAAAGGTAACTGAGTCAGAGACATGGAGTGTACAGGCTCATGGTATGCTGAGATCGCACAGAGGTGAACCTTCACGGTTCAGTATTGTAGTCCTGTATTAGACAGGTCCAGAAGATACTCCAGAACTTTGTTAGGTGGGCAGGAGAAGGGGGTCCAGGGAGGACTTTACACACCAGATGGAAAACCACTTCCACTTCGCCACATAAGTTTTCCTGGTAGCAGACTTGCGTGCTGCTAGGAGAATGTCAGAGACCCTACGTGAGACGTCAAACCTACTCACTTCTATCTCTTCAGGAGCCATGCGTGGAGGTGAAGGGATCTCAGGTTGGGATGGACCACTGTGCCCTGGGTCAGCAGGTTCATTTGGAGTGGAAGCTGTCTCGGTGAAGTTTCCAATAATCTGTTGATTAATGGAAACTGAATCTGATGAGGCCAGGATGGGGCGATGAGGATCATTCTGCCCCCCTGTGCCTCCGGTTTGAGCAGTACTCTCTGAACTAACGGAAGAGGAGGAAATACGTACAGAAAGCGTCTTGTTCACCACAGTCTGAATGCATCCTGACAGAAAGCGCCAGGTTCTGGATTTCTGGAGCAGAATAGAGGCAGTTTTGTGTTGAGTGGGGACGCAAAAAGGTCCAGGTCTAGTGTTCCCCACTATTCAAAGAGTGATTGTACTATGCTTGTGTTGAGACACCACTCGTGAGGATCTGTTTCCATTCTGCTGAGATGATCTGCTAGATCGTTCTGCACTCCCAGAAGGTAAACCACTTGGATCAGGGCTTTGTGCTCCAGGCACCACTCCCACACTCTCATCGCTTCCCTGCATAGGGGTAAGAGTGTGCTCCACCCTGTTTGTTGATGTAGTACATCACTGCTTTGTTGTCCATTTGAAGGAGAATGATATTGTGACAGAGAATGTCCTTCAGAGCTCAGACTGCATACAGGACAGCTCTCATTTCTAGGATATTTATGTGGAGCTGAGACTCGTCCTGATTTCATCAACCTTGGGTGTGGAGATCTTGACAGTGAGTTCCCCATCCCAGTAGGAATGCATCTGTGGTGATGGAGAGCTGAGATTCCAGAGAGACAAAGGAAACCCTTTCAGAAGGTTGTTCTCTTGAGTCCACCAGGTGAGTGACCATTTTAGAGGCTCTGTCACCTTAATGTGAAAGATAGGGATGTGTGGTCAGGGACCACTGAGTACTGACCATCCACTGAGTAGTTCTCTCATGTAAAGATGAGCCAGAGGCACAGTGAACACTGAGGATACCATGAGACCCAGCATCCACTGCATCAAGAGGGCTTGAACTGAGTTGTTCCCTCTGATGATATGGGCCATCTGTGGATGTCATTCTTACCGTCTTCTGGAAGAAAGGCTTTTACGTTGGAGGTACCCAGAAGGGATCCAATGAAGAGGAGCGTTAGGGAGGGGTGTAGTTGTGATTTTCCTAAATTCAACAGGACTCCCATGGACGT
Source organism: Neoceratodus forsteri (assembly GCA_016271365.2). Classification (NCBI taxonomy): domain Eukaryota; kingdom Metazoa; phylum Chordata; order Ceratodontiformes; family Ceratodontidae; genus Neoceratodus; species Neoceratodus forsteri. Next base: position 567,324,108 of record CM057453.1, read on the forward strand.
GAGGAACTTGGAAGCCATAGCCATGGCTTCCTGAGTCTCTTGCTTAGAAAGGGCTCACTAGTAGCCAGTCATCCAGATATGGGAACACTTGAATACCGAGTGTCCTGAGATGTGCTGTGAGAACTGCAAAGCACTTTGTAAAGACTTCGAGACGGCAAGGATAGCCCAAAGGGCAGGACCCTGAATTGGTAGTGCTGGCTCAGCGCCATAAATCGGAGAACTTGTGGTGGTTTGGGTATATGAGAACATGTTGGTAGGCATCCTGTATGTACAAGGAGGCCAGCCAATTGTTTTGAGGAATCAGAGGTAAAAGAGTGAAATCATCTTGAATTTCTCCTTGTAAAGGAATTTGTTTAACTTCCTTGGATCGAGGATAGGGCGCATGCCACCTGCTTTCTTTGAAACTAGGAAGTAGTGGGAGTAGAAACCTGTGTTCCGTTGATCCAACAGAACTACTTCTACTGCCCTGTTGTTCAGAAGGCCTTGAATCTCGGAAGCAAGAAGGTCTGACTGAGAGACAGACAGCTTGGGCTGAAATTTGGGTGGATGATCCGGAGGAGTTTCTGAAAGATTTAGAGAGTAACCCTCACGGATTATTCTGAGCACCCATTTGTCTGACGTGACTGACTTCCACTGGTTGTAAAACTGAGTCAGATGCCCTCCTACTGCTAAGGAAGAGTCCCCCTTGAACAACTGAGGTGGGACTTGGGCTGGAATCTCAGAGGGTGGCACTAGGCTCTTTCGGGCCCTGTGCCTTCTGCTAAGTTTTCTTTTGTGGCTGGGGGGCTTGATTTTTGTTGAAGCCCCCTCTACCCTTGCCACAAAAGGACTGACGGTTATGAAACTGCCACCAGTTACTACCCCTTTGAGGGGCAGCAGAGGGCGGCCTGGCCATTTTGATAGCCATTCTAGTTTTCTGTGTGGCCTCTAAAGCCTGCTCGACTTGAGGGCCAAACAGGTAAGTTCCATCAAATGGTAAACTCATAACTCTCTCTTGACATCATTTGTGAATCAAAGTTAAGTAACCACAGTGGGCGCCGGGTGCAAAATACCAGCTGTGGCTGCCCTGGAAGCAGTGTCAAAGGCATCCATAGCTGCTTTAGTTCCTGATTGTTGGACTCAGTGCCTCTAGCTATTGTCTGAAAAGCTCTGAGCCAACATCAGACTCAGAAGAGCTTCCACGGTGGCTCTGAGTGAATACCAGAGGGTATATTCATACTGAAAGAAATAACCCTGGTAGCTAGCAATGCGCATACCAGCATAGAGGAGCAAAACTCACCTCCCCAAGGTGTCAATCTTATGAGATTCTTTGTTCACTGGACATGCCGTAGAATTTCTGAGGAAGGACAGCTTTGTCATTCTCCGCCAAGACAACTATGACATCAGCAAAGGCTTGAGAGGCCAAGATAGGTCGATCCTTTGGGGGGGGCTACTTCCTGTTTAAGGATTTAGCCACGGAAAGAATAAGCGCTGGATTATCCCACACCATTTGTGAAAGTGTCTCAAAAGAGGGCTGCACCGGAGGAGTCAATTTCACAGGAATATCCAGAATGTGCAGATACTGCAGATGCAGCAATTTCCCAGGATCAATCTCTGGAGTCTGGAGAGACAGAGTGGAATTCATGTTCTTTAGCAGAAACTTAAATGAAAGGTCCTTGACCAGAAGCTCTGCTGAAGAAGGGGGTTAATTTGACACTCCGAGAGAAGAATCATCACCAAAGTCGTCTCCTAATCAAAGATCAGGATCAGGCTCAATATCGTCTCCTCCTAGCCCCAAAGGAATAGTATAAATAGGAAAAGGAGGAAAAAGAGGAGGAGGTGCTCTGCAAATCAGATTCCAAAACCCTGGTGCCCTACGTGGCGCGGAATGCACAGATGGTGCCGGCACACGTGCGGCACCAAAAAGAGATGTGCGGCCCAGGGAGGCACCAGGCACAGAGTCGCCAAGACAGGAGTTCAAGACGGTATCGCCTAGGCATCACAGAAACATCGGAGGGTCCCAACTCCATTCTTGAAGTCGGGAGGAAGATCTGAGAAAGTCAGTAGTAGAAAATGGCACCTGTGCTGGCCCCTGCACCACACCCATATGGGGGGCACCAGAAGCGGCATCGACGGCACCAGAGAAGGCGATGCATGACTAGGAAGTCCCAACTGCCCTGCTCACAGTTTGAAATCTTTGGGCCCAAAGGCCCGGAGATGGATCCCCAGGCTCAGACAGGCGGGACAACCACGAATCCATTGATCCATCAAAGCGTCCCAATGATGAAACTGCTCACCAGAAGAGCCCCCAGAGGCGGGGAGGGACTCCAGAGTTGAGATGTCAGTCACCAGAAACAGAGGTCGTGAGGGACCCGGAGAGTCGGAGTCAGACCCCTGACCCTCGCCACCACGATGACCAACACGCAGACATACCAGAGGGTGACCTCCAAAGCGGTACCGTTCTCCAGAACTCAAGGTCAAGCGGTGCGAGTCCTCGATGAAGATCAAGAATGGGACTGCTTCTTTTTGCGCTTCAAGGAGGCGCCCATCCCCCAGCACCAGACTGCATGTAGTCAGACACCCCCTCCATAGAGGCGGCGGACAGACCCAGCCCTGCTGAAAACATAGCTTTCATGCAAAGTCTCCCTACCATCACCCGGCCCATTCTTGGTGAAGCTCAAATGAAAAGCCGACTGAAGACTTCTTCGTTGACAAAATTGACTTTTTTTTTTAAAGCACTGAATTACTTAAAATAAATAAAAACTAATTAATACTGAATGACTATAGCTGCTGTCGTATAGATATGAAGATTTTACTCCCGGCAGGCGAGCAACAACCTCACTGAAGTGCACTCAACGGTCTGAAAAAAAGGAACTGAGGTGGTTGGAGGGTCAATGCCGAGGTAGCCTATACAGTGCAAGCCAGGCTCACGGCACCACTTCCTCGTGGCCCTACCTAGGCACGGCCCTCCTGAAGATTTTGGCTCGCTGGGTCCTAGCACCTCGGAGTAGTTCCCATTAGTGTGAATGAGTGGTGGAGACTTAACGGCCAGGAAGATCGTGGATTATCATCACCACATCTACAGGAGCTAGATGCAGTTTGATCCTGGGGATGTTTTGGAAATGGCAGAAGCCAGATCAGACCACTGCCCACACCAGTTGTTCTAGTGTCAACCCGCAGTCCAAAATGACCCCATGATCCTTAACCACATAAACAGCTACGAGAGATTGGACGCCCAATGAAGGAAGAGCCAGACCTCTCATCGCTGATAAGCCTCAGTGACCCAGCTCAGTCACTATGACCTCTGTCTTCCCTGGGTTGAGACATATCCAGTTTGAGGCCATCCAGTCATTTATCTTGGCAAAACATCATACCAGCACCGACATTACATCATCCATGCCATGAGAACAGGATCTGTAGAGCTGAGTATCATCTGCATAACAGTAAAACTCAACACCGCACTGCCTGATGATCTACCCCTAGGGTAACATGGAGAACAACACAGGGGCAAGGATCAAACCTTGAGGAACCATGCAGGATAACACAGAGGCCCCAGAGATGAAATTACTTAGGGTTATCTGCTGCATTCTCCCAGCCATGTAGAACTTCAACCAGCATAAAACTGTGCTAGTGAGACCCACATGGTTCCTCAGGTAATCCAATAGTACCCCATGGTCAACTGTGTCAAATGCTGATGACAGATCCAGAAGGACCAAGATGGAACAACATGAGTCACCCTGACGAGTGCAGGCTCAGTACTATAACATGGCCAAAAACCAAAATGGAGTGTTCATAGATGGCAAAAGTCTCCAGGCAGTCCACAAGTTGCTCCACCACCACCTTCTCAATAACCTTCCCCAAAGGTACTAGCCTTAATTATCCCCCATTTCAGTCAGCCCCCAATTTACCAAACTGGAGTACAGTGATGTCTGGAGAGAGGAGCCTGGAGCAAGAGAGTCCTGTCGGCATGGTTGCTGGCTCTCCGGGAGTGAGGGAAAGCAAGTGCGCAAATGGCTCAGCCCAAGACTGAAATCTCACCAGTGAACGCGAGATTTTGATCGGTCTTGGGCTGGGCAGACAAATGCTGCATTCCGTTGGCTGGAGCATCTCAGAAGGTGCCAGTCTCCAAGCCGAAATGGGAGCAAAAAAACTCATGCGGGTGCATGGTGGCAGCTCAACTCGCCTCCTTAAAGTGGTATACACCGCTGTTTACCAGGGGAGAATCTGGTGTTCCGTTAGTTTTTGGTGTGCACGGAACACCATTTCAGTAGGAATTTAGAGCCCTCATGCTGCAACATTAGCAGTCTATGTACAGTCATTACAAGTGAGAAAGGTGTGTCTTGGCACAGTGGTGTACAATAATTTACAAATAGCAATGTAAGGCTTGACACTGAGAACAGAACAAGACAGCATAATTTACAGGCATGGTACAAAAGGCAGTCAGTATACTGCTATGTGCGAGTTCTATGCAAGGCAGGTCTCTGATAAACAGTAGAGTACAATATTATGTTTGATGAGATCTAGACCAGTAAAGCATTATGTGGCCTATGTCATCAAGGCACAGGTCAGGCAGCATAGGGAAAACCAAGAGCAGTTGTAGAATTCAACAAAACTGTTTATTTGTAGTAGAAGTAACATAGAAAAAATAACTTGTTCAGAGTAACTATGTACAGAGGAATAAAATACAATCTTTTTCAGTCTCTGTGTCCCTTATTCTTAAAAACTCTTGAAATTCCAGCTCAGCTCTCTTATAAATCCTTTACAACACCCCAATCTTAGCAAACATCCTGTCCTAGTAAGTTTCAGGAGCTGCTAGAACACATTGTCCCTGAGCTGAGAGGCCCTTCTGCAGCTTCTGCAAAAGGCTCAACATTTGCACTCAAGTAACCTCTAGAGTTTATGCAGTCATCTCAAAATATAAATATATACATTTCAGCAGTAACACTATATATTTTCTAAACAATAGGGATCCCAATATCAGTTACATTTCTACACATTGATTTAAACATATTTTTATTAGCTGATATAGATATGCAAGGAAGAAAAATGACAGCAAGAGAAAACCAGAGAGAGAGAGAGAGAGAAGCAAAGAATTGCAAGATTGTTCGGGTTGATCAAGTCTGAGTCTCACAGGAAAATTTGGTTCGCAACAAGACAGAGAAGAGACAGAAAAGGAAAGATCCTTGCATTTAAACACTATTTCCATAACAAGTGGGACAGGGCCCTATTCTACCTTATCACATACACCCCCTTCTTAAGAGGGAACCTGTTTTATTAAACAGGTTTCCAAAACCTTTATTCTCCATAACATTTGCTGCTTTCAGACAATTAAGCACATGTGCATAATTTTTATAAAAGTACAGTTTAAACTCATACATTTGTTTTCAACCCTCAGAATCCTCAGTTCTTGATCCATATCGTGAAAGAAAATCAGCAATACCATTCTCTTTACCAGATTTGTGAATCATCGTGAATTTAAATGGCTGTAGTGATAGGTACTGGAATTTTTATCTTTCATCTGGTTAAATAGCCAAGAAGTTGTGATCTGTTATTAGCACAAATTCAGTTCCTAGTAAATAAAACTTAAGGGACTCCACAGCTCACTTTGCTGCTAAACACTCCTTTTCGATAGTGGAGTACTTTTCTCTCTGTCATGCAATTTCCTTCTTATGTACAGAATAGGATGTTCTGTCCCATCTACATTTTGACTTAGGACAGCATCTAGGCCTACCTCGGATGCATCTGTTTGTAACAGAAATAGTTTCTCGAAGTCTGGGCTTCTTAAAACAGGGGCTGAACATAATGCAGCCTTTATGGCTTGAAAAACTTCATCACACTCTGGGGTCCATTTCACATTATTTGGGTACTGTTTCTTTGTGAGTTCAGTGAGGGTGTAGCTAACTCAGCAAAGCTGGGAAAAATCTCCGATAATAACCAGCCAGCCCTAAAAATGACACCTGGCTTTTGTTTTTTTTTGGTTTAGGTACAGGGCTGTTAGCTACAGCTTCTATTTTAGAAATCTCTGGCTTAACTTCTCCATTTCCCAACACATAGCCCAAATATCTGGTTTCCTGTATGCCCAGTGCACATTTAGTAGGATTAATTGTCAGACCTGCATTTTTGATAGTTTGGATAACTAATCGAGGTGTTCCACATGGCTTTTCCAGTCTGGACTGTACACCACAACATCATCCAGGTATGCAGCACAGTTGCAGAACAGTGGAGAATTCAACAAAACTGTTTATTTGTAGTAGCAGTAACAGAGAAAAAATTAACTTGTTCAGAGTAACTATGTACAGAGGATAAAATTAAATCTTTCTTCAGTCTCTGTGTCTCTTATTCTTAAAAACTCTTGAAATTCCAGCTCCGCTCTCTTATAAATCCTTTCCAACCCCCATTCTTAGCAAACATCCTGTCCTAGTAAGTTTCAGGAGCTGCTAGAACACATTGTGCCTGAGCTGAGAGGCCCCTTCTACAGCTTCTGCAAAGGTTCAACATTTGCACTCAAGTAACCTCTAGAGTTTATACAGTCATCTCAAAATATAAATGTAATTCCTAGGTGGTGCTATCCCAAGGGCACCTACCCCTGCCTGCTTGGCTAGTAGCAGATTAAGGGCTTGAGTAATGAAACGGGAGCCTCCGCCGAGGTCAGGGGTTGCTAGTGGTCAAGCCAACCTGGGCACAGCCTTCCGGGACACTGTAACCCCCTTTCCCTTCTAGTGGCCTGAACAATATACAATAATTACTTTCACAATGACCCTTATTCACCAGGTGATTACCCAATGGTTTGCACTTACCACCAGGGCTGGTTCCTCTAGCTTGACCCTGGGGACTCCTGTAAAACAAGGTCAAGCACAGCAAATAGCAACAGTACAATACTTTTGGCACAAACTGGAACCACAGTCAGGTTAAATGCAAACAAAGTTAAATCTGATTTATTCAGGGACTTGAACAAGGAAGGGGCATAACCAGGTTGATTTGCTTAAAAGCTATATTAATCAGACAGTTATGCATGCAGTTCAGAGTTCCTATACAGTTATACACTCTGGGTACCCAGGTAGGAAAATGATGGGCTAGTCAGCAACGTTGCAGCTGGTTGAGGCCCTGTGATGGAAGAAAGCAACACAGTATTTGTAATCCGGAGCCGGAGTGCTCAGTTCATGAAAGAAAAGGCAACAAGACAATCAGATGACTGCACTTTTAGATTTAGCTGTTGTTGCAGGGAGCTACCTGATGTTTACTCATGATACCCAATACTGGACACTGGCAGGACGAAATCGAGACACAGGCTGTTGATCTGAGTGCCTGGAGAAGCAGGGCCCACACAATCACCGAGGCGTCATTCCTGTTCAAGGCGTTGAGTAGGGGCTGATCCCCAGGCGGTTTCCCATCGATGACTTTTTCTGCGTATCAGGTATTCTGGCTGGGCCAGTGTAGCAGGGCCCAGGCAACGGAAATGGATACGGATTCAGTCTGTGGAGCTGGATACAGCCTCCAGCAAGTAAAACACAGTTCAGACACACAGTGGGGAACCAAATCACGACCTACTATGAGCACACAGCACATTCACATGTAAGAAAATTCCACTGTACCAGGCAAATGGCTCTCCGGTCACAATGACAGAGTCTCTGCACAATCCGGGAGTTCAGAGGTAGCTGAAAGTCCTGACAGGCCAATCGCATTCAGCAAATCTTTGGTCTTCTTCAGGTTAAAGCCTGGTCACAATTCAGTGTTTTAATTCACTCTCCAAATTCTGATTCAGTCTGAAAAAACAGTTCCCTCTCAGGAACAGCAGGCAGGCATGCAGGCCAAACTCAGGCCTTTCCACAGTTCTCCCAATGTGAATCCACTATGGATTGCTGCTCAAACTATCACTTCCACTTCCCAACTCAAATATAACTGAAACTGCAAGCAGTGTGGAACTTTCCCCAAGATCCAAAAGGTTCGGTAGGTTAATCTGTCTGTCAGTAACAACAAGGGCTCCCCTCCAGGTTATTTTAGGTGCCAAAAGCCCAAGACTACAATTCCTACAAGTTTTGGCCCCACCAAGCCCCTGTAGGCAGGCTCCATTTTAGAGTTCCAAATGTACTGATTGGCCCATTCTGCAGTCCAGGACCAAGATGATGGAAACAAACAGAACTGTCCATGCTGCAAAGAAGGCAGGTTAGAAGAAACTGCAATATTATTACTACTCTAACAAATGATCAGCAAACAAGTACATCTTCTAACAGAGCCCCCACTCAGATTAATTATGACTACAATCCAGGAAGCTCTTAAAGAGACAGTACACAGAGGCTGTACAGGCACTCTCTGGCAATACATTTGAACTGCTAAAATGCAGAACACCAGCCTGGCAGTAAGCATTTAGGCAAACCCGAGGAAGACTTTTCAGGAACCCCCATTTGTAGGGGGCTTATAAATATATAATTTCAGCAGTAGCACTATATATTTTCTAAATAATAGGGATCCCAATATTAGTTACATTTCCACACATTGATTTACATATTTTTATATTAGCTGATATAGATATGCAAGGAAGAAAAACGGACAGCAAGAGAAAACTGAGAGACAGAGAGAGAGCAAATAATTGCAAGATTGTTTGAGTTGATCAAGTCCAAAGTCTCACAGGAAAATTTGGTTGCACAACCAGTCAGAGAAGAGACAGAAAAAGGAAAGATCCTTGCATTTAAACACTATCTCCAAAACAAATGAGACAGGGCCTATTCTACCTTATCACAGCCTAAGTGAAGACTATAAAGCAAGGCACTGAGGGCACAGGATGCGCTAAGGATAGTGGAGGAGGAGAGGTTAGGAGGGGTGGAGGGGGCAATTGTTATACCTTCAGGATTGACATAGCTACATTAGTTGATGTGGTAGGTCTAAGGGTAAGGGGAGGTATGGGGGTGAAAAGGTGCCATTAGTAGGGGAGGTGACAGACAGGTAGGAGGAAGAGGCAGAGATTCAGCGCCGGAAGCAGTTGCAAGACTCCATAAATGATCGTTGGATAAGATTTTGAAGGCAGCTAATGGTACAGGTGAAGCAGGCTGCAGTAAACTTTGAGCAGTATTCCAGAGCACTGGTAAGGCGTGACTACCACGCCACCCGACCAAAGTGCATCCTAACTCTGGGTATGTAAAGGCTATACGAGTCTGGCTTCTCAGCAGATAGCTGCCAGGAATGCAAGTTAGGCAATCCTTAATATATTGAGGCTTGTTAGAGATGGCCCTATAGATCCAGAGCTTGGTGTTCTTTTGCCATCTAAAACTAAGTGAGCCCCAACCTATAATGTTGTAGAGGTACAGTGATGTGTTGAGTAGGGGCACGGTAATGAACCTGAGCACCTGGTGGTACAGAGTGTCTAGTTTGGCAAGGGCTACACTAGAGCAGTGCCTGTACAGAAGGTCTGCATAGTCAATGAGAGGCAAAATGTTGTTTGTACCAACCTGGTTTCTCCTCCTGCATTACTAGATGCCTGATTCTGAAGAAATCCCAAGCCTCTGTTTAAGCTTTTGAGAGTTCCTCAATATGGACTTTGAAGGAAAGATTGAGTCAATCCACACCCCAGATATTTGAAGGAATCTACATAGTCCAGCGATTCGTCAAGCAAGGTGTGGATTTGAGGGGCTGTCCCCACCATGATAAGTAGGGGAGTTTACTACAGGTGAGAAGATCATGGCCTTTGTTTTCTTAGCGTTTAACAGACATTTAGAGTAAAGGAGATTGTTCTGTAAATGGTTAAATTCTATTTGGAGGTCACTACACGCGAGTTCCAGAGTAGGTCTGGCTACATACAACACAGTGTCATCCACAAAGAGGTGTATGTCAGCTGACTTGACTCCAGCATCTAGTTTATTTATATAAATGGCAAACAAGAGAGGACCCAATATGGACCCTTGCAGTACTCCTCTAGAGAGTGTTTTTAGGGGAGGACCCCAAGCCTTGATATGTTGGTGTCGATCAAAAGGTAGTTAGAAAACCACTCTAGGGCTGTAACTGATGCCAATATTCTGTAGAGCAACCAGGAGCAAGGAGTGGTCTACCATGTCGAAAGCTTTGCTAAGGGTTTTTTTTTTTTTTTTTTTTAATTTTTCTTATTTTTATCCCCACGCCCTCGCCGACCATCGGCTCTGGTCATGGACCCCTGAGTCCCGCCACCGGAAATTGCCGCCTCCCGGTCATCCCTGGCTTACCCCCAGAGAGAGTGGGCCACGATTCCGACCCCCATATCGAACCGCCGGAACTGTGACTGGTTGGGGAACGCTCCGTGGCCAATCAGGGCTTCCTGGGCAGAGCGCCACCGAGACGCAAGGCGTGGATTTTTTGTTCCTCCCATATGCCCTCCCGAGGAGGCGGGGCGTGCAATGACCTAGCGTCCGCCCGCCTCCGACCCCCGTTTGAGCGCCGGGCAGCGTGAGTTCTCCGCCCGCCAGAGTCCCCGAGCGCCGAATGTTGCCCGCACCTCCCGGAGAAGGAGAGCTGCCCATCGGACGCCAGTGCTTCTCCCCCGCTGGCCCTCCGACGATCCGGGTCCGTCTGCCTTTGCTAAGGTTGAGAAACAGAGTGCACACATAACTTCTGGCATCCAAGGCTCTCAACCAGTTGTTTGTGACTTTAGCAAGCACTGAGGTGGTACTATGGTGGAGTCGAAGTCGGACTGAGCAGTGTTTAGACGGTCCGAATCGTTGATGTGCTATCTAAGCTGGGTATTAAACCACTTTTTCCAGAAGCTTAGAGAAGGTAGGGAGTAAGAAGATGGGGCGGTAATGATTCAGATCGCTAGTGCTGCCAGATTTAAATAGTGGAATAACGTGGACAGTTTTCCAGATGGTAGGAGGAGCCCTGGGTAAGGGACATGTTGAAGAGATGGGTGATTGCGGGCGACAGAACGCAGTAGCCAAGTTTGAAGAAGAAGGCTCTATCAGGTCTGCCCCAGCACTTTTTCTACAATCCAGATGGAGCAGAAGGTCCTCAACTTCCTTTACTGTGACAGGGAGAAGGAGAATGTCATGCGAGGAGGGGCGAGGTTGAGGCAGGGCCTAGCAAGTTGAGCTAGAGGAAACAGTTGTGCACGTAGGCTGGGAAGCGGGGAGTCATCTAATGCTAGTTCATGTGGCAAAGTGATTATTAAAGAGTTGAAGGATTTCTTGCTTGTCAATAACAACCGAGTTGCCTGAAGAGATTTTTGGCAGGAATGGACTAGCTGAACTGTGGCCTTGGAATTCCTTTAAGGTTTCCAGAATTTAGTTGTATTGTTAGAGGAAGTGTTAAGTTGGACTGGCAGTAACTAGATTTTGCATCCCTAACCATTCTTGTGCAGCAATTTCTGACAGCTCTGAAAGCTGACCAATCGTAAGGCTGTTTGGTCTTCCTGGCCTTCTTCCAAAGTGAGTTTCTGTGGAGCAGCTCTTCTTCAAGCTTGATGAGAACCAAGGGTGTGTTTTCTTAGTAGTTCGGATTTTTACAAGAGTGCGATTTGTTGATGGAACCGAGAACAATGTTTTGGAAGACTCGAAGGCTTCTTCAACCGAAGGGGCCAGGTAGAAGTCCTGCCAGTATACGTATTCCAGGTCAAAGAGGTAGGCTTTAGGGTCAAAATGTTGTTTTGATCTTTTAAGGGCATAGCTAGAGGAGGAAATAAACCTAGGGTAGGTCCTCACGCAGGCTATAACACAATGATCACTGAGGTCATTAAAGAAAATGCCAGAGTGAGAGTATAAGTGAGGTTTGTTAACTAGAATAACATCAAATATGGTACTGTTTTTAGGATGGTTTTTGTTAGGACGGTGGACTCCATTATGAGCTGTGACAGCTCAAAGTTGTTGCATAACTCCTTAAGGGGCTGTGAAGAGCTCAGAACCAGTCCATGTTAAGGTCTCCTGCAATAATCACTTCTGAGGATAAGGAGGATAGTATGCTGGATAGGTGCCGTAACACCGTATGCCCTGCAGAGGGAGGTCTATAGCAACCTAGTATATAAATGGGGTTGAAGAGGAAGCTGTACTTTTAGCGTGGTACTTCAAATTCCAGGGCACAGCAGTAGAGTTAACAGTGGAGGCTGGGGATTTGTCCCGGACATAGATAGCCACGCCCTTCCCTATTTGGCCTGTCGGTCCTGTGGATGGTGTAGGAGGGATATTTGTCTTGCGGTCCAGGGTAGAAGGCCTCAGCCAGGTTTCTATTACCACAGCAATATCTGGGGAGGCAATACTAAACCAGGACTGAATAATGTCTAGCTTTTTAACAAGCTACAGGCATTAATGTGAATCAGGCTTAGCCCTTGAGGCCGGGCAGCTCGGAGGGAGCCTGGATAGGAAATGGGGCCAGGATTGAGTTCAGTGTTACCTGCGCAAATTAATGTCAGCAACAGGAGTTTAATGAGGGCGCTTAACAGGAGCCTATGTAGGCAAGATCGCGCCCTCTTCACGAGGGCTGGGGCAAGTGGCGTTGGAGGAGGGAAGTAAGTGTAGCTGGGGCACAGGGATGCATAAATATAAATTATAATGGATGTGACATACAATAAGTAAAGTGTGGGAAGTGGACGGAGGAGGAATGTATATCACAAGGAGTGCGGTACGAGATAGTTGCTGAGCTATGCCTATGGTTGGGTAGGTCAGCTTGGGAAGATAAAATATAGTGATGAGGGGAGACGAGACATACAGTGTGTGCCCAGAGGCTGGACGAGGGTTGAAAAGGCTAATTCACCCGTGGGTGCAGTGGTGAAGTGCAGCATGCACAATGTGCAGCCTAACAATAGGAGTATGGGGCTCATTATGTTACCCAGTTGCTCTAAAGTACCCAGCAGCCAATGGAGGGGAAGTGCAAGATGGGGAGAGGGCCACAAGAATCAAGTATCCAAAACAAGGAGCGAGAATGTAGAAATGGCTACTCCACCACCAGTTTTTGAAGAGGGTCTGTCCCTATGCAGAAAGGTATAAGAAGCAAGGGAGCAAAGGGAGTCAGGGACAGAGGTTTTAACCAGGTTTAAGATAGGCAAAGCAGGTCAGGTTTATATAGAAAACCCACGCTCAACGCCCACAAAGTTGTGTACAATGCTCCTAATATTATGATGCATAGTATGGAAACCTTTTATGCTATTACAGACTACAGCAGTATGGGAGTAGTGAGTTTGAGGGCCTGAGTTTTGTCTCACAACCTCTGACAGTAGTAAGGCCAGAAAGATGATGTACCATACTTTTCTGTAGGACAGCAGGGAAATACGTAATCGTCTCACATGCCATTTATAATAAGTAAACCAAACTAGGCAGATGAAACGTCTGTGGATTAAGATGAGGTACTGTCATGCCATTTTATGCCCTCGAACAAGCAAGTTCGAGAAATGGAAGTCAGTTTCGGATGGTGTAGAGGAGACACCAGCATTAGGGCTGGCAAGAGTTTCAGTACCAAAGAGAACACAGAGTAGCAGAACTACGAGCAACTGGGCTAGGCAGGCTCTGGCAGACATAGCGCTGAATGGATTAAAATACAAGTGACCTAGTTAGTATTACGAGAATAGTTTGTATTTTATGTCATTAATCTGTATTGATGGAGCGTCAGAGAACATTTTCGCTATACAAGTTGTACAAGACCAGACTGAGTGGACAGAGGTTTCAAACGAGCTGAAAACAAAGGGAATGAGGAGCTGCATCCCTGCAGGAAATGCACAGGTCTGAAATCCGTTCTAACACCTTGGGCCACTTTCTCAAGACACTGTGCCCTTGTGGTTGATTAGTATAAGGGACCAATGGGAAATCAGACATTTAGTTACTGTATCTGGTGCAAGTGCAGCTATTTAAAGCGGTGTCTGACTCGGGCGGACTGAGGGTGGGTGGCGCAAAGTGCCCGGCGGAGTTTCAGCTGGGTGGACTTGGCGGGCGGTGATAACATACCTGCTCGGCTTTCTCCTCTGAGCCACAGCGTAGTTCAGGTCAAGGTCTTTGCAGCAAGCCACCAGTATGGCTCAGAGCTGCAGTTTTGGTCGCAGTCAGCATGGCTAGCTGCTTTTCAGGCAGGGCCGTGGATTGCCCCAGAGAGAACTTTAAGATGGCAGTGCACTGGCCCGTGGCGCTGAGGGTTGAGGACGCTGGACACCACACCTTGTGCCACGCTGGCAACCTGGGTTCGGACGCGAGCCCAGGCCACCAGGGGTCGCAGAGGAGGGATAGGATGGAGCATCCGAGGCCTGCTGTCCTATCCGGAAGGGATCCAGGGTTCCATCGCTCTGTAGTGGCCCTGGTGACGACTGGGAGCGCTACTAGAGCGGTGCAGCAAGGGGAGCAGAGTACGGCAGATGTCGGCTATGTGCCTGGACGCATCGCACGCCAGTACTTGCAAGGAGGAAAAATCGAATTGGGTCCGGTCGGGCAGCATGAGCTCCGCTGCCCGACCTGAATGGCGCCTCATCCAGATCCTGCTTCGTGGGTTGAGCTGGTAGCTCACCATCTCGCCATGGAGGGTAATCCATGGGGTAATGAGGAGGACGGCCTGATGTCGGGTGTCAGGGCTAGGGGGTCGGTCAGGATGTCAACGCCGACCGGAGCCCCAGGGAGGAAAATATTAAGAAAAAAAAAAGATGGCAGTGGTCTCAGACCACCAAAGCATCTCAGGCAGCAGGCGGTCCACAAGCCCTATGGGCTCAACTGAAGGCCTAGGGAGAGATGGAAAGAGAAGAGATTAAGTAAGTGGAAGGTGGGGAGGGTTTCCTTAAAACAAATGGGCAGGGTGGTGTAGAGGAAGGGCGGAGAGCAGAGGTAGACAGGTAACAGGTTAGTGAAAATGCAGGAAATCTTAGCAAGAAACAATTTCAGTGTAAGCTGTAAGGTTAGATAATTAATGCTGACTCGGTAAGGTTAGATAGGTGATGCTAATTTGGAAGACCAGCTCTCACAATGCAGTGAATTAACCACTGTCTGGTAATTGTAAACCTTAGCTTCACTAAGGAGATTTTACTGTCTCCAATTGTAAAACCCTTTAACTTCACTACGGAGATTTTACTGTCTCCAATTGTAAAACCTTAACTTCACTAAGGAGATTAGTAATACTGTATGTAGCTTTGGCAATTATTCAGTGAAACTAAAGAGAACATCAGGCCAGAGCATAAGAAGGAAAATATATAGGGCGCCCGCTGGTGCAGCGGTGGTTTTCCGCTATGACGCCAGCACCCAGGTTCGAGAACGGACCTGGATCGGAGAGGCCGGTTGAGGGGGGAGAAGGATAGAGCGTCCCACAGACTGCTCTCCTTCTCCGGGGAAGGTGGGGCAGCGATCGGGCGCATTGAGGACCCCTGGCAGAGACTAGGGAACTCAAGCCGCCCGAGGCTTACAGTTCCGGAGGCGGTGGATGCAGCGCTATTGCACGCCCCACCTCCATAATGAAAATGGTGGAAAAATAGGAGGCGGTAAGGACCACCATGTGAATGAAGCCCTCCCGGAGGACCTCACTACACCACTGTCGCTGCGGGTCCCGACCAGACACTAGCCTGTGGCCACCAGGAATGGTGGCCACAACCCTCCCCGGGGTAAGCCGGGGTGACCGAGGATCCCGCAGCCATAGACGTGGCGAAGGTCGGGGCCGTGACCAGGCCGAAAAAGAAGACGGGTCCTGCCAAAAAAAAAAAGAAGGAAAAATATGAGTCCAGACTTGGAGTCTAAATTAATCTACAGGCAATCACCAGTCAGGCCCTATGAGCAAGGCCAATCTGTGAAATGGTGCCAAGAATTAAAGTTCTTGTATGAGCTCCTGGGTGGACTTTGGTGGCGGCGATCACTCTCAGCTCGGCTTTCACCTCTGAGCCAGAGCATAGTTCAGATGTTGGTCTTTGTTACAACCACCGATATGGCTCGAGCTGCAGTTTCGCTGAAGTCCGCATGGCTAGTTGCTTTTCAGGCAGGGCCGTGGATCGCCCCAGAGAACTTTAAGATGGCAGTGGTCTCGAGACCGCCAAAATGTTTCAGGCAGCAGAGGTCCACAAGCCCTCGTGGACTCAAGTGAAAGCCTCGACTCGGCTTTCACCTCTGAGCCAGAGCATAGTTCAGGTCCTGGTCTTTGCAGCAAGCCACCGTATGGCTCAGAGCTGCAGTTTGTCAAAGTCTGCGTGGCTAGCTGCTTTTCAGGCAGGGCTGTGGATTGCACCCAGAGTGAACTTTAAGATGGCAGTGATCTCGAGACTGCCAAAGCGCCTCGGGCAGCAGGCGGTCCACACAACCCACGGCTCAAGGGAAAGCCTACGGAGAGAAAAAAAAGAGAGGGATGGGTAAGTAAGTGGAAGGTGGGGAGGGTTTCCTTAAAACAAAAGAGTAGGGTGGATGTAGAGTAAGGGGTGGAGAGCAGAGGTAGACAGGTAACAGGTTAATGAAAATACAGGAAATCTTAGCAAGATACAATGTCAACAGAAGCTAGATAGTTAATGCTAATTCAGTAGACCAGCTCCCACAATACAGTGAATTAAATTATTGAGATTTTACTGTCTCCAATTGTAAACCCTTAACTTCACTAAGGAGATTAGTAATATGCAGCTTTAAGCAATTATACAGTGAAACTAAAGAGGACATTAGGCCAGAGCATAAGAAGGAAAATATATGAGTCCAGACTTGGAGTTTAACTTGATCTACAGGCAATCACCAGTCAGACCCTGTGAGCAGGGAGCCAATCTATGAAATGGCACCAAGAATTTAAAGTTCTTTGTATGAGTTTCTGGGTGGACTTGGCGGGCAGCAATCACGTGCCTCCGACTTGGCTTTCACCTCTGAGCCAGAACATAGTTCAGGTCCTGGTCTTTGCAGCGAGCCACTGTTATGGCTTGGAGCTGCAGTTTCAGTCAGATCCGCACAGCTAGTTGCTTTTCAGGCAGGGCGTGGATTGCCCCCAGAGAACTTTAAGATGGCAGTGGTCTCGAGACCGCCAAAGCATTTCGACG
The DNA here is from genome assembly GCA_016271365.2 of Neoceratodus forsteri. Lineage (NCBI taxonomy): Eukaryota > Metazoa > Chordata > Ceratodontiformes > Ceratodontidae > Neoceratodus > Neoceratodus forsteri. The sequence goes on from CM057453.1 coordinate 567,340,999, forward strand.
GCAGGCGGTCCACAAGCTCTAAGGCTCGCGTGAAAGCTCTTCGTTTGGCTTTCACCCTGAGCCAGAGCAGTTCAGGTCCTGCCTTTACAGCAAGTCACCGGTATGGCTCGAGCTGCAGTTTCCAGTCAAGTCCGCACAGCTAGTTGGCCAGGCAGGGCCGTGGATTGCCCTCAGAAAGAACTTTAAGATGGCAGTGGTCTCAAGACCCGCCAAAGCATCTTGGGCAGCAGGCAATCCACAGGCCCCACGGTATCAAGTGAGATAAGTGTCATGGGATCTTTAACTTCCACCTGGACAATAACCGGAGATGGGCAGAAGGGACCTCGGTTTAGCATCTCATCTGAAGGACAGCACCTCAACAGTGCAGAACCCCTTTGTACAGCATTACAGTGTCCATTATGGGTATTAACCCACATTACCTTGTGTGGGGCTAGAACCCACGACCTTCTGATCTTCCGGCCCCAGAGGTGAGCATGCTACCTACTGAGCCACTGACACTTACAGTGTTACAATCTCACAGATTTATTACTGGATCAGTGTCCCTTGTAGGATGACTTGATTACCCAGCAGTTAGTAATAATCCATTGACAATGCAAAATGACATAGAGGCCACGATTCTGGAGCAGCCTGGTAGACTGGCTCAAGCTGCTATTTTCTGCAGCTTGCATCGATGCCTGGTATGCCAGGAACCCTGCCCCTATTCAGGGACCGTGAGCCCCGCACCGAAATACCCAGATTTGCTGTATCTGACTGCCATGCACCAAAGACATGGTGCATGGGAGGGTTTTCCAAGCTGCGTGCATGGCAATGTGGCATGGGCAGGACAGGAGCACAGAACATGCAGCAACAGCAGACCACCGAGCCCACAGCCATGCTGACATGCCAGACAGACTGAGCTTCTTAGACAGGTGCACAGGATGTCGTGCACATGAGTCCACTACCTCACCTATGTGACTGCGGCCCACTGTGGAAGTGCTCTGCTCCTTGACCACACATTCCCCTTCACAGCCGTTGTCCACAGTGTTCATCCAGTGATCCCTGTAGACAGTTCCCAGGCATAGGCAGCACATGGGCACCAACCAGCCTTTGTCTCCCCATGCGGGTTCAGCGTGGGCCTTAGAGCCAGCCCTGGGGTGGTTTAACATCACCAGGGGTGGGCAGCAGCCTTTCTGATCCTGAGTACAGAAATGCCACAGCTGTGCACTGACCTATGCCACTGCCGCCATGCCACAGCCATGCATCGGGTGCAGGGTTAGTACCAAGCCCAACTGGCGTAGAGTGGTCCCTGTTTAGCACAGTTGCATTGCTGAATTGGGGATTATGCAAGGTGCAGCACAATGAGCCCATTGTGTCAAATCTCTTGACACAAGCACCTTGCTTCATTCCTGAGGGTTTGTGAATCAGGCTCAGAATACACATTTCTGTAAAATGACAGTCTGTACACCTTCTGTACTGACTACATTAAATCCTGTTAAATTCAATCGATGATACACGACAAAATAACTGAAAAGGAGAAGAAACAATATGGATCTTTACCCTGTTGGATGGAAAGGTGTGTTTATGCTTTTGAGACTTCAGAGACAGTCAAAATTAAAACTGAGAACTCTTTCTGCTTGCCTGCTTGTTTGTCTGTTTGGATATCTTGTGGACTAAAAAGATACTTTGAATTATAACACTCTCTATTCAACCTCTTACAGTAGTTGAACTGATCACAGTTTAATGAATTATCCTACTGTAGCTTTGGCTACATACCCGTTTGCCATATTGCTAAGTTTCACTTTAATGTAACAGTCTAAGGGACACCAGGGCAGAAAGAGTGGTGAATAAATATCCCATGAAAAGTGATCAGTGCTTGTCAAGGGTCTAAAGCATACCTCATGCAAGACTCTCAACTAAGATGCAATTAGAAATGAAACTGAGATCACGTAATGCGCTGCTGTACAACCTTTGAATAAACTTGCATTTGCTGGGAGAAGAGGAGAGCATCTTGATGTTGAGGCTTTGTTGATGTATTAAAGTGGAACTGCGTAAATGCAATTTAATGCTACTTAATAGAGAAATAAATAAAATAACATTTGCTGTTATGCTGTGAAAAACATATGCTCGGTGAAAACCCGTTTCATGTAACCTTGCATGGCCAAGGTTACATAGCTCTTAGTAACATACAGAATGGCTAATGTACTGTAAAACATTGTGAAAGAATGAAATGTTGCACTGACTGTGTGATAACAGGAACTGGCATCCCAGTTATGTGACCTGCCTTGGTGCTAAACTGTTCTCAGCACTGCAGTAACTTTCAAGCTCTTTGTTTAAAGGTAATTGGAAACTATTTTACATATATGTACATTGCAGTGATTCCTGGTTTCTGTCATTTTAAAATTCAGCTTTCTGAAATCATTTGTCTATTTTTTCCTTCAGAAATGGTTTGTATTACTTTATTGTCTGCTAGAAACAAAAAACCCTCTAAGTAACACGAAGCTAGGATATCTTTGGGTGGCTGGGACATTATAGTTCTACTTGTGCTCATTGTACTGTGATGCTACAAGAATCCTCTTGGTGTCCTAACAACCCTGACCTTCACAGTCACTGGTTACTTATTCTATATGACTCTCTAAGGCATACTGCACTATTAAAAATGTGATAATTTTGTGCTGCAATGAACAACCAAAACGTGTCACAAGACCAGTTGATGTATTTGAACAACATATGAGAGTGTTATTTAAATGAGTCCCTCTCATCTACTCATAACCCCACCAGTTTTGAGACTGTCTGAAATAATGGCATTAATCTGTCCCCACGGCTTGTAACTGTGTTGTTGGCTCCAGCCTACCTGGGAAGCTGGCACTTTGGTAGTATCCAAGGGTCAATACTCTATATGGGAAGTGAGAGCAAGCTCTGTCAGGGCTCTGTTATTCTGCTCTAACTAGAGGAAAGCTGATCTTAATGAGAACTTTATTTATTTTTCTTACAATTGGTTCAGGAAATGCCATCAAAAATGAAATTCAGCTAAAAAGTTAACTAATGAATTTTTCATAGCAGGCTGCTTTCAGAGCTCATCTTGAAAACTCATTTGCTGATTTCCACCACGATAAATATCTTCAAGGAACTCCATTTCTCTTATGCATTGTCATATGTCCCTCCCTTATGCAGTCACAAGTGGTGCTGCGGAGTTAGAAGTGAAGAGTCACTAAACTGAAGACATTGTGCAAATCATCTTTGAATTGGCAGCAACGGACCAGTTTTAGATAGAAAAGCTTAGCTAAAATTTCTCATGTGAGAGCACCAGAGCCTTATGCACATGCATAGATAAAACATGTGTTGTTACTCTTTTGCAGTTCTTTGCTCATTACCAGCATGGAACAATAAACCAGTAATGAGCTGCCATATTAATTCAGCTGGATCAAAGCGGCTGTGTAGAGTGCAAGACGCGATAGAAAGAAGTATATTCAGGACATGTCTGTACAGGCATCTCATTCACTTTGATATGCAAGCACCATGAAAAGGAGGCAGCGCCACTCTGCAAGAGCATTAACCACTTGATGTAAAACTTACTGTGATTTATGAGGACTTGGGGGTTGGATTGTCATTTTATGGCAGTTTAAGGCAACGTTTTGGTATTGGCTGATGGTGTGCCCTGGGTGAATAGTACCTAATTTATTTTCTAGGAGACATACAGTGTACTGTATCTTACCCCAGGATGTCTTACTACAGGAATGTGTTTGGTGGCGTTGGCTTAGTTGTTTATAGGGATCTATGTGGCAAAAAACACCCCATGTAAACCAGCATACTATAGCAGAGTAGTATTCACCCAGCAAAAGTTCAGAACTGAATGGACACCATAGAAAGGTTTCTTCCTCACCTCAAGAGAAGGTGATCGCTTCAGAGCATGCTGGGTGTACCGTCAGAGGGCACAGCAAGGATGCATATTCTGTGCTCCTTGCATTATTGCTGACTTTTGTGGGTGATGAATACCTTCAGTTTCCAGTGCCCCAAATCCATTAGGTCAGGTTTCAAAACATTTGCACATGCAATGGAGTCTCCCAGCAAATTTTAGAACAAAATTTAGGGCAGAAAAACCTGCCCTAAATTCTGCGGGGATGTTGCTAGAATTTACAATAGTCAGATATCCAGGAATGACCCACAGAGACTTCAAATAACCAGTTTTCTGCAAAACAACAACAACAACAAAAAAAAAAACAACATACAGTATTTCAAATTTGTGAAGTCACACTGAATGTGCAAAAATATTTTGAAAATGTAAATAATTCATCATGCTGTCCATTTAGAAAAAACAGGTTGTTTTCAGATTGCTTAATGTAAAGAGCTGATAATGGATTCTAAGGGCTTCTGGGAATCTTAATGGGATTCTTTGGCTGGCAGTATAGCTTAGGGGTTGGGTAATAAGCTTTGGATGAGCTTCTTACATCCACCAGACCTGGGTTTAATTCTCACAATTTCCACTTGCATACTGTGTGACCCTGAGCAAGTCACCTTAATCTTCCCAGTGCTCCCAGGTCACCCATGAAAACAGGCCGTGGGCCTAGTGGGCCTTACCCAGTTACCAAGGAATAAAACTAACAACAAAAAGTGTGTTCCACAAAATGATCCACACTCATGGATGGTTGCTTGCATGGGCATGAGGATGGTGGAGGTCCCGCTCCATGCACATGGTGTCCTCCATTCCACAGCCCCTTGATGCATGCTGCCATGCCATCTCACCCAAGCCCTTGCTGCTGACACTTCCAGTATGTGGCTGGGTCGGGCGTGTGCACCCTATTCTCAGGTGGAAGCTAGTGGCTGAGGGACTGCAGTAGTGGTTTTGCACCCTTCTTGCCAAGCCTCTGGACCTTCTTTGGTGCCTGAGTTGTTGTCACGCTACCTGCCACCAGCCCTTGGAGCCACTATGGAGGGCTGGGGAGAGCCACATACACAGGGCAGTGTCAACACAAAATCCAGTATACTGTTTCACCAGTGGGGTTATGGCACCCTTGGAGGACAGCCAGGTTCTGCTCTGTGCAGAGACAGGGATCCACTACAGAGCTGGCCCAGGCATCTGTTGGGTGCCAGATGTTTGACATAGCTCTTCCCACTGACTCGCTCTCAGCCCCTTGTCGCAGCACTCTGTGTTCACTTCTTGGGAGGCTGGGAGAATGTGTACTTGAGCAGACTTGATAGACCAAAGTGGCCTTTACCTGCTGGCATTGTTGTATGTGTCCATCGTCTAATGGTATGGTGAAATGAACCTCAGATATACACAGTTCGTGCATTTAGGGATCGGGCCTATGTCTTGAATGCTTGTTTCATTTTTAAAAACAATTTTAATCCAGTAACTGGCATAACCTACAACTTTGCAGTTGTTTGATTCATACAGTCAAATATTGACTTTGGAAACAAGCAATCATCTTAAAACTGGGTGTTTCCTTGTAGCAAAAGTAAAGAGCCCTAGTATCGCATGAGAAACGTCACCTGCTCTTGCTGCTGATTTACACCTGACATCAGAGTGCTCTCGTTATGACATCATTATAATTTCCACAGCCACTAAATGTGATGTCACAAGCAGTTCATTTTGATGTCAAGTAGGCAGAGCAGATGAGGTCTAGAGTACAGAGATTATGGTGTCATGGAATTTACATAGATATACTGTAAGGAAAGAGAGAATTAAGTATTCAATAAGACATGCCAGGGTGAGTAATTATGGGGGAGTAATTGCACAGCTAGAAGGTATTGTCAGGCACAAGTTGCTTGCACCAAGTTCCATTTAAACACCTGAGAGCAAAGTGCAGTTATTCCCCATAATTTCACATCCCTAAAGTGTCTAATTACACTCATAACAGGCAGAGAAAATTGTGAGCCACTGATTGAAACATAAGTTAAAGTTTGACTTTGGAATGGTGCAAAATGATTACATTTATAGTTGACAGACAAAGTAGTCCCTTTGAACAGCTCAGTTCCCTGTTGATGTTGAAACTGCCGCTGCAGCTAAGTCCGCCGCACTGATGTGTACTGTTCCTAAGAAAAGCTAAAAATGAAAGAAAAGAAATGCTGATGCTGAGTACAAAGAACATTACATTGCATGAAGAAGCATGCAGTTTGTACAGCTCCCTTACTGTAAGGTCTGTGGAGTCAATGGGCTCTGGGTCATCCTGCCAAAAGCAAAAACAGCAGCCAGCCAGTGCCGTAAGCAAAGCGTGGCTGCAATAATAGTCGGGTAAAACACCGACCTGCCACAAAGCGGCACATGGCCTTTAATACAGTGGGCTTCTATGTGATTTTGTGGGGGCTTTGCCCTATGCCTCTCGATGTGGGTTCCCCCACACCCCAGAATTATTATAGCAAACTCGTGTGTGTGTGTGTATGTGTGTGTATATAGACTTCGGGAATGGGGAGTAACTCAGGAGGGGAAAATAAAAGCCATAAAGGTTGCAGCACAGGAAACCTGGTAGGAACGAACCATGATCCTAGGTCTCTGTTTCCGCCATGTGTTGGTGGCTTAGCCACTCCACCATGGGAGCGGCTCAACCAGCACCCCAGCACATGGCAACCTGATGCTTCCATGGTTTCAGTGTACAGAAATAGAGATAGCGGTAATTCCTACCACTGTTCTACCCCTGTTGCTGTAATTCCAGGTGCACTATACAAGGTTGTTAATACCGCACTTATCTTTCTTGTGCGGTATTGACCCCAACACCAAGTTGATGCGGTTTTAGAACAGGGCTCTGACTGGTCATTTCAAGTGACATGCTCAGATAGCTCTGGAGACTGTTGTCATTTTATGGCACTATAGGGATTTGAAACTTGTGCACAGATGCCATCTCTATAGTGTGAGATGCACATTGATATTGTAGTTGAACTAGTGCACAGGCTAAAGAAGTACAGGAGTGTATAGTTACATAATTACACTCCTATACTGGTCTCATAGCCAATCTAATGGCTAACATTTTCTTACCATGTAATAAGTACAGAGAATGCATGAAATATAAATTTGAATGCATTTATTAATGGTGTTTCATCAGTTTTCTAGAGACTTCAGGGGCTCTATAAAACAATGTTAATATTTTCTTATGGGTGGATTCTTTACGATTGCAGCAATGCAGGAATCTTAGATACATGTTTTAGATATGTAATTAAATTGTAAATTACAGTAAATGAATGGAAATATGTTGATACTGCATAACAAATAATTTGTTTTGTGTTTCAGTTTGATACATATGCTACTCAGAAGTATAGAGGAGTTCATTTTGGAAACAGGACTGGAAAGCGGTGACTTTAGAAACCCAGATGGACCAGGACCTGGGGCATATGAGTTATTTCAGTAAGTTTCAAAGCTGTCCAGCCACTTGTCTTTTGCTTTATCTTAATTGATAAGTAAAAAAACAAGTTGTACAATTGCTTGTACTTATACTGAATCAATTTATCCTAATTCTGTACATACCAGCAGAATGGAAATCATTTGAAAAGGCTGATTTGTTCATGAGGCAGATGCCACATGTTGAAGATTTTGTGCCAAGAAAATGTCACCTGGCATCACTCAAGACTGACATTTCTACTGCACTAGAAAATATTCCATTTATGCTTATTCACACAATCACTTCCAAATTTGTGCTTTCAAGTTCACCCATTTGTCTCTGTAGTAGCATGGGGACTACTTACTGGGAAACAGGGTCCTCGTTCAAAACTTGTTTTCCAGTGTGTGCATACACCCAGCTGCAATCTTATGTACGTCTTCTTTTTAGTTTGAAGGGTCAAAATATGCATGCAAACACATTTGCATGGAGCTATCAAAGCTTTACTTGCACAAGCAGGGGTCATTTATTTAGTTCTCTTTATCTTTAGCAGATTGTTTCTATATTTCTCCCTGACCCACCTTTGCCCCCTGCTTCTCCTTAGTTTTTCCATTGCAGCTTTACATGCACTGTGCTATGGTCCCAAGCTCCCTTTGCCCCAAGTTCCTCTCTCCATTCGGCAGGTATAATTCAGGAGAGCAACATGAAATTTTAGTATTGGAAACAAATGTAGGGACCACTTCAAGACAGCTGCATAAGACGCTGGTTCACAGGATGTGCCAGACCACTTATAAGCATGTAGATAGTATTTCACTGGGTATCTTGGAAGTTGTAGAAGGTTCTGCTAGCTACCGGAGCAGCCAAGTAACAGCTACATTGCTTACCCTTCAAGGAGGCTTCCTATATCCAAGTGGACTGGACTAAGACTGCTTACAGCCCAAATGGGGATCCTCGCTAGAACAATAATCCAAGATTCCAAGTGCTAAGTGGGAACTTCCTCAAAATCATCAGGCTGATCCGGCAGGACATATTGATACAAAATGACTTGATTGCCTGGGAACCGTAGTATTACCAGGAGTTAGTCATGCAATAAAATGACTAACAACCTTTTGAGCACTATACCATCAGGTAAAGAACATTTTCCTACAAAGGGAATTGTGTTGTCTGTGCATGCAATGGCATTCCAACTCCTTACATCAACAGGGTTCTGGCCACCTGGTAGGGTGATAGAAGCACATGTGACTTAGGTTCAAATTCTGAGCCTTCCACCTAAGCCCCTGCAGCTCCTATGTCTTCAGTTAACTGTGCATCTTGATGAGGCTGCAACACGGTCACTTGTCCAATTTTCCAGTATAACTCAGTGTTGAAGGTAAGCACTCCCTTTTCTGAGCAGACACCGATTCCTGTTTAGCACAAAACTAACATTTCAGGCTACTTTTATTAACTTGCCTGTGAGCTACATTCCAGTAGCCACATATTTGTCAGGCTACAGTAGGAGATCCTCAAGGCCTTCCTATTTCCTTATGTCATTTAGTAAACATGTATCTCTAATGTGCATGTGCATTTCACAGTTCATATTTGGCACGTTAATACTGAGCTAGGGTGTGGTATCACTGCCTGCTCCCCATGAGTGGGAATGACCTTAACGTCTTACTTCTACTTCCTGACTCAGCGACTGTAGTTTAGCACTTGCACAACATTGTCTGGCTAGTTTTAACAGGATTCCCCATATAGTGAAGTATTTATGCTCTTGACCATGCTAGCGACCTGGCTCCTATGGCCCCTCTGCAGTGACTGTAGGTAGTTTGTCACACTTACCATGCTGGATATAGAAACATAGAAAGTGTAGGCAGAAAAGGACCAGTGGGCCCATCTAGTCTACCTTATTGTCCCTACCTAATACTATACCCTGGACCCTGCTTGGCCTCAGGAATCCCCCCTTACCTGTACTTAATACTCAAGTGCCTGTCTTATGCACGTTAAGCTCCCCACTGTCTTCACCCCACCACCACTTCTGGTAGGCTATTCCAGGTGTCTACCACCTTTTCTGTGAACATGTTTCATCACATCCTCTTAACCCCCAAGTTTCATAATATGCCCTTGTATTCTGATGCTCCTCATTCTTTGAAACAGACTCCTCCCTGCACTCTGTTCACCCCATGAGGTAGGTGTTTATAGGTTTCAATCATGTCCCTCTAGCTCTCCTCTTTCCAGGGAGTACATGCGAGCTCCCTCATCTCTCCTCATATGGCTTCTCATGCAAACCCTGCACAATTTTAGTAGCCCTCCTGTGGACCGCCTCTACCCTGTTGATATCCTTGCAAATCTATGGTCTTCAGAACTGGATGCAGTATTCCAGGTGGGATCTTACCAGGAGCGATACAGAGGCAGTACCACCTCCCTTCTCCTACTAGAGATTCTCCCATGCATCCCAGCCTCCAGCTTGCCTTGCCTACTACATTGTTGCACTGCCCTGCCACCTTGAGGTAATCAGACATGATCACCGCAAAGTCCCTCTCATGCTTGGTAACTGTAAGTACCTTTACTCCATCTTATACACCTTCCTTTTTATTTTATTTGTGAAGTCAGTTTACAACCTTTGAGCCAGAGACTCGTTTCCAAAGGTACCTCGTCACATTAAAGACATACATAGAGTTTTAGGTTACATAGCATAGGTTTGCAAAACAATAGGCGTTCAACAGAGGCGCACGTCACACTGAGGTCAGACAAAATACATTTAGGTTACAGGGTACATGAATTGAGAACAGGTGTTACACAAGTTGGTATCAAACATTGAGCAATCTAATAGGTATAATGAAACAGCTGGCACTGGCCAGGCTAGACATAGGTACGGTGTACCGGGAAGCGGTGATGGGGATGGGTAGGGAGAGTGCCCGGTGGGTTGTCTTGAGAAGTCGAGGTGGAGGCTACTTTCAGAGACAGGAGCAGCTATGAGTGTTGAAGAGTTGGTTTCAAAGGGTGCTTTTGAACTTGGAGATCATCATCATCATCATCATCATCAAATATTTATTTATTCAAGGCGAACATCATTGAGCAAGGCTCATTTACAAGATGGACCTGATAAGGTCAAGGTTCAATAGTTGATACACAACAGATACATCATACACCTATATAAGACAGTTATACATACAGGAAAAATAATGTTTGTAAACACAGTGATGTACAGTAAATTCACATGATAAAACAGGTTACAGGAAAGTCAAGCTAATATTTGCAGTATGTACAGTATATACATATCCAGTGGGGGCATGGCAGACACTCAATATAATGTAATACTAGGATGGTGAAGGTATTACTGGGTGCCATAAGATGGGGTGTCTGTCTGGAAGGAATATGCCATATATGGTTTGGAAGGAGATTTAGGAGATGACAATGCTACCTCTAGTAGATGGTGGTGGCATTGGTGATGGGGGCAGGGAGAGAGTTAAACCAGGATGGGGCTCTGTAGCAGAAGGACCTCTGGCCACAGCTGGTTCTTGATCTGGGGACCATTAGAGTGGTCTTGTTGGATGACCGTGTTGCAATAGTGGGTGGGATCTGGTGGATGGATGCCGTTACCCGGGGGAGGCCAGTGGGGTTTTTGTGAGGAGGCAGGTTTGATTCGGAGCCGTTCATCCAGGGTAAGGAGTTTAGCCTCGTCATACAGCTGACAGGTGTGTGTGTGAGCCTGGGGCACCAGTAATCAATCTGCAGGCTTTATTCAGGGTTACGTGAATTTTTTGAGTGCAGTCAGTCGGCAGCACCATAGACTGGTAGACCATAGTCTACAAGGGACAAAACGGAGGGCGTAGCAGCGAGCCGGAGCGCATTTGGGGAAGGCAGGTTCTATGGTGGAAGAGGATGCCAAGCCGTGTGTTAGTGGCTGTTGTAGGGCATCAATGTGGTTGTGAAATGTGAGGCTGAGTCGAAGGTAACCCCAAGGTATTTGTAGGAGCAGACTTGTTCCAGTGGCTGTTTGGTACTAGGAAGGATATAGAGTGGGTGGTTGCTAGCTTTGTTTTGGGGTGGGAAAAGAGCATAGCTTTGGTTTTTAAGATTGATGACGAGTCTGCTCTCCTTAAACCAAGCTTGGCATTATTGAAAGACTGCTGTAGGGTGTCCTGAAGGGAGGCGGATTGCAGTGGGTGGCAAAAGGACAGCGTCATCTGCATACAGGAGAATTTTGCCAGGGCATGCACTGGGCAGGGTGTTCAGATAGAGTGAGAAGAGAAGGGGCCCAGGATGGAGCCTTGGGGACCCAGAGTGAATGGGACGGGTATCAGAGAGTACCCCATTGATTTTAACACACTGTGATCGAGCGGCTAGATAGCTTGTGCACCATGCTAGGGGCCAGCCGAGAGACCAGTGTGGCAGAGAGCATTCAGCAGAAGAGGATGGGAGATGGTGTCGAAAGCCTTTGAGAGGTCGATGAACACTGCACCAGCTAGGGAGCTGGTATCCAAGGAGGAGTGTAGGAAGTTGGAGAATTCAATTAGGGCAGTGCTGGTACTGTGACCAGCACGGAAGCCATGTTGCTCTGGGCATAAGATGTTATGCTTAGCCAGATAATCAGTGATTTGAATGGCCACCACTTTCTCCAGGGCTTTGGGGGGAGATGGAGATTGGCCGGTAGTTGTTGGCCGACGACCTGCGCCCCCTTTATAAATTGGTGTGATTATGGCTGTTTTCCAAGCCGTGGAAATTGTCCCAGGCAGAGCGATCAGTTAATTAGGCTGGTGAGTGGGGCAAGGACTATCTAGCACCAGCCTGAGGATACTGGGGTCCAGTGAGTCACTGCCGGGACTGTTGCTATTCAAAGCTTTGATTAGGATGGGTCTGTCTTCCGGTGGAAATCTTGCGCAGGTGGAAGCTGGGGTGCTGGAGGACAGGGGAGGTTGGTTGGGGAGGTCAAAGAAATTACTAGGAGTACTGAGCTAAGGTCAGTGAAAGCGGTGTTGAGCCAGTTAGCTATGGTGGCAGGCTCGGTGGTGGTAGTGCCATTGCTGGTGAGCTGGGATGGGGCAGGGGAGCGAGATTTTCCGCTTAGTTGTTTAATATTATCCCAGAAGTCTGGGCTGAGCCCCAGGAGGAGGTAGGGTGGCCTGGTAATGGTCGGCGTTGCACTCGGATGGCCCAAGAGCACTTATTCCGGGCTGCATTGTAAGCCGCCCATCAGATAGCCGACCTGCTTCAGTGGCAAGGTGCCAGAGGTTATCCCGATTTCTTAGTAATTGTAGAAGGGCAGGGCTAACCAAGGTGCATTCTGCTTGCTACCCTCACCAGGTGCATGACTTGGTACTATCTGACATTGAAACCCAGCTGTGGCAGACCACTCCTCTAGTTTCTCCAGATCTCTGTATTCTTTCCACCCTTCCTGGATGTGTACCCTGTTGCAGATTGTCGTGTGAACCGAAAGAGACATACCTTCCCCACCAATTCCTCGGGCATATATTGCTATTTATGCATAGTTTCCTACTGGCAAGCCTAGCACTGGCATTCTGGCTAATGACTCTATTTTATTTATTTATTTATTTTATTTTTGTTAACTATGAATAAAGCACTGGGCCACATGGCCTTTTACAGGCTTGACCCAGGAAGACACTTAAGCAATGCAAAATTACATACAGAAAAACTCTATATCATACAAACACATAGTACTATACTAACAAGGTATTCTAAAATTTGCTGATACATACATAGGTATCCAGTGTAAATGTCTGGCACAGAGAATAGAACAATGAAAAAAAACAATAATAATCAATGACAGTGTTTAACATACTAAGAGCCTGTACTCAAGTACAAGTACAATGTGTACTGTGTACAGGAACTTTTAAGGATGATTTAAAGTTACCAATATTTTTCAAGTTATGTAACTCACGTGAAAGTCCATTCCAGGTTTGGATCACAGTCTGTTTAAGATTTCCGTTTTTGTTAATTTACAAAGTGGAATCTCTAAAGTAATTGTATTCTGTGACCTCAATACCCTTGAACTTGATTTTTGCACGAGAAGTTCAGCATTGGATTATGTAATGAACAATGAATGGATTGAGTTAAATACAAAGTAGGATAATTGTAAATGCCCTCTGTTCTACCAATAACCATCCCAGTTTGTTATACAGATCACAGTGATGTTCCCTCAGTCCAGCTTGCAAAGCAAATCTGTATATAGCATTGTACAAGCAATTCCTTTGTTGTTTAATTGTTTCTGCTATACCTCCCCAGACCAAATTTCCATAGTCTAATATTGGCATAAGTCAGATCTGTGCAATTGTTCTTCTAGTTTCATCTGTTAGTCTCTTAACTGTATAACTTACTCCTGTCTTACTCCTGTCTTCATGTGTTATTTGTTTAGTTATTTTATCGATATGTGCTTGAAAATTGAACTATCTAATATTACTCCTACGTATCTAAAATCAGACACATTTTCAGCTTTTACTCTGTCACTAGTAATTATTTCAAAAGGTTCAGGCATACTTCTCTTTTAGCACGTGGTGGTATGTTGAAGGCAGAAAATTCAGAGGACAATGAAACTGTGTTGTTCTTTCTTCGAGGATAATTTACAGATAAGAGGCAGCAGGCTACTGTATAGCATGCAATCCCACTGCAGCATTGTTCGCTAACAGGGATTGAGGAGACTTTACCAGTCCCAACCATGTAGTTCCATATTCTATTTCCCTAGGGTCAGGGTTACAAACTGCCAAATTAGACCATGCCATTTTTGGCATGGCATCACTCTGATGCCATATTCTGGTCTATCTATCATTTGGTAACCTGCTCCTGTTCTTCCTGACTCCATTTGCCACACATACTGCCTCTCAACCTCTCTTTACCAAATATGTGACAGGGTGTGTGACAAATCATCAAACATGGCATTTCAACGCAGAACACTATAGCTATCTGTGCACTCATGTTTGTAATGCTTGCTAATAACTGAGCATAATAGATTATTATGAATTTCTGCTTTAAAGTTTCAGTGGGAAATATGGAATATCACCTTCCTCAAGTGGGACAAAGGATGTCTGACAGATAAAATGAGTAGCGTACCTAGTAATGTGTGACAGTTGAGAGGTATGTTGCGCATGTTGCTAACATGCTGATGCATGCATCCACTGATGGCTCCTTCTGTTTATTAGGGGCACCATGACATTAGATGCATGCTCCACATGTGCGACTCTGTGTGGGTGTGGACCATTCAGCAATGCAACAAACATGCGCAAATCTGTACACATATTACATGGGGCATTATGCTAGCTACTCCTTGCATGGGCACACGATGGTGGCCATTTTAATACAATAAGCTCCAGCAGCTCCTCCATGCTAGTATTTTCCAGCTGGCCATTTTGTGTGATACAGTGGCCTAACAAATTGGCCATTTCAGGCTACACTGGTATAGCTACAAGGAACTGTAGCATGGCTAACGATAAGTTACTCCCCAGGATACCTTTTCAGTAGTGGGAATGCTACTTTATTGCACATATTAATAGTGTGATCCTGATTACTACCACTGGGCCATTGCTGAGCAAGTCCACAGGAAGTCCTGCTAATGGCAGCAGTTTTACTGCTCCATATCTCTGCCACCTAACATACTGTATGACAACCAGTTCAAGATGCAGATGCTAATGGGAGGCTCTTTACTATACTGCCTAGGCTTCCAGAGATCTCATTACATACTGTATGTTAACCCCATGCTTGGTCTGCCACACTCCAGCATGGGCCTATATGCATGCTTACGGGATAAAACATATTCCATGTCCGTCCAGTTGTGCACTATCATGAGAGCAATGTATAGTACAAAATATAAGCATGTTCTGACCTTACACCTGCTATCCTGTTTGCTTGTCTTTGCCAAATGACCAGGACCAGTAAGTGCCCAACATATGGTATACCACTGCTTCCACACCAAAACTGACTGCAGTGCCCTGATGTGAGATCAAGGAGGCAGAATTTTCCATTGAGCAATCTTTCTTACTGGAGGCATCCCAGGTAGAAAATAGTCCTACCAACAAGATGGATTGGCAAATTGACCTCACTTCCTTCATGTGGCAAATGCAAAACCCACAGTAGCTATGATGGAAAACCAGCAGAATGTCATGTTAAAACAAGCATTTGTCAATGCCCGAATGTTTGCACTGGCATTGGCAGTGGTAGTGTAAAGTTACAGAGCTGCGTAATAGGAATGGCAGTGAAGTATTGAACTGAAGCCAACCCCACCACCACCCTGCAGAGAGTGACAGGCATCAGGGTGTGCATTTGGGTCATCCAAGGCATACTTGTACGCCATTTCACCACACCCCACTCTGCAGAGACTGACAAGTGTGCGTGTTCCTTAGGGTCTTTGGCCTTATCTCGCACCCATTTCATTAGAAATACGGTGAGATGGGTGCGATATAGGAGAATGGGGTGAAGTTTGGGGCCAAAGAGTCCAAGGCATACCTCAATGCCTCTCAGTGACTGCAGGGTGTGGAATGGTATGAGCATCACAGGCAAGAATCCCAAGTCACACCCCGATTCCTGTCATTCTCTATAGGGTTGGCGATTTAGTTGAAAAGCCTAATACCTCAGGCATTCGTTGGTATTTTAACTCAAATTTTCAACATGTTTGTTTTGTGACCCCACCTCATGAACAGGGGAATATCAGTTTGGTAACGAAAGCTGCTTATGCACAGTGACTACGAGGTTTAGCACCACAGGTGCAAAATATTCGAACAGGCTGTAAAATGACAGCTGTACTCTTTCATGGGGAGGTGTAAAATGGCTATGTTGCAAATGTATAGTAAAATATTTAAAAAATGGTGAAGTCACGGCGTACATAGAAACTGTGCAACGCACCGTTATATAAGTAGGTTGGGGATATTTTAAGCAGATTGTCAACTCAGGCATTTTGTGCCTCGATCATGAACAGTGTCACTGTGATTTTCCTTATCTGTGCGAACAATGATTTCCCACAGCGATACGCATCTCTGCACTGAAAGTGTGAAAACACACTTGAGCCATGTTGTGAAAAATGGCAGCTGTACTGTTCATAAGGAAGTGTTGAAAATGCCACTAGTGAAAATCTGGACTGAAAATATTACTAAGTCATGAACTAACGAGGATGCGTGGAAACTGCACAATGCTCACTCATAACACAGTGGTTTTATGGACTTTTGTCACCAAATTTTCAACATAGCCATTTAAGACCTCTGCTCATGAACAGTGTAACTGTGATTTTCTTAATCTGTCCTAAACATTGCTTTCGCACACCAACAGCACCATTGTCGCTACATGTGCTATAACACATTTTGGGTGACATATGAAAAATTGCAGCTGGACCGTTCATAAGGAAGTTTAATAAAATGGACATGTTGAAAATCTAGAGTGAAAATATTAAATTTGCAAACTTACGAGCATGCATAGGAACTGTGCAACGCACGCCTCGTAAAAGTCATTTTTAGGCATTTTTCACAAGTTTCAACATAGCCATTTTAAGACCTCTGCTCATGAACAGTGTCACTGTGGTTTTGGTAATGTGTCCCATACATTGAGTTTGCACACACCGACTGCGCATTATGCGCTACATGAAGCCGAAGCTGCGTTTTGGGCAGGATGTGAAAAATGACAGCTGTACTGCTCATAAGGAGGTGTGGAAAAATGGCAATGTTGGAAATCTGGAGTGGAAATATTGAAAATTCGCCAAACCCTCTGACAGTGCGTGGGAACTGTGCAGCGCACACTCGTAAACAGTCATTTTAGGAATTCTGTCACCAAATTTTCAACATTGCCATTTTAAGATCTCTGCTCATGAACAGTGACACTGTGATTTTCTTAATGTCCCATACACTGAGTTCGCACAACGACTGCGCCATTGTCTTCATGGTGAGGAAACACGTTTTGGGTGAGATGTGAAAAATGACAGCGTAGCCACTACTCATAGAAGGTGTGGAAAATGGCAATGTTGAAAATGTGGAGTGGAAATATTGAAAATTCAGAAACCTATGCGTCGCATTAGGAACTGTCTAGCACGCAGCTCGAAAAACAGTCATTTTAGAATTTTTCACCAAATTTTCAACATAACCATTTCAAGACCTCTGCTCATGAACAGTGTCACTGTGATTTTCTTAATTTGTCCGTTACATTGATTTCGCGCACCGACTCGCCATTCTGCGCTACAAGGGTGGAAAACATTTTGGGTGAGATATGAAAAATGACAGCTGTACTACTCATAAGACAGTGTGGTGAAATGGTAATGTTAAAATCTGGGTGAAAATATTGAAATTTAAGTGAACTTACGAGCCTGCGTAGGAACTGCGCATAGCTAGTTAAACAGTCATTTTTGGAATTTTGGCACCAAATTTTTCAACATGAGTTTTGGGCCCCTTCTCATAGTGATGTCACTGTCATGGCGGTATTCGGTCCCGAAGGTGATTTCGCGATCACTGCGCAAATCACCCTTTGGCCGAATAACAGCCATGACAGTGGACATCATTCATGAGAAAGGAGTCCCAAAACCCCATGTTGAAAATTTGGTGCAAAATTCCAAAATGCTTGGGATATGCAATAAAGTTGAACCCTCCTATCTAGCCCATTATACAGCTTACTGGCATTTCCTCAGTTCGCGGTCGGCTTTGAAGAGTGCAGGCGTGTTCCCAGTCCACGAGAAACATCGCGCGGAGTCGAGTAAGTATAGGGGTGGGGGGTATGGGAGGCTGGGTGCGCGGTAGGTAGGTGCGGGTTGTGGGGAGGGGTTGGGAGGCAGCGCCATGGGACCGTTTTGTTTTACAGGTTAAAACAAAAAAAAAAGACATCGATGGGACCACTTGCCGCGCTGGGGTGGGCTCCCAGCATGGCACCAGGACTTTGGGGCGTTCAGCCGGCGGAGATTAGGCACCCGTCGGCAAAAAATTTAAAAATCTGGGGACCGTTTGCCACGCTGGGGTGGGCTCCCAGCGTGGCACAAAGCTTTGAGGAGGCGCATTCAGCCGATGGGGATTGGGCACCCCGTCGGCAACAGAGACGGATTGCCCGCGCTGGGGTGGGCTCCCAGCGTGGCATCAACATGGGAGGGAGGGAGGAGACGAGGCAGTTCAGCCCGGCGGGGGATTGGAGCACCCGTCGGCTGCTTGCTCACGCTCATCACGAGAAGCGCATGCCTGCGGCTGGGGGGAGCTGCGCTGAGCAGCTTCTTATCGCTTCTCACTCAAGCGTAGCTCCCCTTTCAACTGTATGCCACTGCATTTTGGAGCGTGTCATGGACAGCTCCAAAATGCATTGGCTTACAGGGCCGCGCTGCCAGCACACAGTGCCTGAATTGGAGGAGGAGGTGACACACCTCCAAATCTCCGATGAAGGCACTATGTTCTGCACATGCATGCAAGCAAACATAATGATGGAGCTTCTGGAATTGATTACCAATTCCAGACCACAGAATCAAGTGGGGACAAGACCCAGCTCCTCCATCTCTGCAGGATGCACCAAACAACTGAGAGGGTCCTAATCCAGATGGTGACAGTGATCAGAATCAAAATGGGGTATCAATCACGGTTCAGAAGGGAAGATGAATCAATTTCAACAGAATAACCATCATTGACCTCTAAGTTATGCTCATTCGACTTCATCCCTGAACTTATGAGATCAATTAAAATAATCCATTGGCTTGAGCTTCCTTCTCCCAGCCCTGAAAGTAAGCTGTACTCCATGATTCAGCAGAAACAAAACATAAGGACTTCATCCCTATCTGCCCAGCCATTGATGAAACCATCATGAATGAGTGGTAAACAGTGGATCCAGCCTGTATCCTGAGAGAAGCTCCTGGGACAGATTATATCCTATCCTAAAGATAGACTGAAATTACTGTTGCAGCCAAAGACATGGCCAAATATAGCCTGACAATTCTGTGGTATCTCAAGAGAATTCCCTTCCTGGCTGTGGTACCACTATGGCCCACTAGAAAGAATCGCTTTAGATATATTGCAGAATATCTGGAAATATCTGAATGTATCTAAGGCTGCAGCTTCATGGTGCACTTCTTCTACAGCTGATCCTCAAATAGCTGCTCTGAGCAAAAGACTGTCCAGCCAGTGGAGGGTGTGACCAAGCTGAAAGACCCCACCAACAAAAAAATGGAGAAGATGCTTAAAAAGGTCTTTGAGATGGCAGGACTAGTGGCCAGATCCATTGCAACAGCGATCTATGTGGCTGGATCTTAGATCATATGGTTGGAGAAACTATCCAAGGGCCTAATGCCCAAGTCACAAGAAGCTGATCTGGTTGACTGCATGCTGAGGATAGCCAAGTATATTGAGAATATGGCCATGGGCCACTAAAAGCCAGGATGGCAGCACTAGCCAATAGCTAGGAGGTCACTATGTCTAAAATTGTAGGAAGCCGACAGTGTTTCCAAGTGACTTTCAAAGGAAGACATGTATTTGGAGAAGGTCTGAAAGCATTCCTTAACAAAGCGATAAGGACAAGGACTTAACTAAGGACAAGGCCAAATCCACCCACAGTGCTTTCCTTTCACAACTGCTTTTGGGGCAACAGTTCCCAACAAAACAGAAGGTGGGGTAGCAACTTTTGAAGTAGAGCCAACTTCAGCAAGAACAGATTGACCTACTTGGTTAACAACCACAACTTCAAAATTAAAGGAACCTAGCCAAAGTCAGATTCTTTAGTAACAGAGGGAGGATTAACAAACTATTGCAACAATAACTACAGCGGTCCGCCGGTGACTCAAGGAAGTACCACAACCATCAACTGAATAATAGCCCCTTGTGTGTGTGTGGGGGGGCACTAGCACTATTCAAAATGGAATGGTGGAGAGCAGTAGTCAACAGAGGGCGAAGGTAATAAGAGAAGGATATGCAACAGAATAAAAAATGGTGGGGACAGGGTGGTCCTATCACCCATATCAAAGCAAAAGGTCACCACACAACAAGTCAAGGAGATCTTGCACAAACTAATGAAAATCACACCATACAAGTAGCTCCAGAGAAAGAAAGGGAAGAGACATGTACTCAATTTTCTTTATAGTGCCAAAGAAAACTGAGGACTCCCGACTGATACTGTACCTGAAATTTCTGAACAAGTTTGTGTAAGCCCACAAGTTCAAAATGGAGCGATAAGATCAACCTTAAGGTCAGTCAGACAGGATGATTTCCTCACCTGCATAGACTAAAGTGACACATATGTGCATGTTCCACTAAGACCTTCCCACTTCTAATATCTAGGTTTCACATCCTAGGTCAACACTTTTAGTACCAGGCCCTACCATTCAGACTAGCATCAGCACCCAGGGTGCTTACAAAGATTTTGGTGGTAGAGGCAAATTTAAGAGAACAAGGAATCCACATCATCCTATACTTGGATAAATGGCTCAAGCACTTTATAGCAAAAACAGTCACTAAGGGACACAGAAAAGGTAATGCACACCTAACAGGCCATGGTTGGGTTGCAAATGAACAGAAGAGTTCCCTGCAACCAACACAGAGAGTGGAACTCTTAGGGCAGATAGATACACTGGAAGGCAAAGTACAACCATCCAAGAAAAGAATAGAAAACATGGTGACTTGGCACACAGGCTGCAAGCCAAACAAACAACAGTGGTGCACATTGCATAGGTACAGGGATGCATGGCATCCTGCATGAACCTAGTACCTTGGGCAAAACTGAACATCGTCCTCTATAAATGCTTCTTCTCAGTACGGCTCACCGACAGAGGAGAACCGGCACACCAATGTGGTCATACCCAACATGGCCAAAAAGTTGCTGCAGTGGTGGACCAGGACGCAGAACCTATTGAGGGCTTGTCCCTAGAACTAACTCATGATGTGGTTATGGACACTGATGCCAGCCTGTTGGGATGGGGAGCATTGATGGACAGTGCTGATGAACACAATCAGAAAGCAAGATGTCCTTCAACATCCTGGAAATGAGGGTAATGATGATGCTTTCCAAACATTAAGACCCTAGATGGAAGACAAATCAGTGCTGATCAGGTCGGACAACAGAGCAATGGAGCATACATAACAAAACAAGGAGGTATGAGGGTGTTGGCCTCCAGAGAGCCACAAAATTATGACATGGGCCCAGCAGACACTTCAAAACATAATAACAATACACCTGGCAGGAAGCTTTAACACAAAACCTGACTAGCTGAACAGACAGCAGATCCACCCAGGGAATGGCAGCTACAACCACAGTTGTTCCAACACATTCAGAAAAGGTGAGGCCAATAATGATGGACTTAATGGCAACCAACAAAAACCACACAAGTCTAACAAATTCTTTTCGGGTTCAAAGAACAACAGTTGATGGGGGTTGTTGCACTGTTCCTCCAATGGACACATGATTACTCATACATATACCCACCTTTTCCCAGATACCAAACGTGCTCAGGAATATCTGACAACCCAGGAGACTAATCATACAAATCCTCCTTACTGTCCCAGGAAAGCATGGTTCATTACAGTCATAGTGATGGCATTGGACAAGTGTCATCTGCCATTCAGGAGAATTCGTACTCATATAAGGACCAGCCATAGCCAACCCCCCAACAATCTGAAGCTTACGGTTTTGGCTCCTGTAAGGAAGAGACTTCTGAGCGCTGGTTATAATAAATTGGTCATCAACACTATGTTATATCCCAGGAGAAGATCCACAACTGGACAGCTGGACAACAGCTGATGTCTCTTATGAGGATGCTTTAAAAAGTGTAATTGGCTGGCCCAGTGGCATTGAGGGATGAGTGCTGGATGCACACCTCACGCCCAGCAGCGACCCATGTTTGGGAACAAGCATGGGTCGCTGAGAATCAACAGGGAGGAGAAGGATTGAGTGTGAGAGGACAGCTGTCCTTCTCCGGGAGGGGTTTCAGCAGTCGGTGCCAGTCTGGCCCCTAGCGGTGGCTGGGGACTGGTGCACTGACACTACGAGATGAGGTCAGGAGTGGTGCAGACACTTGATGGCGTCGCTGCAGGAAGCATCGCAGTGCCACTGACAGGCCATTGCACGCACTGCCCCAGCAACACAGGAACACCAGGAAAATTGCTTGCAGATGATGATGGGGAAGTCGTAGGCTCACACCTGGCTAGCCACAGCACAGGAACACATGATCCAGTCTCTGTGGGGAAGGCCCCTCTCTGACCCACAGGGGTGCTAAGCCCTGGGGCCACTACTGTGCTGGCTGGTGGATGCTGGGGTGATGAGGCTGGGGTTCCCCAGATCGAGGAGAGCTATAGGGGCAGGAGTATAAACAGTCATTAAAAAAAAAAAAAAGTGTAATCTGGTAAGGTTAGACGAAGGAGAAAATATATGGCAAAGAAATTATTTATGGAAATTTTAGACCCCCAACATACATTGCACTCCCTGTTACCATGAAAAGATGTGGCTGTGTACAGTTTAAGGAAGCAGATTAGATGGTGAATACCAATTTTTAGAACAAGAAGTATGGATCATCCTTTTTATGTGTTTTTATAGATAAATAAACTCTTCCAAGTGCCCTGTCTGTGTAAGTTGACAAAGTATGATTGATGCAATCGTTTCTTTATTGTGATACTTTTTAAGTATTGCACAAGTCTCTTTGTATGTCGTAATATGCTAAATTTGTTATTGATTTTTATGTCATTTTTTACAAAGTTGGTTATTTTCTTATTCTCAAAATGTATGTAACTTCAGCCACTACTCTCCTTGTAGGGGTATTTGGCTGCAATGTGTGGTTGAATAAACTAAATTAAATTTCTGAAAAACTTCAACATATGACAGATAATGGAAGATTTTTCATCATGGTGCAAAGCTAGAGACATGCATCCGGAGACAGTATCCATTCCGGAGGTCCTCCTGTATCTATAGCAGGACATGGAGAATGGTCTATCATCATCTTCTCTGAGGATCCAGCTGTCAGCAGTTGGAGCCATACTGGGATGGGTGGGTGACACAGCCCCAGGCTTTCATCCCGATATCCTAAGATTTCTGAAGGCTGCCATCAGTATCAGGTCATAAGCAAAGTGATAGTGGCTCCATGGAACCTGACCTAGTCTTCAGTGCCTTAACACAGCACCTTTTGAAACCATCAAAGATGTAGACTTATTTTGGATGGGGCTAAAGACTTTCTTCCTAGCGGTAGTATCTCGGCTCAAAAGATAGGAGAGATCAGTGCCCTGTCCTGGAATGAACCATTTACCATCATCACATGGGAAGGGGTAGCGTCAGAACTGTTCCATCGTTCACCCCCAAAATAGTGTCCTCTTTTCATATACACCAAACTATAGAACTACCAATGTTCTACATGGAACAAACAGTGGCATCTCCCAGGATGAAACCAACTTTAAAGCACTCTGCAGTATGCTACAGCAGACCTACTGAATAAAGCAATGCAATTTCCATTGCAATTTAGTCTCTTTTGTCATGCAGAAAACTGGCATTCACTTCATCCTGGCAGTGTCACATTTTCTGAATGACAAAAGGGTCTAATGCCATTGAAATTACATTGTTTTAGTCAATGAGTCTACTACAGCATTCTGCAGAGTGCTGCAAAATGCTGCAGAAGTGGGTTTCATCCTGGGGACGCCATGAATGAGCAAAAAGGATAGAGCCCTACACACGCTGGATAAGAAGAGGGCCCTATGACATACCTAGACAGGAAAAAGCCATTTAGGAGAACCAAGAGGCTATTCGTGGTCACTCAGGGACATAAGAAAGGTATAGAGGCAGCCAAAGACCATTGCCTCATGGTTGAAAAAGAACAATTCAAGAGGCTTACAAACACCAAAACAAGACACCGCTGGAAGGCATTAAAGCGCATTTGACAAGGGTGGTGACCGCATCATGGGCGGAAGGGTATCACGCATCAGCAGAAGAGATTGTGTAGTGGTGACATGGACTTCAACCCACACCTTTGCAAGACATTATAGATTGGACACTGAACCTCCAGACAAGGCAGCCTTTGTTTCAAAGTTATTGATAGCCATTACTGTTACAGGTCCTGAACCTCCTCGCTCTTACCCTCCCAACTGAAGGATTACTGCTTATTACATATCCTGTTTCTAAGGAGTTGGAGTGTCATGGATATACAGACAACACAATGGTAGTTTACGCACCTGGTAAAGGTGATTGTGTTTCTGAATATCCATGGCACTCAAGACCTTCAAGTACAAAACTAGCAGTCCAGGAGCTAGAAAAACAGGCTTAATAGTTTTACCTGAATAGCATGATAATGCAGGTTTGACGTTGGAATTGCTGTTTGTGATAAAGTAGCTTAGGCATGATTACGGAATGGTCTAGTCTGTCAGTCTGCATGGTTCACTCACTTTACACATTTTGAGAAGTATCTTACAGGGCTTAGGTGGCAGGGTTGAAATTTGATCCTTGGTCATGTGTGCATCTATCAGCCTATCAGGTGAACATAATGTACGGAGTTGGATTGCCATGGATATACAGAAGCGCAATCTTTTACCAGGTGAGTAAACTACCATTTGAATACTCAAAGTTGTTCATCAAATAGGGAGGACGGGGTGGGGTTGATGTGGAATAGGACCACTAGTAGAGGCCCAAATATTTAGGATGAATTAGAAATGTTGGTGAATATGCAGGGTCAGATTGTTTTTGCTATGAGGTAGCCATTGTGTTAAATGGGAGCAGTTTCCTCAGAACATCTATGAAAGACTCATTTTAAAACTTAGATTAGGCAAATATTTCTGCTGCAGGCTGGCCAGGGAGGATGTGTCAGTGTGTGTGTGTGTGTGTGTGTATGTGTGGGTTTGTGTGCATGTTTGTGTCTGTGTATTTGCTTTCATTCATTCCAGCTGCCACTTCACTTCATACACGGTAGCTGGATCCACTAGTGTATTGTATACATAGTGATCACTTTTGAATACTGGGCTCATGGTGTTTCTGCATAATATTTCAAACTGCCAGTAAATTATGACAGACGCCAGTGCTGTGTGGGGTTTGCAGACTCCACATTTTAATCTTATGGTTTCTGATATTAATGAAAGCATGAGGGCTCATGACTTCCACTTATGAAGGACGAAGAGTAAATTTAACAAGAGCGATACACTTTAATTAGTAGAACTAGAACTGACAGTGGGGCTTGATCATTTGGGTCGTTTGACTTGCATATACTGTATGCTGTCTTGAGTTTTTAATTTGTTTATTAACAACATTAGACTTCATTAGACATTATAAACACCAGTCACATATGAAACATTCGCTGGGAAAAAAGCTTTCACTATGATTATTTAGATGCCCTTGCATTTTAAATGGATAACTCATAAATCTCCTGTTAAACTTCTGAAGGAGAGTGCATACATTATGAGAATGTCAACATCAAGAGTGAGGACAAGAAGAAATATGAGCCCTTCATTCCACGGTATTATGAAGTAATAGAACTGCAGGAAGAAAAGAAGGTAAAGCCAATTCAGCCATTTTGTAGCACTTAAGTAATAATTTACTATGGGATCGAAACTCAAGCTTTAAGGAGCTATGGGAAAAATAAAAATCAAATACAGCAGGTTCTGATTTACACTGACATTGAAAAAACTGGAGTTTTCATGATGAAAAATCAATGGTCAGTTTCTTTGCTTCACATTTGCAAGTGTTTACAAAGTAGGGGAATGGTTCTGTTTCATGTTCTTCATGGGAGACTAGTTGTGCTCTACTGGGCTAGCTGGATAGGTGATATTATGGTCTTGTTTATTGCCATTAACATTTTCTGGCCTGTGAACCTTGCCATCCAACAGGTTGCTCTCATCAGCTCCATTCTTTGCAAGTTTGCAGTTTTGATTATTTGTCATCTTTCTCTAGAAAGAGATCAACGAGCAGATTCCTGGTTCTAAGAAGGTGCATTGCACAATGCTATCCACTGTCACACAGTTCCTGCTCTGTAGCTTTTTGCAAGCATCTCAAAATGGAGCCAATGGCAAACACGTGTTACAGTTGCAGCCCTTTGATGTACAATCCAATAGTGCCACAAACAGAGCAAGCACCTTAGAAAATGCCACCCATGGTATCCATCTCTGTATGTACTTTTACAAACACCATATAGTAGCTATCACAGTTTACTAGAGTAGAGGCTTTACAATGTAATTTTCAGTTTCATGATTTACATCACATTTTACCTTACTTTTCTATTTTTTTAACTTACTGTTTATGCCCCTTCCATCACCACAGTCACCCAATCCACGGGGTCCCAATGCGACCACAGACTGTGCCGGAGACCAAGGACACCAGCCCCATTAAGTGCTCTGCTCCCTGGAACCCTTCAAGCATCAGATAGTCCCCGGGTGGGGCAGAGGAGATGCCCCTACCCCTCTGAAACTCAAGTGGAGCAGACACTTGGCTGCTCTCCCAGTCACTGGCGCGGGGACCTGTTTCCTGCTCAGCCGTGGGGTGTTTTCCTGTGTTTTGGTCCCACCCCTGCAGGTGCCAGTGCTCTAGTGGGCCAGTGGGATGAAGGCATGTGAGCGTGCCTTTGCTCAGACCCTCAGCCGATGGCCGACCCACCCTATGTTACTGCATCCTTAGCTGCACCTCACCCATGGTCACCCAGGTGGTGGTATAGCGAGGACTGCAACCCACCCTCCCAGAGGAAGGAGAGTGGCCCTACGGGTGCTCGATCCTTCTCCCTGGCCAGCCCTCCAGCAACCGGGCTGCCATCGAACCTAGGTCGCTGGAGTTGCAGTGAGCTTACCGCTATGCTTGTGGGCTGGCCCTTACCTTACTTTTCCATGAAATCTGTATTGAAAGCTTAAATGAGGATTTTCTAACCTCACAGTGTACATATTTATTATATCATACAACTGACCTGATGTCACTAACAGAGCAACTGAACTGTCGGAGTTTACTACTACAACCCGACACTTGCTTCCCTGACACACTGTTGCCTGAGCCCAGAATTCAAGCGCAAAATCCCGACAGTGGGATTTTTGAGGTTCAGGATTCCAGGCTTGGGCAACAGTGTGTTGGGGAGCATGTGTCGGGTTGTAGTAGTTATATCGTGGTCAGTTGTATACAGTCATGTTCTGAAATGCACAGCTGAAAGAATAAATCTGCCTATGGGGAATATTAAGAAAAAATGAGACCACGTATCCCTCCCTGGGAGGAGGCTGAAATTAGGCAAAAAATTGTCTAGTCCTCCTTCCCAGTCAACAAAAACTAAATAAATCTTAAATATTAGTAAATGTGTTATAAACATTAAGGCTGCCGACTGATTAAGAAGTATGAAATCATGATGTTCATAGGAGTTTGTGGCATTGCAAGGGCACTGCAAATGGATTAAAGTTATTTTCCCACTGGATAGACTGTATTTATGGAGGACTAGCACTTGGGTTGCTTGACTCTAGGCCAACACCAGCACAACACTGATTGATGCAAGACAATCCGCTATCACTGCTTTGTCCATGAACCTGAAGCCCAGACTGATGAGAGCACCATCTAGGCAAGGCAAGGCAAAATTTATTTCAGAGGCTCTGGCGCCTTACACAGAATAAAAGAGACAAAGTACAGTAAAATTGTACAACACTTGTGCAAGTGACACGTGTCGCTCTCTGCAGTCTCATACCTGAGTTTAACAGCCCTACTATGTTAGTACTGAAGGATGCAGTCTTAAGTACACAAAACCCGTGAGCCTTCGGAGAAAGCCAGCCTCCTGAGCATTGGCTAAGCAAGGGATCAATTTTAGGTGGCTAGAGATACTTGGGTTTTCTTCTGCTTGATTAATCTTTGCAGTGTATGAAAGAAGCAAGGCATTTGATGCTTTCAGAGATGAACTAAGGGCATCCAGAGTGTCACACGTGATGCAGCTCTCTGCAAAGCTATACATCACATATGCAGGGAAAAGTTATTGGTTCGGGCCGGGGACCAGACAAGTGCAAGAGCCCTAATTCAGAAGTTTTGACTTGACTCAGAGGCATGATCTGTTGTGAGAATCTAAAGGTTCTACTGGGAAAAATGCTTTGGGCCATGACTTTTCTGAAAGAACATGTAACTGTTATTTCCCTAATTGTTGTGAGAACAAATGGTAGACAAATGTGTCTTCTTTGTAAAGACATCATGGTGATCCTTCCCACAAATCATCGATGTTAGTAATGTACCTGCAACACCCTGTTTAGGCTGCATAGAAATTTTGAACATTTTATTTTAATTTTTCATGAAGGTGGCCAGTAGACTAGTCCAGTGCAGTAATATTACTTATTCTTATGGTGGACTCATTTGCTTCTCTTAAGGTACCTTAACATGATTATATCAATAAGGTATTATATCTTGATGTGTTATTTTGTAGGAACAAACTTTTTTTCAGACAGGGAGGCCCTATCCACATCTAAGCTTAAACAGGTTTAACTAAGCTAAATGGGTGTAACGGCATGTACGTTGCTGCCTTGTAGAATGATGTTTGAAAACCATCACTGAGACCACATCAGGAGCTAATCCCAGCAATGGTTTAAGCAAACTAAGACATTTTATCAGCCATGTAGCTGTAAGGTCCTGCCAGTACAGTTCCCCAGTACAGCCCGAAACTTTATTTGAAGTGCATGTACACACATGCTGGAAAAAGACAACTGCAGCACTCCTAACAGTGTCCATTGTTTCATGTCTGTGCTTGGTGCTTTTGAAAAGTGGTTTCTAGACATGTGCAGATGCACTTGAAATAGAGGTTTTGGCTGTACCTCTTGCCTTTGTATCTTACTTGAGGTTGACTGGTGGGTAAGTTGCAGCCTGTTTGTGTTTGTTTCCGACTCTGCCAAGTGCCCCAGCCTGTCTCCAAACCTGGTTCTCTTGCATCAGAGTGATATGTGCTACCTCTGGGCCACCAGACAGCTTCAAGTACTTTTGTTTTACGTTTGTTTTTTTCAGTTTGTTTTTCAAGAATTGCATACCTGAGATACAACACCTCACTTTAACAAAGTCTTGCATCTACCCAGTTTGACAATTCTGGAGACTGATTCACAGGGAGGTTAAATGACTTGCGTAAGGTCACAGTGTGAGCGGTGACTGTAGTGAGATTGAAATGTGGGCAGGTCCTGCTTCACAGCAGAGTGCTCTAATCACTGGACCATGCTGCCTCCCCAAGGTTCCCGCTGACTGCAAGTGTCTGGATAAATGAAGTCATTATTATGATAAACAGAACATCTGTGTTACCTGGAGAGCAGTGATTTAGCTAATGACTGAGAGTAAAGCAAGTACTGCATAGGCAGATTTAAAATGAGGAATGTAATCCGAGTTCCATGAGCTGGGGCTGAGAATTCTCTGGCTGTTGCAGCAGTCAGTACAAGGCATCTTGAAACAATGGTAGATCCTGGGTATCTAATCTGACAGAGGGTAGTCAGCTGAAGTTGTTACAATTGTGTCTGTGGGTACATAGTAGTGAACTGTAAAAGAGCTACATTTCCAGCAAACATGCATAGGGAACCAGCCCTCCTTCTGTATGTGTACTGTATGCCTCTGTACTGTAGTGCAGATATTTTGTGTAAGAAGGCCAGATGTGGTTAATAAATGTGTTTGAACTACATGACTCTCGCCTGGAATGCACCATATTTTATTCAGAACACTGTCTCTCAACCAGCTGTTAATATCCCTGTCCCCACATCCTTAAAATAAATACCCGAGTTCAATAAAGTCTTGGGACTGTTCTGATTGGAACTTAATCCTGTTATTGCCACTGCCCTAATTCACTGATGCAGAGCACTAGCACAGTAAATGCAGGACTAGCACTTACCTTCACTTCATTGGAGCAATCGTAAGTTTCTTAAGCAGAAAGTTAAACAGGTGAGTGGGTTAAGTAATGTTTGCCTTGTGCGATTTGCTGCAGGCAGTGTGTATACTGACTGAAAGGTAATCCACTCATTTTTACTGTGATCATAAAACACAATACGGTATAATTCCAAAATAAAAATCCTAACAGTAGTCTTCCTCCCTTGAAAAAAATGAAAAAACCCAAACTGCATCTCTGCTTCACTGTACATGGGCATTATAAAACAACACGAAAGAGAAACCTGCATATGAATGACTGGTGCCATTGTTATTTTTCATGAACAGGGTGGGAGTGGGGGAGGAATAAGTTGTTGGAAGAGATTGTCTATGTGAAATTGGTGGGAGATTTGAATATGGTTGGGAAAGACATATGGGTCTACTGTAGTAAGACAATATCAAAAGGAAGGGAGGAGAGTGACCCCACTGGGGCTCTTATATTACACATTAGATAAGTAGGTCTGGTGCAGGCATATAAAGCCATGTGACCTTTTTCTGCTAACAAAATCTATGTTTCTGTGTTGTGCAGAAGCCATTCCAAACATGCTCACATATATGCAGTGCACAGAGAGAGAGGGTAAAAGGCAAGAGAAACATAACTGCTAAAAATAAGAAAGCAAATTTATTGCATAACAACAGAGCCCTCACACCATGCATGGGCCTCACTGTACTTCATACAACAGCTGGGTCGCATCCTACTTGGTTATTGTGTAGTAGCCATACGATCCAGACCCTTAGAAGGCTGGGTTTCAAGCTCCTATTTTGTAATCTGAATAGGATGAGCTTTTCTGGCTGTGGGGAGGAGGTTGGTTTGAGCAATAAGGCAAGGGGTGAGTGTGAATAGTAGTTTCCCTTGGGTTGTTCAGTGGCTGAGTTGAATGTGGAGGTTAGTTTGGGGCTGAGTCTTTTGTTGGGGTTAGGGTTTGTGCAAATGGGTTTGGGTAAAGGAGGAAGTTACAGTAGCAGCCAGACAAATTAGACTCAGTAATGTGTTGCCTATAAAGATGGGAGATATGTTTAGGAGGTCAGGCTAAGGGTTTAAGTAAGTAAAGCGGTGTCAGCAGTTGCTTGAGGACCTGGTCATGGTTTGTGGTAATAAGTGGTAGGTAGAGCGAGGATGGGATTCTAAGCAGCCCCTAAAGACTGGTTGGCTTTTTTTTATATTTCAGCCCCTCCAGGTGAGACAACACTTTGTTCCTATACCATAACATTTGTGTACTTCTCCTAATGGTCATCCAACCTCAGGTTCTTTCCTGCAACATCCCAGCCCTGGCACCCTCCATACAATGATTGGCAGTGCTACCAGGTGAAGTGTGGGGCCCAAGAATGCCAGGGCCATCATCATTTAGCTTTACTTTTCTGGTCTTTTCTTGCCACACTCACTTAGACAGGGACTCTTAGGGCACATTATCTTTGTGTGTGTGGTGGTGGTGGGCCTGATGTAAGGCCATGCCCACTGCCCATCTAGGGCATCATTGTTGCAGAAGGTGAAGAGCACTTGAACCAAGTCCAAGGTGGCCACCTTCAGAGTGCATTGAGATTTCTCAGGCCTGGGGCTAGGAGTCTCCCTCATGGCAGTATGATGCACTAGTGATGCCCAGAATTGGCTTAGTCCTAGCGCATTGGATTGTTTATGAATTTCCAATTCTGAATCTGATTGCTGTCCGATTCCAAAGGATCGCTAATCGGAATCAAATTTAAAATCTAAATTCCTATGTAAAATATGTTTTTGCCTTAAAATTCAGAATTAGGATTTTTGGGCTGCAGTTTCAAAATTAGTAATTCAAAATCATTCTGAAAACCAGCAGATCTGATTCCATGACTTGAAATCCGAGTAACCTTATAATTCACTATGCACTGCACCAGCAGGTCAAGCTGAAATAGATACCATACCTTTTACATGAGTATGCTTTTCCTGACTGGACAGTTTCTGGACTGGCCCTAGTAAAAACCCCTGTAAATATGATTTCAGCCCATTCCTCTTATAAATTGTATGTCAGGAAATGCATCCATTTTGCTCATTAATATACAGTGCCATGCAGAGACCTGCGGCCAGGAGCCTCCTCAGGTCTCTTGCTCACTGAGCCACCAGAGGGATGGTGCATCATGGAGTTAAAATGCTTGCTGTCAGTGCAGTGATGGCTAAAGTATGTGATTGAGTCATGAGCAGGGCCTGCCAGGGGATGGGAGGGACCACCACCACCCATGACTCTCACTGTCAAGGTCAGGTTTACGATGTGTTATGTAAACACTGTGGAGGGGACAAATGGTGGGGGGCACAGAGCATGGTCATTTAAAATTGTGCAAAGGGATGTGCAATTTTTGGTCAGATCTTCTTGAGTTTCACAGTGATTTTGAAGAAGAAGGTCAAGTTGACAAGCATGTGGGATCCCACAGTGCTGGTAAAGTATGCTGCCTTCTTTTGTCTCCTTTCTCCCTTTCTGGAATTATTTAATGGTTTTAAAGGTGTAGCAGTGGAAGAAACAGAATAGGTTTAAAAGAAAACCCCTTGAATAAAAGCATGCTGTTGTGAGGCTGTAGTCGCTACTTCTAAGGCCAGTACAGCTGTGTCACCTATCACTAGATGGCACCAGAATGCTGCGAGATGTATTACAGCCTAGTAAAAAACTGCCATGCAGATCTGAAACATAATACAGTCCAGTTTCTGAGCTTACTGACCATGGTTTGTGAACGTAACTTGGTTGATTGATTGATGTGGGTATGTTTATCTTACTCTTTCAAACCATATGTGGATAGAGGATGGGAAGGGGCAGAAGTGGGGCTCAGTTGATTTTAGTAAAAGGGTTCTTAGGAAGACAAGACTGTCAATGTAATTCTACAGCACAGTCGTGGGGTATTTTATTTTTGGGTGACAGAGAAAAAATTCTACAGACTGAGCTACTGTACACTGTTACTGTCTGGTCATTCAAATAGTGGTGATTTAGATAGACTTGAAAAGGATCTGAACAACACAGCAAGAGACTGGAGGTTTGAGACACATAAGCTTTCTCAAGAAGATCTTTATGAAATGGCACTTTGCAGGCTTGCCACTGTAAAACAAAACTCTGGTAATCTGGGTATTTACCTAGAGCTGAGTCTTTCGTGGGTCTCTTATATGTAGCCTCTCCACCACAGGCTACCTTATAAAGCAGTGCCTTGCATGGGGGCGCTCTGATTTTCCACAGCTCTCCCTGCTGTATACTGTTCTTTTAACCCACTCTTGGTCCATTCTCAGAGCTATAAGTGGTTGGGGTGGGGTATGCCAATGGTGGAGCCACTCTCCATGGCATCTACAAAGTTGGGTGCGACTGACTTCATGGAGCAGGCGGGACACCTGCTATGACTCTTCCGTACCCTACAACTGTGACCTCCAGTGGTGTCCAGGACCCGGATCTGCCTACACACACACACACACACACACTAAATGTTTATGCAGCACTAAGTAGATTTGTTTTGTTCCATGTATCACAATGCATTGTGATGGTAGTTTCTCTCGTTTACCTCTCCTATCCTGCCTCAGCCTACAGTTCAGGGCTTTTTAAACTCAATAGTAAATTGAAAACAAAAACATAACCAAAATATAAACCTGAATAATAAAAATAGTCTTGTCATAGTCTATTAGAACTCTGTAATCAGGACATAGATGGGATGAAATTTGTCGCTGAGAATGACAGTGTTTTCCATGGTGTTTCTCAATGATATCCACTGATAATAGCGATTGCTGTTTGAAGAGTGTAGACAGTCAGTTATAGGAGCTCAGACATGCTTCTGTTTATTATGACATGTTTCTTTTGGTTGCATTCACTTTATAGATTTGTTCGCAAACTTGCACTTTATTCAGGGTTAGAGGAACTGGTGGAGTTTATGTTAAACAAGGGTATTTTCTGTTTTCGTCTGTGGAACAAAGACTGATCTCTACCTACCAAGACTGTCCTCAGCTGAGACTGTCCTCAGCTGGAGGCAGCTCTGTTATAAAACATACCTTGCCAACACATCTGTTGTAAGGAACAAAGTGGCTCTGGTGGTTAGCATGTCGCTAGAAACCTGTACTAAAATCTTGGCATGTGCCGTTCAGCATGCGAGCATTGTTTTGCTTTTTGGCAGGGCTGGGTTTTTAGTATACAGTAGTCCATGTCACAAAGCCACACAGGGCTTGCCTCCACTGACAAAACCCTCTTTGCTCAAAAGAGGTCAAGGTCTGACTAAACATAGAGGTCAGAATTATACCTCACATTGTAGTGCCATTGTCTCCAAGCTGGTGTTAGGATGGATTGGTGGAGTAGTGGCAGCTTGTACTGTGTCCACCTTCACTTTCTGTATCTAGTCTGTTTTTATTGGTTCTCAGTGTTTCTCTGTGAGAAGGTTAGGCTGTGTTACTGTACATCTTTGACTCTAAAATATTATATTCTTAAAATGAAAAGTTACGTAATTAGAGAGAACCATTCCTCAGACTCATCCAAGTGGTAGCAGTTGCGCTGTATAACCCTAATATGAAATGATAGTAAGGTCAAAATTAACTGTATCACGTTAGTGGGCTAAAACATAATAATATTAATGCTATTGCTATCTGTTAGATCAGTGTGGTGAGATAAAGGTAATCTATCACCATAATAAAATGCAGTAACGCTAATGTTATTGCATCATGTTTGTTTACAGTATTTCAAATCTTTAAGGGGACACTGTTAACCCCCATTTAGGCCTCAGTCTGGCCCCCCTTTAATAATACATTGTATAATTGTTCACATTCTGTACAATATGCTGATGAAGCTGGTAGTTTGATTCTGATTTTCTTTTGAACATGAAAATGGACTGCCCACCATACTGATGTTACCACACAAAACAGACTGCCCACCATACTGTTGTTACCACACAAAACAGACTGCCCACCATACTGCTGTTACCACACGAAACAGACTGCCCACCATACTGCTGTTACCACAAACACAGACTGCCCACCGTGCTGATGTTACCACACAAAACAGACTGCCCACCATACTGCTGTTTCCACACAAAAACAGACTGCCCAATCAGATTGCTGTTACCACACAAAACAGACTGCCCCATACTGCTGTTACCACACAAAACAGACTGCCACCATACTGCTGTTACCACACAAAAACAGACTGCCCACCATACTGCTGTTACCACACAAAACAGACTGCCCACCATACTGCTGTTACCACACAAAAACAGACTGCCCACCATACTGCTGTTGCCACAAAAACAGACTGCCCACCATACTGCTGTTGCCACACAAAACAGACTGCCCACCATACTGCTGTTGCCACACAAAAACAGACTGCCCACCATACTGCTGTTACCACACAAAAACAGACTGCCCACTTCATCTGCTGTTACCACACAAAACAGACTGCCCACCATACTGCTGTTACCACACAAAACAGACTGCCCACCCATGCTGCTGTTACCCACAAAAAAGACTGCCCCCATACTGCTGTTACCACACAAAAACAGACTGCCCAATCGTGATCGTTACCACACAAACAGACTGCCCCCTATACTGCTGTTACCACACACAAAACAGACTGCCCACCGTGACTGCTGTTACCACACAAAACAGACTGCCCACCATACTGCTGTTACCACACAACACAAACTGCCCACCAACTGTTGTTACCACACAAAAACAGACTGCCCACTGCATCGCTATTACCACACAAAAACAGACTGCCCACCGTACTGCTGTTACCACACAAAACAGACTGCCCCCATACTGCTGTTACCACACAAAAAGAGACTGCCCACCGTACTGCTGTTACCACACAAAACAGACTGCCCACCATACTGCTGTTACTACACAAAACATGTTTAGTTTACATTCCTTGATCAACTCCCATTGCATCTTTCCTGTACTTGGAAGCACTCCTAACACAGTGTAGCCACCCATGCTGCAGTGGGAGGAGGTGACTATTGCATCATGACTGACTGCACTGTTTGTAAGTGTTCTAATGTCCTGAAGTATGGAATAAGAGCAGCTCAAGGATTTGAAAGAAACAAGGCTGGATATAATTACACCATTAGCATGTATTTCAGTTCTGCTAAGAAAGCAGCCAGATAAAACAAACAGCAACACCAATGAATTTTAGAGAAGGTAAGCAATCACAACATGTGGTATTTCCGCAATCAGTAACATGATGCAAAAAGGGTTGACAGCGTCCCTCTTAATCAGGATAACCTCAATGTTATGAACACATCCCACTTCTGAGAATGTCCTGTTATTTTAGTATTCTAACTAGACAGGAAGAAATTAAAACCTGGAAAATGTCAAATTTCGTTTTTTACATGCTAGTAAATAGTAAATGTGTACTATCCAGCCCTATAATATGGGACTTTGTGTAGTGGTGTGGAACCTCACAATATGGGTCCATATCATGTGATATTGTGCCACTGATCTTGCTATGACTAGTAGATATCCAGACTGGAGAAAACTTTGAAACATATAACATTTAGACATAATTCATAATCCATATTTCATAATGCAGCATGCATTTTAAATATTATCTGCATTTATCTTCCTTTTGTTCTTCATTACTAGGTTAATTTGCACGGAACAGGTATATTGCCCCTGAAGTCCATTTGCTTCTGCTGCCTGATTCTTTTGCTTAAGGTGCAATTCTTAGCTTGTGACATCACAGGTAGTTGCTGTGGAAATGATTATTCCCAAACAGAGGACTGTGACTTCAGCAAGGATAACCCTAGGAGCATATTAACTGTTAGGGAACAAGGATCCTGTATCCATGTAAATGATCCTAGTTATGAAGAAGAAAGGAAACAAAATACATGAAATCAATACAATAAAACGGAATTGGGTCTAACGTTAAAATAGTGCAAACACAACTGTTCAACGTAATTCCATGGTTTCCTGTATTTCTTTTCTTATTCATAACTCAATTTATTTACATAAACACAGGGGCTGGATTCTCAAAGCAATGTGGGACTAAATCCCAGTCTGCAACTCCAGTTGTGGACTGAAATCTCCACAGCTACAGAGATTGGTATTCTAATAGGCTGCGGCTGTAGAACATGTTATGCCTGGTCCCACCAGCCATAACATTTTCTGCAACTGTGGGTAAAATACACCTGCAAGCTGTCATAAATCGTGGGAGCCGATCATAAACGGCTCCACTTTTGAGAAATACCATAGCTGTGGGAAAATGCGGTTCCGCAAGTCATAACCCATTTGCACCAAATTTTTCCCACAGCTTTGGGATTTTCATGGGCTTTGAGAATCCGCCCAGGATCCTTGTCCCTGACAGTTGAAACGCCTTGCAGTTTACTCTTTGCTGCAGTCCCAGTGCTCTGTCTGAGATATAGTAGTCATTTCCATAGAAACAGTCTGTGATGTCACAAGCAGAGGACTGTGAAGATTAAACTGCAGGAAGCAGATGAACTCTAGTAGACATGGATCCTGTTTCCATGCAAATTGACCTAGTAATTAAGAACAAAGGGAACACAATTCAGACAATTTGCAAAATATAAGATGACCCTTGTTTAAATTGTATGCTTTTCAAAATGTTCTCACAGTGACAAGCTCTCTTTAAACAAACTCTTTAAAATGGGAGACTTTGTTTAATGAGACATTCATCTCATGGGGTTAATCCTGCACAAAATTAAATAAATAAATTGATTAATAAAAATGGAGCTAATATGTACCAGACTCTGCGTTTCAAGAGCACCCACACCGATGGCCATGTTCTTTATCGCAGAATAATAATGCAAGTTGAAGAAATTGACCGCTTTGCAAATTGCCAGAACATACGCTAGGGTAACCTTTGTTATTGTTGACAAGGTTAGAGGATAGAAATGCTTATTAATTGGATTATTTTATGCATGATGCACTTCACAACCTCATTTCATACTATTTAAAAGCTGTACTCACTTGATGAGACAGGTCATTTTAACAGGGCAGAACTGTGATCTCATACACTGTACAGTCATAGTTGGCATGGCTACCCGCATGTCTGTTGCATTGTTAAAAGGATAAGCGAGGACTTTTAAAAACAGTGATGTGGACCACAATATGGCCTGAACAGATGGGATCTTTCTGGGCTTCCTTTGCAACTGCATGCACACTGTTCTCACAGAAGTCAATGCTAAGGGTTCGTATCCCTTGTCTTTCTCATGGACCATGAAGTGTCATATGCCTTGGGTGTGTTTAACCTTTCAGTTTGTACACACTGAGTGAGTCAAAGCACAAGCTGTTCACCAGAAGTGACCTCTGCAGACCTCTCTTTGAGGAAGATTTGCGTTAGTGGCAGAATCAGTTTCCTGCAATGGAGTGAAATTCATACTTAATCTTTCAGAGGAAATGCTGCTATGTTTTTGCTTAATACACAGCCAGAAGGGCTGCAGTTCAGGTTACCTTTTTCAAACAGATCTGAATTCACAGATGATTTACTAGTACTCCCAACACTGCAGTGATTATGAAGCGTCATTTTTAGCCTAAAGCAACAAAAGCTCTTCAAGATCCAGTGACTCAATCTATTATAGTTCCTGCATTTTTTTTCTGTAGGAAACCAGTGACATTACACAGAAGATGAAACTTGCTATTGATTGATCTATATCTAGGGGTTGCATTGACTGCACTACAAGGGCAACCACAAAAAGATATGCCAAAACTAGTTAAACAGAGTTCTTTGTATTTCTCACCTCTCATTGCTAATCTGTGTGATAGCAGCTAATGCCTGTTCATATATACTTGTAATATACAGAAATGATCTTCTGTTGTATTACTGAAGTATTACAAAATGATGTGTAGATGTATTCTGTGCTAGAGGCAGCAAATAGAATATCTGATTAGGAGCAGCACCAGTCGGAGCTAGTTTTTATTTTAATTTACACTGCTAGCCTCAAATATATTGTGGTAGCGTAGTCAGTGCCTCAGTCTCTGTTGCTTCAGTTCCTAGTACTGAAAAATACAGAGAATAACAAAGTCCTGCTACTGGATGTGCCTAGAGTTCTCATCGGCTAAAGCCACAGAGCTGGAGCTTCAAAGTTCTTCGACAAAATATACCGTATATTGACACAGGTGATGTTCAGCATCTTTTGATACTCAAGAAAGCCCATCCATGCCTTGCAGGCTGCTGGCAATATAAGTAATTTAAGGTCAGAAGAGACTTGGGTCCATCAGGTCAAACCCCTCTTCATAAGCATGGTTTCATATTATAATGATTCCTGTCAACTCTGCTACCCAGGTAAGTACCCTTGCTTCCCACTGTAAGCAGACATTTGTCTAGGCATACCGTGAGGGCTTCCCGTCTTCATATCCACTGTTATCACTGGTAGGCTGTTCCTTAGGTTTAGCATCCTTTAGGAGAAGAAGCATCTCCTAACCTTCCCTTTAAATGTAGCACATCTGAGATTCAGGTCATATCCCTGTGTCCTGCCAGAGCACACCAGATCAAACATCTCTGTCCATTCAATTTTGCTGATACCCTTGAGTGTGCAGGAGATCATGTCCCCTTAGCCTCGTTTTCTTCAGGGTGAACAGGCGAGCATTTTCACCTTGCAATTGCAAATGATAAGACATGTTTTACCCAACAGTGTAACATTTGAAATCTCTTAGACACGGGTGAAACAAGCCCTTTCAGGCCCAGAAGCTC
Organism: Neoceratodus forsteri; assembly: GCA_016271365.2. NCBI lineage: Eukaryota > Metazoa > Chordata > Ceratodontiformes > Ceratodontidae > Neoceratodus > Neoceratodus forsteri. Next base: position 567,380,624 of record CM057453.1, read on the forward strand.
CTCCAATGCATTTTGTTTTACATTTTACAGTGAAAATTAAGTAGAAAGGAAGGCTTTTAAATTCTGTTACCTTCTTTTGGCCATATTTGTATGACTGTCCCCTGCTAAAGTGTGCACAAAAATGTTGTCTAGAGAGCCCATATGCTTATGCATATCTCTAGTTTTAACCCCCATCAATAATCCACCACTGAAAGTACTGATGCTTACAAATGTATTGCTATGAAAATAATAATAACAAGCAAACAAATCCTACAACTGTGAGCAGTGGCGATCCATCCCAGGGAGGGTGTTGGGGCGTGTGTGCTGCAGTGTAACTGGTGAGAAGCCATGCATGCAGACTTTTCCTAATTTCTAGCAATGAGAGTGTATCAGTGAGTCATACAAACTACAGCATCTTAATCTTCATTGTTGTCCTGGTGATGGAACTTCAGAATGATAGTGTTCAAACTCTGCAGTGTGGGCAGTCTCCCCTGGCATTCTGATGGCAGAGTCATTTTCTGCTAAAGAGATCAGTTAGCCCAGACTCCTGCTTCTGTCTAAGGTAAAGAGTGACCAGGACCACCTTACAACTGGGTGTACTGCAGAGAAACAATACAGCCAAACCGAGAACTCAAGCAATACCCACTGCCAAATCACCAGTGAGATCCTGCCGGTATCCTACTGATTTATGGTAAGAGGCCTCTTGCACACTTTTGAATAAACAAGCATTTGTTTAACACTATTTTGGTGTTCAGCAGTGGTGATTTGGTGGTGGGTAGTGCCTGAGTTCTCAGTTTGGCTTAGCAATAAGGGTTAGATTCACAAGACTGCCTGGCTGCAAACCCAGTTGCTGGGGCAAACTGGGTTTGCCTGGAGTTAGTATTCACAAGCCCAGTTTGCCCCTAGGCAAAGTAATGAGGGGGCCGAGTGCAAATGAAGGGAGTGGACCTGCATATCCTCGCAATCCCATTCACTAAGGTTTTGTTCCACTAGCGTGGGCCTTTAAGGCTGTTGTGTGGAGGAAATTACTGCCAACAAAAACCTGGTAGTAATCCATGCAACCCTAGTGGCTGGTGGAGGTACTGTGGACCCCTGTTCCTGATCGCCCACCCAGTAAGTACAACATAATTTCCATAGTGTGAGGTCCCTCCCTGGTCCCCAGTGGTCCCTCCCTTGTCCCCGATCACCATCCGTCTAGTCTAGTGGACCCTCACCCAGTCAGAAAGTGTCTTCCCCCAGCTGTCAATCACAGACAGTGAGCCATACTGTATACAGTATGCATTCACTGAAGCTCAGTTGGCAGCCAGCCACAGTGATGAGGCAGACTGTGCTGGTCACCAGCTGAGGATCGGTTGGGAGGAAGTGGGGTTGGGACACTTTATGACTGGGTGGGGAGGTTGGGGTCCACTAGACACCAAGGTTATGTGTGGCTTCTTTCACAGGACAAAGTTCAGGGACGGGAGGGACCACCAGACTACCAGGGATTATATATTTGCACTACAGGAGGCGATCAGTGAACTGGGAGGGCCACTAGACTACCAAGGATGTATGCTTTTACAACGGGACCAGTGATGGGAACATTGGGGAGGGTGAAGAGCCACTAGACTACCAGGGACTATGATTTTCATGTATGGGACGGCAATCAGGGACCAGGGAGTAGGAAGGGACCACTACACTATGGAAAATGTATAATAATCTGTCAGGTGGGGATTGGGGTCTGAGGAGGGGAAGGACCACTACAGTGTGGAAAACATATAATAACCTGTCGGGTGGGCGATCGGGGGCTGGGATTGGGAGAGGGCAGCACTGGACTATCAGGGAGTGATGGCAGCTGAAACATGGAGAGGAGGAGGGCACCACTAGTCTACCAGGGCTTACATTTTACCTTCTGAGATGGCAGTTGGTTATGGGGAGGGACATGCTACACTCGGCATAGCCCATGCAAATGGGCCCCTTAATAGGCATGCAGATGGCCCACTAGTGCCATGCATGCCAATGGGCTCATTTGCATGGCTGCCTTTAGAATACCGAATTAGCGCACCAGCACTAATTCTTATGGGTATTCCTGTGGCTGGGGTCAAGGCTGTGCTGGTAGAGTTAGAGGTAGCGGTAGTGATGTTACCACTGCCTCTATCTAGCCCGTTCACAGTTGGATTGCACCATAAGCTATCCATCTGTGAATAGCATTCTTAACACCTGGGCAATCCAAGAGGCAACATAAACTTTTGCATTGCACTTTGCATGCATATAGTTAATCCTGCCCCAGGTGTCTTAGTTTTCACCACCATTTTATTATTTTGTAGAAATTCTAAGTTTGTTTAATACTCTGCGCTAGTTAAACAAACCGTCTCATTTATGCATCACAAGAAAGTCTTTGACTCCACTACTGAGTCGCGAAGACTGCTTTGTTTAGCAGTATTTGGTGTTCCATATCAGTGAAGAGACAAACAGTGATTTAGACAAGTTTAACCCATAATAATGAAGCAGGACTACAGTATAGTTGTAATGCTTCTTGATGGAAGAGTTTCTACAAAATTTGAACGAACAACAGATATGCAAAAGCCCCCATTATTTTCATCTACATTTCTCAGGTCTGCTCTTTGAAATAAGCACTGTATTCACATGGCAGGGCTGTAATTTAAACAGAAAACACATTGCTAGCTGTTCTGCAGGTTGGTGCCCTCCTATTACTGCATTTTGCTACTTCAGGAAGGTTATTTGAAGAACAGGACCTTTGAGGATATGGAATGGCTCTCAGAGTAGAACACATCTGAGAATGTGGCCCGTAGGGTCTGGCTGTCAAAATTTGCAAAATGAGCAAACTTCCTTTTTTTTTGCATGGACAAGTTTGTCCTTAGTTTTCAATGTCACTCGTCTGCCTTGCCCATATACTTGCTTTTGTTTACACAAGCAATTCTGCCTCTCAGTGCTGAACCAAGGTACTGAGTAACCTGTAAAGTGCTTGGCAAGGTGTGTGGTGGTTGTCTTTCATTTGCTGTCCACCCTTCCTCCCCAGATTCTGTTGTGTGTTCCTCCTGTTAGAAACTCCAGCAGGAGAGGAAGAGAAATGTGATGCATGCTGGTTACATTTTCTTTGTGACCATGCATTTTTGGGGAAGAGTGCAACCAATTCTTGCTTAGAAATACTGAAACCGTCAAATACGTTTCTTTTTCTAATAGTAACCATACCCTAGGTGGGCATTTTGTGGTTTGAAAAACAACAAAAAGTGCCATTTACATTTTCATGCAGTATGTTCAATGATGAATGGCTGCATAAAATTAACCCTGCATTTTCTGAATGCAGACTGGTTTAAGAAGGGAGGTTAGGCTGCAGTTGGATACCTTGAAATGATCAGTACTGGTCTTTCTAGTGAAAGAACTACACGTTTAATCTCCACAATCTACATACCTATTCTTTAGTTTAAACCTTCATCAATTCTGCACTGGAAAAGCAGCAACCTGGTCCTTAATTGCTTGTTAGAGGACTGCTAATGTTAACAGAACATTTATTTATTGAAATGTTTCACCAGGAAAGGCACACTGAGCAACAAGATGCTCATCTCACATGGGGTACATTGTTAACACACCATTTAATTAAAACAAAACTGAAAATGGACATTTGAATTTCCTCAGGTCCTTTTTAATACTGTTTATTTACCCAAGATAGCCTGAATTAGATGCAACAACTCATTTTCTGTGAGATCTGCTTTACCCAGTGTTACAGCTGATTCTGGCTTCTACCCAGTTTCACAGCTGGCGCGGCTTCTACTCAGTGGTACAGCTTGCAGAATTGAAGCGCAAAGGGGGCCAAGTTACTTATTCAAGGTCACCCAGTAGCTATGGCGGAGTTAGACCTGGGATCTTCTGTTCCACTGTTCAGTTTTGTAAGCACTGGACATTACATTCTCTATTTTAAAACATCATGCTCTGTAATATTGATACAGGCTGCCACTCTTGTCTGTATACTTCTGTTGCTCACTGGCTTCAACCATTTGTGCCATAGGACTCTCCTCACTGTCAAACCTTTAAAGGTGAATGTGCCCCTTATTTGCTTTCTGTAAATCTGTTTCTTTTGGATTGTGTCTGCCTGGTCATTGACTGCAATCAGCCTATGTCTCGGATGCTGATGGCGCTATTTGAATAGGCAGCCACAGTTTTGGATATGAAGCATCTCTCTGATGTCCCAGGTTTTCTTTGAAGAAGTGGCATACAGTTAGTGGTGTCAGCATCGGCAACCATTGACTGGTTGCAAATGATGTTGCCGAGAACATCAATAATGGCCCAATAGGCAGGCTACATACAGAGCTGGTGTTAAAAGCCAGGAAGAAGGAACACACATGTGCACACACACGCCGCATGCGCACGCACACACAGAAGAAGAACAGGGATGGTAAGTACATGTGACTTGGGAATGCTGCAATGTGTCTATCTCCTTCTACTCCTCTTACCAGTTATTAACTCACAGTAAAAAGACTGGAACAATAGCACTCATATTGCCTAAATAATCAATAAGCTGATTTAGGATGTCAGTTCAGTGTAACATCTCATATTGCAGAGAGAACACCCATAATCATCTATGGGTACTGGTCCCTATTCATGTTTTTGACTTGTGTTGGTAATTCTTGCTTCTAATCTCAACAGCACCTAGCAGCATGCAGAAAACAGTAAAACATAAAATGCACCTCAAAGCATGGTAGAACTGAAAGTTTTCATTTGGATTGCATGTTAACATATTGTTGTTTTGTTAAATAACCCAGCTGCAACCTCAAAATGATACAAAGTAACACCTACTTTTACTAGCTTGTATTTTAGAAATAAAAGACACATAGTGTAGACTGAATTTAGTTCGCTATTGTACCTTTGCACCTTTATACACAATGTATCTTTACGTGAAGTGTTTCACAAAGCAATGAGTGACTGTAGTGTCTGCACACCTAACAACATCCAACCCCACTGTCATGGACAATTGCAATTTCAGATCTGTTCTACTGAGAGATGGGGTGTTGTCCAATACAATGGGGCAATTCTTTACCCATTTTGAAAAGATTCATAGGATGTTCAACTTTCACCTGGACAGCCAGCAGAGAGGAGAAGGTACTTTATTGTAACATCTTACCTGAAGGATAGCACCTCCAACAGTGTCACCACCCCTGCCTCCCCTCCCCTCGACTGCTCTGTACTAAGGGTGTGAGCAGTACAAAGTGCAGTATGGCACTTGGACTGCTGTCCTCCTGTCCCAGAGGTGAGCGTTCCGACAGTAGAGCCACATTAACATTGTAGTTTTCATGCTTCATAAATGATCATAACAAACCTCAACTATATATGTTTTGCTCTCAGATTTTGTGAATGTCTCTTCTACATTTTGAGAGACCTATGTAAACCTCATTGATGGTTGTTTGGTGCACGTTGACAGAATCTGAGAAAAGTTTCCACTAGGGGCATTCCTTCCCTGTCAGCAACATTGTGTGTGAATAGCTATGTGGTCATGTGCTGTCAGTACAGACTGGACAAAACTGGAGGATGGGAAAGTCCATAAAAAATGAAGTAAACAAGGGCTGCTTTTGTGTGAATAGCATATTGCATTATCAGAAACCTTGGGATGGCACATTCTAATCACAGAGTTAGTGGATGTAGCAGCAGAAGAGTCAAGGAACTGTAGCGATAAGTTATGCTGTAATATTCATTACCCTTTGTTAATAACCTGGCCTTGGACAGTTGGGAGAGTTACATCTTTACCAAGAGCAAGGCTAGATTTCATCTTTAATGCTCTCTAAGCAGTGTTATAAGGATAATCACAAATTGAAAGCATGTAGTAATCTAGTTTGTTCTCCATGTTTCTTTTCACCATGTTGAGGTCCCCATGGCTGTGCTCTTACTGCTTCATGCCTAAATCTGCCATAGTTGATCAAGGCACCGTTCAGTGGAGCCTCATCTCTGCGGAACTCCTTCTATTACCTTATTAAATCATTTTAAGCACACCATACATAGTTGTAGCATTCTTGTACAGTATATCACGTATTGAAATGACTCTAGAACTCACTGGTGTATAGAATGAGAGCAGGCAGCTCTATAGACTAGAACTGAAGGCATGTAGTTTGTTTATATCCAGCAACCCTTACCCAAAACATATGTTATTTGGCTCTTCCTAGTGGCAATTACTGTATGCTGTTATTCAAACAATGGAAATGTGGTGTTACTAAGGAAATATTACATTAACCATTTAAAGAGAGACTGCTGCCAAAAGCAAAAAAAAAAAAAATTCACATTTGACAGAACTCCAATAAAATGTACTTTCCAAAATTCTGAATTTCAAGGCATTCTGTCCTTTACCAAGGCCATTTACATGGAGACCTAATCTTCTGTGGGAATATATATTCTCCATAAAGCTCAGTTTTTTTTTTTTATCATGAATGCTGTTTTTGGTCCCTATAGTCGCTGCCGGGGGTGGGGGTGCCCTGCTTGAACCGAATTTCACATACTTTTACTGAGGGGTAGGCCAGCAGTGGCAAATGACATTCAGTGTGGAGAAGTGGAAAGTCCTTCATTTGGGCATGCAGGAGTCCAGTTGGTGTACATTTTAATAGTAAACAAGCAGCAACAGAAGGTGGAAAGGACTAGAGTCATCACTGATGGCACGCTGACACTGTCACAGCAATGTGCAGTGGAGGAGAAACAAACAAAGCGGAATGCTGCAATAGTATGTTGTGAGAGCAGTGACTTCTGCCTCTTTATAGGGCACTAGTAACTAAGTCCACACTTGGAGCAATGTGTGCAGCTCTGTTAGCCACAGCCCAAAATATATTACAACAATCAAGGGGTGCAGCAGAGAGCAGCTAAAATGATGAAGAGTAGTGAGAAGTCAAGCTATGCCTTATGGGGAAACAGGCGTGGTTCCAGAGGATTGGAGAAGGGCTGATGATGCCTCTAGGAGAAGCATGGTAGCACAGAGAAGGCTAACAACTATAGGCCAGTCAGTCTTACTTCAGTAATGGGAAATTAATGGAAATCCTACTGAAAGAAAGACTGATTGAGCATCTAGAATTCAGTGGACTACAGGGCCACAGGCTGCATGGATTTACAGGGGAAGGGCATTCCAAATGAATCTAAGAGATTTTCTTTGACTGGGTGACCAGTAGATCACCAGTAGACTAGTAAATCAATAGATCACAGTAGGACAGCGAACATGGCCTGTCTGGACTTTAGCAGGCCTTCAACAATGTGCCACAGTAGGCTAATCAAGAAGTTGACCAGCTTAAGAGTGGGATCCCAAGTGGTAAACTGGGTTAGTGCATTCCTGCTGAAGGGTCCAGTGTTAAACCTACACTGCAACTGATGGCAAACCAAATGAAGTTATGCTTTGCAGTTTAAAATGAGTTACGGCCTACCCTAAGTTGCCATGTGGGGACTGTGTGTGTGTGTGTGTGTGTGTGTGTGTGTGTGTGTGTGTACGGTGTAAAGTGCATACAAAATGTATTTTTGACCAACATGGATAGCTCTGTTTACCCCGGTAAATGGGCTGAAGAGGAAGACAGAAGAAGAAACACAAAGCTGTTCTGTGTCCAGGCAGCTGCTGAGCAACGAAGGTAAATGGTTCAAACCTTGGCGGGCGTGGATGGTCAGGGTGGCTGAGCAAGGGTGTGGTGGCATGCAGGAACTTTAAAGCTGTGTCATAGCAGGCCATGTTTCTAATGAGTGGTCTGAGCCAGACCTGGGAACTGCACAAGGGCAGAGGATGGCTCCCAGCAGACTTTAACATCCAAAATCTCTAGACATGGAGTTGCTCCTGAGGTTATTGCCCTCTTCACCAAAGGAACTTTGTAAGGAAGGCCTGAAGTGGGATTATACAACAGTACCGCTCCAAAACAAAAGAAGTTCAAAACATTCAAACAAACTCACTAGAAGAGATGCAGCAGTTCAAACTGAAAGTTTAAATCCTGCAGTCGATCAGTGCTGTGGAGAAATACAAGTAACAAAAATGGGAAAATAATTTTTCTCAAGGTACTTCCTAACAAAGACAAAATCCAGAAAGTGATGGCCATCACTTGACATTAACTATATGAACAGGCACACCCCATTTCCAATAGAGACATTAACACAAGAGACACATATACCACCGAAGCAAGAATGAGGATAACAAGTGAGTCGCCTTTTATTCAATGGGGAACAGCAGCCTCCAGTTCAACCTGCTGCAGCTTCACATACCCACCAGACCCAGGAACATTACAGATTAATGCTACGGAGAAGCTCCGGAACAATTCATTTTCAGCAACAACAGTGAAGACGTGGAGAACACGGAGGGCGGAGGTGAGCTGCAAACAAATGGAGGAGACAACAGAGATGACCGATCGAGGCAGGAGACAGTGATCCAACAAGAAGATATTGCTCAATCTACATCTGGAAAAACGAACATAGTAAATATCAGTTCTTATCCTTAATCAAACCTTGAATTGTGTGTCCTGCCAAAAGGACTTACTTTTGTTCCGACTGACTGTATCAATGATAATTTGTCACTTAAAGCTTTGTATAACAAATTGAATAATGACAGTACAAATGATACCACTGAGACTACTGCATCCCATCCAGGGGAACTTGTGCATATAATCTTTAGGAAGAAATCAACTTATGTATTGTCACAATTACCAGCAGTTGCAGTATTTGAAAGTTTGTGAGAATGACATACAAAGACTTTGCCAAGATATCCGTAAGCACAGGTACAACAATTATATGAAAGAAGCAAAGCTGACCACTCAATCATTACAAATGAATGTGCATATTGTAATAAAGCCAGTGGATAAAGATGGAGCAGTTGTAATGGACCGAAACAAATAGAATGAGGTGTTAAGACAGCTTAGTAACACTGATTTTATCAAGAACTGTTCACTGATCCAACAATGAGCTTTAAAAGGGATATAGACTGTTATTTGTATAAGGCATTGACAGATGGTTTGCTTTCACAAGAACATTTTGAATTTTTATGCGTGGATTTTCCAATCAGGGTAACTATATATTGTTTGCCCAAAATATAGAAGGACATCAGCAACCCCAGGAAGGCCAGTTGTTTCCAATTTTGGCTCCCTCACTGAATCTATAGCTCAGTTTGTGGATTCACACACACACTGCAGGTGGCAATGGCTTTCCCTCAGTATGTGAAAGATACGACACGATATTAGAATTACTGCATGACAAGACAGTATCTCCTGAGTGGAAGTTGGTGCCTGTGGATGTGCAGGTGCTGTATACAAATATCCCACATTCTGAGGTATAACAGTTTTACAAGAAGCACTGCACCAAAACTCAGTTATCTGCTGCGTTCATAGGACTCATTGTCACACTTACAGAAAAGGTACTCCATTCTAATTGTTCCACCTTCATGGGCAGGCATTATAACAGACCAAGGGAACCGCGATGTGGGTGGCATTTGCCCTTAAGCTACACCAGTATTTACGTGGGCATGATTTGGAAGGGTACTGATCAACAGCTGTGTGAATTTGTAGACTATTTAAATGCAAACAATCCCAGTCTTAGATTTACAGTCACATGTATCACCAGAGAAATCAAATTTTTGGATCTGTGAATGTACGTGGTTGGAAACGGTAAATCTTAGACTGGTTTGTTTAGGAAACCCACAGGCCCTAACTCAGTACTGCACTTTACCAGCTGCCGACCATGGCACTTAGTGGAGAATATTCCAGCTAGTCAAGTTCATTAGGGTCAGAAGAAACTGCTCTGCACCACTGGATTTTGAGAATAGAACCAAGGAACTGGGGACAGATTTAAAAAGAGAATACAATCTGGCTTCAATAGATAAATAAAGGAGAAGTCAGAGCTAGAAACATGACTTCCAATTTGAGAGAAGAGATGGGCCCAGTGACAGTCAGGACATTAGAGATTTTACCTGTAACTTTGTTACAGCTTTCTTCCACAGGCACATGATGTAGAGGACATATTAGAGAAGCATTGGCACATTCTTGGCACCGAATAACGACTGGACAATGTGCTTGCCCTCCATCCTCAAATTACATACAGGAGAGGGAGAAATTTAGGTGACACACTAGTCCACAGTTGTCACAAGCATAACATAGAACAGATAAATAGTAACTTGCCCACTGGTTGCTTCCCTTGTTGTGATTGCAATTTCTGTGTCCATGTTAAGAAAAGAACCAGTTTCAAACAACATGAAGTCTTGCTATATTATGACATATGCAGTGAGTCCCAACCTTGAACTGCTCTGGAGGTGAAAGAGTTAACTTTCCATGTCAGGCATGGAACTTTGAGCGAGCTCGGTTGAAAACTCTGTCTGTTGTTAATCAAACTCAAACTGTCAGATTCTTTACTCCGCCTCACTGAACAGTCACTCTGGAGATTTCTCCTGCTCGGTTCGTTTTGTTGGTTAAAGTATTATTTTATCGGTTTTTGACGAAATTAAACCGCAACAGGTCGGTTCAAGCTCTGTCTGTGGTATTGCAAGTAATAGATGAAGCTTACATTTATAATTATTCTGTGTGGAACTTGTATAGCGCTTTTTCGGTTCTGAACTGATCAGGTTACATTCAAATTGTCCAGTCACTTTCCCGGTTCCGACCGAACCGACACCATCAGGGAAGCGCTAGTTCTGGCGGTTCCACCGGTTCAAGATTATGATTTTGAGGATTTTTATGAACCGAAGGAAGGGAACAGGATTATGAGGAGAGTGAATGTGGTTTTGAAAGTCTGGATGTGTCCATTGAACGGACATCTCTCCAGACAGACTGTCAGGGTTTCTCCTCCCAGGCTCTCTGAGTCCCTTCTCATTTTATGTTCTATAAAAAGTTGATGAAATTCTTCAGCTCCCTGTTGAGGAAGCTGTTGATGACCAAGAGGAGCCTGATTATGTAGAAATGATGGATATTCCAGAGTCTAGGAGATTGTCTATTCCTTTGCATAAATCTTTTCGGAAACAGACAGTAAAATTCTAAAATCCTCACACTATACCTCCTGTTGATAAAAGGATGGACAAGAGGTATACATTATCAGGCTCTGATACGGAGTTCCTCACACAGCAATGCAGCCATGTGGGGTAGTACAGGCTGCAGCCTGTGACAAGGCAAATATTCCTCTAGTCCGCACCCCTGAAAAGGACTCCAGGAGGGTTGATGCCATGGCAAAGAAACAGTACATGGCAGCATCTTTGGGACTCAGACAGGCAAGTTATATGGCTTATGCTGCTAGGTACCAGAAATCCAGATGGGATACTGTGCTGGCTCTAGCAAAACAGGCCCCTGACCAGCTTGCCAGGGAGCTGGAACAGGTGGCTGCGGATGGTATTGAGGCATCCAAGGTGCAATTTCATGCTGCAGTAGACTCTAATGATGTGTCATCAAGGGTCATGGCTACATCTGTGGCACTTCCAGAATGGCTTGGCTCAGATGTACTACCCTGTCACAGGATACCCAGTCTAAGGCCATGGATTTTTCTGTTGTGGGCAATTCTCTGTTTGGGGAGCAGACAGAGAATTACATGAAGAAATGGATGAATATAGGACCACCTATAGGAGTGCACAGGCCAAGGAAAGGCAGGCCACTCCTCAAAGGCAGCATCCCAGGGGCAGGGCAGGCCTTTTCATAGGCCTTTTACCAAGCCCAGGCCTCCTCATCTGCTTGTGCCCAGAGGGGGTTCTTTAGAGGGAGAGGCAGACGAGGTGCAAGCAAGCCTGCTTCCACCCCTCAGCCCAAAGCCCTGCCAAGCAGGCACCCTGATGGGGTAGCCAGGGCCGATTCTCCTCTACCTGTGGGGCAGGCTGGCTTACTTTGTCCAGGACTGAAGTCTCTAACATCAGACAAGTGGGTCCTGGAAGTAGTAAGCCAGGGACTGGTTCTCAGCTTCAAAAATTTCCAAAGATGAGAGCCAGGTCCTTTCCACCTGCAAATCCATCAGAGGCACTTGCCCTAGAAACAGAAGTTTCTACCCTCCTGGCTCTCAGAGCTGTGAAAGGGTTTCACCCGACACCAGGGCAAAGGTTGTACTCCAGGTACTTCCTTACCCCAAAAGACAGGAGAATGGCGGCTATCCTGGATCTCAGATATCTAAACAAGCACCTTTTAAAACCAAAATTCAAAATGGTGACTCTGGGAATTATTTTACCCTCTCTAAGGCCAGGGACTGGCTAGCATCCCTGAACCTCAAGGATGCCTACTTTCATGTTCTTATCAGAAGCTCCCATCGAAAATACCTCAGATTCGAACTGCCCTCAGGCCATTACCAGTTCAGAGCAATGCCCTTCGGCCTCACCCTGCCCGAGGGTATTCACAAAATGCCTGGCAGTAGCAGTTGCCCACTTAAGAAGGCAAAAGATTGCCATTTTTCCTTACCTGGACGACTGGCTCATAGTAGGCCAGTCTCCAAAACAAGTCAAACTACACTTTCAGGTAACTCAGCAACTGCTCACATCTCTAGGTTTCCTTCTCAATCTTCCAAAGTCAGTTCTAGAGCCTGTCCAGCTTCTCACCTTCATAGGTGCAGAACTGAACACAAAAGGGCCAGAGCCTTCCTTCCTTCCTCTGGAAAGAGCAAGGACCTTGGTCTCTCTGGCCTCCTCTTTCACCCTGCAGGTCTCTCGACCAGCAAGGCATTTTCTGCAGCTCCTGGGGCACATGGCTGCTTCTACAGCAGTTGTGCAGGGAGCAAGATTTCAGATGAGGGACATCCAGTTCCGTTTGAGAGCCTTTGGTCTTAAAGGAGAGACCCTCTGACCAAATTGATCCCAGTGACTCGAACCCTGATCCAAGCCCTTCAGTGGTGGTAGGACCAGAGCAATCTGAGACAGGGGTCCCTTCACCCTCAGTCTCACTCCTTAATCCTTACTACAGATGCATCCTCTTGGGGTGGGGAGCTCACATGGGCGCCTCACTACCCAGGGATTGTGGTCCCCTCAGGAATCTCTGCTCCACATCAATCTGTTGGAACTCAGAGCAGTTTTTCTAGCACTTCAAGTTTTTTCCACCTCTGTTCAGAACAAAGTTGTACAGATCAGAACAGACAACACCACTACAATGTGGTACATCAACAAGCAAGGAGGCACTCGGTCTACGGCCTTGTGCAATCAGCAATAAAGTTGTGGTCTCTGGCGATTCCCTGAACACCTCCCTTATGGCAGTTCACCTCCCAGGCAAGGACAATGTCCTGGCAGATGCTCTCAGCAGGATTTCCCAGGGCCATCACGAATGGTCACTGGATCCCTAGTATTGGAGGCAGTATTTGCCAGATGGGGCACCCCACAGATAGATCTTTTGCAGCCCCAGACAATCACCAACTTCCTTTTGCTGCAGGCCCCCAGTGTTGGGCTCAGTCCTCTGGATGCCTTCCTTCTCAGTTGGGAGCGAAGTTTCTCTATGCTCCCCCTTCCCTCTTCCGTTCAAGGTGCTAGTCAAAATCAGATCTCAACCCTGCAAGATGATCCTGATTGCTCCAGATTGGGCCAGACAGCCTGGTACCCACTCCTTATGTCCTTAGCAGTCCACCTTCCTCTGTGTCTTCCCAGGAATCACAACCTGTTAACCTGTGCTCAGGGAGGGTTTGGTACCAATCTCAAATCTCTCAATCTCAAGGCCTGGCTCTTGAAGAGTTAGAGTTTGCTGACCTATACCTCTCCCAAGGTGTATTGATATATTGAAGGCTTCAGGAAGCCATCCACCAGGGCTACTTATAATTCCAAATGGAAGAGATTTTCCATTTGGTGCTCTGGCAAGCATATTTCCCCAGAATCTGCTGACTTACCCACAGTCCTGGATTATATGGTGCATTTGAATACTTTGGGGCTGAGGCCAGCTCCCTAAAAGTGCACCTGGCAGCCGTGTCTTCTTTCTTATCAGCAGGTAAACCCTCTTCTCTTTTGGCTCATCCTGTATTCTCCAAGTTTTTAAGGGGTTGCTTCACATCAACCCTTCTTTCAGGGACCCTGCCCTGCCTGGGATCTTATTATTGCATTGCTCAGCTTATGCAACCCCCTTTTGAGCCCTTGTCTTCAGCAGAGCTTAAGTATTGACTTGGAAAACTGTGTTTTTGTAGCCATCACTTCTGCCAGGCGATAAGTGAATTACAAGCATTGTCAGTGGAACCTGATTTTATCTCCTTTCATAGAGATAAGGTGGTCCTCAGGACTAACAGAAAGTTCTTGCCTAAGGTGGTTTCAGACTTCCACCTTAATCAATCTGTGTCTCTTCCTGTGTACTTCACTGACTTCCTCCTCTGGCGAGAGGAGATTGCACAGTTTAGATGTCAAAGAGCCCTTAGTTACTACATAGAATGTACCAAGGGTCACAGGTTTGACTCCTCCAACTGTTCCTCACTTATGGTGAGGTTGGTGAAACCTGCCACTAAAAGATCCATTGCCAGGTGGATTGTCTCTTGTATCCAATTTTGCTATGAAAAATTGGGTAAGGTTCTCCTCAGGCTGAGGGCTCACTCTACCAGAGGTACAGCTGCGTCTCTGGCTGCTGCCAGGGACATCCTATCCTAGAGATATGTCAAGCAGCTACCTGGAAAACAGTTCACACTTTTACTAAGCATTACTCCTGGACATCCAGGCTGGGAGTGATGCTCGGGTTTGGAACAGCTGTGCTCAGAGCCTATTCTAAGTAGGTTCTGTCCTCCTCCATGGAGGTACTGCTGTGTAGTTCTGACATATGTCATAATATAGCAAGACTTCATGTTGTTTGAAGAAAAAATACTCACCTTAGTAATGTTGTTTCTTCTAATGGAGTCTTGCTATATTATGACCTCCCTGCCTGCCCCTCTCAGAACCTCTACTTTTTGGGTGTGGGTGGGCAGTGCAGTGTTGGCACTTATAGATGCCCACCTTATTTTTTCACCCTCCTTTTGGGGTGTTGGGTGTTATGTTTTAATTTTCTTGGATCCTCTGACTTGAGTCTTTGTTTTGGGACCAAGAAACATGTGTTCTTATATTTAGTAGCCAGTTGGCTAGTGTAGGTTTGGCTTCCACACGGAACCTTAGTGAGTTTTGCTCGTAAAGATCTGACAGTTTGAGTTTGATTAACAACAGACAGGGTTTTCAACCGAGTCAGTCTCAAAGTTCCATGCCTGGCATGGAAAGTTAATTCTTTCACCTCTGGAGCAGTTCAAGGTTGGGACTCACTGCATATGTCATAATATAGCAAGACTCCATTAGAAGAAACAACATTACTAAGGTGAGTATTTTTTCTTTCTAGCCATAACAACAAACAATTTGAGATTGAACACTTCATGACTTGCAGCACTGAATCTGTCATACATATGGCTGAGTGTAGTTGCAGGGGGTTTTACATGGGGAAAATGTTGAAAGCCTTTAAATTACGATAGGAGAGCACCTCAGTTCCATTAAAACAGACATTTAGAGAGAAATAAACAAATGCATTGGCCATGCATATTAAGAGGGAGAGCTTGGATCATAGATTCAAGTTCACAGTGTTGGAAAAGTTACCTTGGGACCAAGGGGTGGAAATTTGTATCAACTATTGTAGAAACGTGAAACATTTTGGCAATACATTTTGAGGCCGCATAACCCTCTTGACCTTCATGAAAGTTTTCAACTTAGGTCATACTGATACCCCAAAATAGTGTATATGAAACTTGTACAGCATAACACGGACAGGCTGTTATTTGATGCTCAAGGAATGATATGAAAATTACGTTGAATGAAATGGAATGAACAGGTTGTCATTTGATACTAAGGGAATTATAAACATTTTTCAGTAACATAACGCTTGTATTTGGATCTAAACTATATAACATGATGGTAATATCTTTTACTGCCTTATTCTTTTTTTTTTCCTTTCTTACTCACTCTACCCTGTACATGCACCTCCTCCTCTTATGCTTATTGTCCTCTTCCTGTCCCTCCTTCTACCCTTTTCCTTTCTCATCCTCCCTCTTCTTCCTCCAATTCCCAACTTATTTCTCTCTCTCTCTCTGTCTCTCTTTCCATTTCTTCTTTTCATTGTATGTTTACTATGATCATACTATACCATGCTATACAATGAAGTGTGACTTTTATATAATGTTATATACATTTGTAAGATTTTGTAGTTTTTAATGATGTTTAACAAAGTACCATGTGCTTTACACAATATGCTACCAACTGGGGCTATTTATTTCTTGCACACTATGTGCGCTCCTTGATAAAGAGCCAGGTGGCTTGAAACATCGGAGCTTTGTGGGTGTAATGGTGGGTGTAGTCTTTTTAACTTTGTGCTATTTATTAATAAAGTTTTATCAGCGAAGAACGCTGACTTCCATGCTTTATATGGAGAAGAGTGTACAAGACCAGCTTCTTGAGTGAATGATTTCTAACAAAGACAAAATCCCAAAAAGTGGTGGTGGCATTACTTGACATCAGATATATGAACAGACACCTGAAGAAGGATACATTCAAAATGTCACCTTACAAACAGCAATTGCATTTCTGCAGCAAGGAGACTGGCCATGCGCCTTGGATTTGAAGGATGCTCACTTCTACATTCCAGTAGGAACAAGCCACAGAAACTACCTACATTTCAGTGTAGATGTGAATCAGTACCAGTAGAGGGCAATGCCTTTTGACTGACTTCTGCAACAAAAGTATTTGCAATGTGCCTAACTGTATTAGCAGCAGCACTTCAAGAAATGGAGTGACAGTCTACCCATACTTAGATGACTGGTTAGTGTGTGGGAAAACCCGGGACAGGCCTTTCATCAGTGGAACAACTATGTCCTTAATAAACAGTTAGGGGTTTTCCTGAATTTAGAAAAATCAAACCTGGAACACTGAAGCAAAGGTAGACTCAGTGCAAGTATGCAGCTTCTTTCCATACACAAACAAGAAGAGCTCCACAGGATTTCCTTCACTATTGGGCCTAATGTCAGCCTTAACTTCTGTAGTATCATGGTCAGGTTGCACATGAGAAGTGTGCAGTGATACCTGAAGGAATACTGGTCACAGCTCACAGATCCGCTGTATGCCCCAATCCCAGTACAGAAAGGACTTGTTAGCTCCTTCCAATGGGGCAGCAGGTGCAGCAGTTAATAAAAGGAATTTTTCAGCCAGCACTGCACACATTTGTGTTGACAACTCATGCCTCCCTTTAGGCTGGGGGCATATCTCAGACTAGACAGTGAACTGGTCTGCATTGCAGCAGACAGGAACACATCAGTCTGCTGGAGCTCAGAGCAGTGTATCGATCACTAAAGATCTTCTCAGTATTAGTCAGGAACCAAGTCCTGCAGAATAAGGATGGACAGTACTGTTACTTTAAATGTCCCAAAAGATTTGCACTCTGCTGTAGCTTTGTGACATGATCTTCAACAGTCTCAAAGTCCAAGTCAGCAATCCCAACCTGCTGTCCCTTCAACTGAATGCATGGGTAATGATGGAATAGAGTTTTCTGACCTAAATCTCTCTTACACAGGTTATGGAGGTCCTTAAGGTGGCCAAAACCCCAGACACAAGAACTATCCAAAATGGTAAAGATTCTCAGTCTGGTGTTTGAACAATTCCCTTTCAGCTGAGAAAGCACACTGTATTAATTTTAGAGCATTTGTTACATTTAAAGTTTCTGGGATTAAGGACAGATCCTTTAAAGGTGTATGTGTCTCTACTTCTGCATATACATCTGATGCTTCAGCAGGAACTTAATTTGCACATTCAATGTCTGAGGTTCTTTAGGGCCTCTCCATTTATGTCCCCAGAAAGAAACCTACACTGGTTTGGGACCTAAATCTTGTTTCTCCTCAGTTAATGACCTATTCATTTGAACCATAACCACTACTGTGCAAAAGTACCTCACCTGGGAAACTTTATTCCTGGTGACTTATACCTCAGCTAGGTGAGTCGGTGTATGACAAGTATTGAGCACTGATCCTCATTCTTGATTTTCCATAGAGAGAAAGTGGTGTTAAGAATTAATAGGCTTGTTTAGGGGTCGATGGTGCAACTAGCCCAACTTTGTCCCTGTACTATAAAAGTCCCAGCATTCAGCCCCTTCCTTCCTTAGCTGCTTTGGCCCTCCAGCCCTCCTCCTCCACTGGCACTCTGTTGTCACCCTGTAGGCCTGTGCAGTCTCCATCATTTCTTTTAACCTCAAGATCCTTCCTTTTGGCACCTCTTAGAGGGTGCATATACTCAATGAGAGAAAAGCTAAGTCACTAAGCACTAAGCACAACCTCATACATGACCAGCTGCCACACTGAACACATTTTTAATCCTCAAAGGTAATGTCAGAATTCAATCTGAACCAGACTATTACCATGCCAATGTATTTCCATGGCCACATGCCAATAGAGGACAGACAAAACTCCACACATTAGATGTAACAAGGCCCTCAGTTTTTTAATTTTTAATTTAGCTGTTTGATCCCCATCGCCACCTCCTGCCTACTTGGCAGCGGGGATACATGGGCAGAGCTGGCTGGCGGCTTTAGCTCCCCATATGGGCTCGGTCTCCGGTCCTCTGCTTCCCCACATCTGACCCTCCTGGTGATCCCCACGGATTACACCCCATGGCAGGGCCAAGGATGAAGGGCGTTGATTCTCTCGGGAGACCAACATCTAGACCGGGGCCAGTGTGGTGTTGCAGGGCTGTCATGAGCCTGCCAGACCCATTTTTCTCAGTTTCTCCCACCTGCTGCAGTTGCTCATATGCATATGGAGGCACGCGGCAGTGACCCGCGCACCTCCCTATTCTATTCACCCAAGTGCACTACCTCCAGGCCTCCACCCTGTGGGGCAGCACTGCAGCAGACGTGACTGAGTCCCTACCCAGGAGGGGTGAGCTACCCATGGCTGCTCAATCCATCTCCCGGCTTGTATCTGAACCCAGGTCACTAGCGTTAGCGGAGGTATGGCAACCAGCACCTCAACCCTCAGCGCCACCAGCCTGGCCAAGGCCCTCAATTTTTTGAGTGCAGAACAGAGGACATTAAGAATAATAACAGTTGTTTGTTACATATGGCAAGGTATCAGAGGGACACCCAGCCTCTAAGCAGGCTATAATGAGATGGATAATATCCATGATAAATTTCTGCTACAGTAATGCATGAAATACACCTCAGACAGGAGGAAGACATGCTCCATTGATAGTACAGCAACATCAGTAGCCATTATAGGGAACGTGCTACTGACAAAGATGTGTAAAGCTGCTACCTGGTCCACAGTCTACATAGTCATATCTCACTATTGCCCTGACCCACAGGTAAGAAAGGATGATAGGCCGGATTTCTGTACTTCAGAACCAATTCTCAAAGTAATCCTAACCTCCAACCCTGGGTACTCGTGTGAGCCTGCACAAGTTTGACAGAGCTATTCTAGTTCATATGGTTAGATGGGAAAGTTCCTTATTCTCGTAAATTTTTTCATCTAGAGGATCAGAACAGCCAGTCAAACTAACCTTCACTGTCTCCCTATTTTAGGATAGGGTAATTAAGTTCTTCACAATCAATTATTGTTAGTAAGGTTTGATTTTGTAATAATTGTTCTTTTTTCTGTCTTATTAATACCTTTTAATCTGAGATTTATATTGCTATAATAGTAATTTCTTTTTAATTAGGTCTCAAGTCCCTGCCTCTTCGGTTTAAAGATTTGCCATGGAATGCTGGGAGTATCAAGACCAAAGTAGTGAGAGAGCATGTTTGAAATAACACTCTAACAAGGACATAATGCAGACGTTTGACTGGCAGTTCTAATCTATTAGAAGAAAAGATGTTACTGTAGTAAATACAGGTTACTCACCTGTAACAGGAGTTCTAGGAATGGTATATGTTGTTCATCCACACTCATTGGCAGTATCCTTGCCGCTTTAAATCTTGCCGGAAGGTCTTCAAGCTTGCTCCTCCCACCCACCCGGTGGTATAACTGACTCCGCCCCATGGCGCCAGATCTGGCCCGCTGGAAAGCTCAGGTTTGTGCGTCGGCCCGAGAGGCCGGAGTGGGTCGTGTGGATGAACAACATACCATTCCTAGAACTCCTGTTACAGGTGAGTAACCTGTATTTCTAGGGACATGGATATGTTGTTCATCCACACTCATTGGCAGACTCCTAGCAGTTCTCCGGGAGGAGGGAGGCAAGACGACACCCCATATACTTACTTGGGAAAGAGAGACTGAGAACCGAGGCCCCAAAACCAGCATCCCGGCGTGACTCAAGGTCGATGTGGTAGTGGGAATGAAGGTGTTTGCTGACTTCCAGGTAGCAGCCCTGCAGATTTCCTGGATAGGGACGCCCTGGAAGCAGCCACTGACAGCAGTATGGCGGGTAGAATGAGCTCTTATCCTCTGGGAGGCTCCATGCCCGCTAACTTATAGCAGAGATCTATGCAGGAGGTTACCCACCTGCTTATCGTCCGCTTGGCTGCAGGTCTGCCAGATGCGGCTTCAGCGTGGTGACAAACAGCTGGCGAACCTCTCCCGATTTCAGCCGAGGCGCCTCATAATAAGCGCCCTTCTAGGATCCAGAGTATGGAGCCTATATTCGGCCTCCGAGGTGTGATTGGGGTAGAACACTGGCAGAGTCAACACCTGGTTAAGGTGAAACTCACACCACCTTCGGAAGGAATTTCGGTGGGGGCGCAGGACAACCTTGTCCCTGTGGAAGACCAGGTAAGGAGACTCGATGGAAAGCGCCTGGAGCTCTCCCATTCTTCTGGCTGACGTGATAGCCACCAAGAAGGCGGTCTTCCACGACAGGTGAGAGAGAGCACACCTGTGCATAGGTTCGAATGGCTTGCCCATGAGCTTTGCCAGTACCAGCAGTAGATCCCACGGAGGTGGGGGTTCCCGACTGGAGGAAATGTGATCAAGGCCTTTGAAAAGCGCCAGACCACCTTCTCCTCCGCCACTGACTGCTTCCGGCCCGCTACCGTAAGCAGAGATGGCTGCCAGGTGCACCCTAGGGTCGCCGACCTAAGCCCTTGACTAGAAAGGGACCATAAATAGTCCAAGATGCTTGCCAAGGAACAGGAGGAAGGGTCCAAGCCCTTGCTCTGACACCAAATGGAAAACCTCTTCCATTTGAAGGCATAGCATTTTCTGGTCGACTCTCACGGACGCCTCAACTACATTGAGGACCCTCGCCGGAAAGACCCAAAGCCTGGAACTCTAGCCGCTCAGGAACCAGGCCGAGGTGCAGGGATTGAAGGTCCGGATGGAACACCTTCCCTGATTGACTGAGAGCAGGTCCGGCGAGCTGGAAGCTGCCGCGAGTCCTGAGCTGAGACTGAGGAGATCTGGTACCAGAACTGGCGAGGCCAGTCTGGGGCTATCAGAATACTTCCGCGCCTTGTCCCTCCTCGCCTTGAGAAGCACCTTGTGGATCAAGGGAAATGGGGAAAGGCGTAAAGAGGCCCGGGTCCATTGCCTCGAGAAGGCATCCCCTGCAGCGAGCCCTGCTGAGGGGGCGGGCATGGAACAGACTCAGCTCGCCTTCCATGGAGGCAAACAGGTCCACCTGAGGTGTGCCCCAAAGGAGAACAGATGCTGTACTACTCCGCAGGAGAGACCACTGGGATGCAGCCCCATCCGGCTCAGGGCATCGGGCCAGGGTGTTGGAGGCTCCTGCCACGTGAATGGCTAGGAGATCCGCCTCCAGGCTGCGCCACAGTGACCAAATCCGGAGAGCTTCCTTGCATAGAAGCATGGAGCGCTGCCCCGCCCCTGGCGGTTTAGATAGTACATGGTCGTGGTATTGTCCGCCTGGACTCGGACCACTTGACCCCGGAGGAACGGAGCAAAGGCGGTGAGAGCTAGGCGGACCGCCTCGAGCTCCAGCAGGTTGATGTGGCATCGGGACTCCCAAGGGACCAGAGGCCATGAGCCCGTGTTCCCCAGATGGGCACCCCAACCCATCAGAGAGGCATCGGGTCGACAGAGAGACCGCCGGCTCGGGCGGACGAACGAGATGCCCTCCTGCAAATGATCTGGAACGGTCCACCACTGGAGAGCATTCCACATCCCCTGTGTCACCGGACACAAGCTGGTCCAAGGGATCGCAGCGCCAGGACCACTGGCTGGCCAGTCCCCACTGAAGGGACGATGTTCCAGCGGCCCAACGGACCACGCTGGTACAGGCCGCCATGAGACCCAGGAGGCGCAGGAAGTCCCGGCAGGCGCAATTGCCCAACCAGAAATGATCGGGCAAAGGAGGAAAGAACCTCGCCCTGTCCGCGGGAGCCGCGCCTGGCTCAAGAGAGTCGAGCTGCGCCCGATGAATAAAATCACCTGCTTCGCTCGAGTTCCGACTTGGCCTCGCTGATAAGGAGGCCCAGTTGAGAGCAGACCTGGAGGCCAGATCTCTGGACCACCCGCCTCCTTCCTGGAGGGAGCTGCTATCAGCCAGTCGGACCCTCGCGCCAAGAGGAATGCTGTCACCACTGCCATGCATTTGGTGAAGACCCTGGGAGCTGGAGACAAGCCAAGGGCATGGCTTGAACTCAAGAGAGATCCTCCGCTCGGAGGCGAAGGAATCTCTGGTGAGACGAGACGGATAGGGGCGTGAAAAAGCGCGTCCTGCAAGTCCAGAGAGCAGAACCACACGCGCGCTCCAAGGATGGTATTATCTGAGCCAGAGTGACCATCCTGAAGGTTCGAGACCTTAGAACTTGTTTAGGTCGGTAGGTCGAGAATGGGGCGCCAGCCCCCCGTCTGCTTCGGAACCAGGAAGTACCTGGACACAAACCCTGGGTCTGAAGGAGGGTCCACCACCTCTCTTACCACCTCCTTCTGGAGGAGGAGAGTGATGTCGGCTCGACGAGCCGCCAGTGAGGCTGGGGATCCTGGGCTCCCGAGGGCGGACGGCCTGAAGGGTGGTGCCTGCTCGAATTCCAGAGGCAGGCCTCTTCCCACCACCTCCAAGACCCACCTGTCCGTGGTAACAGCGGACCAGGCGGAACGGAAGTGCTGGAGCCGCCCCCACGGGGACCTAGGGTGTGGTGACGGGGATGGGGGCGACACCCTCAGCCCGTCACTGGGCAGGCTTGGAGGAGGGACCGCCGAGGGACCTCCTGGGCCCTTCCTCCCTGCCTCCTGTTAGAGGAAGCCGGTGGCTTGGGTTTGGGATGCCAAGGCCGAGCCTGCTGGCCCTGACGTTGCTGGGCCGGCGCGCGCTGGGGGCACAGAAGGACGAAGGGCTTAGGCTGTGGTTTGCGCCTTTGTCCTTCTGAGCGGAAGAGACCGAGTCCAAGGTGGCATTGGACTTCTCGATCCTCTGCAGGTGACCTTCCACCCCAGGGTCAAGAGGTCAGTCCCCAAAAGGGAACATCCGCCAACTTGTGCTGGGTATCCGGCAAAGGTGGATATCCTCAGCTAAGCTCGCCGACGATAGCCACTGCGGCCGCCACCGATCTGGCACATGAGTCCCCTACATCCAAAGCAGTCTGGAGCTGCTGTTTGGCCACTGCCCTGCCCTGGTCCCGCACCTGCTTAACCGTAGTCTGCAGATCGGCGGAAGATGAGGAATGACCTCATCCAGGGAGCCCAACAGGGCATGAGAAAATGTGCCATGAGGACGGCCGAACTGGCCTGACGAAGGCCGAGAGAGGACGCAGCGTGACTTTTCGCCCGACATAGTCCATTTCTGACTCCTTGTCAGGAGGTTTGTCCACATCCCTGGCGCAGCCGGGCGCTACCGGAAAACGCTTGTCGTAACCAACCCTCAGCAGAGGGTGTTCAAACCGACAAGGAACCGTAGGGACCGCAGATACTTCCTGGCCATCCTGGCCGAGGCGCAGGGCAGGAAGCAGGCGCTGCCAAAGTTCCAGTGCCGGACCCACTATGGCCTCGCCACCGGAAAGGCCTCCGTCGGAGAATCTCGGTCCAGAATCTCGTGAGGGGATACCTGGCCCGCTTGGAACGGGTTCGAGCTCCATCCCGTAGACTCCGAGATGAGCCAAGCAGTCCTAGGAAGGACGACGGGCTATCGCCCATTGGCTGACCTCTGAAGACTCCAAGTCCAGTCGCTTGAGAAGAAGGAGGAATCCTTCGACTCGGAAGAGTCCTCGAAGAGCTGCCTCTGGCCTGAGCCACCCTTCACCTGCCGAGGTCGGTCGGGAGTGAGGGTAACTGACAGCCGATGGGGTAAACCTCAGCCGATCGAGAATCTTTGGTCGGAGCCCCACTTGTGGCTGTGGAGGCGGAGGTTCCACCGGAATCGGTGGAGCAGCTGGTTTTGGCCAACAACCGCCTGGGAATAGGCCTCGACATGTCGAGGGTTGTGTCGGCCTGCCCGTGACAGTTACTTAATGGCCGGGAAGGCGCCGGAGTCGGCTTATTCCCCGGCCAGGAGGAGCTGTTGGAACATAAGGTCTCGCACTGCCGACGAATTTACGTCAAGCCTCCTCATCCGAGGAGGAGGACGAGCGAGCGCGACGCCGCCATCACGAAGCCGAGACCGAGACCGCTTATGACGGTGGGAACGGCTGGACCAGCGAAGAGGTCCGAGACCGAGACCGAGAGTCCCGGAATTTCCGGGTCGGGCGGGAGGTGTCGGCCGGAACCGCACTCCTTCGCTCGAAGGTCCATCCGAGGGCCCGGAACCGGAGGCACAGGCGAGCCCACGGATCCTCAACTCTCCCGGGGAACCGGAGAGGGGAATCTCGGCTGCTAAAGGCGACAGCCTGTCCAATGGGTCGAGAAAAATCTCGACTTCATCAGTGGGAGTCTCGTCAACTGACCTGACGGGACACCGTGAGGCCAGTGGCGGCTGAGCGTGTCGACTCCAAGCCGACGGCTCACGCCCGGGAGAGACCTTCCGCTCCCCAAGAGCGCCGACGGAGGGACTTACCTTGTCCTCTTTTGGACCGAGAATAAGGTCCAGCAGACGCAGGCCCTTCTCCTTTAGAGGAGAGGACAGACAAAGCTCCTTAAAGGAAGCCGTGTAGGAAGAACCCAGAGAGAGCGGGATAAATGCCGCTCGAGGAAGATACGCCCGCTACCGCCCCTCTCGAGGGCGCACTATCCGCCTGAGCTGATCCGCCGAAATACCGCTGACACCGCCAACGGCCTCCTTGACTTCACCGAGGGAACGCTCGGACGCCCAGTTGCAATCGGGCAGCACGGTCTTCGAGGACGAGGTCGAGAAAGATGAGCACAGGTCGAAGCCCGCGGGTCGTGCTTCAAGGCCTACAGTAGACACACGTGAGTGTGGATCCGCCCGAGACATCTTCTCGCCCATGGGCATCTCCGAAACCGAGTCGATTTATCCATCGCAGTCAGCGAGGGATCAAGACTGAAGTCTTTTGCAAAATATTATTTTTAAATCCGCAACGGAGAAATAGGAACCAGTCGCAACGAGAGCGCTAAGGAGGAAACCTGAGCTTCCAAGCGGTAAGGAAGATCTGCGCCATGGGGCGGAGCCGAGTTATACCACCGGGTGGGTGGGAGGAGCAAGCTTGAAGACCTTCCGCAAGATTTAAAGCGGCAAGGATACTGCCAATGAGTGTGGATGAACAACATATCCATGTCCCTAGAACTTTACATTATACTTAAGCCCCCTTCTGACCCAAATCCATAATTCTTGGGGCTAGCTCAGTTTCCCACTCTTCAGTGTGTCTGCCCCACTTGTGATGGGACAGTTAATGACTGGAGAAGGCACACAATCAGGAAGGGTAGAGTGATTGTGTCATTAGTTATGCTAAGCAAACTGTCAATCTGCCCAGCATCACTAATGATATAATCAGTTTGTCCCCTCCCTTCTGATCGTGCACCTGTTTTGCTCTATTTATAGTACAGACAAGGGCACGGGAGTATGGGGTGGGAATGGAACAAGCTTGATTTTCTTTCTGTGACACCCCATTGAAATCATGGATAAGGGTCATGGCTGGGGCCTGAGGTATAGTAATAATAATTATATGAATACTCATAATCGTATGTGCTTGAGCACTGGGATGGCTTAGTGTAGGGGCTTCAATTTAAAACATGCTGTTTGCTGCTAGTGTGGTGCCAAAACTGCCATTTTCATTTTTTTCTCGTTGAAAAAATCTTGTGCAGGGGTGGGGGTGGAAGAGAGAGGTGAGAGGAGAAAGACTGGGATGGGTAGGGTAGAGGATAGCCAGGAGACTAGCTCTGGCTACCTGGGGGGATAGGATCTTTTATTTAGTTGCTTTTATTACTGAATACCAGGTGCACTGATATCACACAGCAGTTTGATTAACTCAGTAGGTAGCACACTTGCCTCTGTGACAAGAAGACTGGAAGGTTCTGGGTTCTATGCAATGCCAGAGTGCCAGAGAAAGGAAGTGTGTCCGGGAACGCTAGGTCCAACCATGTGAGCTTGTAGCTCCGGGTTAGAGCAATGAAACGGTATTCCAGTGGTCTGGGTTCATTCCCAGTAGGTCACATTATTTCTTTCTCACTACAGCTGACACATACATTTTGTTGCCGTATAACATTGTTATAAAACATTGTTATAAAAAGCTGATTAAGGTTCTGCAGTGGTGATGTTAAACTGTGAGGATTATGTTAATGAAGCTAACAGACAGCTAACGGATCACATCTACTACAGGGAACTGCCTACTGATCCCACTATACAATACACCAGGGAACTAGGGACATAATTGGATCTTTTCTAAGCATGTTCAAGACAGAATAACTGACCTCATCCTGATGAACCTAAGCCAGGGACATTCTACATGCTGCCTAAAATCCATAAACCTGGGAATCCAGGGATACCCATAGTATCTGGCAATGGTACCCTGGCAGAGGGATCTCGGGTTTTACAGAAACCATTTTAAAACCACTTGTTATGGAAAAGGGCAGCTACATACAAAAGTCAGGGTTCATTACAATTGGAACTCCTACCGGCAACTCACGGAACATCTGCAAGGCTAAGGTATCCAAATCTGGGCCATGGGCTGGCAGTATAGCCTAGAGGTTAGAGTAATGAGCTGTGAACGAGCTTGGTACATCCAGCAGGCCAGACCTGGGTTTGATTCTCATAATCTCCACTTGCATACTGGGCGACTCTGAGCAAATCACTTAACCACCCAGTGCTCCTAGGTCACCCCTGAAAACAGGCACTTGTGTCTAGTGGGCCTTACCTGGTTACCAAGGACTAAAAAAAAAAAAATCCAAGCGACACTATCTACAGTCCCTACAAACAAACAACTTTAGCAACCCTAAATGCTTCTGGAAGCAATCAACAACCTCCTCAAGGGTCATGAACGGAATACCCCAGGTCATGATTAGGAATGGCTCAGAACTATCCTCACCATCCGAGATCACCGCAAGAATAAAATCATTCTTCACTGACCCTGAAGTATACAAAGTAGGTCTCCTCACTAACAGCCCTGCACCACAACCCCCATACTGAACCTCACCCTCTCTTTCACCTAAAACTTACTTGGGGAGAAGTCCTTAAGCTCCTTATGGGCCTCAATCCCGATAGCTTCCTGGTTTTGACACTGCCCCCAGATTCCTTAGGCTTGGAGCCCTCGTACTGGCTCACCCAATTGCCCAGTTGATTAATCGATCTTTCCTCATATACTTGATCCCAGACAAATGGAAAATCGCTACTGTTGTCCCTGTGCACAAATCGGCCCCATTAACCTTGTTGAAAATTGCAGACCCATCTCTATTCTGTCTCTATAGAAAAATCCAGGAAAAAATCCTTTACAGCCAGTTGTACTCCTTCCTTGAACAGACCAACGTCCTCACAATACATCCACATGGCTTCAGGAAATCACATGGTATTGAATCCGCTCTCTGAAGATCATCTCTGACATCTTTTAGGCTATGGACCATGGTAGTGCCATGGGGCAGTCTTCATTGACCTCACAAGGGCCTTTGACCTTGTCAACCACTCCTTCTCATTTCCAAGCTACAACTACTAGGCCTCGATTACAACTTTCTTGCCTGGATATCAGACTATTTAGGCAATCGATTCCAGTGTGTCAAATGGGAGGGGCCTCTCCTCCCTATCTCCAGTCATGGATGGGGTCCCAAGGATCCATCCTCGGACCCTATTTTTCTCTATCTTTATAAATGACTTGCCCTTAACTGTGGAGGTGGATCAATCCAACTATACGTCGATGATGCCATCCTGTACCGACATGGCACCAACATCTCAATTATCAGGTCTAACCTAGAAAATGACTTCCACCAATTAGAGACCTGGTTCAAAGGGAACCTGCTGTTTCTGAATACAAGAAAACCAAATACATGCTGTTCCGCCATACATCCTTTGACTTAACCTCTCAGCCTCCTTTGATCATTAACACATCATCAGGCCAACCACTCAATGGGGTAGAATCTTTCAAATATCTGAGCATGATTCTTGATGAAAACCTATCTCTCGATAATCATGTCAATAGTATTATCAAAACCACCAATCAGAAACTTCGGCCTCCTCCACTGTACCTCCCTTACCTTACCCGTCTGCTAGGAAAATCGTTGCCTCAGCCTCCCTCCTCCCGCCTTATGCTGTGGTGTGTCCATAACTCACTCCGCCAAGATCACTGCTTTGGCCAAAATCAAACAGGCCTACCACAAAATAGCCCACTTCACTGATGCAGCTCCGGTTGAGCCCACCATCTGCGTGTTCTCAAATCCTTAGGCTGGCCATCTTTCAAACCCAAAATGGACTTCCCTGTACTATGTACCATGTTCAAACTTACTTGCCTTCCTCCCTATCCATTCTCTCTGGGCTCCTGACATGAAAACCCTTTCCCAGGACCCTTCAGCACTCCCACCTCCCATTGCTGAGCCTTCCTAAGGTTCGCCTAGCCGTTGGTAGGCAATCCTTCACCTCTCTGCACCTCAAAATGGAATGCCTCCCTCACAGTATTCTCTCATGCGCGACTCTTCCCTATTTAAAAAGTTTTAAGGAACTTCTTTCCCCTCCAGCCTGCTGTGGCGACTGTACTTAACACCTCTGTTAAACCCTCTGCTTCTCACTCCTGTATTATGTCTCTCCTAATCTCCCACCTACCCCTTGCATTAATTTTTCTAATGCCTCCTGGCTCACCTGTTTCTATTACTAATAATCTCCCCGCCCCCCTTCACCTCTCTTATATGCTGTAATTAGCTTGTATATATTGTAGATATGAAAATTACACAGTGCTTTGCATCAGACTTTATTATGTTGGACTTTACTAAAGTCTCCCATCGCTGTGGACCCTAGCCCTACCTAAGTTTTATCCTCACTGGACATCTCAGGCCCACCATGGAATTTTTCGCCAAAGTTGATGGAATTTGACTGTATGCTCAAGAGTGAACTTGTGGCTCTGTGTTACTTAATTCATACATGTACTACTTCCTGCCACATCCTGATCCCATTGCTACTTATTTATACTACCTCTTGTACCCAATTGTACTTGTATCTACTATTTGGAATTGTCTGCACCCAACTGTATCTGTACCCACACTTGGAATTGTTTTATTTCCATGGGTCGCCCCTGAAAAAGGGACTGAACTGTCTCAGTGGGCTCACTTGGTTAGCAAAATTAAAATAAATAAATACATTCAGGACACTACACACTTCTTGCGTAAACTTTCTGGTTACAGAGACTTACCACCTAATACCATATTAGCCACAATGGATGTAACCTCCTCTACACTAATATTTCACATACGGATGGCATTTCAGCCTGTCTTAAATACCTACATGAGAAAGGACAGCACCAAGACATTGCCCAGAATTGGTGGGGAACTAATAAAATGTATTCTAAAACACACAACAACTTCAGCTTTAATGGTAGCCATTATGTTTAAATTACAGGAACGGAAATGGGGACCAGGATGGCTTCATTATGCAAGCCTACTTATGACAAATTTGGAGGAGGATTTCTACAGCACTGTATGCACAAACCACTTGCTTATTTCCATTATATTAATGATTTATTTATAATTTGGACAGAGGGCATTGACACACTCAAAGAGTTTCATCAGGAACTTAACAACCTCCACCCATCCATTAAACTTTCCTGGAATATTCTGACACCAATGTTAATTTTGTGGACACCACAGTTACCAGCAAAGATGGAACCTTGCAGACATGTATTTACATGAAACCGACAGAAAGACAAAGATACTTGCATAGGAACAGTAATCACCCAAGGCACACTAAAAATCTGTAATGTACAGTCAAGCGCTCGATACCACCATATCTGTTCAAGTGGGAGGACAGAGATAAACACTTGGACACATTGAAAAGACATTTATTGGGCAGAGCTGTAGAATGTGCAATGCAGATACCAAGGAACAACTACTACAGTATAAAGAAGGGACTACCACCAACCGAATATCCTTAGTTGTCACATATCATTCTGTTCTGGAGCTTCTGCATAAAAATTATTAAGGACCTCTAACCAATATTCAGTGAGGATGACACCCTGCAGTGTATTTTTCAAGAACTACCTCTACTGTCTTTTAAGCAGCCACTTAATTTAACCAACCTGATTGTAATTAGCAAACTTGTACCTGAACAAAATAACAGAACACTAGGTGGCAGAAGGCCCTGCTGTTACCCTAGATGTAAGACTTGGGACATTTTACTCCGATTGTATCAATACCCCACAAAACAAACAATGCAGGATACAGGGAATTATACATGCATCTCGGAATGTTGTTTATTTTATTCAGTGCAGTAGATGTCCACAAACAGGTTATGTGGGAGAGACTGGACAACTTCTCTGCACCCAAATGAAGTCACGAGACATGCTATTAAAATGAAGAAGACAGATAAAACAGTGGGACAACATTTCTCAGTCTGATCACTCCATCTCCAGTGTCATATGTCGGTACTGGTTTTGAAAGGACATTTCAAAAATACACAACAAAGGCGGCTTTTGAGGTCAAACTTATTTTATTTTTGAACATGGTGGGGCTGGATAAATATAGATTTGGGTTTACGTCATATTACACTGCTTAAACTGCTCCTGTTTTTCACCTGCTTCAGGGACAACACATGGAATAATTGTGGTACATGGTGGTATTGCAACATGTTTAGATACAAAATGGATATATGGATTCCTTTTAACTGGTTATCAATACATTGGTTTCACCCGGTGGTGGGATAGGGTGTGATGGCGGTATTTTGATTCCCTCAGTTTTGATTCAGATTTATAGAACTGTTACATATTGACCAATGGGTCAT
Organism: Neoceratodus forsteri; assembly: GCA_016271365.2. Classification (NCBI taxonomy): domain Eukaryota; kingdom Metazoa; phylum Chordata; order Ceratodontiformes; family Ceratodontidae; genus Neoceratodus; species Neoceratodus forsteri. The sequence continues at coordinate 567,411,690 of CM057453.1, forward strand.
CCCTACAGCATGAGGATGACTCATTTGGTCGATATGTAAGCGTGGTACCGTGCTAACTCAGCTGTGTCAGTCATGGTGGTTGGAGGCAGTCTGTTTGATTGCAGTTTTCCTGCTCACTATGAACTGTAATCTTGTAACCTTGTAATCCTCTGCCGTTAGACCTTCATTTGAGTTGGATTCTTGTCACTGTCCTTCATGTGAGTGAGAATCAGTTACAGCGCTTACTCCTGTATTGTTTTCTCTGTGCAATAAAGCCATTTTGGGAATAACTTGACCACTTCTTGGTCTCTTGTAACCTTGGTGCTAACCTAATGGCAGTATAAGCGCGGTGAGCGTATAGTGCAGTGGTTTAAGGCTCTGAGCTGCAAACCTGGAGACCTGGGTTTGAATCCCACAGCCCCACTTGCATACTGTGTGACCCTGAACAAGTCACTTAACTTTCTTGTGCTCCCAGGTCGCACTTGTAAACAAGCTTTCAGCTAAGTGTGTCTCTCCTGGTTAAAAATAAATAAATAATGCCCACCCTGCCTGTTGACCCTTGGTATCAAATCATCTATTTTTGTGGATCTTGTGTCACTATAGTTGGCAATTTAATTGCTAAGCAGTGGCTAAACTGCACAAAAAGAAAATCTAATTATCATCTTGATTATTTCTAGTTTCAGGAAATGTAATACCAGAGAAAGGAACTGTGTCCTGGAACCCCAGATCCAACCTGGTGAACCTGTAGCTCAGTGGTTAGAGCACTGGGATGGTATTTCGGGGCCTGGGGTCAATTCTCCAGTAGGTGATATTTCTTTTCACTACAGTTTGCAGTTTAATTGCTAAGCAGTGACTAATACTGCACAAAAACATATAATTGTCATCTCAATTTTCCCAGTTGCTGGATATGCAGTACCAGAGAAAGGAAGTGTGTCCGGAATCCCAGATCCAACCATGTGAGCCTGTAGCTCAGTGGTTGAAGCAGTGTGATGGTATTCTGGGGCCTGGGTTCAATTCCCAGTAGGTCACATTATTTCTTTCTCACCACAGTTTGCGATTTAATTGTTAAGCAGTGACTAATGCTGCACAAAAACATCTAATTTCCATATCAAGTCAAAACAAAGTTCCAGACACAAAAGAAAATATCAGATCAGCCAAATGAAATACAGAAAGAAATCAAGTGTTAGGACCAAAGAAAGGAGAATATATGGTGTTAAACTGCCTGTTACACACAAGACAAGACCTTACATGTGGTCACCCTTATTTAAGCACTAACATGCTACCTACCCAGAGTGTTGTCTGAAAAGATTTCTCTGTAATACCTCAACTTTTAAGTCTGGGAGGGTTATCTTTTCTCTTTGCAACACTCTGCATCAAGCTGGATGTATGTATGAAAACAGATCCTGATATGGAACCATCTTTATTGTAGTGAAAGGGCACATCGAGGCTGTCACATACTGTATAACATTTACAAATGGCAACAGAATCCCAGTCATACCTTGTTTGTATGACTCCATCTGGGAAGGAAACCCAAAACTTAAGCACTTGAAAGGAACGTGGCAATTGGAAGCCACTGCCATTTAACCATCATGAAATCCCACTCCCCCAAAAAGAAAAGTTGCATATGGGCACCTTTAAAATTAGTGCTTCAAGGCCTCTAGCACTATATTGGGTTCTGGGTGTGGACAGTACCTTTCTTCCAGGCTTTTATGTTTTAATGAACTTTTGACTCCCAGACATCCATGAGCACATAGCCAAAATACATCCCACATCTGTGGAAGAACTCTCTTATTGGGTAAAGTTTCAGGATACTTTCTTTCCTGTCCTCTGGACAGTCATGAAAGTCTGGGGATACATAAAATATAGTTTCATATCCCTTTCGTTGTTTGTGTTTTTACAGTGTCTGGTGTGCTTTCCGTTGTCTTGCTTTAGTAAGAATGACTATCACATGATTGGTGCAAGACTTTTTGTTTCTTGCTGAAGCAACAAATGTTACCTAACTCCTGGGGCCGGATTTCAGAAGGGTGATGTAGGGCTTGCATCCAACCATTTGACAGAACCTTGAACTGCCACAGCTACAGCATTGCCTGTTGCGCTACAAGTCCAAATTTTATAATCTCAACCTGATTTATAGCAGCTTGTGCCAAATCCCGGCTTAAGCTCCATGGAAAATGTCCTGGTACTGACACAAGCTAGGCCAAAAGATGGCCTGGCTAGTGTCTTTTGCCACAAGGGATAGAAGACTCTTTAGATGGCCAAAAGCCCAGTGCACCGTATGTTTGCTGCACTTGGGGCTTGCGGCATCTTATACTTTGCAGAATCTGGCCCCAGTCAGTAAGGAATTGGTCAAGACATTCTGCAGTAAAGAGAGACCAAAAGTTTTTCTTTGCTGTCAACCACTTTTTAAATTAAAAAGAAGAGACCTGTGAAAGAAGGCCACAGGGTTGACCATCCCTACCCCACTCTGGTTTATAGGCAAGTAGGTAATTCCCTTTTAATGGAGTTGAATCTACTGCCTCACAAAAAGGAAAAAAGAATATTGTAGAGTTTCTCCTCCATAGCAGTAGGCAGTGAAAAAACTTAACTTATGTAAAGAATTCTTGGTTCCACAAGCGATTTAATAAGGAATACCTGTTCTTTTCTTGGAAATTTTTTCAGATTTTCTATTTATGTACTAAACTCGCCACTGTGCTCATGTGTTCTTCCCAATTATATTGTGTTATATCTGCTGTACCATATCTAATTTCTAGCATATCTATTTGGGATCCTGACACCTTGATCCCTGCTATACTTCTTTTTCTGTGTTTTTAAGTCGAGGCAACCAGACAAAGCCTCACAAATCAACCCTGTACCTGTATATTGCACTACTTAAAAAAAGAGTCACAATAAGCTTGTGAAGTAGAAATACTTTATTTTGATACTCACATGTTGTACAATTTGCTAATGTGCTGAAAGTTATAAGGTGCTGTCTCCACAGTTCATTACTAACCACCTGGTGGCATTCATAACATTTAGGGTTGAGGCTACAGCAACAAAAGTAGGAAATGTGCTTTAGGGTTTCCAACCTGCTGCTGTGAGAGTTCTAAATGACCTAATCATTCTTCCTCAGGCTAGCTGAATAAACAATGATGTCATTATGTAAGGAGCCCCTAATGAACTCCCACCAGCTGCCTATTACCTTCCTAACAATAATACTGATAGATTCTAGTAACCCCAGGAGACTGGGTGGTTACATTGAATTAACACAGGTTTTGCAAAAGAATTTCCTTACTTTTTGGGGTAGTATAATCGTATCCTTAATTGCCTGTGGGACCCATCTATACATACTTTTTAGATAGTGTAATTGTATCCTTATTTCTATGTTGATATGTATATTTGTAGGAGAACAGCAACCACATTGTCAGCATCGGCTTCTTAGTACCCCACCTCATGAATGTATCACCATAGGTACCATAGGTAACTACAGAGCAAAAACAGACTTGCATCCATGGTGCTCGCTTACTTTAATAAAGATACCCTGATTCCCTACAGAATCCAGCTAGATTTGTTTTGAACTGGAGCATTGATTAACTAGCCACCACCTCAAGTGGTAGCCTGTTCCATACAGAAACCACCCTTTGACTAAACCCCTTGTCTTTAACTAGGCTACTTCTGCTGCCTTTTCGCTGCAGTGGATGAGCATGGATATTATAGGCCTGATCTGCCTTTTCAAGACCTAGACTATCCCATATTATGATCTGTCCATGCTTTGCAAACCAAATACAAATCCTCTAGTACATCTATACTGTAATGTGTATAGATTAGTTGCATTCAGTCTTGTTGCATAATCTTTCCCTTGTAAATTTTGACCGCTCTTGTTGCCTTTCTCTGCACTCTTTCAATCATCTCTATGTCCTCCTTTATAGGGAGACTAAACCTGAGCTCCATACTCCAGTATGGGCCTCACTAGAGGTGTATATAAAGGGAACCATCACATTCTTCTCCCTACGCCTGTGCCTAAAGATGCTATTTAATACTCCGCTTCTTTTGCTACTATTTTTATACAATGGGGTTTGAACTGTAGGTCCTGTGATATAACTATCCCTAGGTCTCCTTCCTCATCTGTTGTTTTGAGTATTTGGTTATTTAAGGTATAAGAATGTGCCTGATTTTTCTTACCCATGTGCATCACAGTGTACTTATCCTGGTTTTAGTGTAGGTTATATTTGGAGGTCTACTCCTGAATGTAGTCTAGGCTGTCTGCAGAGAGCCAGCATCATCTTTATTTTGTATAATAGCTCCCAATCTGCAGTCACCTGCAAATTTTGTGAGCCAAATCATACTGTGGTTGTACTGGATTGTTGACACATAAGTATTAAACATGTGGTAGTAAACATTTTGAAATCCTCACCAAAACATCATTCTGTGCCACCGCAATGTCATTCCACGACAGAGGTGTGCAAAGACATTTGGCTTAGATTTAAGAAATGACAGCTGTCACGTTCATGAGGTGGTAAAAGAAATGGATATGTTGAAACTTTGGGGTCAAAATACTAAAAATTACCAAAGTTATGAGGAATGTAGCGAAAGTTTAACAGATGCACATAACTTTGTCATTGTTACATATTTTGACACCAGAATTCCAACATACTTTTTTATGATCACCTGATGAACAAGGGTGGTAAACATTTAAAATCCTACTACAAAGGTGATTTCATCAAGCAGCCACAAAATCACATTTCTGGTGGGATTTGTATAATTCCACTGACATTGTTCATGAGGTAGAATCTAAAAAGGCCATGTTGAATATTTGAGCTGAAAATACACAAAAATGACAAAGTTATGCAAAAAGTCAAAACCTTCATTGAAATACATTGAACAGCACTTACCTTGGTTTGCCATATGGCAGTCGGCAGTTCCAGCAGAAGAGATGCTTTCTATCAGAGGCGGATCTTCACCCTGGGACCTGTTCAGGTGAGTGAGGGTGGTGGGGTGTGTATGGGTGTGTGTGGAGGGGGTGTGCTCAGTGGGAGGTCAGGGTGTGTCAGATCTCTGAGGGAGTTTTTTTTTCAGGTTTAAAAAATGATTTTAGGCTGAACAGAGATCGGAGGCGGAGTGCCACTAGACACCAGGAAAGTTCTAATGGGGACAGTGATCAGGAGTGGGGTGCCACTAGACACCAAGGACAATTACACTAATGACGAGGATGGCGATGGGAGGGTGGGGTGCCACTAGACACCAGGGAAAATGATTGTAATAAAGGGTACTGGTGATCAGAGGGTGGGGGGTACTACTAGGCACCAAGGAAAATGTATCATTACAATGTGGACAATGATCAGAGGGTGGGGGTGCCACTAGACACCAAGGCCAATTACACTAATGACGGGCATGGTAATTGGAGGGTGAGGGTGCCACTAGACACCAGGAAAATGATTGTAATAAGGGTACTGGTGATCAGAGGGTGGGGGTACTACTAGCACCAAGGAAAATGTATCATTACAATGTAGACAGTGATTGGAGAGTGAGGAGGTACCACTAGACACCAGGGAGAATTACACTAATGACCGGGCATGGTGATTGGAGGGTGAGGGTGCCACTAGACACCAGGAAAATGATTGTAATAAGGGTACTGGTGATCAGAGGTGGGGGTACTACTAAGCACCAAGGAAAATGTATCATTACAATGTAGACAGTGATTGGAGAGTGGGAGGTACCACTAGACACCAGGAGAATTACACTAATGACGGGCATGGTGATTGGAGGGTGAAGCCACTAGACACCAGGGAATATGGTAGTAATAATGGGGATGGTGATCAGAGGATGGGGTGCCACTAGACACCAGGGAAACTGTAATTACAATGGGAACAGTGATTGGAGGTGAGGGTGTCACTAGACACCAGGGAAATGATAGTAATAGACGGGGATGGTGACTGGAGGGTAGGGAGTGCCACAGACACCAGGGAAATAACAGTCATAATGGGAGACGCCATCGGAGGGTGGGGGTGCCAACAGACACCAGGGAAAATTGTAATAGTAACAGGATGCGGATCAGAGGGTGGGGGTAACACTAGACACCAGGAAACAGATTTTGCCCTCATGAAAAATAATCTTTTTGTCACTTGTGATATTAAAAAGATTTTTCAAGATAAAAAACACATTTCAAGGGCATTTATTTAACAGTGAGGTGCAGAATCCAGCTAAGTGTATCCCGATAAGGAAGCTACATTTGTGGGTTGCTTCCCAGAATGTCATTTTGGGGGTTCCAAACTTACATTTTATGAAAATAGAAAACAAGATGATGGCAAAACAAAATAGGGTTTTCCACTGATGAAAAGGAAGATGCCAATACGAAAAAGAATTATTTTTTTTGTTTCATACAACTATCTTGAGGTGCTTATTGGGCATGCTCAGAACCAATTTATGACATTTTTAAAATTAAATAACTTTGGAATGGATTCATATTTTTCACCAAACCAACAAAAGGCACACCAGTGGGTCAGTCCCTTTCTACCCTGAAGATATCAGACCAAAATTCCAAACCGTCTGAGCGATAGTCAAATTAAAAAAACAACGTTAAAATCAATGGGAAAAGTTACTTAAAATTCACTTTTGCCCTATCTAGAACTCGAATCCACACATCCAAATAGAAAAAAGTGGAACATCCAGAGATATATCCCATAAATCCACCCATGCAAAATTTCATGCAAATCAGTTGAACAGTTGTGAAGTCATTAAGTACAAAATTGGGGTTTAACATAGAAACCCCAGTTGAACCCTAAATATAGTGGTGATCGCGTCACTATAATGTGTGTGTGATATATATATATATATATATATATATGTGTGTGTATATATATATATATATATATATATATATATATATATGTGTGTGTGTGTGTGTGTGTATATATATATATATATATTATGGTAGAGTAGCACTTCTAAGGTTAAGGTGAAATTTGCATCTTAATAACTTTGCTACTGTTCAACAGATTTACGTGAAATTTGGTATGTACAGTTGGGCATGGTCGCTTCTGGGAGTTATTAAGCGGCATCTGTGTAGTGAATTGCACTGTTTGCACATTTTGCTCATGCTTACAGGTCGTAAGGTTTGCGCGACAGGTCCAAAACTTCAGGAAACATGCAGCTGGGGTCCTTGATGTGTCTTTTGAAGATTTCATGAAAAATATTGAACAGTTAAAAGTTATTCAAAAATAAGTTCCTATTAAAAGTCAGTGGGAAAAGTAAACAGAGTTCAACACTTTGCAAATGCACTTTTTAGTGTCACAAATCCACCATTTTTTTCAGTTACTGATCAGAAAAATGCTTGCCGTTTAAAATTGGGACCCTCTAGAAAACAATTATTTTTGTGTTCTCCTAGTCGACCCTCAGGATGATAGCCATGTTTTTATTTTTGGGTTAAACACCCAGAAATATATTTTCAAATTCTGGAAAAGTAAGTGTCACAAAGTAGTGTACTTGACACTTGCAAACTTCTTGAAAGCTTTTGCAATTATGACTACTTTTCCAGGCTATGGCCAAATGACAGGAGTATCTTTGCCACCCTGATGCAAAAGAACGGTTTGGTCTTTGAGCTGAAATTTGGAGGAAGGCAGCCAACATCTCTCAGATGTGCCTTTGGGTGGTTTGGTGACAAAATATTATGACGAATGCCAAGATTCGGTATTCGAAGTTGACGTTTTCCATACACTAACATGGTGATGTTCGCCAGTATTTTCGGGCCTGTGATTCCCGGAAACGTAAAAGTAGATACAGAATTTTCATTGCAGCAGGCTACACATTCAGTGAAAACCTAGCAAGGAAACTCATGAATCATGTGAAATTTGAATTTTTTCTATGTCACATGGTTCCTGAGATATAAGCAATTTAGTATTCAACAGCTTATTTTCTGCTCTGAGGCCCATTGTTATGCATGCATTCTTTGTACACACTGTATTTTCCATACAGCTGTTGAGCAAAAATAGGTGTGGGCTTCCATTACTGTTACAGTTAGCATTTCCACTTCGTGTTCCGTACCCGTTTGATTACCGTTCCATATATGCCACCGTGTGGATTACCTTTAGCTCTCATTTAGCTTCCCATTTCTGTTTCCTTGGCATTATTTCTGCTGTTAATGTTACCATTTGCATTTCCGATTGCGTTACCGTGACTCATGCGCATCACGGTTTGTGTTTTCCTACACGCTTCATCTCCTTTTGCATCACTGTTCGCCGACGCACTTTGCGCTTGTGTTTCTAGTAACGCTTACTTTTCCATTTACGTTTCAGTCACCATATGCGCAACTATTAGTGGTTGCATTTCCGTTGTACTTACCATTACTATGTCACAAAAAATCACGTGGTAGTCCCACCACCACATTCCTTTCACTATTTCTACACACATTCTCAAAAAAGAAAATTAGAAGCAAAAACTCTGTTTAATGCATAAGTTAGGGTTGTTCCACAGCGACAAAAGCGAGGAAATTCGGTCTTAGGGTTGAAAGCCACCCTTCTACTCTCCCAGCCTGCCACCCCACTCCGCCAATGGGGTGTGCATTGAAATGTCGGTCCTAACTCAGAGCATAATAACAAGGTAATAACAGAGCTTGAGGAGTTCATGAATCTCCTCTGCAGTTGAACAAAAGACAGCAAAATTAGTGCATGTAATGCTTCAAAGGCAACAACCCAAAAATATATGAAGTTATCTCAGTGGCTTACGTACAGAAGGCTATAAATGGAATAACTATACCACTAGCTATCTGAAATGCATAAGTATAAATAGGCACTAAAACAGATTTTGCCCATTTCTTAAAAAAAAAAATTAAAAGATTTCCAATTGGCCATTGCCATTCCATTAAAAAAAAAAAGATTTCTAATTGGCCATTCAAACTGGATGCATTTAATGCTCCCAATTCCAGAAGGCCTGTCATTGAAGCAACATAGCATTCAGAGCCTTCAGAGCCATACCTCTTGGGCTTAATGTAACCAGCTCAATGTCTATAAACCTCCAACCATGACTACCTATTCCTTTTGTAAAGTTAATATGGGCAACCAGGGCATTTTCTTCCTGGATGTCTCTCAAATGTTCACCAGCAGTATTTTAAATGGGCAGACAGTCTTTCCAATCAGAAGGCTCCACAACTGCAAGATGCTATATATACATACCACACCCAATGTATCACATGTAATAAGCCCTTGCAGATCATATAGTCTGCCTGTCTTTGGATGGCTAAATGTTTTGCCTTTAATCACATGCTTGTCCAATTTAAACTCCCCAAGGCATACAACCAACAGATGCATTTCCTCTCAGAAATGTTTGTTTTTCTTGTTTGTAAAGTTGTAGGAAATGTGCCATATATCGCTTCCATTCTGAGCTCTCTACAGATAAATTATAGTACATTATATATTACACTATTTAAAACAAGATCTGCTTATGTTATTCTCTAGTTTCTAAGAATGAGGATTCTAATCTCACTGCCTGGTGCATAAGTTGTATATATATAATTGTACTATATTTTTAAGTCCCTCACTGCCTACCTCCCCCCCAACACACAAACACTTTTCAGTATAAATTTTGGACCTGGATATTTGAGAAAACTTTCTTAAAATTTCCTCCAAGATTGGTCCAGCTAATTCATTTTGAAGAAATAGGTTCACGCCATCTACATAAGCTAGGACTTTTACTGGCAGAGCACCCTCCTCTTATGAAATGCCCCCAGAGCTACAGTCTCATTTATTCTTCATATCAAAGGTCTATACCAAGAACATACAACAGGGGATAAGGGGACAGCCCTGCCTACCCCCCAGACCCTCAAACAACCACCTGCCATCCATTCAACAAAGGCACACACTTTTGCACAGGCATATAAAACATTTTATCCACTTGATAAATACTAATTGTATACCACACCGTTGCAGTACCTGGAAAAGGTAATCAGGTACCAGCCTATCAAAAGCCTTTTCCTGGTCTAGGAACAATACGTAACCTGACACTGTCCCCAAAGGTACCTCTTTCAAAGATTTCCTGTATGCAACAAGGTTGTCATGAATGGTTTTATCTGGAATAAATGCTTGATGGGCAGGGACCTGGTTTTCCATTTTACCGGTAACACTGGTAGCAATCACGGAATCCTGCTTGGTTTGGTAGATTTTGAATTCTTGTACCGGTGCCTACAGAAATTGCATGTCACTGCACAGAATCTCTAAGATTTCAGCATCTTTTAATTTTTTTTATTTTCTTTCTATGCTCCCTTCTCACAGTATCAGTCTCCACTTTTCAGAGATTCCCTAGGCTGGGTATCCCTAAGCTTCACCCCAGGTAATGCTCAGGAGCTCCTGTGGGCCTGCCCCTATCCTGCCTGGGTTGTGCCCCCGGTGAGAAGGGAGGGACCCCAGGTCCACCCCTCCACCTCCCTCAGTGTGTGTCGGGCAGCCAGTGGGTCCCTCATGGAGCCTGGTTATGAAGTCTGGGGCACCTGGGTCCCTTCTGCCAGTGGCTGATGTGGGGTGATTGTTCCTGGTTTTCTGTTCTCTGTCCCTGAGGTTACCGGCACTAGAGGAGATCCAAGGGGTAGGTCACATAGAGACATGCCACTGCTCCAGATCCTGGCTAGTGTCCTCCCTCCTGATCACTCTGCAGCACCATTACACCACCACCCGTGGTCACACAGGTGGTGGTAAAGCAGCAGGACCTGCAGCCCACCCTCCCCGGAGGAGGAGAGCAGTCCCTGGTGCTTGATCCTACTCCCCTGGCCAGACCTCCAGCAACCCGAGTTCGCTTCTGACCATGGGTCGCTGGCATTGCAAGCAGTAGTGCTACCGCAGCACCAGTGGGCGTCACCCAGATTTCAGCATCTTATAATGAATGCTGCTGTGCTTCACATTCTTTCTGCTTTGCTCCATATAGAGTCAGTAAGGAAATCACCCACACTGCTTTGTTGTAATCAGCCATTCAGTTTAACCACCCATGCTTCTCACCAACATCTCCATCACCTGAGGACTGCTTTCCTTCCTGAAAACCACAGTTTTCATGTAGTATGTGCCTAAGTGTCTTTACTATTTATATTACACTATATGATACAATAAAATACAGGTATCAGCACACATGGGCAGGGCCACTAGAAAATTGCAGGAAAAGTAACCTGAAATTGCAGAGATTTTTGCAAAACTTGCTGGAAATTGAGAGTTCTTCTATAGATCTGGAGTGCTTCAATAAATCCTTTACTGTTTTCTACAGTACTTTAGTCAGCATAAACTACTAAATGAATACACTGACACTTGAATATGTTTTAAATATGAAGAAAACTTCTGTTTCTAACATGAATCCTAAATGGATAAGATGTGTTGCCTCTTCCAAAATGTCAAAACATCTGCCTTATACAGTGCTAGATTCTATTTAGTGAGCCAGAAAATCAATATTAAATAAATCCAGAATAAATAAATTTTATCTGTTTCTGGATGTAGAATAATGAAGCCTGATCAAAGCAATTTACAGTGCTCTGTCAACTATTCACCAACTTTGGTGTAAGGAAAAAATAAGCAGATGGAGTGGCAAATAGTTCAGTTTTAGTAAAATGTTGTAAGCGTTTCATGTTCATAATTTGCACTGTAGGTACTGTGCACTATTATTAAATTCACATATTAAAACGTTATATATGGGTGTATATGGCTGGCAGTATAGCCTAGTGGTTAGCGTAACAAACAGTGATTAAACTGGTACATCCAGCAGACTTGGGCTTGATTCCCACAACCTCCACTTGCATACTGTGTGCCTCCAAGCAAGTCACTTAACTCCTCAGTGCTTCTAGGTCACCCTGAAACAGGCAGTTCTGCCTAGTGTGCCTTACCTGATTTACAAAGAATATAAAAAAGAATACCAATATATGTTTACTACATCATATAATAATAGTCAGGTACCAAGTAATTTACTTGAGTTTTACTTGGGCTGCAATGATTTTGTATAGGTAGATAAATGTTCTGATACATTTTATGTGTTTTATAAGCTTACTTTTAGATTTTAGTCAGGTTTTATTGTATTCTTTGCATATGAGCATCTAGGTTGTAGATTGCTAAATGCAGGATCACTGTTACCAACTAGCTTATTCAAGTTTATAATCAGCAGGACCATCCAAAATCCTCAGTTGTTTGAATGAAAACTAGTCTGAATGGAAGTATGTTCACAAGGAAAATACTGCCTTACTACTTATGAAAAGACTTCTCAGTTAGCACCCCATTTAGGTGAATTGATAATTTGCACCTTTCTCCCACCTGCTGTTTCAGTCTCTGGGATAACAAAAGTTTTCTGATAAACTGCTTCAACAAAAAGTAAATGTTAAGTATTTAAGTGTACTTACAGGGTTTTATTTAACTCTAAAATTGATTAGCGTTTGCTCATAGAAGTGCTAAAACTTTGTGAAAATGCATAGCACTTGCCTCACTGTGTTTAACAAACATATCACTTCTAGAAAACTATATAAATACTTTCTGTACAGTTAGTATTGTCCCAAGAAAAAACTGCTAATCAATTATTTAAAACCCTGACTTATGTTTGCCAGTGGATTTTAAAAGCACATTCAGTGACATAACAGAAGGTAAGACCCCAGGGCTGTATGATGCTGGTGGGTGGAGTGGTGCTCAATTCACATCTGAGCTCAGACATGAAAACTGGGAGATACCCTTCTCATGGACACCAAGAAAAGAAAAGTATCCACATGTCTAGAAGATGCAGAATCCATTTAAGTTCCACTTGTGGATTTTTTAGGTGAAGACACTCATTTCAAAGAAGCAAATTGTGTATTTTTTTTTTGCTCCTCCTACTCCCCTGGTCACCCACCTTCAGGCCTGCCAAGGTCCCCTAGCACTGCTGCTGAGTCCCAACCACCATCCACTGCCCCTTGCTGCTGTGCTACCAGGTAACCCAAAGTAGCCCTTCATTGAGTGGGCCCTTAACCCTGTGTGAGGCTACCAGGGAGAGAATTGCCCCAAAGAGCTTCCTGTGTATCCTGGGCATGGCAAGGTCGGAATGGACACATGTCTAGGGCTTTCGCTTATGGAGGGACCAACAACCATCCTTGGTTGGCCAGCTGGTGTTTTCCTATTTTCTTGGGAACATGACAGGCCACATGATGTCAAAGCACGTTTATCGCCTGTCATGCTCCTCCCGCAGTGAGGGCTGATGTATTGTCGCGCCTCTGGCTCTCCACTAGCCAGCAAATGCTGAGCCAGAACCCATCCTTCCTCCCAGGAGAAGGTGAGTGGTCGTTGGACACCAAGCCTTCACCCACTAGCTGGCCCTCCAACACTCCAAGGTCAAGTCTGTTCCTAACCCTGGTCAGCGTATCACAGACAGAAATCCAATTCAGGCAGTTAAATTATAGATAGGAAAAACAAAGGTAGTCTACCTAGCGGTGATGGTTCAGATTAATTCATATCTGAGTTCTAAAGCAAAAAGAGCAAGTCATTTGTAACTCTGTACATGTGGGGTGGGTGTTGAAGAAAGGGATCATAGGGGATCATAGTGCTGCCATACTGCCATCACCCCAGAGGGATGTGGACTGCATTGTTGGCTACTGCCATCACACCGAAGGGGTGGAGGCTGTAGTGCTTCTGCCATCACCACTGGTGGATGGGGAATGTAGGACTGCTGCCATCACACCTAAGGGATGGGGCCACAGTGCTGCTGTCTGTCTCACCTGAGGGAGCGAGGTCATAGTGTTGTTGCTGCTGCCATCACACCTGAGGGATGAGGCTGTAGTGCTGCTTCTATCACACCTTAGAGATGGGGGCTGTATCGCTTGTTGTCGCCATCACATCTTGTACCTAAAATAACTTTAAATTGGTACAAGGATGGATGGATGTGCAATAGTGGAGGTCAAAATTGCTAAAATGCATGTTAGCAGAGTTGAAATTGTTAAATAAAGTACACAGAACCAAATACCTGTAAAACTAGATTTTGGCTTAGCAGACACTGGTGACAATACCGTTTTTACAATGTGCAAAACGGAATATGACCTTTCTCAATCCCGGTAAACCAGTGTCCCTGTTGATGGGAGGAGATAAGTTATATTGCCTCCTGTTCTAGCCTTTTCGTAGGATTTCAAATAAAATTTTCTGGTCCACGTTAAGAAGGCAAATAGGCCTCCAGTTTTGTAATTGAGATCTGTCTTCTTTCTTATATGAAAACATTAGAATGACCTGAGACATGGAAAGTGTAATTCCTCTGAAGACAGAATGTTGTTATACAGTGCTAGAGCAGGGCTTAGGGCCATGAAGAAAGGTTTTAATGACATTCAGTGGTGGGTCCATCACTTCCATGAGCAGAAGTGTTTCTCAAAGGCGGAGTTGTGGTGGCTATTTTAGTCAGAGTAATAGGCTTTACTAAGGACTGTTTTAGTGATTCTATGAGAGGAGGCATCTTCAGTGATTGGAAAAGTAGGAATTACAGAATAGAGAGGGTTGGGGAAAAATATCTGAAGCATATTGTTCTGTAACCTCTAACATAAGACTGTTTTATCCCCATCTGCCCTAATGAGGCTTGTGAAAACTCTGTTCTCAATCCTCTTTTGACATCCTTTGAATGTGTTAAAGTGTGTTTTGTACCCTGCATTCCAAACTTTAGTTCTTTATGCAGTGACATGTCCTATAGTATTGAATATCTCACATTGCTTTCTTGAGCAGTCTGATATGGGAAGAATAGTACCACATTTTGTCTACTGGCCAAATCTATTAGCCTCTGCAGCTGGGCCCATAAACTAAGGTACTTTTATATGAGGCAGTAGTCTTCAGAGAGCTAGCTGTTAAAAAGGATTTTAAATTATTTTTCGAGTCCTCCCACCATTCTATTACAGACTGATAGGCACATCAGACTGACAACCTGGCTTTGTCATAAACTATTCCATTTCACTTTTATATGTTCATCTGTCAAGAAGAAGAGTTTAGCTGCCACCTCCTTTACCTATAGGTAGGGAAGTAGAGTCAGAACAGGTGCATATTAAAACAACATCCGATGCTTCTGTGACCTGCATATTTTTTTTCAGTTGTTTAACCAGGAGGGCACACTAAGCTGAAAGCTTGTTTACAGGTGCATCAGAGTACATTTGCCTCTGATACCCTAAGAATCTGTGCTAGAAAGATATAGTCAATCCTGGAAGTGATGGAACGCTTTACAAAAGCATGACCTCCACTAGAATGCAGTACCCTATAAGCTGCCTTGCAAGCCTGCAGTTGTGACCATGTCTAACAGGAAATATGGGTCACAGTACACTTTTCACTTTGCAGTTTCTTAGCTCTTGAGGGGTCAGGTAGTTGAAATCTCCCTCCAAAACTACCAGCCTTGATGTAAATAAATAGAGATAGATTTCTTTGAAAATATCTGTTATGAGGGCTTTAGTCTTGGGGGTGGGTATAAACTGAAGACACACAAGCACTGTTCCTCGTGTGTCACTTCCACCATTAAAACTCTTCCTTGATGTATCTTCAGTGGTCAAGAAATCTGCCAAGTAAATCCTCGAACAAATGACCACCCCATCAACATAGATCCACCCCGAGCCAAAAGAGGGGTGCCAATAGAACATCATGACTGAGCTCTTGCAGTATCAAATCTGGTTTTCATTCTGGTGTCTTGTAATAGAAAATGTCTCCAGTTGTTCTTGCAAGTAAAAGAGTAAAGAGACGTTTTGGTTGTCTCAAAGTTATTAACATTAAGGGTGACCACAGTGAAAGCATTCATTATTTCAAATAAGAGACCAAAAAAAATGAATTGCCTGTAATTCGCAGACCGTGACCGTGTTCTGTTCCACTTTTTTTGTCTAAGTAAGAAGCCTCTGCCTGTGAGTCTTTCTGGTCAGAGGAAAATCCATCTGTGAGGTCTCTGAGGGCACCTCTGAGTCATTGTCCTCCTCATCAGTGTCCACCCCGCACAGTTTTTGCTCTGCAAGGCACAGAACCTGTTAGAGACAGTCACTGGAATGTTTTAGCTGATTTTGTTTATAGGTCCTACTCCTTTTTTCTGAGGAGCAGGAAGCATTTTACATTCTTTTGGGGAGGGGTGACATTTCTGGATTATGTCCTGCAGGGTCTGATCTGGTACCAGAAGCATTTGAGGTTCATGCTGAACTGGAGACTGAGGTATCTCAGTCTGAAGTGGGACTTTATTCCACTCACCTCCTGTTTCCTCTATGGGGTATTCATGTATTTTCTACAAAGATGGCACCTTCTCTTGAGTCTGGTTCAAAGGAGTTTCTAGGGTTTGATCAGGGTGTGACCAACTGAGAGAATGGGCAACTAATTCAGCTGGACATCTACGGGGCCTGGCCTGTTGGGTTTTGAGCCTGGTGATCCTGATTGTAACCATTATCCGTACTGTGCAAGGCCCTGGGACAATTCCTAAAAGAATGACCATGCTCTTCACACAAGTTACATTTGAATGGGTTGTGATTTGGGAGGTGTTATGCCTATGAGCTAGACATAGCAGCTGCATTAATTTCAGGCATTGCTAAAATGCAAGGAATCCACATTTGAAGTAGGTCCATGGCTGCCTGTTATAGAAGCAGACACGCCTGTCCTTTCCCAAATAAAAACTATGTGGAAAGTGGAGTAACCCTGTAAACCTTACATTTCTGATTTAACTAATAATATATCAGGCACACCACCCCTTCATTGCAAAACAAGATGGTTACTACTTTGACAGTGGGTTTCATCAAGGGGATCACAAAGAAGTGTAACTATAGGGTCTGTCTTTTAGGGGTGTACAAAGCCCAAAACCTGTCTAAATATTTAACTGTTTTGAAACTTATACAGTTCCTCATTAACAATGTGAATAAATGCATATAAGCAGCAAAAGACATGGAATCTTTAATCAGTCCTCTGATCACATATACATTATGTCTGGAGGGTATTCTTCTTCCCAACATACCTCAGCCAAACTGCATTCCATCTTGGGGCTGGTTCAACATTAGGGAGAACAGTTCTGAAAATTTTGAGGGGGTGCTGTAGCTTTTTTGCCATCAGAGAGGGTGCCCTGTTGCCCTTCTTATTTTGCTGCTGTGGAGGTAGAGGTGACAAAGAAGCATGCATAAAATCTCCTAGATCCACCCCTTCACCTCCTTTGACCACACCTGCACTTTGTTCTCTGGTGTTGGGTCTGCTTCCTTCTGCCTTGATCCACCATCCCCATGTTCCCAAGGGTGACCATCTTGGGCTCTGCGAGTTGGATTAGTCACTAATTCTGAAGACTATGCAACAGAGTCTGTCTAATCACAGTTCACTTGATGAACAGTAGTCATATTCCTCTACAATTTATAGGATATCAGGTGTTTTAGGTGGCAGATTTAGACATACTGTCTCACTGAGTATTATGCAAATCAGGTTCTGTATAGTAAGTGGAGAAAACTGCAGATCTGATTTTTGGATGATTTTGTGAGCTGACAGTCTTTACTTCTAGGTCTTTGGGGCTTTTCTCCTCCACACAGTGTACTTGCAGTGTATGGATAAAGTGTGTTTAATCTCAGCGTGCTGCCAACATTCTCAGCCATCTCATAAGCAACTAGCTTCTGACTGTAGCTTAGATGCCAATTTGCTTGCCATCCTGCCCAGTTCTATTATTTCAGCCACTTTAGGGATCTCTGGGGAGCCAATGTCCTTCATGGAGTGAAATTCATCCAGCTGCACTGAGGGCTTGTTCTATCAAGTGGGCGGAGCTGACTGAGGCTTTGGAGTGGGTTGGCCCTACTATAGGCCAAGTGTCAGACCTGCCCTCACATCTGCAGTATTCTGCTGGCTTTCTGACACTGACAGCCCTGCTTTTGACAGGGGCTGCTTCATGACAGGCTTAGCAGTTGATCAATCAGCATAGTCTCCTTTTGTGGGCGCCAGCTGCTGCTAGTGCCACGCCTTCATCAGCTAGAGGTGAAGTAACAAAGTTTCCTTTCAGCAGTTCCTGCTGTGAGAGCTTAGTTTGCCTCCTGCATCTCAGCCACCTCCTGGGAACTTCCATTTACATAAATACATAGAATTTGTCAACAGATAAATGGCCCATCTAGTCTGCCCAATTTTCTACCTTACTCTGCAGACTGTAGTTGAGCTGCGGCATTCCTACTCTTCCCTTTTCTAGGGTTCTCTTGTGTATTCCATGCATTTTGAATTCCTCCACAGTTTTTGTTCCACCACTTTCTTGGGAGGCTGTTCCAAGCATCTACCACCTCTCTATCAAAAAATTCCTCATTACTCCCGATTCTTCCTCCTCCAACTTCATCTCATACCCCAGTTCAGACAACATGAAGTCTTGCTGTATTCTGACAAGAGCAGTATGACCCGACCGGTTCAGCTGTCCCGGAGAAGAAAGAGTTAAACTCTATGCAATGCATAGAATGTTGATTCGAGCTCAGTTTTCAAACCACTGTCCTCAGTACGTTCCAGTAACTACTCAGATTCTTACTCTGCTCACCAGTGAAGACACCTTGAGATTTCTTCTCATTGCCTTTGGTTGCGATAGAGTTTCATTGGTATTTCTACCACCGTTCTTATTTTCTTGCTCAAGTAGTCAAACCTCTGTCTTCAGTTCGCCTGTTTCTAGGTTGGATAAGTGTTCGTTTTCCTAAGCGGTTATGCCGACCGTGAGGAAACTGAACTTTGTTTTCCACTAGTCTCTGTTTAGTTGTCTGTTTTGGGGATCTGGTTGAAGCCCTGACTAAACCGAGAATATTCTCGTTTTTCACCGGCTAGCACTAAACCGTTAGTCAGTCAGGTGTTCGGTCTCTTTCTTACCCAGCCTAACTAAGCCTCCAGTGGTAAGCTTTAGTCTTTTATCTGGTCCTGGCTAAGCCAATTCGGATAAAACACAAATTGGCTTTTGCTTGATTGGCCTAACCAAGCCATTTGGTTGAGCAGTTTAAATTTTAGGGTATGTCACAGAAACCCAAGAGAAAAAATGGTCCCACTGGGTTTCAGTGCTGTACCGAAGTGCAGGAGTAATTTGCAAAGCTAATCCACTTGGTTTGTCTGTATTGCTTGGGTTTTGACCACTTACAATTAGACTGTGCTATTTGGAAAAATTTCCTCAGTCTACCATCGATAGATGGCTCGGTAAACTGCAGGAAAGAATGGATAAATTTCCACTGAGGCGGCCCCAGTTCAACTGAACCTTTAGTCCCAGCTGCCGATCCCTCAAGCCAGGGTGAACTGTCAGCGGTTAAGCGACACTTGGATTCTTCTGCATCCATACTGCCCAAGAAGGCCAAAGGGTCCGGTTCGGAACCGCAAACAACCGATTGCGGTTCCAACTGCAGAAGAAATTTCCAAAGCTATACAGATTGTATAGTCTTTGCAGTCTGTCGTGGTGAACCACCTGGACAGTCAACGGTTCAGGATGCTGGTTTAATACCTTCAGGACTCCCTGATCCTGAGGAGTACTACATATCTGACTGTGAATATGATGTTGGGGAGGAGGAGGAGGATGAAAGGAAGCCCATAGACCTTGAGGTATCCCTGATCATCCTCGGGATGAATCTCCTCCTAGGCCTGTATCAGAGACCACATCTCATTTTGCATTCATGAGACAGGTGGCTCAGAACCTACATCTCTCGTGCAGGAAGAGGATGAGGAAGAGGATTACAGGAGATGATGGATCTCCCTGTATCCCAGGGACTTTCAGTTCCCATCCACAAGTCTCTGAAGAAGCAGACTTTAAAAATCCTACAGACCCCTAGTTCTGCCCTCCTTTGGACAAGAAGATGGACAGGAAATATTTTCTGGCTGGCAGTGGCACTGAATTTTTATCTGGCCACTGTAGCCATGTAGGGGTAGTACAGACTGCAGCCTGTAAAAGCTGGCATTCCTCTGGCTTCACACCCCCTGACAAGGATTCCAGGAAAGTGGATTCCTTGCCAAAAGACATACTTGGCATCCTCCTGGGCATTAGGTAGCTTCCTATGGCTTATGCCTCCAGGTATCAGAAATCCCATTGGGAATCTGTTGAGCAGTTGGCCTGAGAAGGTCCCTCCTGAATTAGCATCCGACCTTCAGGAGCTGGTCACTAAGGGTACAGGCATCAAAGCCCCAGTTCCATATGGCTGTGGACTCCAATGATGCAGCCTCAAGAGCCATGGCATCTGCCATCTCTCTCAGGTGTTTTCCTGGCTAAGATGCACCAACTTATCCCAGGATACGAAGAATAATGCCTTGGACTTTCCTACATAGAATTCCTTGTTTGGTGAACAGACTGAGGCATATAGAAAAGATGAATGAATACAGAGTGGCTTAGAGGGTGCCTCAGCCAAGGAGAAGGTAGCCACTCCTCAGAAACCACAGGCCAGGGGCAGGGGCAGACCTTACCTCAGACCTTTCCACCAGGCCCAAGCTTTCCCTCTTATCAGCAACCCAGGGGCTTCTTTAGAGGGAGAGGCAGAAGGGGTGCCGACAGGGCTGCTTCCACCTCCCAGTCTGCTAACACAGATAAACAGACACCCTGAGGATTCTGTCCAGGCCGCCTCCCTCCTCCTGGGGCAGTCTGACCTACTACCTCCAGGTGTGGCAATCTGTACCTCAGACAAGTGGGTCCTGGAAATAGTAGGTCAGGCTCTTGTTGTCAGCTTCAAGCTGTTTCCAAAATTGGCTCCAAGGGCATTCTCACCTGCCAGCCCTGCAGAAACAACCTTGTTGGAGGCAAGCGTTTCCAACCTTCTGCTTTCCAAGGGCAGTGAAGGCTGTGCCCCTTCAGCACAGGGGAAAAGGATTGTACTCCAGGTACTTCCTAGCATTAAAGAAAAATGGGGAGTGGCCCATTTCTGTATCTCGGATTCCTCAACAGGCATCTTACAAAGCCAAAGTTCAAAATGATGATCCTGGCTACCATTTTACCTACTCACAGGCAAGGGGATTGGCTAGCATTCTTAGATTTAAAGGATGCCTACCTCCACATCCCCATCAGGCATTCCCACAGAAAATATCTCAGATTTCGACTTCTTTTAGGCCACTACCAGTTCAGGGCCATGCCCTTTGGACTAACCTCTGTCCCAAGGGTATTTACAAAGTGTCTGGCAGTGGTAGTGGCCTACCTCAGAAGGCAAAGGTTTCAGTTTACTCCTACCTGGACAACTGGCTGCTGGCGGTCAGTCCTCCCAACAGGTAAGAGAGGCACTAAATCTCACTCAGGACACTTTCCAGTCCCTGGGTTTCCTAGTGAATCTAAAGAAGTCAGTCTTGACTCCAATACAGGTGTTGGACTTTATAGGGGCAGAACTGAACACCATTCAGGCAATGGCCTTTCTGCCCCATGCAAGGGCACAGGCCCTCGTCAATCTAGCACAGTCCTTCCACCTTTGGGTCCCTCGACCAGCAAGGTTTTCCTACAGCTCCTAGGTCACATGGCCTCCACCACAGCTGTGGTCCCGGGGCCAGGTTCCAGATGAGGGATATTCAGTTCCACTTGAGATCCTTCAGTCCCAGAAGAAGGATCTCTCTCCAAGCTGATCCCACTTTCTCCAACACTTCTCTCAGCTCTTCAGTGGGGGCAGGACATAGACAATCTCAGAGTAGGGCTCCTTTCTCCCTCAGGTACCCTCTCTGGTGTTGACAACAGATGCTTCTTTACTGGGCTAGAGTGCCCATCTAGGGGACCGCATAGCCCATGGCAATTGGCTTTCTCAGGAGTCTCTCTTGCATATCAACCTTCTGGAACTCAGGGCAGTGTTCCTGGCTATCCAGGAGTTTGTCAGTCTTTACAGGGCAAGGTGGTGCAGGTCAGGATAGACAATACCACCACCATGTACTACATCAACAAGCAGGGAAAACAAGGTCCTCACATGCTGTACAGAGTCCATGAAGATTTGGACTCTGGCCTATTCCTGAACAGATCCCTGTCAGCTATACACCTGCCAGGGAAGGACAGTGTACTGGCAGATGCTCCAGCAGGATCAGCCAGGGCCATCACTTAATGGACACTGAACAAACAGGTCCTTCTGTCAATATTCAGGAGATGGGGGTACCAGAAATAGATCTCTTTGCAGCCCCAGACAATCATCAGCTACCACTGTATTGTTGCAGGCCTCCACTTCAAGGCTCAGTTCCACTGGAGGCTCTCCTTCTGGATTGGTCAAACAGTTCCTTTATACCTTCCTCCTTTCCCGTGATATTTAGAGTCCTAATCAAGCTGAGGTCTCAGCCTGCTACCATAATTCTCACAGCCACAGACTGGGCCAGACAACCGTGGTACCCAATGCTACTGTCCCTGTCGGTGACCAGTTCCATTTGTCTCCCAGGAGGTACAACCTGCTGACATCATCTCAGGGAGAATCTTCTACCCTAATCTCAGTCCTTCGCCCTAAGGGCTTGGCTCTTGAAGACTTGAGCATGCAGACTTGCATCTTTCAGAATCTGTCCTGGACATTTAAGAGTGTCCAGGAAACCTACAACTAGGAAAACCTATTCCTCTAAGTGGAAAAGATTTTCCATCTGGTGCTTTCAGAAAGGCCTGGATCCTCAACAGGCTGGCCTTCCATCACTTCTAGATTACCTGGTATATCTTCAGTGACTGCATCTGTAGCAATCTACTATAAAGGTGCATCTGACAGCTGTCTCTGCATATCTCTCAGCAGAGGGGACCCTCCTAGCTGCACATTCAATTTTCAAAAGGTTTTTCAAAGGGTTGTTACATCTTCATCCTCCACACAAGGAGCCTACCCTGCACGGGATCTGAATATCTGCATAGGTCAACTTATGCAACCTCCTTTCAAACCCATGTTTTATTAGGAGCTCAAGTACCTTATTTGGAAGATTGTGTTCCTGGTAGCTGTCACATCTGCCAAGAGGATCAGTGAGCTCCAGCCATGTCAGTGGAGCCAAACTACATTGCACCCTACAGAGATAAAATTGTCCTTCTGACTAATAGGAAATAAGGTGGTTTCTGATTTCCACCTTAATCAGTCCATTACTTTGCCTGTATTCTTCTCTGAGCATTCTAGCTCAGGTAAAAGTAGGCTCCCAGTCTGGATGTAAAGAGAGCCATTAGCTACTACATGGACAGGACAAAGGAGCTAAGGAATGATTATTCTCAGTTGTTCCTTACCTATGGTGAGGTAGGTAGACAGACCAGCTGCAAAAGGACCATAGCCAGATGGATTGCGGCTTTTATCCAGTTTTGCTGCAACAAGCTGGGAAAGGACCCACCAGCAGGCCTTAGGGCTCATTTCACCAGGGGACTGCTGTCTCTGTGGCAGCTGCCAGAGAAGTCCCCTTACTTGAGATCTGCAAGGCTGTTACCTGGAAGACTGTCCATACATTCACTAAACACGACTGCCTGGACACCCAGGCTAGGAGTGATGTCAGGTTGGCGCAGCAGTGCTGCAGAGCCTATTTCCCAAATAGATTCTGTGCTCATCACCAAGGGGCACTGCTTGGTAGTTCTGACTATCAGAATACAGCAAGACTTCATTTGAATTGAAGAAAAAATACCATAGTAATGTTGTTTCTTCTAATGGAGTCTTGCTGTATTCTGACTTCCCACTCTGCCTCCCCTCCAGAACCAGGGAAAGATGGCCCTCTACATCTCAGTTCTGATTGACCCATCAGTGGGTATCTGTTTTCGTGGGCATCAGTGACTTGAGTCTTCTTTTATGCCCTTTTGACTGTAGTGTTACCCTTGTGGTGGGCTTAAGTCTGGTTAAGCTTTTTCCTTTATTAGCTTAGTAAGAATCTGATCAGTTACCGAACATATCCGAGGACCGTGGTTTGAAACCGAGCTTGAGCTCAATGTTCTATGCATTTGCATAGAGTTTAACTCTTTCTTTTCCGGGCAGCTGAACTGGTCAGTCACACTGCTCTTGTCAGAATACAGCAAGACTCCATTAGAAGAAACAACATTATTATGGTAATTTTTCTTCTTGTCCATCTTCTTTTTGAAAGATGCTACCCTCCTGTACCTTATTGATCCCTTTAAGGTATTTATACGCCTCTATCATGTCCCCCTCTCTCTTTGCATCTCTAGAGAATTCATATTGAGGTCTTTCAGCCTCCTGATATGACATCTGGTCCAGCCCTTGTACCATTTTGTTGCCCTTTTTGGACTGGCTCCACTCTATATCTTTCCTGAGATCGACCTCCAAAAGTGGACACTGTACTCAGATGAGGTCTCACTAATGATCTGTATAGTGGCATCACTACCTCTTTTTTTGCTTGTGATGCCTCCCTATGCAACCCAATGTCCCGATGGCCCTTCTAACTGCCTTCTCACACTGTCCAGTCACGCTTAGGTCCTCAGATATAATTATTTCTAGATTCTTCTGTTTGGTGATGGACAGTTCCTCCCCATTGAGTACTACTCTTATGTTCCTGTGACCTAAGTGCAAAATTTTACACTGCTTTGCATTGAATCTCAGCTGCCATACATTTGACCAATCCTTCAGCTAGCTCAGGTCCCTTCTCATTCTCTTCACCCCCGTGTGTCTACCCTATTGCAGATCTTTGTGTCATCCAAAGAGGCACACCTTCCCCCAAGCCACTGTGCAATGTCGCTATGAAGATATTAAAGAGGACTGGGCCTAGCACCGATCCCTGAGGCACTCACTAATCACCTCCGTTCTATGGACTGAACTCCGTTCACTACCACCTTTGTGTCCTACCATTTGACCAATTTCTAACCCAGTTAACCACCTGAATCCA
This sequence comes from Neoceratodus forsteri, assembly GCA_016271365.2. Lineage (NCBI taxonomy): Eukaryota > Metazoa > Chordata > Ceratodontiformes > Ceratodontidae > Neoceratodus > Neoceratodus forsteri. Next base: position 567,436,298 of record CM057453.1, read on the forward strand.
ACTCCCAGGCTGCCCAATTTGTTTATTAGCCTTTTATGGCCAGGTGGAGGACCACAGTTGGAAAAGCGGCCTTCTCACACCATTTCCCCAAGCTCTGGAATGATCTCCCTGCAAATTTGCCACTTATCCTCTGCCCACTCCCTTTCCACTGCCTGTCAAATTACCTCACTGTAAACTGCTCCTGCACCTAACTCCGTCTAGAATGACTACCTACCCCTTCCCCACCCTGCCTGACCAGCGGCACATTGCTGTTGCTACAGAAACTGGCCTATTGGCCCAACCTTCAAGACTTATTGTCATGTGTTTCTTGTGTCTAAGATTCAATGTTAGCCCTTGTATTAATTGTTGTAATATCTAGCCCCTGTATTGCTAGTTACTGTGTCAAGTATATGTTATTACACTCCTATCTGGTAACCAAGTTGTTGCCATGAACTCGCCTGTAACTACAGAATGTGGTGCTACTGCTGAGTTGTCAAAAGTTATATTGTCCCTAATTGTGATATTAGATGTTATTTTGTTCCTTGGGATAACCTGTGTGTTATCCTTCCTCTGTTCCTCCCACCCCGGGTCGCACTGGAGACGAGCAGCTTGTTGCTCAGTGTGCCTTTCCTGGTGAAACACTCCATAGATAAATTAATTAAGTAATTAATTATGTGGGACAGTATCAAGGCCCTGCTAAAATCCAGGTAGGTCTATCTACCACCCCTCCCTGATCAATTTCCTTGTCACCCATTTGAAGAAATCTATCAAGACCTGCCTGCTGTGAAACCATGCTGTCTTGGATCTTGCTGTCCACTGGATTCAAAATATGTCACAATCCTTTCCTTGAATAATGATTCCATCAATTTTCCTACGACTGAGGTTAGGCTGACTGGCCTATAGTTACCAGCCTCCTTCTTGTTCCGCTCTTATGGAGAGGGACAACATTCTCCTCTTCCAGTCTGCCAGAACCACTCTCATTCCTAATAATTTGTTGAACAAGGCCTGTCAGTGGTCCTGCTAACTCTTTTCTTAGTTCCTTTAGAGTTCTGGGATGTATTCCATTCTGCCGTATTGCTTTATCTATTTTCAGTTTTTATGTTTGCTTGCACGCATGTGCAAGAAACATAGTGCCACCATACGAGTTTTCGTAGGTGTGCCTCCCCACTTCCAATGCCCTGGTCCCTTTTTCCAGGCACGGCTGCACCGTGCCAATGAATGTCTGAGCTGTCTATGACAACCGCTCAGATACAGTGCCGTACAGTTCTGAGGGAACCACCACCACAATCAGCGGTGGTAACGTAGTCAGTTTGCATACTGCCATCGTCAGTGATGCAGATTGCCTACACATATGTCAACACTGCATCTGAACTGTCATAGACAGTTGTCATGTCCCCCACTAACAGTACGCTGGAAGCCCACCCCAGCTGCTTATGTGGTCCCCTCCACCCCTGCACACTGTATGATCACTGACGGGTGCTCCAATCCCCCGCCAGCTCCACTGCCCTCCCAACAGATCTCAGGTGCCACGCCTGGGAGCCCACCCCAGCATGGTAAAAGTCCTTATGACCAGCGGGGTGCCTAATCCCCTGTCTGCTCCACTGTCTCCCCCAAAAAAGACACAGACTTCTAGGTGCCATGCTGGGAGCCCACCCTGCATGGCAGAAGTTGGCATGGCCAATAGGGTGCCCAATCCCTCATCTGCCCACTGCCCCGCAAAATAACTTTCCAGCTGCCACGCTGGGAGCCCACCCCAGCATGGCAAAAGTCCTGCATCACCTTCCTAAATAAGAAAAAAACTGAAAAAATAAATGATCCTTTGTCACCTGTCTTGCCCCCCTCCCCAACCTCGCCCACCCTCTGTGCACCCACCTCCCCACACACACCCCGACTATACTTACCTCAGGAGCCCAGCTGATGATCATCGGTGGACCGGGAACATGTCTGCACCTTCAAAGCCGACCGTGAACTGAAGAAATGCCGGTAAGCTGTATAATGGCATAAAGGTTTTTTTCAACTTTGGTGCATATCTCAGCCATTTTGGGGAATTTTTCACCAAATTTTCAACATGGGGTTCTTGGGACCCCACTCATAAACTCAGTCACTGTCATTTTGTTATTCGGTCCCAAAAGGTGATTTGGCGGTCACTGTGTGGAACCACCTTTCAGGACTGAGTAACGAAAATGACAATGTCACATTCATGAGGAAGGCCCCATAACCTGTGTTGACAATCTGGTGACAAAATTCCCAAAATATGTTCTAGAAGTGTGTTGGCAGTTCCTCGCACACTCGTAGCCTCAATGGAAATTTTAATATTTTCACTCCAGATTTTCAAAATTGTCATTTTACCACACCTCCTTATGAGCAATACAGCTGTCATTTTTCACATCTTGCCCAAAATATGTTTTCGCAGAGTGGCGCACAATGGTGCGGTCTGTGTGTGAAATCAATGTTCGGGACAGATTAAGAAATCACAGTGACACTGTTCATGAGCAAGTCTTAAAATGGCTATGTTGAAAATTTGGTGACAAAGTCCATAAAATGACTGTGTTACGGTGTGTGCATTGCGATTTCCACGCACCCTTGTAAATTCACGAATTTGTACTATTTTCAGTCAGATTTTCAACACTGGCATTTTCCACACCTTCTTATGAACAGCACAGCTGTAATTTTCACACCTAGCGAAATTTGTTTCGCACTTCCGTCGCAGAAATGCATGGTCTCTGTGGAAATCAGTGTTCGGGACAGATTAAGAAAATCACAGTGACACTGTTCATGAGTGGAGGTCCCAAAATGCCTGTGTTGATAATCTGCTAAAATAAATCCCAAACTAATTTACATTACCGGATTGTCGTTGTAGCAGTTTCTCGCATGCTAGTGACTTCACCAGTTTTTTATATTTACTCCAGATTTTCAACATTGCCATTTTTACACCTCCCTATGAACAGTACAGCTGTCATTTTCCCATCCTGTTCGAAATGTGTTTTTGCACCTGTGGTGCCAAATGGCATAGTCGCTATGCAAAATCAGCTTTTGGCTAACAAACTGATATTGTCACTGTTCATGAGGTGGGGTCACAAAACCCATGTTGAAAATTTGAGTGAAAATATCAACGCCTGAGGCATTAGGGTTTTCTACCATAACGCCCCACCCGGTAGAGACTGACAGGCATCAGGGGTGTGACTTGGGATTGTTGCCTATAATGCTCATGCCATTCCACCTCCACCACACCCTGCAGCCAGTGACAGGCATCAAGGTGTGCCTTGGACTCTTCGGTCCCAAAGTTCACCCCATTCTCCTATACTGCACCCATCTCACCGTATTTCCTTATGGAATTTGGTGAGCATAAGGCCAAGACCCCAAGGCACACCGTGACACTTGTCAGTTTCTGCAGGGTAGGATGTGGTGAAATGGCGTGGCCGTTATGCCTGATAACCCAAAGGCATACCCCAATGCCTGTCAGTCTCTGCAGAGTGGTGGTGGGGTTGGCTTCAGTTCAGTACTTCACTGCCATTCCATTATGCATCTCTCTTTAACTCCTACACTGCCAATGCCAGCAAGCAACATTCAGCATTGTCAAATGCTTGTTCTAATTCCTTTAGGACTCCCTCTACTGTGAACAGACTGGTATCTACACTCCTCCCTTGGTACTCTTTACACCTAGCTGTGGTCTCTCCCATCCCCTTCTACCGTGAACACTGAACAAAATATTTGTTCAGGATTTCTCTTTCCTGGTCCCCTTCTGCTGACTCCTCCATTCCTTTTAAGTCTCACAATCCCACCTCTGATTTTTCTTCTCTCTAATAGATCTAAAACAGGTCTTGCTTACTTTTTTAATTGCCTTGGCCAGTCTTTCCTCTGTCTGTGCCTTGGCCTTTCTGACTACTTTCCCTGCCTCCTTTAGCATTTCCAGATACATTCCTCTATCTTCCTCTCTCTGTGTTTCTTTGTATTTTTTGAATGCTGTCTTTTATTCTCTCACCCTCCTGCTGCCTCTTCAGAGAACCAGAGTTTTTTTCTTCCTCTTTGTTTTACTTCTTGCATAATGCAAAGGCTCATGACTTCTGTTATGGCTCCCTTAAGATGTGCCCATTGCTCCTGTACATGCCCTTTTCCCACTCTCGCCTAGGGCTTTCTTCAGACATATCTCTATCTTTGCCAAAATCGACCCTTCTGAAATCCATGACCCTTACCTTTATGTGGCTGGATTCCTCTACTATTGTCACGTTAAATCATACCATACTGTGATCGCTGGACCCAGGTGACTCCCACTTCTATAGCCCTCGCCCATTCTCCATTGGTGAGCACCAGGTCCAATATTGTCCCTCACGGGTGCGTTCTACCACTAGCTGTTTGAGTCCCACCCTGAAGAGCTTCCAGTATGTTTCTGCTCCTTGCTGTGGCTGCAGTATGGGTGCTCAATTGATATCTGGCAAATTGAAGTCTCCTATCAGCAGTATCTCCCTTTGCTGCCATTTTGTGAATTATTTCAAATGGCGCATTGTCCAACTCCTCCCCTGTGCCGAAGGTCTGTAGATCACACCTACTCAAATGGCAGTACCATTCCCTGTTTCCAGCGTGACCCAGAATGCCTCCCTACCTCCCTTATGCCCTGTATTTCTGTAGCTTTATTTCCTCCCTAACTTAGATAGCCACTCCTCCCCTCTTTTTCCTACTCTATCTTTTTGGACTAGAGTGTACCCTGGCAGAGCTATATCCCAGTCATGGTTCCCTGTGTACCATGTGTCGGTCAGAGCAACAATGTCCAGATCAACCTCTGGCATCAAGTGCATTAGGTCTGAGATTTTATTTGCCAGGCTGCGAGCAGTCATGCACATGGCTTTCCATGGTCTGTCAACCCTCTTTTAAAATTTTCCTCCTTTGACCTTGTGTTTTAACTCTTTTTTTTTTCCTGTGGGCATACTACAGAGTCCCTCTTCCATTTGTGTTTGTTTACCTCCCGTCATGTTCCCGGTAGTCCCTTTTGCATTCCATGATTAATTCCTGTTTTGAGGGAGTCATGGCTCAGTTCCTATCTTCTAGGGTGTCTTTGATAGGGTCCTTTGCCTCCAGCTCCCCTACCCTAGTTTAAATGTCCGATGCACACATCAAATTTTTGGCCCAGTGCTCTTACTCCTTCCCATGTTAGGTGCAGTCCATTGTACCTGAAGAACCTCCTCTCCAGAAGTCTCCCCATGCACCAACAAAGTGGTAATCTCTTTCTTGACAGCAGCTCTGTAACCACTTGCTGAACTCTTGATTTCTTTACTCATGATCTTTTCCGTGCAACTGCCATTTACCCCACAGGAAGGACCTCGGAGAAGGCCAGGGAGGTCGTTTGAATGGCCAGTCGGTCTTCTAGTCTACCTAGGTTTCATTTGGCTTCTTTATCAACTGCCCTGCCAGGTCATTTGTCCCCAGGTGTACTAGTATCTTCAGGTCCTCTCCTTCTTTCTGGGCTATCCTTCCAATGCAGTAGATTTCACCTTGTGCTGAGGCCTCAGGGAGGCATCTAACTAGCACCCTTGTACATCCGTTGTCACTCAGTTGGGTCTCTACCCCGATCATAGAATCCCCATGATGATTACTTTCCTACTTCTTTTCTTCTTGTCCTTTATGTTTTCTCCACCATTCTCTTATCTGGTTGCAGTCTTCGCCCTTTGACTGGTTTGTTGTCCTCTTCCACTTGGCCAAGATCCTTTTCTTGGTCAGTGGTGAAAAACAGTTCATAGTTGGGATGGTCATGGCATGGAAGGATTTAGCTGACCCATCCTGCTGAGTTTACTTCCTCCCTTCTGTACCACCTTCCACTCCCTGGAGCATATCTTCTCTGTGGGCGTGGACTTGGGAGGGGACTGATGTTGTGGAATAGGAGGCGTGGATTCAATTTCTGTTCCAGCACAGCAGGTCCCGCGAGCTGAAATATCTCCTTCCTTGCTGCATTCAGCTGTGACCTTTAGTTCACGTAGATTCCTGCAGATGGAATGATGTCCCACTCTGCAAAGAAGTCCTCTGGGTATGACAGGTCCACACCCATGGCAACTGTAGATATCTATGCTGCCTGTGGTTTTTTTCTTTTCTTTTCTTTCCTCTGTCTTTCTCTTTCTCTTTTCCTCTTCCATTAGGCTGTCTCTGCCCTAAGTTAGAAACATAGAATCTGTTGGCAGAAAAGGACTGCCAGGCCCATCCAGTCTGCCCTTTTCCCTACCTGTACTAGCGCTGGTGCCATAGTAGGTCAGCTGCTTTAGCTAATCTTCTCATCTCTATAGTCCCTTATTCCTATCCCATGCATGTCTGAATCCTGCTACAGTGCTTTCTCTCACCACCCCTGGGGCAGGCGATTCCATGCATCCACCACGCTTTCAGTGAAAAGAACTTCCTCCCATTTCCCTTTACACGCCCCACATCGAACCTCATGTTATGCCCTCTTGTTCTGGTACTATTTTTTAAACTGGAAGATGTTTTCAACTTTCACCTTATTTACATCCTTGAGGTACTTGAACATTTCAGTCATGTCCCCCACTCCTCCTCTGTTCCAGTGAACACATACTGAGGTCTTTTAACCAATCCTCATAACTTATGCTGTAACCCCTGCACCATCTTAGTTGCCCTCCTCTGCACCGTCTCCATCCTGTCGATGTCCTTAATTAAGTGTGCCTCCAGAACTGCATGCAGTACTCCAGATGAGGCCTCACCAGCATTTTGTACAGTGGAAACAGTATCTCACTCCTTTGGCTTGTGATGCTCCTTCCTATACAACCCAACATCCCACTGGCCTTCCCAACTGCTTTTGCTGCCTGCTTGGTGGCCTTCAGGTCATCTGTGATAATGACTCTCAGATCTCATTCCTCTTTAGTGACTGACAGCAGCTCTCCCTGGGTTTCTACTCCCCACGCATGATTTTGCACTTCTTTGCATTAAAGCCCAGTTGCCACACCTCAGACCATCTTTCCAACTTCTCTAGATATTTTCTTATCCTTACCATGCCTCTGGCATATCAGCTCTGTTGCAGATCTTGGTGTCATCTGCACACAGGAAAACCTTCCCCTCTATCCCTTCTGCAATGTCACTGATGAAGACATTGAAGAGGACTGGCACCAGAACTGACCCCAAGGTACTCCACTGGTCACCTCCATTTCCTTTGACTGGGTTCCAGTTACTACCACCCTTTGCTTTCTGTCCCTCAGCCAGTTGCTAAACCAGTTCATCACCTTGTGGCCCAACCCCGACTACCCAGCTTGTTGACCAACTTCTTATGTAGAACGGTATCGAATGCTTTGTTGAAATCTAGGTAGGCGACATCCACTGCTTCCCCTTGGTCCACTACCTTCATCATCCAGTCAAAGAAATCAATTAGATTTGTTTGACAGGTCTTTCCTGCTGTGAATCCATGTTGCCTCGGACCCTGCACCCAGTGGATTCCAGGTGTTCCACTATTCACTCCTTGAGGAGTGTCTCCATGGGACCACTGACATGAGGCTTATTGGTTTGTAGTTCCCTGCCTCCTCTTTGCTGACACTCTTGTGAAAAGGGACCACATTTGCCCACCTCCAGTCCTTGGGGACTATGCCAGTAGTTAGAGACTCAGTAAACAGGACCTGCCAGTGGGGCTACCAGCTCCCCCTTAGTTCTTTCAGGATCCTGGGATGAATGCCATCCGACCCATGGCTTAGTCCACTTTTAGCTTTGTAAGCTGTTTATATACTCCTCTGTAAAAGGACTGGTGTCTGCCTCCACCCCTCTATGCCTATGTTGTCTAGTCTTGCCCCTGTCCTCCCTTCCACTGTGAAGACTGAGCAGAAATATTTGTTTAGAATTGATGCCTTGTCTTGATCTCTGTCTACAGTCTCTCCCTTGGCCCCTCTGAGGTTAGGGTTCCCCTGCACTTTCCCTTATTAATGTACCTGTAGAATGTCTTATCCCTTTACCTCAGTTACTGAGTTAGTCTTTCCTCAGTTTGCACCTTTGCCTCCTTACAGCTTTTCCTGCCTGTCTTAGACAGTTCTGGTACTCCTCCCTATCTTCATCCTTTTGCGTCTCCTTACATCTTCTGAAGGCCATCCTTTTGGCTCTTACCTTTTCTCCTACAGCCTTGGAGAACCAAGTGGCCTCTACTTCTCTTCTCTTTACTTTTTACATCAACACATTGGTCTGTGACCCTATAATGGTCTCATTAATATATGCCCATTGCTTCTCAACTCCCTCCTGTGTTTTTGTGATCCAGGATTTCTTTAACCTTTTCATGCCATTTTGCAGAAGTCAGCCTTGCTGAAACCTAAGATCTTTACCTTTGTATGGCTAGACTGCATCTCTGTGTTGAATTTGAGTTGTACCATGTGGTGGTCACTGGACCCTAGGTGCCCCTCCACTTGGAGATCTATGATTCTGTCTTCATTGGTCAGCACCAGATCCAGGATTGCTGTCTCTCTGGTGGGTTCCCCACTGTTGTCTGAGGACCTCCCCATAGCGAGTCCACAATGTCTTGAGTCCTGGCAGAGGCTCCTGCTGAGATGGACCAGTCCACATCTGACATGTTAAAATCTCCCATGAGCAGGACTTCACCTCTTGCTCTCACTGTGTATATTATCCAGCAATATCCTGTCAGTTTCCTCCCCTGAGCTGGGGTCTGTAGGCCTCCACTGCCGAATTGCTGTTCCTTTCCTCTCTCAAGGGTGACCCATGGTTCCTCTGCCTCCTCCTGTTTGCCCTGTTGTGGTTGCTTTGATGCATTTCTTGAAATAAAGGCCCCTCCCTTTTTGCCTATTCTGTCCCTTCTGAACAGAGCATATCCTAGTACATTAATCTCCCAGCTGTGGTTGCCATTGAACCATGTTTCAGTTATGGCCACCACGCCCAAATCCTCCTCTGCCATTACAGCCACTAGTTCTGGGACCTTGTTGCCTAGACTGCGGGCGTTGTGTGCATGATCTTCCATGTTGTTGGTTACTGTTAGGTTGTCTCTAATGCATGAAGTAGCGTGTTTTTGTTTGTGTTTTTCTCCCTACTTTCCTTCTGCCTTTGTACCCTTACAGCTTGTGCCCTTCCTGTTCTGGGACAGGAAGTTACTATATTCCTTGGTCGTCCTCCTTCTTCCTTGCTCAGAGTCAGACCTCCAGCAGCTGGGGTGGGGATGGGGTGGGAGATCTACTCTTTCCTATGTGTTTTGGTGATCCCTCCTTCCTGCTCCCAAACAAAAGCTCCTGTTGTCAAGTCAAATCCAATGCCTATAAAAGTGGTAGTGGCTAAGGTGGGAGTGCGATATGTTCAGTAGTGTTGTTCTAGCTCCTTAGTCATCTGCCTTCTTGGCCTTGCTCTGATAGCAAAATTCATTTCCTCATCTTGTATTTCCAGCCATCTCGACCTCACAGGCCACAGGTACAGAGTAATGCATTTCAGGTATCTGCTCAACCCTTGCTGTGCATTAGACTCTACATTCAAAATGTCTCCAAAGATAGTTTCACAAGTGTCCGTAGAAGTTTTCTCCAAACTCAGAGCCACATGTTCACCTCCTTCTTCTTCTTCTAGGTCAGCCATCTTGCTATCAGCAAGACAGTCACAGTGCACCCTTCAAGAGTAGTAGGGTGTTGTCATTGATAAAAAGAATATGTATAGATGCAAATAAATAAATACTTACATACACAGTAAACTATTCCCCCAAAAATGCACTAAACTATTCCAATAAAAAACAGACTAGCGCCTGAAAACAAAAAGCAAAATAAACGTGTAAAGTAATTTACTGTCTCCTGAAACACCTCTCAAGCTGAAGTCTAAATGAAAAGAAAGCGAAAAGGAGAAAAGTGCAAATAAACATAAAAGTAAGCTTCTGCAACTGTTGCACCCATGTTACATTCTTCCAAAGACCAATCCATTGTTGCTCAATACGTTTTGAATATTCCTATTTATAAACAGTTCTCACTCCATTGGTAACGTTACCTGCAACATCTGTAGAGGAACTAACTTCTGCTGGAAGAGATAAGAACATCTCACCTGCCATACTCTGATGAGTAGGAGAGTTTCTCCAGTGTCATGGTCAATATTCCTCCATCAATAAAAGAGATCCATGTAATTGACCCCCCACACACCTGGCAACAAGCTGTCACAGTTGTGTGTGCCTTTCCTGGCAAAACTACAAATAAATAAAATAAATGAATATATAAAACCTCAGTAAAATATTCAGTAAAAATACCACCAACAGCTTAATCTGGTTCAAGGTCAGTTGGCATTCATCTGTGTCCTCCCCGGTCGTGCCTGAAAATAGGCAGGATTTGTCTAGTGCACTTACCCGGTCAACAAAGAGCTAAATAAATAAATAAATATTATAATATCAAAATGCACTCATTCTTTGTTCTCAAGTACTCTAAACCCTTTCATGGATGTTATTTGGGAATTAATATTTGGGACATACACAGCCCTCCCAAATATACTTCAGCAAAAATAACCAGTAAAATTTGTCTTCATCCAGTCTTAGTAACTTCTACTAGAAGTCGCATTTCAAAAGGGCAACCAACAGAATGCCAGTGCTTCTATAGCTAGTGGCTGCAGAACATGGTTTGAACCCTGCACTTATTTACTTAGTTTTTGTTACCCAGGTAAGTTCACTAGACACTAGAATGTCTATTTACATATGACCCACTTGTTGAGCTGATGCCTTGGTACTGGGGATGATAAATACTGCTTTTTCTGGATTTGTTTTCTCACTTCCTATCTCTGTCACTAAAGCCTTGTTTACATGGCTGCTCCATTTTCATTCATGGGCTGCTCCCTGCTGCCCCGACCTCCCACACTGATCTTGCTCCTTTTGATATGACTTCTCTTGGCACTGATGCAAGCCACTGGAGAGGGATCATGAGTCTGGGGCCTGGCAGGAGGATAATGGGACCATCCACAGTGTGCCAGAGTGGTGCAACCTGTCCTCACAGCCCATTCACTCGGAATGCGCCCTGCCTATGCAGCTGTTCAGAGAGGAGCAGAGAAGAGCGATCGTGATAGGTAAGTGTTCACTTAGCCAGAATTGTGCTGCAGCAACCAGAGTGGCTGTGTAAATGGCCATGTCTGTCTGTCTTTCTTCTTTCTTTCTTTCTTTCTTTCTTTCTTTCTCTTGCTGTCTTTGTGTGTGTGTGTGTGTCTCTCTCTCTTTTTTTCGCTGTCTCTCACTTTTCAGCAGATGGGAAAGCTGAATAGTTATTTTTTTCTGGTATTGAAAACCTTGAATATCAATGGGACCATTAAATGTATTCCATTATGGTTTTACTCAAATATGTATTTCAACTAAAACGTCTCAAGAATTATTCAGATAATAGCAGAAACTGTCTATCAGTGGCAATGGACATACCAAAAAGGTTTGTATGGGGTGGGGGAGCAGAATTGAATAGGCGATATAGTAAGGCAACACAACACTCTGAGAAGGGCACAGGGAAAACAGCTGCCTTCTTGACTATACTTCAGTCAATGTGTCTGGCAATTTCTAATCCTAAATAATTATTAAAGTTTAGTGACTAATCCATGGTTAGTCACAGAAATGTATGGATTATTCATGATCATCAATGCAGAAAAGGGTTGAGTCGTGAAAGTTTAGGAAAGTTTTGAGAGGAGAAGAAGGAATAATGCCCAAAAAGAGTACAGAGCCATCCACTCTGTAGTAAAACAAACTATAATGTAACTTTAAAAAAAGTAAGATTTCTGTTGGCTATATTTTTGTGTATATTGAATGCAAAACAAATTCCAGCCAAGCTTGACTTCAGTCCTCAAAAAATTACTATTAGCCTCATTTCTTCGAGGGGTATGTGCAGTAGGTGGGCAGGGTCACTATAATGTCAATGCCATTGAAAAGCTCTTCAAATGAGATATGGGACTCAACATTAGATGTCAGCAGACCTGATAGCCACACTAAGTCAGCTCTATATTAAATAACGGCAGAAGCTACTTCATGGAACTTTGATACAGAATGTTATTTCAGAGTTAGAAAGCTGTGTGGTAAGGGCTGATCCACAAAACAGCCCAGCATACGATTTAATAATAGGAATGTGGCCGAGCGACACTGCTCCATGATGTTGCCCCATTAGCCTTTCTTGCAGGAGGTATTGACTTAGTATATTTAAATGGAGCTACATGGGAGGAGAGGGGTGATGGGATGGACATTGAACTTCCATGTTGAAGACTGCACTTGCCCATTGGTTGATCCCTTGATCTGCATGAGTAGGGATTGTAGCATAAGGCTGCCCATCTAGGACATCCATGTCCTTTAAAATGCGACCTACTGCCACTTCCTAATGCTCTATGCCATTTGTGGAGCACTGGGGCATTGTGTATGGGGAGTTGAGCGAGGCCTCTTGATGCCATCTGAGAATGCAGAAGGGGCCCAAATTTCTTATTGCAGGGTTCCCCATGTAATATCTGTGTGTCCCCAGTTCTCAGTACCAGACATTCCTGGCTTTGGACGTGCTGCAGAGTGTAGTCTCACCCATCCTGACTTCCTCCCACCAGACCACCTACATAGTTCAGATGATGTATCAGGATTGAGTCAGAGGCCTCTACTATGGCAGGTGAAAGTGTTGGTGGATGCCATGGTATTCTCCACATGTTGGAGGGTACACCATGTCATCTGACCTATCCATACTGTAGCAAGGCCTTCGCATTGTGCAGCACAAGAGACTGATAAGGAAGTTAAACAGCCTAAGGTGGCCTCCAGAGTGGTGGAATTGCTAGAAACTGGTTAATGGATAGATGACGGAGGATGGTGGTTAATGGCACCTGATGATGGGAGAGTGACCAGTGGGGTGCCACAGGACTCAGTACTGGGACTGGCACTCTTCAGTGTCTTCATAAGTGACACTGTAGAAGAACTGGAAAGGAAGGTATGACTTTTGCATATAATACTAAAATATGCAGTAGGGTGGACACTCAGGAGGTTGTAGACAATGTGACAGAGATATTGGGAAACTGAAGAAGTGGTCAAGGGCATGGCACTTGAGGTTTAATGCCAAAAGTGCAACATCTTGCACCTAGGGCAATGGAATCCAGAAGCTAAGTGTAGGATGGTGGGTGAGATACTGACAGTCACTAAGCAGGAAAGGGACATTGTGGTTACCATAATTGACAAACTTAAAGTGTCAGAGCAGTGTGACAAAGCAGTGGGGAGTGTTAATTTGATGATGCAGCACATAGGGCGGGTTATCTCTAGCAGGAGGAAGGAAATGGTGTTGCCACTGTATCGCTCACTGATGAGACTTCACCTGGAGTACTGTGTCCAGTTTTGGAGGCCACATCAAAAATAACATAGACATAGTTTAGGTAGTCCAGATGAGGGCAACTAAAAAGGTGTAGGAATTGCATCAGAAGCCCTATGAGGAGAGACTGAGGATCTCAACATGTACACCCTGATCTCAACATCTACACCCTGGAAGAGAGAAGAGTGAGAGGTGACATAATAGAGACCTACAAGCACCTCAGGGGAGAACAAGATGCAGGAGGGGAGTCTCTTTCACATGATAAAGAGCACCAGGACCTGGGGCATGCTGTGAAGCTGGAGGGGATTTCAGAGGGATGTGAAGAAATGCAACGTCATTGAAAGGATGGTAGATGCATGGAGCAGTCTGCCAGCCAAAGTAGTGGAGGTAAAAACAGTGGGGGTTTCAAACATGGGACAGGCATTGAAGTATATTAGTAAATGATCAGGAGGGGAGGGTCACCAGAGAGCAGTTAGAGTTTGTAGAGGTAGATTAGGCAGGGAACATCTAAGCAGACTGGATGGGCCAAGTGATCCTTTTCTGCTGATAAATTCTGTGTTTCTATGTCATTAATCAACTCCATACGCTTTACTTAAGGCCTTAAGGATCTGGCTCTTAGAATGCAAGATAACACGAATCCAAAGGCAACAGCAGTTAAAATCAGTTTATTTCAAACAGTGCTTTGGTACAAACATTCCAAATATTCAAAACGGATAGTAAGTAATAATCCATGACAGAATATGGTGTTATTGGGGAATAATCAACACCTCAACTGCTGTGAAGCATGAGGTCGCAGACTGAGTGTTCTCACAGTACCCAGGATGTTGATTAATCCCAATAACTCCATACTCTGGAGTGGGTTATTGCGCTTATAACATGGGTGATGTTAAAAACAAGATGAAGTAATCCAGAAAGGTGTTTTTGCTGTTTCAAGAGGGAAAATGTGGCTGTATCTCGCAATGATAAAGCAGTGCCGAAAGCACATGCATATGTTCTTTATTTTATGAACACACTGTACAAGTGCCAGAAATACAGTCCTGAAATGATTTGTGACATTTGTATGTTGATAAAATAAATAACACTTCTGTCATCTCTATCTTCTGAAGTCCCAGCATGATGAGCAGTTCGCTGTCTTTCTCTCTCTCGTGAGTGCTGCGCTGCTCGCTGTGTGTCTCCGTAAAGAACATGAAGTGGTGGAGACAAGAAACTGCCTGTCACTGACTGCATTGTCTCAAAACTGAAGACAGACATAGAGGACACTGCAGCAGTTGTGAATGATAAGTGCGTGTTTTCTCTCACTGTCTCTGTGTCTCTTGGGCACTTATTGAACACTCCTGCCAGAATGCCAGCACTGTGTTAACCTGCTTGTACTCTCAAGGAAGGGAAGGGATGGGGACGAGAATACTGGCTGTCTCCCCGATGCATGGGCTGCCTGCTTCTGGAGGAGAAACAGAAAGCGGAGTGGAGACAAGGAAAAATCCCTGTCACTGACTGCATGGCTCAAACCTTAAGAGACACACAGAGAAGGGACGGAAGGGGAAGACAAACACTCACTCTCTCCCGCTGCACTGCCCCACGTAATGGGCTGCCTGCTTCTCGAGGGTGAACACAAACACTTGCTCTGTCTCTCCACACAAGTCGAGGCACACTGATTTCAGTACCTGTCACCCAGGGCCATTCTAACAAAACAGATAACACTGCTTTCCCTACCTGTCACACCTGCTGCAGCTCTCTCACCACTAACTGTCAATGGCTGTCTTTCCATTTTCATATTTGGTAGGAGAAATGAGCACTGGTGTGCCCTAGGATACTGCTTTATGGCGATTCACTAGCAACTATGCATGTACTGACAGTTAATTCATGGTCTGGTGATGCTGTTTGACCAATTAGGAATATTTTTTTTGCCAACCCATGTTATAACATGGGTTCAAAGCAGGAAAGACAGTAAATGGACTGAAAGTATCACCTGACTGTGGATTAAATTCACTAATCCACAGTTTGTCTACCTGGACTACTTAGTAGAAATGCTATACTGTGCATTACCTCTATAAGCATATCCCTCTCCATACCAGAAATGCGATCTGAGCAGCAGCCATTTTTACACAGCTGAAGCGAGCAGGAAAAGCCACATACCTGACACAGCAAATAGTGTTGTAATGGAGGTTAATTTCTCATTGTTTGGGACCTTACCTAAATAATTGGCTGAATGTTTGCTTTCTGTCTGGAGAGCCTCCTCAAAAGAGATTAAAAATATGAGCAACGGACTTCAGAGATCCAGATGTGGAAAGCCGCGACATACTATAGCAGCTTGCTCAACATCATAGACCACACAATCCCAGCTTTGTGGAAGTACACTTACATGTGCTCAGTGGTTTCGCGTTTTGTGTGCATACAAGAAACATCCTACATACAGCAACAACAGCTTCTGAATGTCTTTGTTTCTGAGTGAGATTATCGCCATGTGTGTGTGTTGCTACGGCAAAGGGGGATAGCGGGGAGTAGAGACCAGTGAATGCCCAGGTTTCATTACATGGATAAACAGCAGGCTGGCAAATTGTTATTTCTCAGTGGCAGAAGAAGAATAGTAGTGTTATTCTGATGCAGCTTCCAGCAGAGTGTACAGTGTCTTGCAACTGACACAGAATGTGGACGGACTGAGGTGACACATCAACAGTCATCTTAAGAGTACATCGCTAACATCTCTCTTTCAAACAACATGAAGTCTTGCTATATTATGACAATTGCAGTTTGTCCCAGCCTTAGAACTGCTATGGAGGTGAAAGAGTTAACTTCCATGCCAGGCATGGAATCTGGAGTGCGAGCTCGGTCAGAAAAACTCTTATCTGTTTATCTTCAAACTGAAACCGTCAGATTCTTTACTCCACCTCACTGAACAGTCGCTCTGGAGATTCCTCCTACTGCTCGGTTCATTTCTCGGTTAAAAGTGTTTTTCTTGGTTAAATAAACCGCGATTATATTTATTTTAACCGAAACCGTCGGTTCAAGCTCTGTCTGTGGTATCGTAAGTAATTAGAGGTTTTCCTTTTCTGTGTGGAACTTGTAAATGTGTTATCGGCTCGGTTTGAACCGATCAGGTTGCTTTAAAACTTATTTTAAACTTATTTCAATACATTTAGAGTGCGGTTCCTGGTTCTTATCAGTTCTAAAAAGCGGATTTCATTCGTTTTTTCCACGACCTACATGGTTGGGAACCGATATAGGGTGTCTTGCCTGGCATTTGCGGAAAAGGGCAAGTTTTGGTTAGGCTGGCATTATGTCTGAGAAACCCAAAAGAAAACTGGGCCTACTGTTTCAACACTGTAGTGTTCTGTGGGGGAAGCTTTTGCCAAGGCTGACCCACACACTACATGTGTTTATTGTCTGGGGTTTGACCACCTCAATGCAGACTGCCTGATTTGCAAGAATTTCCCTGCAGCTACCCTGGATAAGAGAGTTGGTAGGCCAGAGAACAAGAGGCCAAAAAGTCCACTGACCTGGATGGCCAGCCCGGTTCGGTGCCAACGGACGGAGAACCCTCTGACCGGGCGGGAACTTCCTCGGGCAAGCGAAGAGCTGACTCAGAGGAGCCAGTTCCAGCAAAGAGAATTAGAAAATCAGCAGGTGTGGAGTCAAAATTCCTTCTCCAACTGCTGCAGAGATAGCCAAAGCGATCCAAATTGTCCAGTCGCTTCTCGTTCCATCCGAACCGTCACTATCAGGTAAAAGGTCGGTTCGCCGGTTCAAGAATATGATATAGAGGAGTTTAATGAACCAGAGGAGGGGAGGAGGATTATGAACAGTGTGAATGTGATTTTGAGAGTCTGGATGTGCCCACTGAACCGAACATCTCCCCAGACAGACCTTTAGGAGAGTCTCCCTAGGTTTTCTGAGTCCCTTCTCATTTTCTGTTTTATAAAAAGTTGCTGAAACCCTCCAGCTCCCTTTGGAGGAAGCTGTGGATGAGCAAGAGGAGCCTGACTACTATGTGGAGATGATGGATATCCAGAGTCTAGAAGATTGTCTATTCCTTTACATAAATCCTTTAGGAAACAAACAATAAAAATTTTAAAAGCTCCTAATTCTGTACCTCCTGTGGATAAAAAGATGGACAGGAGGTACACTTTGTCAGGTCCTGATACAGAGTTTCTTTCACAGCAATGCAGCCATGTTGGGTAGTGCAGGCTGTAGCCTGTGATAAGGCTAATATTCCTGGCTTCACACCCTCCTGACAAGGACTCCAGGAGGATTGATGCCATGGCTAAAAACAATACATGGCAACATCCTTGGGACTCAAACAGGCAAATTATATGGCCTATGTTTGCATGATACCAGAAATTCAGATGGGATGCTATTATGGCTTTAGCCAAACAGGCCCCTGGCCAGCTTGCCAAGGAGCTGGAACAGGTGGCTGCTGATGTATTGAGGCATCCAAGGTGCAATTCCATGCTGCAGTGGATTCTAATGACGTATCTTCAAGAGTCATGGCTACATCTGTGGCTTTCCGTAAAATGGCTTGGCTCAGGTGTACTAGTCTATCACAGGATACCCAGGCTAAGGCCATGGATTTTCCTGTTGTGGGGAAATTCTCTGTTTGGGGAGCAGACAGAGAATTATATGAAGAAAATGGATGAATATAGAACCACTTATGGGAGCGCACAGGCCAAGGAAAGGCAAGCCGCTCCTCAGAGGCAACCCCCAGGGGCAGGGCAGGCCCTTTCACAGGCCTTTTACCAAGCCCAGGCCTCCTCTTCAGCTTATGTCCAGAGGGGTTCTTCAGAGGAGAGGCAGGCAGAGTGCAGGCAGACCTTCTCCACCCCTCAACCTAAAGCCCCTGCCAAACAGGCACCCTGATGGGATGCCCAGGGACGATTCTCCATTACCCGTAGGGGGCAGGCTGGCTTACTTGTTCAGGACTGGGAGTCTTTAACATCAGACAAGTGGGTCCTGGAAGTAGTAAGCCAGGGACTGGTTCTCAGCTTCAAAAATTTCCAAAGATGAGAATCAGATCTTTTCCACCTGCAAATCCACTAGAGACTCTTGCTTGGAAAGAAGTCTCAACCCTCCTTGCTCTCAGAGCTGTGGAAAGGTTTCTCCCTACACCAGGGCAAGGACTGTACTCCAGGTACTTCCTTATCCCAAAAAGACAGGAGAATGGCGGCCCATCCTGGATCTAAGATATCTGAACAAGCACCTTTTAAAACCAAAATTCAAAATGGTGATTCTGGGAATGATTTTACCCTCCCTAAGGCCAGGGGACTGGCTAGCTTCCCTGGACCTCAAGGATGCCTACTTCCATGTTCTCTTCAGAAGCTCCCACAAAGTACCTCAGATTGAACTGCCCTCAGGCCATTACCAGTTCAGAGCAATGCCCTTCGCCTTACCTCTGCCCCAAGGGTATTCACAAAATGCCTGACAGTAGCAGTTGCTCACTTAAGAAGGCAAAAGACTGCCATCTTTCCCTACCTAGACGACTGGCTCATAGCGGGTCAGTCTCCAGACCAAATCAAATCACACCTGCAGGTTACCCAGCAGCTGCTTACTTCTCTAGGTTTTCTTCTCAATCTCCCAAAGTCAGTTTTAGAACCTGTCCAACTACTCACCTTCATAGGCGCAGAACTGGACATAAAGCAGGCCAGATCCTTCCTTCCTCTAGAAAGGGGGACCCTGGTGGCCCTGGCCTCCTCCTTCACTCTGCAGGTCTCTCGACCAGCAAGGCGTTTCTACAGCTCCTAGGACACATGGCTGCTTCCACAGCTGTAGTGCAAGAGCAAGATTTCAGATGAGGGACATTAAGTTCCATTTGAGAGCCTTCTGGTCTCAAGGAGAGATCCACTAACCAAGTTGATCCCAGTAACTCGAACCCTGATCCAGGCCCTGCAGTGGTGGCAGGATCAGAGCAACCTGAGACAGAGGGTTCCTTTCATCCCTCAATCTCACTCCTTGACCCTGACTACAGATCGTCCCTTTTGGGATGGGGAGCTCACATGAGCCTCTCACCCAGGGATTGTGGTCCCCAAGGAATCTCTGCTCCACATCAATCTGTTGGAACTCAGAGCTGTTTTCTAGCACTTCAGGTTTTTCTGCATCTGTTCAGAACAAAGTGGTACAGGTCAGAACAGACAACACGACTACAATGTGGTACATCAACAAACAAGGGCACTTTCGGTCTTGACCTTGTGCACCGAGCAATGAAGTTGTGGTCTCTGGCTTATTCCTGAATGCCTCCCTCATAGCAGTTCACCTCCCAGGCAAGGACAATGTCCTGGCAGATGCTCAAGCAGGATTCCCAGGGCCATCACGAATGGTCACTGGATCCCCTAGTACTAGGGTTAGTTTTTGCCAGGTGGGGCACCCTCAGATAGGTCTTTTGCAGCCCCAGACAATAACCAACTTCCGCTTTTTGTTGCAGGCCCCAGTGTTGGGCTCAGTCCCCTGGATGCCTTCCTTCTCGATTGGGAAGGAAGTTCCTCTATGCCTTCCCCCTTCCCTCTCCTGTTCAAGGTGCTAGTCAAAATCAGATCTCAACCTTGCAAGATGATTCTGATTCGCCAGATTGGGCCAGACAGCCCTGGTACCCACTCCTTCTGTCCTTAGCAGTCCATCTTCCCTGTGTCTCCCCAGGAACCACAATTTGTTAACCTGTGCCCAGGGAGAGTTTTTCTATCCAGTCTCAAATCCCTCAACCTCAAGGCCTGGCTCTTGTGGAGTTAGAGTTGCTGACCTACACCTTTCTCAAGGTGTGCTCGAAATCTTAAGCTTCTAGGAAGCCTTCCACCAGGGCTATAACTCTAAATGGAAAAGGTTTTCCATATGGTGCTCTAGGAAGCATATTTCCCAGAATCTGCTAATTTGCCCACAGTTTTGGACTATATGGTCCACCTAAATACTTTGGGGCTGAGGCCAGCTACCCTGAAAGTGCATTTGGCAGCTGTCTCTGCTTTTATTTCAGCAGGAAAGCCCTCTTCTCTTTCTGCTCACCCTGTATTTTCCAATTTTTCAAGGGATTGCTTCACACCAATCCGCCATTCAGGGACCCTGCCCTGCCTGGGATCTTAACGTTTGCATTGCTCAGCTGATGCAACCCCCTTTGAACCTTTGTCTTCAGCAGAGCTTAAGTACTTGACTTGGAAAGTGTGTTTCTAGTAGCCATCACTTCTCCAGGCGCATAAGTGAGTTACAAGCTTTGTCAGTGGAGACTGACTTTATCTCCTTTCATAGAGATAAGGTAGTCCTCAGGACTAACAGGAAGTTTTGCCTAAGGTGGTTTCAGATTTCCATCTTAATCAATCTATATCTCTTCCAGTGTTCTTCACTGACCATTCCTCCTCTGGCGAGAGGAGGTTGCACAGTTTAGATGTTAAGGGCCCTTAGTTACTACATAGAGCGTACTAAGGGTTACAGGTTTGACTCCCTCCAACTTTTTCTCACTTATGGTGAGGTTGGGTTAGGGAAACCTGCCACTGAGAGATCCATTGCCAGGTGGATGGTCTCTTGTATCAATTTTGCTATCAAAAACTGGGTAAGGTTCCCCTTCAGGCCTGAGGGCTCACTCTACCAGAGGTACAGCTGCGGCCCTAGCTGCGGCCAGGGACATCCCATCTTAGAGATATGTCAAGCAGCTACTTGGGAAAACAGTACACACTTTCACTAAGCATTACTCCTGGACATCCAGGCCAGGAGGGATGCTTCGGTTTGGCACAGCTGTGTTTCAGAGCCTATTCCTAAGTAGGTTCTGTCCCTCCTCCATGGAGGTACTGCTGTGTGTCTGCAATTGTCATAATATAGCAAGACTTCATGTTGTTTGAAGAAAAATTACTCACCTTAGTAATGTTGTTTCTTCTAATGGAGTCTTGCTATATTATAACCTCTAACCTACCCCTCTCAGAACCTCTACTCTTGGGATGGGGTGGGCAGTCAATCAGTTGGCACTTATTGATGCCCATCTTGTGTTTTCACTCCTTCTTTTTGGGGTGTTTGGGTGTTGTGTTTTATCTTATCTTATCTTATCTTATTTTCTGGGTCCCCTAACTTGAGTCTTGGTGTTGGGACCAGGAAAATGTGTTAATATTTTAGTAGCCAGTTGGCTAGTGTAGGTTTACAGCTTTCACACAGAACCTTAGTGAGTTTTGCTCGTAAAGATCTGGCGGTTTCAGTTTGAAGATAAACAGACAGAGTTTTTCTAACCGAGCTCGCTCCAGATTCCATGCCTGGCATGGAAGTTAACTCTTTCACCTCGGAGCAGTTCTAAGGCTGGGACAAACTGCAATTGTCATAGTATAGCAAGACTCCATTAGAAGAAACAACATTACTAAGGTGAGTATTTTTCTTCCATGTCATAGTTTAATCCATGTGTGTACAGTAGCAAGCAGTGTCTCTGTGTGTTCTGGTAAGTGGCTGAGGGAGGGGTGTTAACATCAGATGCATATGTTCCCAGCTTAGTGACTCTTATGTCGGAAGCAAGTGTTACAAATCACATCTCCAGCCTATCTGTGACATTTCTGTCTCCATGAGATCGATGAACTATGCATTTCTTCCTGGGAACTATTTTTCAAACAACATGAAGTCTTGCTGTATTCTGACTATTGCAGTTAGGTCCTGCCTTTCAACTGCCCCGGAGAACAAAGAGTTAACTGTCCATGGCCAGCATGGAACGTTCCAGCGCTAGCTCGGTTGAAGCCCCCTGTCTGCTGCTGTTTAAACTCCAACCATCAGATTCTTTACTCCACCTCACTGAACAGTTGCTCGGAGATTTCTCCTTTGCTCGGTTCGAAAAAGTCGGTTAAAGTGTAGTTTTTGGCTTGGTTTCTACCGTATTTCTGTTACTGAATCTGTTGGTTTAAGTCTCTGTCTGTGGTACCGTGAGTACTAGATAGGTTTTACATTTAGTTTCTGTGTGGAACTTGTAAATTTGGGATCGGTTCGGTTTGAACCGATCAGATTAATCTTAAAAGTTTTGAATTTATTAGAGTGTGGTAACGGTCTGTATCAGTTCTAAAAAACAGTTTAATTACATTTTTTCCAAGACCCGTACACGGTCAGGAACTGATAAGGTGTCTTGCCTGGCGGATTGCTGAAAAAAGGGTAAGTTTTGGATAGGATTGGCCATGTCTGAGACACTCAAAAAAAAAAACCCGGGCCCACTGGGTTTCAACACTGCAGTGTGTGTGGGGAAGCCTTTGCTAAGGCTGATCCCACACCACCTGTGTTATTGTCTGGGGTTTGACCACCTCGATTCAGACTGCCAAATTTGTAAAAGTTTTCCCAAAGCTACCCTGGATAAGAGAGTAGGTAGACTGAGGAAAGGAGGCCAGAAGTCCGCTGACCCAGATGGCCAGCCGGTTCGGTTCACGACCAGAAGGAGGTACCTTCTGACCAGGGCTAAACTTTCGGCAAAAGGAGAGCCGATTCTGAGGAGTCGGTTCTGGTTAAAAGAAGGAGAAGAGAAAATCATCCAGTTCGGATCCACAAATTCTCTCCGAACCGCTGATGAATAGCCAAAGTGATAAGGATAGTTCAATCGTTAACTTGGTTCTGGCTGAACCGGCACCATCTGGCAGGGGCTAGGTTCGGTCAGTTCCCCAATTCGGATTATACTTCAGAAGAATTTTATGAACCGAAGGAGGAGGAGGAGAGTATGAGGATAATGATGATGATGGTGATTAAGAATCTGGTTGTGCCTATTGACCCGGACATCTCCCCAGACAGACCTTCAGGTGTTTCTCCACCTAGGCTTTGAGTCCCCTTCCCACTTTATGTTTTACAAGAAAGTGGCTGAAACCCTCTAGCTTCCATTGGAAGAAGCAGTAGAAGATCAGGAGGAGCCTGATTTTGTTGAAATGATGGACATCCCAGAGTCCAGGAGACTGTCTATTCCTCCATAAATCTTTTGGGAAAAAGACATTTAAATTCTAAAGACTCTAACTCCATACCTCCTGTGGACCGATGAATGGACAAGAGGTATGCCCTTTCAGGCTTGGACATGGAGTTCCTTTCTCAGCAATGCAGCCATGTTGGGGTAGTGCAGGCTTCTGCCTATGATAAGGCAAATATTCCCTTGGCATCACACCCCCTCAGATAAGGACTCCAGGAGGATTGATGCCATGGCAAAGAAGCAGTACATGGCAGCATCTTTGGGACTCAGGCAGGCTGATTATATGGCCTACACAGCTAGATACCAGAAGTCCAGGTGGGACACTGTGCTGGCTCTGGCTAAACAGGCCCCTGACTAGCTTGCCATGGAGCTGGAGCAGGTGGCTGCGGGATGGGATTGAGGCATCAAGGTGCAATTTCATGCTGCTATGGACTCCAATGATGTTTCATCTAGAGTCATGGCTACATCTGTGGCCCTTTGGAGGATGGCTTGGCTCAGATGTACGAGCCTATCACAGGATACCCAGGCTGAGGCCATGGATTTCCCTGTCATTGGTAATTCTCTGTTTGGGGAGCAGACAGAGAATTACATGAAAAAAGGTGGATGAGTACAGGACCACCTAGAGGAGTGCTCAGGCCAAAGAAGGCAAGTAACTCCTCAGAGGCAGCACTCCAGGGGCAGGGGCAGGCCCTTTCAAAGGCCTTTTACCAAGCCCAGGCCTCCTCTTCTGCTTATGCTCAGAGGAGTTCTTCAGAGGAGAGGCAGACTGGGAATGAGCAGGCCTGCTTCCACCCCTCAGCCTAAAGCCCCTGAAGCAGACACCCTGATGGGTCTGCCGGGCCGATTCTCCAATACCTGTAGGGGCAGGCTGGCTTACTTTGTCCAGGACTGGAAGTCTCTGTCATCAGACAAG
Organism: Neoceratodus forsteri; assembly: GCA_016271365.2. Taxonomy (NCBI): domain Eukaryota; kingdom Metazoa; phylum Chordata; order Ceratodontiformes; family Ceratodontidae; genus Neoceratodus; species Neoceratodus forsteri. The sequence continues at coordinate 567,460,287 of CM057453.1, forward strand.
TGGGTCCTGGAAGTAGTAAGCCAGGGACTGGTTCTCAGCTTCAAAAATTTCCCAAGATGAGAACCAGATCCTTTCCACCTGCAAATCCATCAGAGACCCTTGCCTAGAGGCAGGGTTTCTTCCCTCCTGGCTCTCAGAGCCATAGAAAGGTTCCTACCCTACACAAGGACAAAGGATTGTACTCCAGGTACTTCCTAACCCCCAAAAACAGGAGAATGGTGGCCCATTCTGGATCTAAGATATCTGAACAAGCACCTTTTAAAACCAAGTTCAAAATGGTGACTCTGGAATAATTCTGCCTCTCTAAGGCCAGGGGACTGGCTAGCCTCCCTGGACCTCAAAGATGCCTATTTTCACATCCCCATGAGGTGCTCCCACAGAAAGTACCTCAGGTTCAGGTGCCCTCAGGCCACTATCAATTCAGAGCAATGCCCTTTGGCCTAACATCAGCCCCAAGGGTGTTCACAAAGTGCCTGGCAGTCGTGGTTGCTTTCCTAAGGAGAAAAAGATCTCCATCTTTCCATACTTGGACGACTGGCTCATAGTGGGTCAGTCTCCAGACCAAGTCAAGTCACATCTGCAAATAACTCAGCAAGTGCTCACTTCTTAGGATTCCTCTTCAACCTTCCAAAGTCAGTTCTCGAGCCAGTTCAGCTCCTCACCTTCATAGGGGCAGAGCTGGATACAATAAAGGCAAGAGCCTTCCTTCCCTGGACAGGGCAAGGACCCTTATGGAACTGGCCTCTTCATTCACCCTTCAGGTGTCTCGACCAACAACGCATTTCCTGCAGCTCCTGGGCCACATGGCAGCCTCTACAGCAGTGGTCCAGGGAGCAAGATTCAGATGAGGACATTCAGTTCCACTTAAGAGCCTTCTGGTCCCAAAGAAAGGATTCCCTTACCAAACTAATTCCAGTGACTCGAACCCTGATCCAGGCTTTGCAGTGGTGGCAGGATCAGGACAATTTGAGACAAGGATTCCTTTGTCACTCAGTCTCATTCAGTGATACTCACCACAGGTGCCTCCTTGCTGGGCTGGGGAGCCCACCTGGGGAATCTTACCACCCAGGGCTGTGGTCGCCCAAGAATCTCTGCTTCACATCAGTCTCTTGGAACTCACAGCAGTGTTTCTGGCACTGCAAGCCTTTTCCATATCTGTACAGAACAAGGTGGTCCAGAGCAGAACAGACAATACCACCATAATGTGGTACATCAACAAACAAGGAGGCACTCGGTCTATGGCCTTGTGCACAGAAGCAATGAAGTTGTGGTCCCTGGCCTATAGCCTGCAAACCTCTCTGATAGCAGTTCACCTCCCAGGGAAGGACAGTGTCCTAGCAGATGCTGTCAGCAGGATATACCAGGGCCATCACGAATGGACCCTAGATCCCCAAGTTTTGAAAGTGATTTTCTCGAGATGGGTCACTCCACATATAGATCTTTTGCAGCCCCAGACAATCACCAACTTCCTCTGTTTTGTTGCAGACCCCCAGTCTTGGGCTCAGTCCCCTGGATGCTCTGATTCTGAATTGGGAAGTGAGATTTCTGTTTGCTTTCCGCTGCCTCTCCTGTTCAAAGTGTTAGTCAAGATCAGGTCTCAACCATGCAAAGTGATTCTGATTGCTCCAGACTGGGCCAGACATCCCTGGTACCCACTGTTGCTGTCCTTATCAGTCCACCTTCCCTGTCTCTTCCCAGGAATTACAACCTGTTGATGTCCTCTCAGGGAGGATTTGGTATCCGAACCTCAAATCTCTCAATCTCAAGGCATGGTTCTTGAAGAGTTAGTGTTTGCTGATCTGTACCTTTCTCATGGGGTTCTGGATATCCTTAAGGCTTCTAAGCCTTCCACCAGAAAGACTTACAATTCCAAATGGAAAAGGTTCACTATTTGGTGCTCTAATAAACATATTTCTCCAGAATCTGCTGGGTTGCCTACAGTCCTGGACTATATGGTTCATCTTAATGGCTTAGGACTTAGGCCGGCTACACTTAAAGTGTATCTGGCAGCTGTTTCTGTCTTCTTGTCAGTAGGCAAGCCCTCTCCTCTGTCAGCCCATCCTGTGTTTTGTAAGTTCTTCAAGGGATTACTGCACACCAATCCCCCTTAGGGACTCTGCTCCTGCTTGGGACCTTAATGTTTGCATTGCTCAGCTTATGCAACCATCCTTTGAGCCTTTGTCTCTCATGGAGCTTAAGTACTTGACTTGGAAAACCGTGTTTTGGTAGCCATTACCTCTGCCAGGCGTATCAGTGAATTGCAAGCCCTGTCAGTGGAGCCTGATTTCATCTCTTTCCATAGAGATAAAGTGGTCCTATGAACTAACAGGAAGTTTTGCCCTAAGGTGGTTTCAGATTTCTACCTTAATCAGTCTGTGGCTCTCCTGTTTTCTTCACTGACCATTCCTCCTCTGGAGAGGAGGCTGCACAACTGGATGTTAAGAGGACCCTCAGCTACTACATAGAGCACACCAAGGGTCACAGGTTTGAGTCCCTCCAGTTGTTCCTCACATATGGAGAGGTCGGTAAGGGCAAACCTGCTAATAAGAGATCTATTGCCAGGTGGATTGTCTCTTGTATACTATTCTGCTATGAAAGCTGGGTAGAACCCCACCCTCAGGCCTGAGGGCTCACTCTACTAGAGGTACAGCTTCCTGGCTGCTGCCAGGGATATTCCTATCTTAGAAATTTATCAAGCAGCCACCTGGAAAACAGTCCATACATTCACCAAGCATTACTCTCTGGATATCCAGGCTAGGAGTGATGCTCAGTTTAACACAGCAGTACTTCAGAGCCTGTTCCCAAAGTAGGTTCTGTCCCTCCTCCATGGAGGTACTGCTTGGTAGTCTGCAATAGTCAGAATACAGCAAGACTTCATGTTGTTTGAAGAAAAATACTCACCTTAGTAATGTTGTTTCTTCTAATGGAGTCTTGCTGTATTCTGACTCTCCTTCCTCTCTCAGAACCTGGTTTTGGGATGTGGGTGGGCAGGAGCAGTGTTGGCACCCTAGAGGTGCCCCTTTTCGCCCTCCTTTACTTTGGGTGGAATGTTGTGTTTTGTTTTTGGCTTTCCTGACTTGAGTCTTTGCTTTGAAACCAAAAACCTTTTTAATAAATATAGTTGCCAGTTGGCTGAGTGTGAGTTTACAGTTTCACACAGAACTTCTAGTGAGTATTGCTCGTAAAGATCTGACGGTTGGAGTTTAAACAACAGCAGACAGGGGCTTCAACCGAGCTCGCTGAATGTTCCATGCTGGCCATGGAAAGTTAACTCTTTGTTCTCCAGGGCAGTTGAAAGGCAGGGCCTAACTGCAATAGTCAGAATACAGCAAGACTCCATTAGAAGAAACAACATTACTAAGGTGAGTAATTTTTCTTCCAGCAGAATACATATAGATTTCACCCATTCAAACAGGTCAGACAGATGTTCTGGGCATATTTTGCAGGGAAAATGGAGAACACATGTTATAAGTGCAATAACCCACTCCAGGGTATGGGGTTATAGGCATTTAATCCAAACTTGGGGTGCTGAGAGACACTCGGCCTGTGGCCTCATGCCTCACATAGCGCACCCGAGGCATGGGTTTAATGCCTATAACCCTATACCCTGTCGTGGGTTATTGCTAATGTATGACCCACTTGTCGAGCTGATGCCTTGGTACAGGGATGATAAATACTGCTTTTTCTGGGTTTGTTTTCTCTCACTTTCTATCTCGTCTCCCTGTCACTAAAGCCTTGTTTACATGGCTGCTCCATTTTCTTTCATGGGCAGCTCCTCCGCAGCCCTGACCTCCAACACTGATCTTACTCCTTGTTGAGATGGCTCTTCTTGGCACTGACACAATCCGCTGGAGAGGGCCATCGTCTGGGCCCAGGCGGGAGGATGCTAGGACCATCCACAGTATGCGGAATGAGCAGTGCGGGAAGCAGCCTAGTCCGCACAGCCTGTTCACTCTGGAGTGCGCTTCCACCTATGCAGCTGTTCAGGAGAGGAGCAGAGAACAGCTTACTGTAATTGGGTAAGTGTTCACATAGCCACATTTGCAGCACAACCAGAGTGTCTGTGTAAAGAGCCCTATGTGTGTGTGTTCTCTCTCTCGATTCTGAAAATGGTCTCAGGAAGCAGTAAAGTGTAGTGGTTAAGGGCACTGAACTGCAAACCTAGAAACCTGGGTTTGAATCCAATCAGCCCCACTTGCATACTGTGTGACCTTGAGCAAGTCACTTAACTTCCTTGTGCTCCTAGGTAGCACCTGGAAACAAACTCCGGCTTAGTGTGCCTTTCCTGGTTAAACAATTTCCCTTCCCATCCCCCTTTCCATTCTCTTCTGCTTTGCCTGTGTGTGTGTGTGTGTGTGTTTCTCTCTCTCTGTCTCTCTCACTTGCCAGCAGAGTGGGAAAGTTGAACAGTAATTTTTTTTAAGTATTGAAAAATCTGGAATATCAATGGGACCATTACATTTATTTCATTATGGTTTACTTCAAATATGTATTTCAACTAAAACGTTCAAAATTATTCAAATGATAGTACAAACTGTCTATCAGTGGCAATGGACATACCAAAAGGTTTGCACATGGGGGCAGGATTGAATAGGCGATATAGTAAGGCAAAACAACACTCTGAGAAGGGCACAGGGAAAACAGCTGCCTTCTTGACTATACTTCAGTCAACGTGTCTGGCAGGTTCTAATCCTAAATAATTCACACAATTTTGTGACTAATCCGTGGTTATTCATAGAAATCTATGGATTATTCATGATCATTAGTGCAGAAAAGCATTGGGTCATGAAAATTTAAGAAAGTTTTGAGAGAAGAAGGATTAATGCCAAAAAGAGTACAGTTCATATTGTTTCTTATCATTTTAAGATATTTTAGTTTTCTGCAACAATTAGAAGAAAGTAAGAAATATCAGTTTTCCGAAATCCTCCCCAAAAATGTCTCTCTCCCCAAAAAATTTGGGCTCCCCAGTTTGCTTAGATCTGGTGGGAATTCCCCAGACCATAACCAAAGTTTAAGCCCTGAGGATGGGGTAGTGAAGTTTGTGAAGTGCTTATTCGGACCATTAGCAGTGTCCTATAAACAGAGATCAGCCTTCCAGTATAATGCAGGTGCGATAATGGCTGTGACTGATCTTTCCCCAAAAGTAACAATAAGAAAATATATATTTTTTATTTCAGTAAAGTGTGGAAACCTGGAAAGGCATACTGAGCCAGAGCTCTTTTCCAGGTGCAACCCAGAGGAAGGGTAAATGAAACAAAACAGCTGCAGTTGCAACAAAATGCAACATTGGCAGTTATAAAGTGCAAAGTACATTGTAGGCATAACAAATAAGTGGAGAAATACCCAGAGGTATAAAGGAGCATTACTATAAATAGTGTCAAAGATGTCCAAGGCGTGCGGGGTGAGATGGGAGGGTTAATGTAGGTGAGGCAGCCCACGGGTAGAGAGGAGAGGAGTGTAAGGGAGAAAATAGGTTAAAGGGAAGGACAGCATTGGGAGAGAGATGGAATAGAGGAGGGAGGGCAGGTCAGTAGGAAGGAGGGGAAGGGGTTGAGAGGGTTGGTGGGAGACAGGAGCAAGAAGAGGGGAGGATGGCTTTAGTAAATGTTTTAGGGATAGTAGGGATGGTACACATCTAATAAGAGGATGAAGACAGTTCCAGATGGAGGAGACAGTAAGAGAAGGCTGTGTAACCAGTGCTAGAAGCGAGGAGGGAATGAGAAGGAACAGGGTCTCTGGAATTAAGGAGATGGAAGACACAGCAGAGGAGAGACAGTAGAGATGATAGGTAGTGGGGAGGAAGCTGAACTAGTATTTCACAATGAGTGAGGAACAGTGGAAGGGCGATCGAGTGTAAGGGGCGATAGCGAGATTGGAATAAAGGGAGCAGTGATGCATGTGGGGAGGAGAGTTAGTAGCAAACCACAGAAGGCATCGAAGAGGGTGTCAAGCTTAGTGAGGGAGGAGGAGAGACTGCACTCTAGACTACATCAGCATAGTCAGAAATGCAGGGGTCAAAATTAGGTTTTGCAGCCACTAGCCAGCCCAGCAGGGCTAGTGACAGGGAAAATCCATTAGCCCCACAGACTTTTCCACTGACCCAGGTAGTGTACTTACTGAAAGATTTCTTTCACCAGTACAAGCCCGCAGGACTAGTTACAGGACAATCTTACTAGCCAGAAAGAAAATCTACCAGTATTTGGCTAGTGGGCTGGTGCTAATTTCAACCCCTGAAAATGGGTAAGATCATTTTGACAAGCAGGTCCTTGTGCGTCGGCAGGGAGATGGTCCTTATTTCAGCAGACAATGCCAAGTTTGGGCGGAGTTTTGAGTGTATAGCATCGATGTGTGCTGAGAAGTCTAAGTTACTGTCTAGCCACACACCGAGGTAGTTATATGTGTGGACAACCTCCAGTTGGCTGCCATCGATGGTGGAGAAGACGGGGATAGGAGATAGCCTTGATAACTTTTGATTAGTGCCAGAGGTAATTGATACTATTTTTGGTATTTACTTTGAGCTGGTTGGCTTGAAACCAGCATATTACATTCTGGAAGTCTTGTTGTAGCAAGGATGATACAGCGGATGTGGAGGGGCCAGATGTGTAAATGATAGTATCGTCAGCATACATATGAATGTAGGAAGAGACATAGAGGAGGAGGTCATTGAGAAAATCGAGAATAATATGGGGCCCAGAATAGAGCCCTGGTGGACACCTCGAGAATGAAGGGGAGAAAACAGTACCCACCTGCATGGATTGTTGGTGGTTGGTCAAATAGGAGTGGAAGCACTGAACTGCTGAAGAGGAGAGACCAGCTGAGGCCAGCTTATTTAAGAGGAGGAGTGAGGAACAGAGTCAAAAGCTTTTGAAGTCAGTAAAAATAGCAACTGTGATGAGGCCCTTGTCCATCCCTGTGAGGGTAGTCAGTTGAGTAGAAGGAGGTGACTGATGAGTGTTGTTTTCCTGAAACCAGATTAGAAGGGGATAGGAAGGAGAAGTTGTCAAGGAAGTTGACTAGTCTGGAATGAACAAGTGACTCCTGCAGTTTGGCTGGAAAGGGTAGGAGAGAGAGAATGGGCTTGTAGTTGCCAGGGATGATGGGTCACCCTTTGTGAAGGGGAGTACCTAGCAGTTTTCAGGTGAGGGGCACAGTGCAAAGGGTGAAAGAGATGTTCAGAAGGTGGGTGAGCGGGAGGAGACTGGCAGGGGCAGAAATGTGGAGGAGTTTGGGGTCTAAGCTGTCAGGGCTATAGTTGGAGGTTGATAGATTTGAGGGCAAGGAAAGCTCCTGAGGAGAAGCAGGAGAAAGTGAAAACAAGCTGAGGAGGAGGGTTGTGGTGGAGGGGAAGCAGTTGAGGACTGAGAGGAGCTGCTAAAATTGTGAAGTATTTGTTGAAGAGGGAGGTGAAAGCAAGATGGTTGGAGACCAGTGAATCATCAGCTGGGGCGTGGTTGGCGTGGCAGGTCAAAAAACGAGTGAACTATTTTCTAGAAGTTGGAAGGAGAGCTTAAGTTGGATTGAAGGTTGCAGTTGAAGTAATGGGCCTTGGCTGCACGGATAGCCTTAGTGCTGGAGTTTCTGAGGTACTTATAGCACAGGTGGTTGGAGTGTTAGTGGGAGGCATTAATGCGGCACCAAGCCTGACAGTGTCATCCACTCAATAGTAAAACAAACTATAATGTAACTTTTAAAAAGGATATTTCTGTTGCCTGTATTTTTTGCATATTGGGTCAAAAAACAAATTCCAGTCAGGCCACCTGTTGTCCTCAAAAATTACTATTAGCCTTATTTCTTCAAGGTGTATGTAAAGTAGATGGGAGGGTCACTCATAATCTCGGTACCCTTGAAAAGCTCTTTCAGATGAGCTATGGGACACAACATTAGATGTCAGCAGACCTGGGATAGCCACACTAAGTCAGATCTATATTAAAAAAAAGGCAGCCACACCAAGTCAGCTCTATATAAAAAAAAAAGGCATCAGCTATTTCATGGAACTTTGGATACAGTGATACAGAATGTGATGTCAGAGTTAGGAAAGCTGTGTGTTAAGGGCAGATACACAAAACAGCCCAGCATATGATTTAATAACAGGCATCTGGCTGAGCTACACTGCTCCATGATGTTGCCCCATTAGCCTTTTTTTGTTAAGATTCTTTTACTGGTCACCAGATACCAGGGCCCCTTCAGGTAAGTCCCACGAGACCGATGCTACTGTCCTGCCTGAATACACCTGGTGAGAAATCAGAGGCAGAGTCCTCTCCCATCAAAGCTCCTGAGAGAGGAGAGGACCCAAGAGAGTCAACCGGTATGGAAAGGCGGTGGATGTGTACCTCCCCTGGGGACCACTATCTACCTCCTGGTTTCAGGGTTTTCCACCATAGTTTCTCCCCGAGGCAGCAGATGTGCAATGATGTCAGCGTACAGAGGGAATGCATCAGCCCCTCCTGCAGGCGTCCACCACTGCCTCCCCATCCTGTCTCCATCTAGGTGTAGTGCCCCGGTCTCCACTGGGAGCTGCTACAAGGTGAGAAACCTACAGATCCCATTCCAGGAGAGGAGAGCAGTACTCCAGATGTTCAATCCTCTCCTTCCCCTGCTGACGAATCTGCTGTTGAATTTGGGTTGCTGGCATGGCATGAGGTGTAGCATCCAGTGCCTCAACCCTCAGTGCCACTGGGCTGCTACCCATTAGCCTTTCTTGCAGGAGGTATTGACTTAGTATATTTGGTAATGGAGCTACATAGAAAGGAGGGTGATGGAATGGACATTGGACTTCCATGTTGAAGACTGCACTTGCCCATTGGTCGACCCTTGATCTACATGATTAGGGGACTGTGGCATAAGGCTGCCCATCTAGCACATCCATGTCCTTAAATGTGGCCTACAGCCTCTTCCTAATGTTCCATGCCATTTGTGGTGGACTTGGGCATTGTGTGTGGGTGCCGGCGATGACCCCTTGATGCTATCAGAGAATGCAGAGGGGACCATATTCTCATGGCAAGGTTCCCACCTTATAATATCTGTGTTCCCCTAGTTCTCAGTACCAGACATTCCTGTCTTGGGCATGCTGCTGAGTAGCCTCACCCACCCTGACTTCCTCCCACTTGACCACCTATATAGTTCAGATGATGTATCAGGATTGAGTCAGGAGGCCGTTACTATGGCAGCTGGGAGTGTTGGTGAATGCCATGGTTTTCCCACATGTTGGAGGGCACACCATGTCATCTGACTTATCCAAACTGTAGCAAGGCCTTCGGAATTGTGCTACACAGGAGACTGATAAGGATGTTGAGCAGCCTAGGGATGGAATCCAGTGTGGTGAATTGGTTAGAAACTGGTTAACAGATAGATGACAGAGGGTGGTGGTTAACGGCACTCACTCTGATGATGGGAGAGTGACCAGTGGGGTGCCACAGGACTCAGTACTGGGACTGGCACTCTTCAGTGTCTTCATAAGTGACACTGTAGAAGAACTGGAAGGAAGGTATGACTTTTGCATATGATACTGAAATATCCAGTAGGGTGGACACTCAGGAGGGTAGTAAAGAATGTGCAGAGATCTTGAGAAACTGAAGAAGTGGTCAAAGGCATGGCACTTTGCAGTTTAATGCCAAAGTGCAACATCATGCACCTAGGGCATAGGAACCGAGAAGCTAAGTATAGGATGGTGGGTGAGGTACTGACAGTTACTAAACAGGAAAGGACTTTGTAGTTACCTATGACTGACAAACTTAGTGTCAGGGCAATGTGACAAAGCAATGGGGAGTATTAATTTGATGCTGCGGTGCATAGGGAGGGTTATCTCTAGCAGGAGGAAAGAAATGGTTTTGCTACTGTATCGCTCACTGGTGAGACTTCACCTGAGTACTGTTTCCAGTTTTGGAGGCCACATCTCAAAAAGTACTTGGGTATAGTGGAGGAGTCCAGAGGAGATCAACGAAAATGGTGTTGGAGTTGCATTAGAAGCCCTGCAAGGAGTCCGAGGATCTCAACAGGGCCGCAGTAATGGGGAAAGTGGCGATGTTGTCCAGGGCCCTGAGCTCAGAAGGGGCCCACCTGAGGAGCTGGCATTGCCCTGGCATTATCTGGTTTAGAAACAGGGCCCATTTCAAGTGAGTTGTCCGGGCCCCACAATTCATAGCTGCAGCCATATTAACATGTACACCCTGGAAGAGAGGAGAGTGAGAGGTGACATGATGAGAGCTATAAGCACCTCAGAGGAGAACAAGGTGCAGGAGGGAGTCTCTGTCACAAGAAAGAGCATCAGGACCTGGGGCATGCAGTGAAGCTGCTTGGGGATTTCAGAGGGATGTGAGGAAATGCAAGCGTCACTGAAAGGATGGTAGATGCATGGAGCAGTCTGCCAGCCAAAGTAGTGGAGGTGAAAACAGTGTTTGGGGCTTCAAGAATGCGTGGATAGACATTGAGGTACCTGTATATTAGTAAATGATCAGGAAGAAGGAGGGTCACCAGAGAACAGTTAGAGTCTGTGAAGGCAGATTAGGAGGGAACATCTGAGCAGACTGATGGGCTAAGCGATCCTTTTTGCTGACAAATTCTATGTTTCAAACAACATGAAGTCTTGCTGTATTCTGACAATAGCAGTGAGTCCCAACCTTCGAACTGCCCCGGAGGTGAAAGATTTAACTTTCCATGCCAGGCATGGAACGCTGAGCTCGAGCTCGGTTGAGACTCTGTCTGTTGTTCTTCAAACTCAAACCGTCAGATTCTTTACTCACTCACTGAACAGTCGCCTCGAGATTTCTCCTTCTGCTCGGTTCAATTTGTCGGTTAAAGTACTGCTTTTCTCGGTTTTGACCGAATTTAAACCGTAACCTGTCAGTTCAGTCTTTGTCTGTGGTATTCGTGAGTACTAGATAGGTTATTTTATTCTATTCTGTGTGGAACTTGTAAACAGTTTATCTGTTCGGTTTGAACCGATCAAGTTGTTTAAAAAATCTTAAATTGTGCTTTTAGAGTGTGGTTACGGTTCTTATCGGTTCTAAAAAAAATGGATTTTATTACAATTTTTCCACGACCCATGACACGGTTGGGAACCGATAAGAGGTCTTGCCTGGTGGATTGCCATAAAAGGGCAAGTTTGGTTAGAACTGGCACTATGTCTGAAAAACCCAAAAGAAAACTGACCCACTGGGTTTCAACACTGCAGTGTGTGTGGGAAGTCTTTGCCAAGGCTGACCTCCACACCACCTGTGTTTATTGTCTGGGGTTTGACCACCTCAATGCAGACTGCCAGATTTGCAAAAATTCCTGCAGCTACCTAGAAAGAGAGCTGGTAGGCTCAGGATATGGAAGCCAAAAATCCGCTGAACCGGATGGCCCAGCCTGGTTCGGTTCAAGCGAACCAGAAGGGTGCCCCTCTGACCAGGCGAGACTTCTTGGGCAAAGGAGAGCCGATTCTGAGGAGTTGGTTCCGCTAAAGAACTCAAAGAAAATCAGCTGGTGTGGAGCCAAACTTTCCTCTCCAACTGCTGAAGAAATAGCCAAAGCGATCAAAATTGTCCAGTCGCTTTCTGAGTTCGACCGAACCGGGCACCATCAGGCAGGCGCTCAGTTCGGCGGTTCCACTGGTTCAAGACTATGATATAGAGGAATTTTATGAACTGGAGGAGGAGGAGGAAGAAGAGGAGTATGAGGAAAGTGAATGTGGATTTGAAAGTCTGGATGTGCCCATTGACCGGACATCTCCCAGACAGACCTTCAGGAGTGTCTCCTCCTAGGCTTTATGAGTCCCCTTCCATTTCATGTTTTATAAAAGTGGCTGAAACCCTCCAGCTTCCAATGGCAGAAGCTGTGGATGACCAGGAGGAGCCTGACTATGTGGAAATGGTGGATATCCCAGAGTCTAGGAGGCTGTCTATTCCCTTGCACAAATATTTTGGGAAACAGACATTTAAGATTTTAAAGATCCTAACACTATACCTCCTGTGGATAAGAGAATGGACAAAGGTATATATTATCAGGCTCTGACACAGAGTTCCTTACACAACAGTGCAGCCATGTTGAGGTAGTGCAGACTGCAGCCTATGATAAGGCAAACATTCGGCTATTTCTCAACCCCTGGATAAGAACTCAGGAGATTGATGCCATGGCAAAGAAACAGTACATGACAGCATCCTTGGGACTCAGACAGGCCAATTATATGGCCTATACTGCTAGGTATCAAAATCCAGATGGGGACACTGTTATGGCCCTAATAAAACAGGTCCCTGGCCAGCTTGCCAGGAGCTTGAGCAGGTGGCTGCTGATGGTATCGAGGCATCCAAGGTGCAATTCCATGCTGCAGTAGACTCAATGATGTGTTGTCTAGAGTCATGGCTACATCTGTGCACTTCAAGAATGGCTTGGCTCAGATGTACTAGCCTGTCACAGGATACCCAGACTAAGGCCATGGATTTTCCTGTTAGGTAATTCTCTGTTTGGGGAGCAAACAGAGAATTATATGAAGAAATGGATGAGTATCGGACCACCATAGGAGTGCACAGGCCAAGGAAAGGCAAGTAACTCCTCAAAGGCAGCTTCCCAGGGGCAGGGCAGGCCTTTCTTAGGCCTTTTACCAAGCCCAGGCTTCCTCTTCTGCTTATGCCCAGAGGGGGTTCTTTAGAGGGAGAGGCAGATGGGTACAAGCAGGCCTGCTTCCACCCCTCAGCCCAAAGCCCCTGCCAAACAGGCACCCTGATGGGGCTGCCAGGGCCGATTCTCAGCTACCTGTAGGGGCAGGCTGGCTTACTTTGTCCAGGACTGGGAGTCTCTTACATCAGACAAATGGGTCCTGGAAGTAGTAAGCCAGGACTGGTTCTCAGCTTCAAAAGTTTCTAAAGATGAGAACCAGATCCTTTCCACCTGCAAGTCCATCAGAGGCACTTGCCATAGAGGCAGAGGTCTCTTCCCTCCTAGCTCTCAGAGCTGTGGAAGGGTTCCACCCTACACCAGGTCAAAGGTTGTACTCAAGGTACTTCCTTACCCAAAAAGACAGGAGAATGGCAGCCCATCCTGGATCTCAGATACTTAAACAAGCACCTTTAAAACCAAAATTCAAAATGGTGACTCTGGAATTATTCTACCTCTCTAAGGCCAGGGACTGGCTAGTGTCCCTGGACCTCAAGGATGCCACCTCTATATTCTCGCAGAAGCACCCATTGAAAGTACCTCAGGTTCGAGCTGCCCTCAGGCCATTACCAGTTCAGAGCAATGCCCTTTGGCCTCACCTCTGCTCAAGGGTATTCACAAAATGCCTGGCAGTGGTAGTTGCTGCTTTAAGAAGGCAGAAGATTGCCATCTTCCTTACCTGGACTACTGGCTTATAGTAGACCAGTCCCCAGACCAAGTCAAGTTATACTTACAGATAACTTAGCAACTTCTCACTTCCTTGGGTTTCCTAAATCTTCCAAAGTCAGTTCTAGAGCCTGTCCAGCTCCTCACCTTCATAGGTGCAGAGCTAGACACAGAGAAGGCCAGGAGCCTTCCTTCCCTGGACAGGGCAAGACCCTGGTCTCTGGTCTCCTCATTCACCCTGCAGGTGTCTCGACCAGCAAGGCATTTTCTTCAGCTCCTGGGGCACATGGCTGCTTCTACAGCAGTAGTGCAGGAGCAAGATTTCAGATGAGGGACATTCAGTTCCATTTGAGAGCCTTTTGGTCTCAAAGGAAGGACCTCTGACCAAATTGATCCCAGTAACTCAAACCCTGATCCAGGCCCTACAGTGATGGCAGGATCAGAACAATCTGAGACAAGGGTTCTCTTTGTCACTCAGTTTCACTCTTTAATCCTTACTACAGATGCCTCCCTCTTGGGTGGGGGGCTCACATGGGTGACCTCACCACACAGGGTTGTGATCCCCTCAGGAATCTCTGCTCCACATCAATCTGTTGGAATTCAGAGCAGTATTTCTAGCACTTCAAGCTTTTTCCAAATCTGTTCAGAACAAAGTTGTACAGGTCAGAACAGACAACACCACCACAATGTGGTACATCAACAACAAGGAGGCACTCGGTCTACGGCCTTGTGCACCGCACACAATGAAGTTGTGGTCTCTGGCTTACTCCCTGAACACCTCCCTCACGGCAGTTCACCTCCCAGGCAAAGACAATGTCCTGGCAGATGCTGTCAGCAGGATTTCCAGGGCCATCACGAATGGTCACTGGACCCCTGGTCTTGGAGGTGATATTTTCAGATGGGGCACCCGCAGATAGATCTTTTGCAGCCCCAGACAATCACCAACTTCCCTTTTGCTGCAGGCCCCAGTGTTGGGCTCAGTGCCCCTGGATGCCTTAGTTCTCAATTGGGAAGGGAAGTTTCTCATGCTTGTCCCCCTTCCCTCTCCTGTTCAAGTGCTAGTCAAAATCAGATCTCAACCCTGCAAGATGATCCTGATTGCTCCAGACTGGGCCAGACAGCCCTGGTATCCACTCCTACTGTCCTTAGCAGTCCATCTTCCCCTGTATCTTCCCAGGAATTACAACCTGTTAACCTGTGCTCAGGGAAGGGTTTGGTACCAACCTCAACTCTCAAGGCCTGGCTCTTGAAGAGTTAGAGTTTGCTGATTTACACCTCTCCCAAGGTGTAATGGATATCCTGAAGGCTTCTAGAAAACCTTCCACCAGGGATACTTATAATTCCAAATGGAAAAGGTTTTCCATATGGTGCTGTGGGAGCATATTTCCCAAAATCTGCTGATTTTCCCACAGTCCTTGATTATATGGTCCACTTAAATAGCTTGGGGCTGAGACCAGCTACACTGAAAGTGCATCTGGCAGCTGTGTCTGCCTTTATTTCAACAGGTAAGCCCTCTTCTCTTTCAGCTCACCCTGTATTCTCAAGTTTTTCAAGGATTGCTTCACACCAACCCTCCATTCAGGGACCCTGCCCTGCCTGGGACCTTAATGTTTGCGTTGCTCAGCTTATGCAACCCCTTTGAGCCTTTGTCCTCAGCAGAGCTTAAGTACTTGACTTGGAAAACTGTGTTTCTGGTAGCCATCACTTTTGCCAGATGCATCAGTGAATTACAAGCTTTGTCAGTGGAGCCTGATTTTATCTCCTTTCATAGAGATAAGGTGGTCCTCAGGACTAATAGGAAGTTCTTGCCTAAGGTGGTTTCAGATTTCAACCTTAATCAGTCTATGTCTCTTCCAGTGTACTTCACTGACCACCCTCCTCTGCAGAGAGGAGGCTGCACAGTTTAGATGTGAAAAGGGCCCTTAGCTACTACATAGAGCATACCAAGGGTCACAGGTTTGACTCCTTCAACTGTTCCTCACTTATGGCGAGGTTGGTAAAGGAAACCTGCCACTAAAAGATCCATTGCCAGGTGGATTGTCTCTTGTATCCAATTTTGTTATGAAAAACTGGGTAAGATTCCACCCTCAGGCCTGAGGGCTCGCTTTCACCAGAGGTACAGCTGCTTCCTGGCTGCTGCCAGGGACATCCCTATTCTAGATATATGTCAAGCAGCTTCCTGGAAAACAGTTAACACTTTTACCAAGCATTACTCCCTGGATATCCAGGCTAGGAGTGATGCTCGGTTTGCATAGCTGTGCTCAGAGCCTATTTCAGTCAAGTAGGTTCTGTCCCTCCTCCATGGAGGTACTGCTTTGTAGTTGTTATTGTCAGAATACAGCAAGACTTCATGTTGTTTGAAGAAGAAATTACTCACCTTAGTAATGTTGTTTCTTCTAATGGAGTCTTGCTGTATTCTGACCTCCCCACCTGCCCCTCTCAGAACCTCTGTTTTTGGGATGTGGGTGGGCAGTGCAGTGTTGGCACTCAGTAGGTGCCCACCTTGTTCTCTTCACCCCTTTTTCTTGGGGTGAGTGGGTGTTATGTTTTCATTTTTGGGTCTCCTGACTTGAGTCTTTGTTTTGGGACCAAAAATGTGTTTTATGTTTAGTAGCCAGTTGGCTAGTGTAGGTTTACAGCTTCCTCACTGGGCCTCAGTGAGTTTAGCTCATAAAGATCTGACGGTTTGAATTTGAAGAACAACAGACAGAGTCTCAACCGAGCTCAAGCTCAGCGCTTCCATGCTTGGCATGGAAGTTAACTCTTTCACCTCCGGGGCAGTTCAAGGTTGGGACACTGCTATTGTCAGAATACAGCAAGACTCCATTAGAAGAAACAACATTACTTGGGTGAGTATTTTTTCTTCTATGTAATTAATCAACCCCATACACTTACATAAGGCTTTAAGGATCTGTCTCTTAGAATGCAAGATAACACAAATCAAAGGCAACAGCAGTTAAAGTCAGCTTTGTTCAACGGTGCTTCAGTACAAACATTCCAAATATTCAAAAACAGAATAATAGGCAAGTCTCTTTTCACTTGAATACTGGCTCTGATTTGTACTAGAAGTCCGCTTAACTAAGTAAAATAACTATTAAAATAATGCTCCAACCATAGGCTTGAATGGAGCACGCCCCCACACTAGTCATGTAATGGCATTAGAAAACAAGGAAGGGACGGTGATGGTGATCAGGAAGTGGAAGGATCGAGCTGCTAGTCCCTCAGGAGCAAAATACGATCCCTTTCCTTCCTTAAGGGACTAAAGAGAAAATTGTACAGCTACTATGGAGGAACTCCCAGTCAGGTATGGGAGCCTACTGATTATTTTGCATTACACGAGAAAGGTGCTCTTTAAAGTACATATAGTCAAGAATTCAGGGTACGCCGATTTAGTCATCCCCACTCCCTCAACCTCCTAACTAGCTCCCTCTTTCAAGATCTGGGCTTCTATTGGTGAGAGAGAATTCAAAAGGGTTCCCAGGGTTCTAGGAATTTCTCTTCCTGCCTTTCAGGAAATATGATAATCTTTTCAAGAGATGGCAATATTTTAAACTAGGAATGTAAATATTATTTGTGTATTATGTATTGCATATATGTAAACTTTGTACTATAAAGGACAACTTTGTAAATAGAACAAATCATTCTAATAGTCCTTGTATAGAAATAAACATTTTATCTATCTGTGTGTTTGTCTGTTTGTCAATATATGTGTATCTATCTGTATAACAATTTTAGCTTTTTTTCTGTATGAAGATAGTAATACTTAATCTCCATTGCACGTGTTTGGTATTCCCATTTCAAGCAATCTGGTAGTTTCTGCTTACTTTTGATTTTAAACTAACATTCTGGGTATTTACTGAACCAAAAAATCATTAAATGAGTTAATGTGTCACTTATGCAGAGCATTTCCTTTTACTGTGTCTATGTTGGCATTCTAATGATGCATTCAGTTGGAATGCATCACTATGAATACCAACACGTACATCCATCCCCAGTTAAAGTCTGGCACTGGGTGCTTTCACTGATGCTGGGCACCCTCCAGAAACACCTGAAGTAAATTCTGGTATTAGGAACTACCTCCCCCACTCCAAAAAAAAAAAAATTTAACCCGTGACTGGCAGTCTATCCTAGGTGGCAGAACCCCTGCCAGTTAAATCTGCCACAGAAGTCCAATTTCAGTGGACCCTCCTCCTCCCATTAAAATTAAGTCCAGAGCTGGGGCCCAGTTTTCATCCTGGAAGCACCCCACACAGAAGAATAAATAAGTCCAGCAGCAGAAGTCGATCTGCAGTGCTGGCATAGATCCCCTTTCCATGTACCCAATCCTACAGGTGCTCAATTCCTTCCTGTCTCCCCTCGCCCCTGACTGATCTCTTTAAATACAGTAGGTTTTAAAATGAAGCAGTCTCTGCTTTGATACTGATGTGATCTTTTCAAATTTGTTTTAAAAAGATCTCTTCCCTGACTACTGGTGTCTGATAACCCCTCACTCCCCAGCCAGCACCAGATCCACCAAAAAGTAAGAAGCTCCTCCACCCTCCTGCTGCTTTCTTTATCCCTCCATACCCAGTGCTGGACATACCTCAGTAAAGTACTCCTATTTCTGCCTGTCCACAATCCCTCCTTGCATTCCCCCACCATCACCCAGCGTGATTCTTGCTAATTAAAATATAAAATTACCTAGTCTTTGTAAGCAAGGCAGTAGGGCTTCATAGTTATTTGGGTAGCATGCACTTTGCACGGCTAACTTCTTGCAGGAACTAGCAGAACAGGTGCAGTCAGGGTTATTTACCTACAAACACTAATTTTGTGTTCCATGGTTTTCTATGTTTTGTCTACAAACCTCACATTATCATAATGTAGTTTTATGTAGTAAATATGGTAGTGCTACCACTTGCAATGCTAATGACCTGGGTTTGGGAATAAGCCTGGAGCACTGGAGGGTTGGCTGGGGAGAGGAGGATCTAGCGTACTAGGGACTGCTCTCCTCCTCGTGGGTGGGTAGGATGCAGTGCTTGGTGAATGTCCAACACTTAATGGCTGGGGGATGGTGAGCCAGGGACCGCATAATGCAGGTGGATTAGTGAGGAGGTGGACATCGGTGCATCAGGCGTGAGAGCACATCTGACGTCACCAGGACATCATTGCAAGTTCTGTCCTCCAGGGAACCGGAAAGCTGAAAAAATGCTGGCTGGACAGATGATGCTGCTTCCTGCCACCATACCAACTACTGGATCCTGCTGTCTTGGGCCCCATCATCCCTCCGGTCCTCTCCTCCACCTTCTGGACACCTGCTAGCACCAATGACCCTGCCAAAGGACTGGACCACTTCCTTGCGATTCTCATCCCTCTGCAGAACAGGCACGCCTCCCTACAAAAGGAGGGTGAGGGGTACTGTCACTAAGTGGCTCCATGGTGGACTACTCGCTCTCATGAAGCAGAGAGACAAGTGCTGGATCAACTACAAAATTTCCAGCGACACACAAGACCTCCTTGAATATCGACGGCTCAGAAACTCTTGCAAGGCTGCAATACGTGCCGCCAAGATTGAGTTCTGCAAATCAGCCATGCTCAAATCGGCCTACAACCCCGGTGCTTCTGGCAAAACATTAAAAATATGGTCGGTGTGTCCGCTAAGCACCTGGTCGCCGAGCATGAATGGTGGGGGGACCAACTGTAAACCCCAGACCATAGCCTCAGCGCTCAACTGTTTGTTCTCCAAACTGCCTGCCTCCCTCCTCCCAACCTCCACCCCTGAACCTCAGGGCCACCCCTCCCGTCCTCTTTTTACCTGAAACAAATCTTTGCTAGAGAGACTCAAACTCTCCTAGCTGGTGTCTCACACCACTCAGGGCAGGTTATGATAACCTTGAGCCTAAGTTTCTTAGTCTGGGGCGCCCTCCTCGCCTGGCCGACACCATATTTTAACTCTTCCCTCACCTCTGGAATATTACCTGATGTGTGGAAGGTGGCCAAGGTTGTCCCGTGTTTAAGCACGGTGACCCCAAGGAGATGAACAACTACACCCCATTGCCATACTCCTGCTACCAGCAAGCTACTTGAAAGGCTATAGCTGGACAAATCTCCATTACCTGCAGGAGTATGCATTTCTCTTCCTGCCCAGCACGGGTTCAGGAAGGGCATAGTACAGCCACTGCTATCGCTGTGGTCACCTCAGAGGTCAGATCCACTACAGGCGTTGGCAAATTGACTGGGCCATCCATGTCGACCTCTCTAAGGCCTTTGATCGGGTCGATCACACTCTCCTTCGCCCGCTGTACTCGAGCAAGGCTTCTCCCCAGCCCTTGATTGGTTCTCCAACTACCTTGGGGAGACAACAATACACCTGTTTTACCCGTGTCTTTCGGACCTTTCCCCAGTCAGATGCGGAGTACCCCAAGGGTCCGTTCTCGGTCCCATTCTTTTCTCCCTTTATATAGCGAACTCCCCTCCGTTAAACCCTCGAGTCTACCACACTCTATGCAGATGACCTGGTACTGTTATCTAGCTCCCAGGACATCTCTACCATCAACTCCCAACTCAACTCAGACTTTGGTGTATCTTAACTGGCCTCGTGGGACACAAGCTCACCGTTAATCTAAACAAAACCCACGCCATGTTATTTGGGTCGGTGGCCAAAACTGCTTCTTGCCCCTCCCCTTGCCATTAATGGAGGAATGGCTCCTCCTGCCTGTCTGAAATTCACTAGGTACCTAGGGGTGACCCTCGATCCTCAGCTTGATCTCACAGTGCACCTCTGGAACATCTGCAAAAGTGTTGAACAGTAAGCTCGGCCAGCATACAGAGCCAAGGACTGCCTCACCCCGGCTGCTTGGCTCGCCATAGCCAGGGGATCCTCCTACCCATGCTCTTCTATGGGCTTGTTGCCTTTGCACCGGTCCCGAACGCCTATCTAGCTGAATGGATACGGCCTATAACAACATATGTCATTTTGCCCTCTCCGCTTCTCGCTTACACATCGGTGTGCCCTCTATTCCGTCTGGAGTGGCTTCCCTGTAAAACACCGAGCCTTTGTCCTCGTAACATGGTTGGATACTATAGTCCAACTGCTTCGCCCCCACTCTTGCCCTTCCCTTCAAACACTGCACCCCGGCCTATCAACTAAGGTCCAGCTCGACTTTGGTTTGCAAGGTCCTTAGGATCCACTCCCTCACTGGTGATCTGGCCTTCTCCGCCCACGCCTGAGACTCTGGAACTCCCTCCTGCCCCAGTCCGAGCCACCCTTCCACCCCATCTTCAAAACGTCCCTCTGGAAGTTCCTCAAAGCTGCCTCCACTTGTCTTTGTGCCAACTAGTTGCTGGCACCAGCGGCTGCCCGACACCTCTCCCACAAGCATGATTCAGCCTCTGCCACTCTCCACTATTGCACTTCTCATGCTCGCGGCTGCCCGATACCTCTTCCACAAGCTGAATTCAGCCTCTGCCTCCCACTATAGCACTTCCTACTCTCCTCTGATAGGCGTCCCCTACCCATTAGCTCCCTCCCTTGTGGCACCTTGAAGTCCCCATGCTATTTTTGACCTGCCCACTGGGCATACAACTGATTGGGCAGTTCTCTCCTGCAGTTCGAGCCATACCTGCCGGTTGTCCCCAGGTTGTGTTCCTCCTCTCCTCACCCACTAGTTCCATGCTGTCCTACTGCACTGTTTACTCTCCTCCCTGCCTGTTTCCTGACACACACCTGGACTGTTCACTGATCATGCTGTCCCTTAGTTACCTGTACCTGTAGTCTCCTACCTCAATGTTACCTTATGGGTTTAATGTATTTGAGTTGTAGTTGTACTCATGTTTGCTAGCTCTGACTCTGTACCATGTCTATATATTGTACTTCTGGCCCCACCTGTGTGTGGGTGAGTATGTCACTCTGTCTATGCACCGTGTTCCTTGTACTGAATTCTCTCTGGCCCACCTGTATTGTGGGCTTGTATGCTACCTTGACTATGTACCATGTTTTTTCGTATTGTAACCTCCCGGTCACACCTAAAAATAGGCACTTGTTGTCTAGTGTGCTTACCTGGTTAACAAAACAAAACAAATAAATAAATAAATAATTGTGCAGGAGTGCCATAGAGCTGAAGGCTGCTGCACCTCAGGGGTACAAGCCCAGGGGTGCCCAAGCAGGTGAGTTACGGTGGATTGGGGGGAGGTTACAGGCCAGAGAGGATCTTTGTAGGGAGGATTAGGTGCTGGAGTCGGCCAAAGGAGGTCCTGACCAATGGTATTGGGATAAACAGAGTTAAAAAACATATGTATGCTGCAGTTAGAAATTAAAAATAAAAATAAAAATGCAGACCACACTCGTGTATAAATATGATTCTTTTTTTAACTTGTTTTTTGCCAGTCAGAGACAGGTGGGATGTACCTGCTCATTAAGCACATGGACCTTCCACCTGGCATCCCCCAGGTCGCCCAGACTGGGAGGCCCACAGCTTGCCCCCTAAGGCAGGGCTTCCCAAAGGGAGACCAAGATGCACCCAAAGCCCCAGCTGAGGCTTATACCTGGGAAGTCATTCGGTGGAGGTCCAAAGGTGTCATCTTGTGACCAGCCCAGGATTTTGCTTTTTTCCTGGAGGCAATGGATATGGTGACATCAGTGCAGGATATATTTATTTATGTATTGAAAAGTTTCACCAGATAAGGCATACTGAACAACAAGTTGCTTATCTTCCAGTGTGACCTGGGGAGGGAGTTGGAGTTACATAGTAAAATATTATGCAACAATGCTTATTGCAACAGAAGGAGACATAACTATACATACAGTAGTAGACAGTTTAAGCTTTTGCTGAGACATCTGAAATAACATAGAGTGACCAGAATTTCAATTAGCACTGATTGCATATAGGGAGATACTCCAAGAAGGCAGAAGCCACATTAGCAATAACACATGGTATAGTAGTTTGACAGTAACAGTGAGAAGAGCGTTCACTAATAGCCATATGGACAATTGACTAACAAATGGCAGATACAATAGGAGATTACATGGCTAAAACATGCAAATTGACTCCCTGATAACACAGTTAGCTAGTAGGAGCTCCACGAGGAGCACAAATATTCCAAAAGCACACAGATTGCGACAACATAAAGCAGAGGACAAACTTTAAGTACAGTAATAATAAGGGCTTGCATGTAGGAAGCTCCTAGATTAAGGGCAGCAGTAGAGTATACGATGAGGTCAAGAAGGGTGGAGTTAGGTGCAGACACAATTTACTGTAAGGAAGTTATGGAGTGCCATAGTTAGAGAGCCGGTTGAGGAAGAAAACGGATTTGGGTAGGAAGCGAGTTCCACAGTTTTGGGAGATGGTAGGAGAAAGCAGACTGGCCAATTGAGGTGGACCTCCGGATACTGCCAGGGTTCTGTGGTCTTGGGACTGAAGAAGGCGGGAGGGGTGGGCTGGAAAGGGAGGAGGTAAGATAAGGAGGGAGAGTACCAAGCCAATAGGTGGAGACAAATTTAGCACTGTGATGCAGCCATCTGTTGGCTAGAGATGGGAGAGCCAAAGCCCAGTAGAGAGACAGTGATGGGTTAGCGGAGGCGCATCCAGGGCAAAGCGGCAGAATGAGTTGAAGAGGTATCCAACCTGGCTAGGGAGGAGGTGGAGTAGAACAAGAGACAACATCACAGTAGTTGACGATCGGGAGAATCATCTTTGGTCCACTTTGCGCCTTTGCCGGGAGTGGGTGGAGGCAGGCACAATTTCTATACAAAGCACCGAGTTTAGGGTGCAGTTTTTTCAGTAAGGCTTTGATATGGGCTGAAAAGGTGAGATGCTGATCCAGCCAGACACCCAGATATCTGAAGGATGTAGAGGACTCAATAGGTGTCCCATCGAGAGTGGAGAAGGGCAAGGATGGGATTCTAGACAGTCTTTGTCTAGTGCCAAAAGTCATAGACGCTGACTTCTTAGCATTTAATAATAGTTGATGAGATTGAAACCAGTGCTGGACATTATTGAAGTCCAGCTGGAGGCGGAGGCAATATCTGAGGAGATGACCGTGGAGAAAAGGACCATATCGCCAGCATACATGTGAATGGAAGATGCGGTGCAGACAGACGGTAGATCGTTCAGAAAATGGAGAACAGGATGGGACTCAGTATTGACCCTTCGGGACACCCGTGCAGATAGGGGGAGGGAGATGGTATCAGAGATTTTACCGATTGTGTGCATCCATTTAAGTATGCACCAAACCATTTTGTTGCGTGGTCGATTAGACCAGCGGATGACAGTGAGCAGAGTAGGAGGGGTGGGAAACCGTGTCAAATGCTTTTGCAAGGTCAGTAAGATGGCCAAGTAATATGCCCGCAATCCATACCAGACAGGATCGAGTCTGTGACCTGAAGCAACAAAGTTGTAGTAGAGTGATGATACACACTCCCATACACATCCCACAGATGTTAGCCATCGCCTCCCTCAGTGGTGTGGTCCCATTCTGGTGTACACCCAGTATCCACTGGTGCCACTCATGCACCAGGAAGCCAGAATCCTTCCCCCTGAAGGAGGAGAGCTGTCTGTAGGATGCGATCCTACCTCTTCCTGGATGGCCTCTGTTGCTCCGAGCTTGTTCCCGAACCCAGGTCATCAGTGTTGCAGGCAGTAGCATGGCCACTACTCCAGCAGGCTGGCACAAATATGACCCTTTAAAGTCCCCCCACATTTATAGTCTGTGAAGAAGTCTATGCCAGCTTGGGACCCAAACCTAGTCCTCAGTTAATATCCTACCCTTTGAGCCTATGGCTACCTCGGAGTTAAAGCATCTCACCTGAAAACCTTATTTCAAACACCATGAAGTCTTACTATATTATGACAATTAGCAGTTAGCCACAGCACTTGAACTGCCCCGAGAGGAAGGAGTTAACTCCAGGCTGACTGGAGTTCCAAGCGCAGCGCTTTGCTGAAAGCTCTATCTGGCTAGTTTCAAACTGAAACTGTCAGATTCTTTACTCCGCTTCACTGAACAGTCGCCGAGATCTGCTCCTTCAGCTTGGTTCATTTCTCGGTTCAAACGAGTGTTTTCAGTTCATTTTAACGGCAATAAGTATTTATTTTACCGATTTCGGTTCAAAGCTCTATCTGGTAAACCGTAAGTACAGGATTTTAAAGTCTGTGGGAAATTAATTATCGGTTCGGTTTTGAACTGATCGGTTTGCTAAAAAACAATTTTAAATAATAGCTTGGGCTTTTAGAGTGCGGTTCCCGGTTCTTATCGGTTCTAAAAACCTATCTCTTAAATTGGGTTTTTCAAATACCGTGATCACGGTTAGGAACCGATAAGGTGTCTTGCCTGGCACTGCCATAAAAGGGCAAGTTTTTGGAAAGGCTGGCATTATGTCTGAGAAACCCAAAAGAAAAACGGGCCCACTGGTTTCAACACTGTGATGTTTGTGGGAAGCCTTTGCCAAGGCTGACCCACACACCACATGTGTTTATTGTCTGGGGCTGACCACCTCCTGTCAGACTGCCAGGTGTGTAAAATTTCCCTGCAGCCACCCTGGAGAAAAGATTGGGCCGGCTCAGGAGCGAGAGAGCAAAAAGTCCGCTGACCCGGATGGCCAGCCGGTCCAGCACCCACTGGACCAGAGGGAGTGCCCTCTGACCAGGCGAGACTTTCTCGGGCAAAGGAAGGCTGGTTCTGAGGAACCAGTCCCAGTAAAAATCTAAGAAATCAGCAGGTCTGGAGTGCAAGATTGCCTCTCCAGCTGCTGCAGAGATAACTAAAGCCATACAGATTGTCCAGTCACTGTCTCAGGGACCGGCCGAACCACCAACAGCTGGCAAAAGGTTGGTTCGTCGGTTCCAGTGGTTCAAGAGTATGATGTTGAGGAATTTTATGAACCACAAGAGGGGAGGAAGATTTTGATCATTATGTATGTGGCTGGGAGGGTCTGGACGTGCTCATTGAACCGGACATTTCTCCAGACAGACCATTAGAATCTCCCCTATGCTGTCTGAGTCCCCTTCTCATTTTATGTTTTACAAAAGGTTGCAGAAACCTCCAGCTTCCCTTGGAAGAGGCTGTGGATGAGCAAGAGGAGCCTGATTATGTTGAGATGATGGATATCCCAGAGTCTAGGAGGTTGTCTATTCCTTTGCATAAGTCATTTAGGAAGCAAACAACAAAATTTTAAAAATCCTCATTCTGTTCCTCCTGTAGATAAAAAATGGACAGAAGGTATACTTTATCAGGCCCTGATACAGACTTCCTCACTGAGCAGTGTAGTCATGTAGGTGTGGTACAAGCTGCAGCCTGTGACAAGGCTAATATCCCCTGGCCTCACATCCTCTGATAAAGGTTCCAGGAGGATTGATGCCGTGCGAAAAAAACAGTATTTGGCAGCTTCTTGGGACTCAGGCAGGCAAATTATATGGCTTATGTGGCTGAATATCAGAAATCTAGATGGGATACAGTGTTGCAGTTAGCCAAGCAGGCCCATGGCCAGCTGGCTAGTGAATTGGAACAGGTGGCTGCTGATGGCATTGAAGCCTCTAAAGTTCAATTTCATACTGCTGTAGACGTTAATGATGTTTCCTCTAGGGTCATGGCCACTTCTGTAGCTTTCCGTAGGTTGGCATGGCTCAGGTGCACTAATCTGTCACAGGATACTCAGTCAAAGGCTATGGATTTTCCTGTGGTGGGAAATTCTCTGTTTGGAGACAAGCGGAAAATTATATGAAAAGATGGATGAATACAGAACTACCTACAAAATTGCCCAGGCCAAGGCGGCATGCCACTCCACAGAGGCACACTCCAGAGGTAGAGGCAGGCCTTTCCACATGCCTTTTATCAATCCCAAGCCTCCTCTGCTTTTGCACAGAGGGGTTTTCAGAGAGCAGAGGTAGGCGGGCGCAGGTAAAGCCGTCCCCACCCCTCAGCCTAAGGCTACTATAAGCAGGCACCCTGATGGGGTGCCCAGGCCAGGCTTCTCCTGTACCAGTTGGAGGCAGGTTGCGTATTTCAGCCAGAACTGGGTGTCCCTAACTTCGGACAAATGGGTTCTGGAGGTAGTAAGCCAGGGGTCTGGTTCTCAGCTTCAAACAGTTTCCAAGATGAGAACCAGACATTTTCCACCTGCAAGCCCTTTAGAGGCCTTGCTTTGAAGCAGAGGTCTCTTCCTTCCTAGACTGCAAAGCAGTGGAAGGGTTCCTCCTTGTCACCAGGGCAAGGGGCTGTACTCAGAAACTTTCTTACCCCAAAAGACAGGAGAATGGCGGCCCATTCTAGACTTAAGGTACCTGAACAAGCATCTTTTGAAACCAAAGTTCAAAATGTAACTCTGGCAATGATTTTGCCCTCCCTCAGGCCAGGGCTGGCTAGCCTCCCTGGACCTCAAGGATGCCTATTTTCATGTCCTGATCAGGCCTTCTCACGAAAATACCTCAGGTTCGAACTGCCCTCAGGTCACTACCAGTTCAGAGCAATGCCCTTGGCTTACCTCTGCTCAAGGGTATTCACAAAATGTCTAGCTGTGGTAGTGGCTCATTTAAGAAGGCAAGGGTTGCTGTGTTTCCCTACCTGGACGACTGGCTCATTGTGGGTCAGTCCCCAGATCAGGTAAAATCCCACTTGCAAGTCACCCAGCAGCTTCTCACTTCCTGGGATTCCTGCTGAATTTACCAAAGTCAGTTCTAGAACCAGTTCAGATACTAACTTTCATAGGTGCGAATTGGACACAAAGTTGGCCAGGGCATTTCTTCCCTCGGAAAAGGGTAGAGAAGCTGATTGCCCTGGCATCCTTTCACCTGCAGGTCTCTCGACCAGCAAGACACTTTCTGCAACTTCTAGGGCACATGGCTGCCTCCACAGCTGTATTGCAAGGAGCAAGATTCCAGATGAGAGACGTCCAGTTTCATTTGAGGGCCTATTGGTCCCAAAGGAGGACCCCCTTACCAAATTGGTCCCAGTGACCCCAACTCTGATTCTAGCTCTTCAGTGGTGGCAGGATCAGAGCAATCTAGACAAGGGTCCCTTCATTCCCATTTCTCATTCCCTCACCCTCACCACGGATGCCTCCTTGCTGGGTGGGTGCACACTGGGCGACCTTTCCACTCAGGGAGTGTGGTCCCCCAGGAATCTCTGCTCCACATCAACCTATTGGAACTCAGAGCTGTCTTTTTGCTCTTCAGGTTTTCTCAGCATCTGTCCAGAACAAAGTAGTTCAGGTCAGGACAGACAATACCACAACAATGTGGTACATCAACAAGCAGGGGGCACTTGGTCATCAGCCTTGTGCACCGAAGTAATGAAGTTGTGGTCTCTGGCTTACTCCCTGAACACCTCCCTAGTAGCAGTTCACCTTCCAGGGAAGGACAATGTCCTAGCGGATGCCCTCAGCAGGATTTCTCAGGGTCATCACGAATGGTCTTTGGAATCCCTAGTGCTGGGGTCAGTCTTTGCCAGATGGGGCACTCCTCAGATAGATCTTTTCACAGCTCAGACAATCACCAACTTCCTCTGTTCTGTTGCAGGCCTCCAGTAATGGGCTCAGTCCCCCTGGGCGCCTTTCTGTTGGATTGGGAAGGGAAGTTCCTGTATGCCTTTCCCCTTCCCTTCTCTTCAGGATGTTAGTAAAAATCAGATCCCAGCCCTGCAAAGTGATTCTGATTGCACCAGACTGGGCCAGGCAACCCTGGTACCCACTGCTTCTGTCCCTGACAGTCCACCCTCCCTGGACCTTCCCAGGGTCCACAACCTGCTGACTTGTGCCCAGGGAGAGTTTGGTATCCGGACCTCAAATCCCTCCACCTCAAGGCTTGGCTCTTGAGGAGTTAGAATTGCTGATTTACACCTTTCTCAAGGTGTCCTTGATATTTTAAAGGCCTCTAGGAAGCCTTCCACTAGGGCCACTTATAATTCCAAATGGAAGAGGTTCTCCATCTGGTGTTCTGGGAAGCAAATTGTCCCAGAATCTGCTGATTGCCCATTTTGCTGGACTACTTGGTCCATCTTAATTCCTTAGGCCTCAGGCCAGCTACCTTAAAGGTTCATCTGGCAGCTGTCTCTGCTTTTATATCAGCAGGAAAGCCTGCCTCCCTTTCTTCTCACCCTGTGTTTTCCAAGTTTTTAAGGGTTACTTCACACTAACCCTCCTTTTCGGGACCCAGCCCCTGCCTGGGACCTTAATGTTTGCATTGCTCAGTTAATGCAACCCTTTGAACCTCTGTCTTCAGCAGACCTTAAGTTCCTAACTTGGAAAACTGTTTTCCTAGTGGCCATCACTTCTGCCAGACGATAAAGTGAGTTACAAGCCCTGTCAGTGGAAAAGGATTTTATTTCTTTTCACAGAGATAAGGTAGTCCTCAGGACTAACAGAAAGTTTTTACCTAAAGTGGTTTCAGATTTCCATCTTAACCAATCCATCTCCCCTTCCAGTATTTTTCACTGAGCATTCTTCCTCGGTGAGAGGAGATTGCACAGTTTGGACGCCAAAGAGCTTTAAGCTACTATTTGGAACGCACAAGGGTCACAGGTTCAAATCCTCCAACTCTTCCTTACCTATGGCGAGGTTGGCAAGGAAACCTGCCACTAAGAGGACAATTGCCAGGTGGATTGTCTCTTATATCCAATTTTGCTACCAAAACTAGGTAGAGAACCCCCTCAGGACTGAGGCCCATTCCACCAGGGTGACAGCTGCATCTCTAGCGGCTGCTGGAGATATTCCCATTCTGGAAATCTGTCAAGCTGCTACCTGGAAACAGTTCCACACCTTTACCAAGCATTACTCCCTGGATGTCCAGTCCAGGAGAGATACTCCAGTTTGGCACAGCCGTGCTTCAGAGCCCTATTCCTAAGTAGGTTCTGGCCCTCCTCCATGGAGGTACTGCTGTGTAATCTGCTAATTGTCATAATATAGCAAGACTTATGGTGTTTGAAGAAAAATTACTCACCTTAGTAATTGCTTTTCTTCTCATGGAGTCTTGCTATATTATGAGCACCCCAACCTGCCCCTCTCAGAACTTCTGCTTGGGTAAGGGGTTGGCAAATTAGTGCAAGCACTGTGTCATGCTCATATAGCTCTTTTTCCTTTTCCCTTTCTTTAGGATTAGGAAAACTAGGTATTTCTTTTTTGGTTATGGTTTGGCCCTCCTGGACTTCTGTCTTTTGGGGAGGGGCCTAATAGTGCTTGTTAGGGTGATATTGTTGTTGTTGTTGTTTCTGTTATTGTTATTCTACTAGTAGGTAGCCATTTGGCTAGTGTAGGTTTTTCCATACAGACTTTGCTTAGTGTTGGCTCCAGAAGATCTGACAGTTTCAGTTTGAAACTAGCCAGATAGAGCTTTCAGCAAAGCGCCGGCTTGAACTCCAGTCAGCCTGGAGTTAACTCCTTCCTCTCCGGCAGTTCAAGTGCTGTGGCTAACTGCTAATTGTCATAATATAGCAAGATTCCATGAGAAGAAAAGCAATTACTAAGGCAGTAATTTTTTCTTCTGGTGGCTGTTTCATCTGTAAGGAGGGTCAGTGAGTTACAGGCACTCTGCATTGATCCCTCGAGTCTGATTTTTCATAGAGAAAAAGTGATCCTAATGACAAATGTGTGGTTCCTCCCTAAGGTGGTGTCAGGATTAATTTTAAAGCAGACTATTACCATTCCAGTGTACTCCCCAAGCCACACGCCAATAAAGGGAGAACAAACTCCATACATTAGATGGTAGAAGGGCCCTCAGTTTTACAAGTCTAGAAGAGAAGACATTAGAAATTACAGCAAACAATGGTTTGTTAAGGTTTTACAAAGTCACCCAGCCTCTTAGCAGTCCATATCAAGGTGTATAGTAGCCACAATACATTTCTGCTATACCAAGGTAGGGAAAGTACCCCACTTGGCCTCAAAGTACACTACACTTGAGTGCAGCAGCATCCGTGACAGCAAGAAGAAATATGCCACTGGCAGAAATTTGTAATGCTGCTACATGGTTCACAGTACATATATTCAGATCCCATTATTGCCAGGACACACAGGCAAGAGAAGGATGCTAGATTTGCAATTTCTGTACTTCAGAACATGTTCCCAAAGCAATCCTAAAACCCTGGAAAACAAAAACGAGGTGCACAGAAACGCAATTCAAAGGTGTTGCCCAGAACAAGGACCACTGATTCAAAAAAGAAAATATGGGCAAGGTGCAACAATATTTATTACTACTACTGAAGAGACAGCTAAAGGAACAGAACTCCCCATGCATGATGCCACTATCATCTGGTACTTATTTATACACACCATACTAAATGCTCTCACCATTCACACAAAGAGTGGAAAACTTGCAGATTGTCATTTAGTCAATAAAAGAAGTATGACCCCAATAATTCTGTAACATGTTTAAAAGGGTATGCTAACCATTTCCTTGAGATGTGCAGGTGTCCATTCTTCGCTGATAATGCCATAAGCTAGTGCCAATGTTACAGTAAAAGAAAAACTATTAACTAAATTTAAACATTCCAAATTGAACTTAAAATTAATAAACTTAAACAACGATAGTGCCCAAATTAAATTTAAAGTGGCCTGGTGCCAAACTTAACAGTGAAAAATATATAATGTAAAGAGGGTGGGGAAAAGAAAATATAAGGAAGATATATGAATTAATAAATACTTAATCCGGACAGTAGAAGACCCTTTCAATTATTATTAGATTTTAATCAAGAGGCATATTAATATATCTCCAAGTTCTCCATTTAGTTGGAGCAGGAGGGAGGGACTGTAGCTGGTGAGTTTGTGACTGTGTTTGTTATTGTATTTGAGGTATTTTCTTAAGTGCCATTACTGTGTGTTTTTCCATTTAGTTTGGGCAGGATTGAGGATTCTAGCTGACAAGCTTGTGACTGTGTGTTTGAAAGTGGCTGTGTCTGAACTTTAAGTGCAGGCATCATAGTGCAGGGATTAGTGTAGTTTGAATGTGAGGTTTTAACTGCCATTTCAGTTGCTTCTTCATTTAGTTGGAGCAGGAGGGAGGACTCTAGCTGGTGAGTTTGTGACTGTGTTTGTAATTGTATTTGAGGTCTTTTCTTAACTGCCATTTCTGTGTGCTTTTCCATATAGTTTGTGCAGGATTGAGAGATTCTAGCTGACAAGTTTGTGACTGTGTGTTTGAAAGTGGCTGTGTCTGGACCATGATGAGTGGAGTGAAGAGTCACTGCCAGAGGACTCCTTGGCTGATTGTTTTGGACACAGCCTGTGGTGTAGTTCCACCCTCCCACCCCACTACCCATCCATCCCACTACCCACTCACCCCAGGGCTCGCCCTACATTTATTGGGTGGTCCCATAGGTCTTGCAACATCCTGCATCTCTATAGGAAGTAGCAAACAGGAAGCATAACAAACACAACAGAAATAAAACACATATTTGGGAGATACCAAATAGCCATCTTACACAGGCAGTTGATTGAGGAGGGAAACAGACATGATGAGAGTGGTGCAATGCAATGTTTGTGGAGCAGCTGTCATCAGGGAGACATTCTGGAGCTGCAATGATGCCCTATCTGCAGGCAGCACCTGGGCTGAGGGAGGAGGTTGCCTGTCTCCCAGCAGAGTTGGCCAAGTTGAAGGCTACATCCACCCTCCCAGAGACCACCGGGTCCACAACCTGTACCTCAAAGGATGCTAGGGAAGAAGAGTGATTAGACTACAATGGGCTCAGGGAGGGTGAGGGAGGGGGTCGAAAGCACATCCCCAACTGGTCTCGCTTAGTAACTCCTACACTGTTTTGGAGGAACAGGAAAGCCCCACTTAGGAACCTGAGGCTGGGACCAGGGAGGATGGGAGGTCTTCCAGGATGGAGCCCAGGAAGGGAGGTAGGGAACCCCAGAGGAGGGGGAATTTCTCCTAGTGGGGACTCTGTTGTCCGGGAAGTGGAGTTAGGGTCACCTAGCAGGGAGAGAGGAGGTCAAGTGCCTCCCAGGAAGCGCTGCATGGAGGGATGGGAAGTGGATCCATAGGATTGCCATAGCAATAGCTAGGTGGAGGCAGCTGGATGTCATTGTCCACCTGGGGACCAATGACCTGGCCAGGATAAGGATGGAGTTAGCAGAGTCCAGGAAGATTTCAGAAGTTGGGGACGCCTCAAACAGATAACATGCGCCCATCTCATTTCGAAGTGATACCTGTTCAGGGCACAGGGAAGTTAGGGACTCCACATCTGTACCTTCAGCCCTGGTTGAAGGATTGGTGTGGAAGGAGGGTTTTGGCTTCATAGGAGACTGGGCCTGACATGGGGAGATGCGAGCTTATATGGAGGAGGATGGCCAGCATCTGTCTGAGAAGGGACCTTGATCCAGAGAAGTTTAAATGCTTCAGCTGTGAGCATTTAAACTGGCGGAGAGGAGATCCAGGAGGCTTAGGAACCCTCCCATGGGAACATGCAGGAACATGAGTTGACTACAGG
This sequence comes from Neoceratodus forsteri, assembly GCA_016271365.2. Taxonomy (NCBI): domain Eukaryota; kingdom Metazoa; phylum Chordata; order Ceratodontiformes; family Ceratodontidae; genus Neoceratodus; species Neoceratodus forsteri. Next base: position 567,492,969 of record CM057453.1, read on the forward strand.
AACAGCGAAAGCAGGTGGGAGGGAAAGCAGGTGAAGAATGTATAACGAGTGATACGGGTGGAGCACATAGGAAAGGAAACCGGGTGGGGAAGACGCGGAGAGTGGGAACAAGAGCAGAGGGAGGGCAGACTAAAACATGGAAGGTCATGCTAATGAATGCCCGTAGCCAGGAAATAATGTTCCAGATCTGGAGGCCTTGTTGGCAGATGCAGGCCTTGACATAGCAACAATAACAGAGACATGGTACTCTGCTAATCATGGCTGGGATGTCAATGTACCAGGCTACACACCGTTCAGGAGGGACAGGGAGGGTAAAAGGGTGGGGAGTGGTCCTGTACATCAGAGATGGTATAAAGGCTACAGAAGTTCAGGGAAACAGGGGGAGGCTGAGGTAATGTGGGTCACCCTGGAGCCAGGGAATGGAACAGCAGTATGCACAGGGTGATCTACAGATGTCTGGCAACAGAGGGAGGAAGTAGACAGGGAACTAATGGAGAACATACATGACATGGTAGCTAAGGCAAAATCCTGCTACTGTGGGATTTCAATATGTTGGATGTTGATTGGGCCACCCAGATTGCTGTTTCAGCCAGACGACAGCCATCGTTGAATTCCTGCAGGGGTTGGACTCAGGCAGCTGGTGTATGGGCCAACTAGGGACAAGTCAATTCTGGACCTGGTATGGACCAGTGGAAACAGAGTCGAAGAAATAACGGTGGAAGGGCAGCTGGGTCCAGTGAGCACCACATGGTGTGGTTCAGCATGGAGACATGGACTAAATTAAGCCACACAAGGGTAAGAGTATTAGATTTCAGGAGAGCAGATTTCACTGAAATGGGTAGATATACAAGCAGTCCTGGGGAAGGGAGAGGTAATAGAGGGGTAGAAGAACAATGGAGAAACTGAAAGGAGCCATAGTGGATATAACAAACCAATGGGTTAGGATAGTGGCCAAAGGAAAAGAAGAAGAAACCACCATGGTTATCCATAGAGGTGGAGGACAAAGTCAGGGCTAAAGGCTGAGTTTCAGGAAGTATAAGGGGAGCCAAAGAGGAGGACATGGAGGTGTACCTTGAATGTCTAAGGGAAGCAAGGAAGGCTGTTAGGAGGGTGAAGGCACAGACGGAAGAGGGCTTAGCACAGTCTGCAAACAAAGGATAAGGCATTTTATAGGTACCCCAGTGAAAGAAGAAAACCGGGGGATTGTGAGGCTCAAAGGGAGAAGGGAGAGTGTAAGGAGGGGATCTGGACAAGGCAGAAATACTGAACAAATACTTCTGCTCAGTATTTACTAAGGAGGGGAGGGTCAAGGACCACAGTTGGGTTGCAGAGGCAGTGGGGAGGAGAGGTGGACACCAGTCCATTCACAGTGGAGAGAGTTCTGGAAGAACTCACAAAGCTGAAAGTTGATAAGGTCCTGGGGCCAGACGGCATTCACCCGAGGATATTAAAGGAGCATGGGGAACTAGCTGCACCTCTGGCGGCCCTGTTCACAGAGTCGCAACACAGGTGTTGTTCCAGTGGACTGGAGGAGGGCACATGTAGTCCCACTGCACCAAAGTGTCAGTAGGGAGGAGGCAGGAACTACAGGCCAGTCAGCCTCACCTCAGTGGTGGAAAGATCATGGAGACACTGCTGAAAGAAAGGATAGTGGCACATATGGAATCCAGTAGTGCTCAGGATCTGAGGGAACACGATTCACAGCAGGAAGGTCATGTCAAATGAATCTAATAGATTTTTTTTGATTGAGTGACTAGAGAACTAAATCAGGAGGGGTGGTAGATGCCTCTACCTAGATTTCAACAGAGCCTTTGACACCGTCCCACATAGAAGGCTGATTAACAAGATGGATAGTTTGGGCATGGGAGACAAGGTGGTGAACTGGGTTAGGAACTGGTTAACAGACAGGAGACAGAGGGTGATGGTAAATGGGGTACAATCTGGGGAGAGGGTGACGATATTGGGTACCACAGGGATCAGTACTAGGACCGGTCCTGTTCAATGTCTTCATTAGTGACATTGCAGAGGGGCTGGAAGGAAAGGCCTGCCTGTTTGCAGAAGGGTGCAGAAAATGAAGAGGGACCTGGAGAAGCTTGAAAGATGGTCGGAGATGTGGCAATTGAGATTCAATGCAAAGAAGTGCAAAATAATACACCTGGGTAAAGGGAACCCTGTGGAGACTACAGGTTGGGGGTGGGAGCTGATTGTCACCAAAAGGAAAGGATCCTAGAGGTTATCTTTATGACCTTAAGATATCAAAGCAGTGTACAAAGGCAGCAGGGAGGGCTAGTGGCATGCTGGGGTGCATAGGCAGGGGTATCACCAGCAGGAGGCGGAGGTGGTGATGCCATTGTATAAAACATTGGTAAGGTCTCACCTGGAGTACTGCATGCAGTTCTGGAGGCCACACCTGCGCAAGGACGAGATAAGGTGGAGACTATCCAGAGAAGGGCAACAAAGATGGTGCAGGGCTTGCACCACAAATCATATGCGGAGAGACTAAGGGACTTCAATATGTACTCACTGGAGGAGAGGAGACAGCGGGGTACATGATTGAAACTTTCAAGTACCTCAAGGGCATAAACAAGGTGCAGGTGGGGACCTTTTCCAATGTAGAAAAGTACTAGAACAAGGGGCACAATATGAAATTGGAAGGGGGTAGATTAAGAGGTAATGTCATGACGTTTACACAGAAAGGGTAGTCAATGCTTGGAATATTCTGCCACATGATATAGTGGGGGAGCACAGTGGAGGGACTTAAGATGCCTGGGACAGGCACAAGGAAAGCCTGAGAGGGAGGGGTGATGAAAAGCCATTGATCGATAAGGTCAGTGGCCACATACAACGTATAGGGCATACTGGCAGACTGGATGGGCCTTATCTGCTGACAATTTCTATGTTTCCAGTTTTAGATATAATAAAAAGCAAAACACCTACAACAAACATCCAAACTGCATCGAAAGTGATAATAATGAAACAAAGATAGGCTGATAAAATAGAATGAAAATTAATATGTAACTACTGCCAGTGCTGACTACCTCCATTATTTAAAATTACCTCTGTGACCAAAAATCATAATGTATGATCCACAAGCAAAGTAATCTCATAACGGAACAAAGGCATATGCTTAAAATTGAAAAATAACAAAAATGCTTTCATTCTGTTAAATAAACTACAACAGTTACTAAAATAAGTTTTTCTAATGTAAATAGTAAAACAGAGATGGAGTAGTACAAGAATGTTATATAATAACTGGGGAGTGTTTATCCCATAGAGAAACGGTTATAATTCACCATTATAACTCATGGGTTATAACGCGAACATGTGCCGTGTTTCTCTTCAACTGTGCATGTGTAGCCAGTGCTCTTTCACTCTTCTGTGCCGGCCACCATTCCCCAGCTGTACTGCGGGTTCACCGCACTTGAAGAAGGGTAAGTTTTAAACAACTGGGCAACATTTTTTTATATCTGAGGGCTTAGGGCTAAGAAAAATGAAACGAAAAAATAAAAGAGCAGTGAGTTTCATCAGGAGCTGTGGATCACACTGAAACCCGACGATCCTGGCTCCATAGAAATATCTTTATTTTGTATAGTTGCTGTGGTGAGAAAATGCTCCCAGCAATTATATAAAATAAAGGCTGGGTAGGGGTGTAAAACTCAAATTTTACACACACTCTCAGGTGGGATGCCTTAATAAACTCCTCGAGCTTCACCTGCGGGTTTTGGCATCCACCTCGGGTGTAAAATCTCATTATAACCCCTCACCAGCCATTATTCTACATATAAATATCTAAACTTTGATATGAAATTGCAAATTGCTCCCAATCTCCATATGGAAATCCATACAAAAGATGAAGGCAACATATTCCAACATCTGTATTCCATGCGGTATTGCTAATTAAAGAAAATTATTATTACTTAAGAAGTCATATATTCCTTTGTTTATGTATATCAGGAATGCAAATCAAAAGTATAACCCTAGCCATTTATAAAAATGGTCTCAAATCAAATACTGCCTTTAATCCTGATGATACTAATGTAGATAGCCTAAACATCCATTCTAATTTCTTCTGGTCCAGAATCTCTGTGCGGTATCCACCTCTCCCATGTTTTAACATTTTCCAAAGGTCTAAATTTAAAAGTTTTGGGGTTACAATTATAAGGATTTTTAAAATGTAGTCCCAAGACATTTTGGGTGTCACCTGTACAGATCAGTCTAACATGTTCTTGAATTTGATACCTTAGTTGTCTTTGGGTCTGTCCTACATGTAACAGGTTACAGTCATAACAACTCATATACAACTGGGTGGTTCTGCAGTTGACATACTGTTTAATATCAAACCTGTCCCTTGTTCTTGGATCAAAAGCCGAAACTGGTATTCCATATTTGCAGAGATTACAATTATGACATTTTTGGAATGTCATTGAAGAGATGTGGGTTTACCTGTCCACATAATGGCTTCTAGTCACAGAGTCAGAATATATTTTACCTGTACGATATGGGACTCTAGGTTTTGGTCCTATTGGACACCATTATAATGTTTCCCAGCTTTCCTTGATTTGACTAGATTGAGCACCATAGGCAGTAACAAATGTAATTGTTTGTTCACCTCTTACTTGTGCATTTGCCTTTGGAACCAAAAGTTGTTCCTTCTTTCTGATACTTGCCTTTTTGAGAGTGTTTACCACCACCTTATTTTAATAACCTCTGTTCCTGAACATAGTAGACAGCATCTCAGCTTCCTGCTCATTATTTTTCTTTGATGTACAATTCCTAAATATCCTCAGGAGTTGGCCATAAGGGATGCTGTCCACAAGGAACCTGGGATGGGCACTGTCCACTCACAGCAGGGCTTTCTGTAAGGTTCCACCTCTACCATATTGTCTTCACCACATCTGAAACATACATCCAAGAATTAATTTCACACATTGTTTATCAGCATGAAATGTGCACTTGATATTTAAATTGCTGGTATTCAGCCAATCAGTAAAGGGGAATTGACTCCATACCGTTGCCTCAAGCACAAATGATGTCATCAGTAAAATGGTACCAATGTACAATGTGTCCAAGGTTGGGGTGGAGTCCCTAAACACAATGTTCTCTTCCCACCATGTGAAAGATTGGCATACAACGGGCCAGAGAAGCCCCATCGTTGTACCGTAACTGTAAATAAAATTTAGACTCTAACAGAAATAATTGTGATGTAACACAAAATCCAAAATATCTAAAATAAACTTTGTGGTGCCAATCTAGGGTCATTGTGTCTGGCCAAGAAGTGCTTTGTGGTTCTCATGCCATGTTGATGGCATATACAAGTATGCAGTGATACTGTATCAATTATGAGCCAACAAAATCCTTCATGCTAAGAGATCTCTTCCAATTTTTAGTAATGTGCACTGTATCCCATATATGGCTAGGAACCTGGGTATCATCTGCTTAAGGAAATGGTCCACAAACTGTGATGGGCCCTCACTGAGCAACCCCTGCCCAAAATAACTGGTCGCCTAGGATCCACCACAGACTTTTGGACCTTGGCAAGGTGTACAATGTTGGAACAATGGGATGTGCGCTTTAAGAAAACTACACTCCCTCCCTGTAATACGCCCATCACCATATGCTGTATGCATCATTTAGCCCAAGGCACATTTGAAAGGCCAGCTAGGGTTGTATGTAAGAAGTTGGTAAAAGTTAACATCCCCAAGCTGTTGTTCTATTTCTGCCACATAACTATGTGTCCTGCACCACCACCATCCCACTTTTGTCAGCAGATTTAACTACTATATGAGGTATATTCTTAATTTCCACCAAAGCCTGATGCTCTTTTGTGAAAATATTAGTAAATGGTCATGGTGTGGGACACTTCAACAACCTGGAGATGTCCTGTTCTACTATTTTTCAAAAACTCAGACCACAGGGTGTCTGGATGGGGACAGAATTTGCTCCCTTGGCTTAAAATGAATATGGCCTCTAACAGAGTGGCACCATTATATACCACATCATTATTTAGATTTTCTAATTGTGTACCTACAGAATCATTAGAGCTCTACTTGGACCATTACTACTGATGTTACTTCTAATATCCAGTGGCAACAATGTCCCATTATTTGCCCCCAACCCCTATCTCCACATCTCTGTTCAACATTATTATTGACATTCAGATCACCATTTAACACATCCAAGTTGCTAACAGGCACAGTCCCATTAATAATAGTGGTAATGAGCCAGCCCAGTGACTTGAACTGTTGAGGCATCATGCCTTACCTCCTGCCATGCCATCGACCTGTGTTTGCAGTGCTAGTGGGTCACTGGGAGTTGGCTGGGGAGGAGAGGATCGGCGTCTGGAGGACAGCTCTCCTCTCTCGAGGAGGGTAGCCTGGCAATCCAGATAAATGCCTGTCCCCAGATGGAGGCCTGAGGGTAGAATGAGGTGAGGATGCCAATGAAGGGTGGGTGCTGTGGGACTCCACAGTGTGTATACACCTCCATGTACATGTGCTAACATGTCACGCCCAACAACAGGGAGGTTGGGGCCAAAATGGTGGAAAAACACCTCACAGTGATGGGGTGACAATCAACCCGCAGGCTCCGCACTAATGGCTGGGCAAGCCAGGTCCTGAAGGCTAGGACCGGCGTGAAGGTTATATCCCGGAGGAGCCAGTTAATGGGCTGGGGGTCCATTAGATGGGGGCTGCTGGGGGAGATAAGGAGGATAAAACTGCAAATAAAAGAATAATAATGGTAATGCTTTGAACCATTGAGGTCCCGCATGATGTAATTTCCTAAAATTATATTCAACATTTGCGTTCCTTGCAGGCACATTCTTGTTAATAATAATAGTAGTACTTGGATCTATTGACGTCCCACATGATGGATTTATCTCAAGATTAGATTCAATTAGTCTATTGCTGTTTAATTCACTTCACACAGTATTAATCGGATTAAGTAAGGATACCTGAATGTCAGTAAGGTCCAAGTTAGCCTGATCACCCTTGGAAACCCATATTATTATCTCCTTGTTGCAGTTCTTTGGAATCCTTAAAATGTTCCTAAATAGTTTAAACAAATCCACTTCCAATTTGAATTTATCAATTGTCCTATCTGGCACAAATGAAAGTCCTTTGCTCAGTACCTTCCCTGAGCTGCAGTAAGCTGCTGACTAGAAATATTCAAAATGGATGAAGTTGTTATTGAATTTTGGCCTGTCTCTTGGTTTCTATTGTCTTGCCCCTACGTTTTTCTGTAACCATCAGGTTTTTCTTTTCCTCTGCTTCTAGCCAGTGGCTGATGCTTTTGTTGTTGTTCTGTGCATTTGAATTGAGGTGTGGGGGCAGTAAATCTGTCTCCTTTGTTGTGTCTCTTTAGAAAAATCCACCCTCTTATTGCAATAAGTGTGAGAGTTTCTATTGGTAATATATGTTTCTCTTTTGCTCCTCTGATATCGATTTGAAGAAGGTGAGTGCTCCCATCTGCTTTATGCTGTTTCTTTTCCCAGGAGAAAACTCCCCCTTCTTCATAGTCCAAGTTATGCCTTTAAAATGTTATTCTTTTTCTGTCATGAACTTCTGCTTCATGTTTGTTTATTTTCCATAACATCATTATACAAATAGTGATAATTTTCTTGTCCCTGAAAGCCTCGCGCTCCTCATTTACATCTTTAATTGCTTGTTGTGCTGTGATGTGTAATCTTTTATCTTGTTCCACTAAAATATTGACCAGTTCAAAGAACAGGTCTCAGTGCTATCTTCCACCTATTCTTTAAATCAGGGTCAAGATTGCCACTAGACAATATTTTCCCCTACCTGCAGTCCCGTGGGACTCTATTCTTTATGGTACTCCGACATGGTTGCCCCATCAAAGTGTAACCCCCTCTGTGCATGGGGGTTCCCAAAAGTCTTCCTTGGTGTGCATAAATGCCTACTGCCAGGCGGGCATTCTGTGTCTTTACAGGTGTAAAAGTGCTTATATGCAAGTGCCCTGTTAGCCTCCGTGCCTGTCCCTTTAAGAGACATTATTTTGTAGTATATAATTAATCTGGGTAGGGGCGAGTGTTTCCAGGCTCGAGTCCCCTTGAGCTGCAATACTATTGCTCTGTTCTGCCATTGCTAATGGTGCAGAGGGAGCTCTGTTAGAACTGGTAATTGTTTGCTGATTAGCTGCTCTAATAATAATGGTATTGTAGTTTGTCTAACCTGCCTTTCTTTGCAGCATGCACATTTCTGTATTGCACCAATCAATACCTTTTGGGACCTTAAATTGAGTCTTTCCCAGGGCCTTGTGGGAGTGAATTTCTGTAGGAATTGTAGTTTTTTCCTTTGGCACCTAAATGGAACTGGAGGGGAGCCCTTGCTTTGACAGACAGATAAATCAACCAACCAAACCCTATTTTGGATCAGAAGGAAGTCCCGGTGCTGTCTGCAGCAGAGAGTCAGTCTGAGTTTGAGTTGAGAGAGTGAGCTGCTCAAGTCATTCGAGCAGCTGCTCCCGCGTAGTAGTGCAGGATACTGGTGGGAAGGCTGTGTCTGGCCTGCCTGCTTCATCTTCCCTTCTGAGGGATCTGCTAGTGGAATTAATCAGACTGAATCCAAACCGGCTTGTGACCAGAAATACCAAATTGTGACTGCCCTGTTACCTGAAGAAGACCGAAGATTTGCTGTAAGTGATCGGCCTGTCAGGACATCTGAATCACCACAGAGATCACGGTTTTGCTCAGGAAAACTGAAATTGCAACTGGACTGTCATCCGACCTGTGGTATTGTGTTTTCTTTACTGTAAATGTGCTGTAAGCTGTCAGTGGGTTGTGATTTGGTTCCCCACTACTTAAGTGAGTCATGCTTGCTGGAAGCTGTCTCCAGCATCTATCGAACTGAATCCGAACTGTTCACCCGGCCTGGGCCCTGCCACCTTGGCCCAGTCAGCTACTTCAGATGCAGAGATCACCATTGACAAGAGACTTGCCGGGATCAGCCCCTGCTCAACATCTCAAACAGGAATGATGCCTCAGTGAATCGTGTGGGCCCTGCTTCTCCTGGCGACCAGCTTGTCAACCCGCAGTCTCCATTTCGTACCTCCTGTGTTTCATATTGGGTAGTGTGAGTAAACACCAGGGTAGCTCCCTGCAACATCAGCTAAATCAAAAGTGCTGTCATCTGATTCAATTGTTGTTTCTTGTCACGAACTGAACCTCCAGGCTCCGGATTACAAATTTTGTGTGGTTGTGCATACTTCTTCTTTCCATCACAGGGCCCCGACCAGCTGCAACGCCGCCTATCCCAGGCAACTTGTCAGGCTAGCCCACCTTTTTCCAACTGGGTACCCAGAGTGTGTGTCTGTGAAGGGACTCTAAAGTGCATGCATGATTGCCTGATTGAATCAGTTACAGAACTAATCAACCAAATTACGCCTCCCTTGTTCATTTCCTGAATAAATCAGGTCTAATTCTTTTCGTATTTAACTTGTCTGTGGTTCCATTTTGTACAAGAAGCACTGTACTGTTGTTACCTGCTGTGTCTAACCTTATTTTGCAGGGGTCTCCAGGGTCGAACTGGTGGAATCAGCCCTGGTGATAAGTGCAAACAGAGTGGGATTTGTATGCTGAGTAGGGGTTTTGTAACTGTGTCTGTTGTTCATTGCTTAGGTCACTAGAGAGGAAAGAGGGGGTTACAGTGTCCGGAGGGCTGTACCCAGGTCAGTTATGCTACCAGTAACCCTGTCCTCTGGGTGAAGGCACCTGCTTTCAGTACCAGGTCCCTTAACCTGCACCTAGTCATGCAGGCAGGAGGAGTAGCCCTTGGGATAGTGCCACCTAGGGGTTACAAAAGCATGCATTACCTTCCTGAATCTTCAACTTCTCCAACGTCCTAAATCACTTGTGTTGCATCGGTGATGCCCGATGCAGCTCCTAATTCAAATAAAAGGATTTCTTCCTCATCCCGATATCATTCAGCTGTTCTCGGCTGACGCCCATCTGAGCCAAAAGAAAGGCAGAAATGCTAGTCTTCTTCGTGCTGTAAGTTCACTGAGTTCTTATGAAGTTATCCTGATTTGGGCGTCACTCACTCCAGGCCGTGATAACAGGGGTTACTCAGAGAAGTGCTATAGCAACTAAGAAAATTAGCAGCCTTGTGCATCAGGTACACTGACTCCCACCGAGAGAAATGGTGGAAAGTTAGAAATATCAGGAAAACAAGAATTGAGGCGCATCAAACATAACCAAAAGATGCTGCCCAGAACAGGAACCACTGATTCAAAAAGGAAAAAAAATGGGCACATCTCGGATGAAGGTCCAGCAATAAATGTATTACTACTGAAGTGACAGACAACAAAGAACAAAACTCCCCATATGCATTCACCCTAAACGGGCTTCACGGGGAGGAGTGATGCCGCAGCCATCTGGTGCTTATTCATATACACCATAATAAATGCTCATCACCACATTTGATACAAAGACACTACGGGAATAATTATTTTTATCAAGACTGTATTTATGGTTATATTATATTAGAAAGATGAATGTTGGGGTTGACCTTTATTTTTTTGTGTTGGTACATTTAAATATTTTAGCAATATTTTAACAATATTGTTTTAACAGTGGTATATCTAGCTGGGGCATACCGTAAATTCTTGATAGATATTTGATTATTTGTATCATGGTTAAGTACTTCATTATCAGTCTTTGGTTTTAGTTATTTTAGATAAGACCACTTTAATAGTAGTTTGCTAACACAGAATAAATAGTAAAGTTTGACATCTGGGCATGCCAGCCCTAACCCCCTCCCCAAAGTTCTTAGGCAATTAAAGTTTATCCCATGTAACATTTTTGTGATTCCATATAACATCTTTAAACAATTTATTCATTTCTTTAAACCAAGTTTTGGGCATTTTGTCCAATAAAGCTTGCAGAGTATCAGCTGGATATTTCCCTATAGAGACAATGGTATTTTTCATCCTAACAGTCTTAGTCTGATTTTGTCCGTTAATATAACATGGTTGAAGTTATTATTTTTTCACTTGAATTTACTAGTTTTACTCCCAAGTAGTCTGTATCATTATGTTTGAGAGTGGCACTGAATATGCCAGACAAATCTTGAGAAAGAGTGATATTTATCACTGTCATTTCTGATTTATTTTCAATCTTATAACCTGAAAGTCTAGAAAAGTGCTTGATCTCTTCTGGTAATTCTGGTATGCTGTTCATGGGGTCTAATGTGAGAAGTTATATATCATCAGCATACATATTTATTTGTTCAATTAAATTCCTGCATGCACTTCTTTTATTTGTGTATTTTCCTTATTTTATGTGAAAAGATTCTGGCCTCGAAAAGAACAAAGTTAGTGACAGGAGGCAGCCCCGTTGGACTACTATGAAGAGGGCAAAATCTGTAATCAAAAGAACAGTTACATAAAAACTTACTGTAACAGTAGATCTTTGAGAGAATCTCTTGTAGCAGGTCGCACCAGAGGAACCTCTGCTGTCAGGCACCAAGACCACACAGAAGCTTTTTCCCAAAGCCAGTCTAAGTGGGGCCACCTGTGGGGCGTCACTATGTTGACGTCCCTCTAGATAACTCATAGGTGGCTCTTAGGCCTCCCTCAGTTCCCCATTAGAGACCATCCTACAGGATGTGCCTCTGAGGGAACTGAGAAAGGCCCCCGCCAGAAGAAGCATGAGGAGACAAAAGGTCACCATCCTAGAGAGAGAGAGCCAGGGAGAAAAGAAAGGGGATAAGAGGGAGGGATGGTATGACCTGCTGCAAGAGATTCTCTTGAAGACCTACTGATATGGTAAGTTCTTATGTAACTGTTCTATCTTCTCCGACTATATCTCTTGCAGGAGATCACACCTTAGGAACGAGTCCCAAGCAGTATAGCAGAGGAGACTAGTATGGGGGAGGGAAGACAGGCACCTAGGAGCAGAGGCCCTGTAGCACAGCCAGGCTGAAATTAGCCTGCTTTCTCGAGGTGGTGTTCAGACTGTAGTGTTTTGTGGAAGAGTGGACAGTGCTCCAAGTGGCCGCAGCACAAATTTCTGCTGCAGAGACGCTCCTGAAGCAGGCAACTGAAGTAGCCATGCTCCTGTTGGAGTGGTCTTTGACAACTCCAGGATGTGCCCTCGGTACTTCCTGTAACAGAAAATGATGCAGTTGCCCAACCATCTAGAGAGGCACTGCTTGAAATTGCATGCTGTCTTTCTCAGGGCTAATGAAACAAAGAGCTGTGAGGACTTTCTAGAGTCCTTCCTACAGGTAACATAATAATGCAGAATTCTATGTACATCTAAAGTGTGGAGCCCCTGGACTGGCATGCTTGGGGAAAAGGACGGGCAGGTGGATGGACTGATTTAGGGTAAACTGAAACACCACTTTCGGCAAAAACTTAGAATTAGTATGCAGAGACACCCTGTCTTTGTGGAAAATCAAATAAGGCTGCTCACACATGACAGCCTGCAGCTCAGATATTCTACTAAGCAGAAATAATTCTTTCCATGGCAGAAAGCATAGCTTGCAATTCACAGCAGGCTCAAAAGGGACCAATGTAAGTTTCTGTAAGATGAAATTTAGGTCCCAGGCCAGAACAGGATTGCAGACCAGGGCCTCAAGTGCTGGATGCCTCTAAGGAAACGGGCCACATCCAGCGGGCTACTGTAAGGCCCTCATCGGGCACATGGAAGACTAAAATGGCCAACAGGTGTACCTTAAGTGAAGAATATTTAAGGCAAGTATCTGACAGGGGCAGCAGGTACTCCAGAATCTGGTTGGCTAGACAAGTGAATGGATCCAGATGACGAGAAGCTGCCCACAAGGCGTAAATGCTTCCACATAATGGAATAAGTCGCCTTGGTGAAGGGCTTTCTGGTGGCCACCAGGACATCAGCCTCTTTAGGAGAGACTACAGATCTGTTGGTGGCTACATCTTCAGGAGCTGGGCATGCAAATGGAGGGGCCAAAGATTTGGGTGGAGAAGGGTTCCACACTTCTGTGACAGCAGACCAGCACAGGGAAGAGGTACCGGAGGTTGCACTGCCAACTGTTATAATAGTGGAAACCAGATTTTGACGAGTCCGAAAGAGAGCCACATAGGATCATTGTAGCGCCTCCACTGGGAACTTGATTAGTACTCTCTGGATCAGAAGAAAGGAGGGAAGGCATAAAGGACCTCCTGTCCAAGAGAGAGAGAGAGAGAGAGAGAGAGAGACTGCGTCTCACCAGAAAACCCAGGCCCTGGATTGAGCGAGCAGAAAGGTGGCAGTTTTGCATTATGTGTGAAGCAAAGAGGTCCAGCTCTGGATGCCCCCACTTGTCGAACAGGTCTTTGGTGACCGATATCAGCAGTTCCAGCTCATGCATTTTGTACTGTGACCAGCTTAGCTCATCCACCAAAATGTTTTGGGTGCCTGAACGTGGATGGCAGACAGCCTCGAGTCCATGGTCCAGGGCCCAGTACCAAACCCCTCATCGCCTCCCTGCACAGGGGTAAGAGGGGTGCCCCATGCTTGCTGGATGTAGTCACTACACTAATATTGTCTGTCTGCACTAGCAGGAGGGCCCAGGGACAGGTCAGGGACTGGAAGGCCTGCAGCCCATACAGGACCGCTTGCATCTCGAGGACATTGATGTGTAATGAGGCCTCAAGAGAACACCACATCCCTTGGGTCTGGAACTGACCCAGATGGGCACCTCAGCCCAACCCCAAAGCATAGGAGGTGAGGATTTGATGGGAGAGGGGATGAGGAGAGGAACTCCGCTAACAAGTTACGAGGTTCCATCCACCACTGAAGGACTTTCCTGATGGGGAAGGAGACCAGGACCATCTGCTCCAGGCCATCAGTCCGCTGGTCCCACCACACCCCATGGTCCATTGAGTGATGCGTAACGGAGCTGTGTGAGGGGAACAGTCACAATGGCTGTGGCTATTAGCCCCAGCAGTCTGAGGTATGTCCGAACTGTGACGTACCCACAGCAAAGAGTTCTCGAGCCTGCATTATTAGGTGCTCCACCTGATCTGGAGGCAGAAAGGCTGAGCCCTGAGCTGTATCCAAAATGGTCCCAGTGTAATGAAGATGCTGGCCCGGGGTCAGGGGCTGACTTGGCCAGGTTGACTGTAACCCCTAGCTAGTTATAGAGCTGCAAGGTATGCTCCCAGGTGACAAGTAACTGCTCCCAGGATGGGGTCTTGAGTAGCAAGTCATCCAGGAAAGGGAAGACGGAAGCCTTCCCTCCTGAGGGCCACTGCTACCAGTGTGAGGCATTTGGTAAAGACCCGAGGTGCTGAGGATAAGCCAGAAGGGAGCACCCTAAACTGGAAGTGCTCCAAGGAACAGGAATCTGAGGTACTTCCTGTGGGCAGGACAAACTTTGATATGCAGGTAGCGCTCCACATATCCAGGAGCAGGTCCAGTTGCCCCCAGGGCAAGGGTAACAGGCCGGAGGGTAACCATCCTGAACTGTTTGTACTGAATGATGTGATTCAAGTTGCAAAAGTCCAGGATGGGCCTCAGGTCCCGGGTGGACTCGGGACGAGGAAGAAATGGAAGTAGAACCCCTGTTTGCTGGTTCTTGGAATGAGTTCTATGGCCTTTTGGCTAGTAGAACCTGAATCTCCACCTGCAGCAGTGGCATGTGAGCGAGGAGATAAGTGGAGGGTATGGGCAAAAGGTCCAGAGGGCTCTCCATGAATTCTAGAACATGGCTCTGTCGTATAAGCTGAAGCACCCATGCGCCTGAAGTAATGCCAATCATCCCTCAAGATGGAGGAAGAAACAACTCCTACCACCGCATCCTGAGGAACCGGATGGGGGAGGTCAGGCAGGGGTCAGGCTGAGGTGGGGCCTGCTCCCCCTGCGGACTTGCTCAGGTTAGTGGGGTGGGCAGGGCAGCAGCTGTCTATCGCTTGGTGGGTTGCTTGGAAGTGGCTTTAGCGTGGTGTGTAGCATGCGAAAGAGCACCTTTGACTACTCTTCTGGTGGGCATGGTAGAGGGAATGGACCAAACACATGGTTCTGCCCCAAGCCTGCAGGTCGTTAAGAATATCTTGCACATCACCACAGAAAAATCTGTGGCCCCTGAAGGAAGCATTCAGGATTGACTGTTGGACATTGGTCATGAAACCCATACCCTGAGCAAGGAGTAGGTCGAAGGCAAAGGCTACCACTGAAGCCCTAGCTGAAGCATCCATGGCATCATAGGCAGCCCATAGCAGGTGTCTCCCCATGTCAGCACCAGACTTTAGAGTCTTAAGCATGTCCTGCTTTTAGGGACCCTCAGGAGCGATTGGGCAGCTGATTTAGCAGCATCCCAGAGATCAGCCTGGTATTTCAACGATGCCCCACATAATTAAGGACCCTAATGGCTAGGGTAGAGGAGGCGAAGAACCATTTCCTCATCAGGTCCAGTTTTCCGGACTCTTATCGGGAGGAAGGGAACTGAGGTGCTGGGGTCTTTAGAGCGGTCAAGAGCCACATTGATGACCACTGAGTCCACTGAGGGGCCCAGAGAAAAGGGCTTCCCTAAGGGGCTTGGTATAGCGTGTCCTTTTTCTGGACATGGGGGACCAGGTGCAGTCTATACCAGGCTTTTAAATAGCATCCTCATTGGGGTCAATGATAGGTGGTATGACGAGGGAGGGACTCTGGCAGACATAAGTAGTGTACCAAGTTTCTCTTGGAAGTGTCTTGGTCTGCAGAGTCAAAGCCCATGGCTGCCTGCAGCTGGCACATGACGGCCATGAAGGAGGTGTCATTATGAGGGATCATGGCACATAAGGAAAGAGTTGTCCTTGCAGATGAGATGGTGGAGGTGCTGGAGGGTCTGACCCCACACCCCTTTATCATCATCGCCATTGTCATCCTTGTCCGGCTGGAGGAAATTTGATGATAATTGTCATTGTCATCCCCGGGTTCAGATGGGGAGCCAAAGACATCAGCAAGTATGAAGGAGCAGCTCTCATCGACGACTGGTGTGGGGGTTCTGCAGATGGCTTCGGCCTGTACACCTGACGACAGGCCAGCAGGTGGGACTACCTGTTGAACAAGGTCCAGGATGGATGAGAGAACAGGGTCTGACATTGACAGTGACCACTGTTGATGGAGTGGTGAGGGGCAGCCTGTGAGAGGAGAGGCCTCATGCTAGAGGTAGGAGGAAGGATGGGGCAGGCTGGGGAACAAGCTGGGGCCTGCATCCCCAACATCAAAGGAAAATGCATCAACAAACCGGGCGACCTCCTGAGAAGGAGTGCCCATCGCTGGCCACAAGGAGATTGGCGGAAGCCTGATTGAGCCCAATGAGGAGGAAAAGGGGCATCTCAGTAGGGGCGGGTGGGTAGGTGGGGGCAAAGGAGGAGCCCCAGTGAAGAAGACCCATCATTGACAGAGCTGACGGGTTGCACTGCCAGTGTCCCCCTGTGGCAGATAGAGTGAGGAAGCAGTGGTGAGCATCGATGGGAGCTGGGAGGAGCCCGGTGATGAAGAGGCACTGCTGGACTGGGCTGCCAGAACCTGTCCTGTAGCTAAAAGGGCAAGGAGGCAGCAGGAGAGTTGGCAATGATGACAATGACCTGAAAAGGTCGGCGAGGGCGGATAACCAGGACGCCTCATAGAAGAAAGGACCTCCTGGTGGCAATGCTTCCCAAATGAGGATTTATCACAGGCTTTGCCTGATGATGGTGCTGGAAAGTGGAGGAAATTCTGACCTGGAGCTCTTTCTCAAGATGGCACCTTTCTAGAGGGCCACCGGCACAGCGGTTTGGATTTCCGCCAGGATGCTGGACGACCCTGGTTTGGGAACGGACCCGGGAGTCGGAGGCCAACTGGGGAGAAGGATCAAGGGGCCTATGGACTGCTGTCCTTCTCCAGAGTTAGGGAGGGAGGAGAGGTAGAGTATCCCGTGCCTGAGGGACGCTCATGGAGGCTGGGGAACCACAGCTGACCGATGCCAGCACGAAGGGGCGGGCAGACGCTGGACATCATTGCACGCCCCCGCCCTGGAGACAACTCAGAAAAGTCTGCTGGTCGCCATTAATGAAGCCACCGACACCTGGCTCTATAGCTCCCCGCCCCTGCCAACCATTTATGGCCCCACGGTGCCATCAAGCCCTCAAACCCCATCCTGGGGAAGCCAGGAGGCAATGTCAGTTCGCTGGACACCTTCTCCCATTGTAGACAGGCTTGCTTGGTGCCATGGCCCCACCCTGGGAGGTAAGCTTGGGTATCTGCAGGTGTGACGATTGGGAGCAGGCAGGAGCTTCAGGACTGGCGGATGGTAAGGATGGCTGGCAACAAAAGCATACTAAATAAAAAAAAAAGATGGCAACCTTCTGCTCCATGAGGTATGCCTTAAGCTCATTCAGGCAGTGTCGATTGGTGGCCTGGTTGAAACCACTGTGGATTCAGCAGGCTTGGATGTTGTGAGCAGCACAGAGGCAGTATGCGCGGGAGTTGTGGAGATCCTTGTCAAACATTTTCTGTCCACAGCTGCAGGGACGAAAAAGCAAGTCCGAACTGGATGTAAATGAGGTAAGGAAAGGATCACTTCAGATTGAACTAAAGTGAAGAAGCACTAGGAGAAAAGTTTGTAAGTTTACAAATGGTGGTCAGCTGTAGTGACGGTGCTCCAGGAGTTCAATACAATGGTCGATGGTGGGAAAAACTGAGGGAGGGTCTGGGGCCACCATAGTTATATAGGGGACGTCAACTTAGAGATGTCACCATGGGTGGCCCCAGTTAGACTGCTTGCAAAAAGATTCCATGTGGTCCTGGTGTCTGATGGCTGAGGTTCCAGGTTGTGACCTACTGCAAGTGATATCCTCAAAGAAGATCTATTATTTATGTATTACTCCTGAGAGCAAGCCACTGGGAATACCTAGATTGCAGAGTAATGCCAGTACCAATACAAGGCAGCACCCTTCAGACTGATTTCTGCATCAAGAGTGTTCACAAATTGCTTAGCTGCAATAGTAGCTGTACTTAAAGATTTGGAGTGACAGTCAGTACACGATTAGAGAATTGGTTAGTGTGCGTGACAACCATGGAGCAGGCCCTATACCAATGGTGTAAACTACATCCCTGATGACAAAGTGGGGCCGATACCCTGAATTTGAAATCAGATCTGGAACCCACACAAAACACGCACTTCACAGGACCACATGGTACACACAAAGGTCTAACTCCTCAGCATTGATATGTGTGTGTGTGTGTGTGTGTGTTTGGGGGTGGGGTTCAAGAGTATACAGCTTATTTTCTAACTGGAACAGAAAAGATCTGCATAGATTTTTCTGACACTATGTCACTATGTCAGCCACAACCCATGTCTGAATCTCAGTGCAGCAGATGCTTTAAGCTCCCTCCACTGGTGGAGCAGTGCATACATTAGTGTCTACACAGATGCCCCTATCTTGGCTTGTGGGGCATATCTCAGAATAAATAGTGAAAGAGTATGGATTCTAATGAGAGATGGGAACATATTTAAGTTTCTGAACCCAGGTAGTGCTATTCAACAGCTCCATTCACACAGGGTGATTCCGAAAGAATGGAGGGTAGTTGATGTAGCTCTGCTCCACAAGGGTGGGGACAAAGAGCAGCCAGCTAACTGTATCTCTCAGTCTTACCTCCATTGTGGGTAAACTGATTGAGAAACTAGTCAGAGAGGACCTAGTGGACTTTCTGGAGTGAAACAAGCTTCAGGGTAAAAGCACAGGTTTGTGACATGCAGGGCCGGCGTCACAGAGTGCAAGGGATGCGACTGCACTCAGGGCCCAGAGCGCCAGCAGGAACCATATTTATAAGTCAAAATAATACTTTTTTTTAAGTTTTAACTACTCATGGAGTGGGCAGATCACCCCACTGCCTTCTGCCTGGGTGGGGCCTGCCTGAAACTCTCTGGTCCCTCACTAAGTGTGTGTGTGGACTGAGGACTCCATTCAACTGACTGGTCTGGTGGCATTTTAAAATTAAATCCTCCCTGCTGCACACACTTGTCCTACTCCTCTCTCGGACGTACCTGCTGGTGGTGGCACTGTCAGAGAGTGTGTGTGTATGTGAGCTGCTCCACCTCCTCGACTACTGACTCCATCCACCATCCTACAGAGTCCTCGCTTGGTGTCTGTTGTTGCTTGGCTCCTCCTCCATGTTGGCATGCTCCTAGCGCTGCTCCGCTCATCTTGGCTCTCTCCCCTGCTCCCAATCCACCTCCCTTCTTGCTGTCTGATGCTTAGGCGGCTGCTCTGAGTCCGGTTGCTGGGGCGCTCAGCTCAAAAGACTGCGAGCATCACAGCACTCTAATTAATATTAAAATACTCTATCGTTATGGGCCGGGGCAAGCAGCAGCAACAACAATGCTTGTACAGTGTCAGGGACTCAAGGGAGCATCTCGTGAAATCCTTTCTCACTGTGGCAGTCGGCAGATGAGCAGTGGTGGAGGAGCAGGCCGGACGGAATTGATTGCAGCAGCAGCGTGCAGTGAGTTGAACTTGAAACAAGTGTTTAGCTTGTAAACTAGACACACAATATAAAAAAAATACACACTTGCACTTGGGGCAGAACTTCAAGGACGAAAAGAGAGGAAACAGCTGGCTAGGCAGTGAGAGCAGGAAGGAGTGAGTACTGTGGCTGCCTAGGGCCCCAGTAGGTGGTGGCGACCTGGGGAGAAGAACTAGAAGTCAGATTGAAATAAATCCCAGTGGGGTGCTGACACTGCTGAGGGGCTACTACTCTACTGTATCTCTACTGTGTCTCTGAAATTGGAAAGAAAACATTAGAAGGTGAAGAACTTTAGGCAGGCAGGTTAGGGAGTAGGCGTCAGGAAAAGAAGTAAAAGATTAGATAAGAGAAATCATTCTCTCCTCTTGCCTCATCATCGTATACATAATGCAGGCTTGCATTTTTTATTTTCGAACAAGAATTCAGACAGAAGGATCAACTGAATGATCATCAGTGATGTATGTGGTGGTGAGTCAGTGAACAAGTTAGTCACACAGCAGCAATATTTTTGGTGACATGGGAGTTGAGGGGACACTTCAGGGAGGCCCGTGGATGGGAGGGTGCTCCACTAAAGGTCTTGCACCAGGGTCCAGTACCTCCTAGAACCAGCCCTGGTGACATGGAGGTCATGTCAGATCAAACTGATAGTATTAGATTGAGTGGGTAACTAGGACAGCAGATAAGGGTCATGAAGTGGTTTTACTGTACTTCGACTTCAGCAAGACATTTGCCTCTATTCCTCACAGAAGGCTGAAGAAGAAGCTAGAGGATCTGGTTGCAGTTAAGGACACAGATGGGTGGGAAGCTGGAAGGGAGACAGCAAAAGGTAGTGGTAAACAGAGTCAGATCTGAAGAGAGGAGTTCACCATTGGTGTGCCATAGGGCTCAGTCCTGGGTCCAGCCTTTTTAATATATTTATCAATGAGACAGGAAAGGAATTCAGGGCAAGATGTATCTCTTTGTAGAGGACATTATGCTCTGTGGTAAGATAGGCAGCGAGGAGGGCAAGAGAGATGCAGAGGTACATGCAAGGTTGGAGAGGTAGTCTGTGGTTTGGCTGAAATTAAATGCTAAAAACTGCAAGGTGATGTACATAGCAGGGGTCAAAACTGGTACTGACCCACTAGCCAAATGCTGGCATATTTTATATCAGGCTAGTAAGATAGAATAATGGATGGGGAAGGGTGTGATATGAAATTTAATGCACACCCGAGTTGTGGGAGGATCTGGTGAAGCCGAGGGGTTTATCAGGCATCCCACAATGAGGGTGTGCATTAAACTCTCATATAAACACCCTCCCATCTTTTATTTTTATAATAACGGACCAGCAATTTTCTCCAGCAGTTTGTGAGACTGTTTGGCCTGCCCATACACAGAATGTTGGCCAATGAGGCAGCAGCATAGTTTGACTGGCATGGCTCATAGAATGTCATAAAAAACCAGCCAGTTGTTATAGAAAATATCAACCTGGCCAGTACATTGAGAGAAATTGCTGACCAGTTATTATTTTCCCTTAACTGTCCCCGAGGGCTTGTACCGGAGAAGGTAACATTTCAGTAAGTACACCAGCTGGGCCAGTGGAAAAGTCTGTGGGGCTAGTGGATTTTCCCAGTCACTAGCCCTGCTAGCTAGTTGCTGCAAAACTTAATTTGACCCCTGATAGGGACCAGGAACCCTGAGCAGAGTATTAGATGGGAGGGTTAAGCTGGGCACTACCTCTTAGGAAAAGGACCTAGGCATCATTAAAAGTGACTCCAATAAGCAATCTAGGTAGTGTAAGGCCTATAGTAAAGCAAACAGGATGCTGGGATGTATCAGGAGGTGTCTTGACAGCAGGAGGAAAGAGGTAGTGCTGCCTCTCCATAGATCACTGGTGAGGCCACACCTGGAATACTGCGCCTAGTTATGGAGTCCTTACCTAAGGAAAGACAAGGATAGACTGGAGACACTGCAGCTTAGGGTAATCAAAATGATTCACGGTCAGTGGGCAGATCCTGTGAGGATCGGCATAGGACACTGAACATGTACTCGCTGAAGGCCAGATGAGAGGGTTGATATGATAGAGACCTTCACTTTCCTGAAAGGCATGAACAAGGTGAACTATGAGGTACTATTCAAGAAGAGTAGCAAATCTAGAACACAAGGACATGAATGGGCGCTGGTGGGGGCTGGAGGGACATTAGAAAGTCTTATTTTACAGAGAGAGTAGTTGCACGTGGAACAGCCTGTCAGAGTAGGTGCTGGGCACCAAAGCCATTAAGCCTTGGGTTACCAACACAGAACATATTGGAATTATGGACTGCTATATTAGTCCGTGGCATAGCAGAGGTTAATAGTTTCTAGCGCAGTTGAGACAGAGTTAACAGCTTAGAAGTGACTCAGAGGGGTACTGGTAAGACAGCAGGCAGGCGTAGACAAAACCCTTGTGTTGACAAAAGGTCTCGGGGTATGATAGGGTATTATGGGCAGACTGGCTGCACCGTTGGTATTTTCTGTTGTCATTGTATGTTTCTATGCAGCTCAGGCGTGGTATCAGTCCCTGAAGTCCTCCTCAACATTAGCTGAACTCCAGTTCTTGTATCATAGACCAGGAAGCATCCCTGATTAAGCATAGCACCTCCTCCAATTGCACATGAGGTACTCTTATTACTATAAGTGTCTCACACGCTGAACCACTATAGGCTTCATGCTGACTGCTTGTCCGTTGGCATTTGAACTAAAAATGATTTTTATTTTAAAAGTTAGCAATCTGTTATATTTTATGGGTCTGTTTGGAAGGCCTCAGAGTGTCGCCTCATGAGTCCTTGGACCACAGAACTGCTCACCTTCAGTTCACGGTTCTCTGAGCCAAAGAACATGCAAAGCACACTCATATCCATGAGACCCTCCAACTGGGCCATAAACTTATAGATAACAACAGATAATACTGTACCACTATAGTGTATTACATAAACAAATAGGGTGTTGTAAGATCCTCAAAACTGTGCAAAGGAACACTATTTATTTGGGCTTGGGCTTACCCTCTAAGTATACAAGATATCTGCATGCTTTGTTGCAGGTGAGCAGTAAGATGCAACAAGGTGTGCGGTATTGGTGGATACCAGTATGCCCAAGGGCATGATGATGCCTGATGCTGTAGGCAGAGGGCCTTACAGCCGATGGATGTGCTGGTATCCACTAATAACCCATACCCTGAAGGGTCTTATTGCACTTAGAAAATGGGTTGGGCACATAAAAAATTATAGAAGATAAAAATACACAACAAATGTAATAAAATATTGCTTAGAAAAATGTCTCTTCACAGATTCTTTCTACCTATCAGTCATCTGTCTTTGTACACATTTAAATGAAGGCATTTCTGGTTACCATGAAATATAAGAATTCAGTATTTTACAGTATTCCTCTAGTAGAATTCTAACCCCCATCACACAAAGATGGAATATTAACATGGAATGCCCACATTTAAAATCTGCAGTGTTCCACTGGTACATACTCATACAGACAGACAGACAGACACAGGTGTTCCATGGAACCAGAGCCTTCATATTATCTATGGTGTAGGTTAACAGCAAAGATTTCTTGGTTAGGATATAAGGGAGATTTGTCATGATCAAACAGTAATAGTAGCAGTGCTGCTTCTCCACTAGATAAGCTGCTCCAAAGCCTGCAAATCACTTAAAGTAATTCAATTTTCCTGTTTTCTGTCTTCATTCCATCATTTTACCATTTTAAAGAGTCTGTTGGTCTCATCAGAGGCTGACAGGTGGCCATTAGGGAGCTTACTAATAAGGAGAAAGATACACCTCTCCATTCTTTGATGCAGTGTTAAGATTTCAGCAAGTATCAAGCACGGCCAATTCACTGATATTTAATCACATTTCTTATATATTTTTCTTAATTTTTAGAGTGCGACTGGTGTGTGGCCAAAATCAGAATCAAACCGTAGTAGTGACAGTGTTCTCCCCATGATAAGCTGCTCCAAAGCTTGCAAATCATTTAAAATAATTCAGTTTTCTGGCTGGCCCAGTGGCATGGAGGGCTAAGACACTGAACATCTTACCTCCTGTCACACCAGTGACCCGGGTCGAAGCGGACTTTGGTTGCTCGGGGGCCAGCAGGGAGAGGAAGGATTGAGTATCCCAGGACAGCTCTCCTTCCTAGGGGAGATGGGTTAGTGTGGTGTACTGCTTGACTGCCACCCAGTGGCAGCTGGATGGCAACACATGTGATGTCATCATATAAGGAAAGGGGACCTCATGTTTGGGTCATCAGGGTGTTTCCACAGAGTGGAGCTTGCAAATCACGGCAGTTGCTCGTCTGTGAGCCCCAGGGCAAAATCGGAGGGAAACAACCCCAGGCGGCATGATGAAGCCTGAGCCTCAGTAGGTCCCGCACTGGTGACTGGGCACGACCACCACAGTGCTGTGACAGAGGATGACAGTACAAGGTAAGCCCTGGAGGAGATGAGGCTGGGGTTGGTCAGAAGGGGGCAGTTAGGGTGACAAAGACTCTGAACAGATTATGGAAAACAAAATTCAGTTATCTTACTTTGTCTTCATTCCATCATTTTAACATTTCGGAGGGGTTCTTGATCTCATCATTTGGTTGAATCATGATTAGCCTAATCACCGACAGCAAGGTGGTCCCTCATAAGTCTGGTACCTACACTTTAAATTTTAACATGCAAATGTGAGCCAGGGTCCCACTGCTAATTCTCTTTTTCTTCTGTGGAAAACACTTTCTGGCTACATCTTTTATACTATGTGTTGACCCATTTGATTTGTCATGGTCATCAAAGAAACACCAGAAATTAAAGCGCTGACTAGGTCTTGATTTTTTTATTTGTTTATGTTTGTAAGGAGGGAATCACAAGGAAATAACATTAATTTTTATTTATATTTTTAATTTAAGGGAGTTTATTTTTAGGACCTAGTTGAAGATTTCTATGTAAGAGTTAAAGGAAGAAGCCAATTTGTAATGGAAGTCAGGAATGAGTGAAGTGGCTCATAAATACTGTATAGGATTTGTCCAAATTCCAGATCACATAGTGTTGGCACTAAATATACAGTATGCCAGTGAAATTCCAATTAAAATAGCAACAGTCAATCAGAATACAGTATTTCACTTGCACAT
Organism: Neoceratodus forsteri; assembly: GCA_016271365.2. Lineage (NCBI taxonomy): Eukaryota > Metazoa > Chordata > Ceratodontiformes > Ceratodontidae > Neoceratodus > Neoceratodus forsteri. Next base: position 567,517,570 of record CM057453.1, read on the forward strand.
TTCTTTTGTTTTACTTCAGAAGTTTTCTGTTGATATGATAAGAGCACAAAGTAAAAACCAAGAATATGCAATATTAGCGTAACTTGTTACATAGACTAAAGATATATTAAGGTCTCAAATAGTGTACACATCTAAAATGGTATGAACAAAGAATTCACCTTTGAATGGGTAAACTATGTAACATCAATCACTGAAGTAATGCATGTTCCTCCCTCCTTCCCCATATCTTTTATCATAATGTGGTTCATATCAAGTTCGTAAGTGTAATGTATGTGATGGCTCAAATGAGCAGAGTAGTGTTGATCCTTCCACAAGTTATTAAGAGCCATGCAAATGGCACTCCATCATTATTCATACACTACAACATAGTCCAGCTCTGAGTACCATTGACCCGAAAAATAGCATACCGACAATTAGACATGATCATGGAGTTCCCTCCACTTAAGTGGATCCCCTGTGACACCTACAGGCATACTGAAATTATGCTAAGGGTTCCAGATCTCCAAATGTTTCTGTCCCTGTAGTCTAGGGTCACTGGTCATTTTTTCTATCGTTCTGTTTCAGCCTTTGTGCTTCCATTGGCCCACCGTAGTTGGTGTAGGGATAACCAGTTAATGGTGATGCGTTTCAGTGTTGCTAGGTGAAGTATTTGCCCCAATTTTCTAAAATTACTAGCTCATTACATCAGTGTAAGGAAACCTAAAACCAGATTGGTAAAGGTTCATGAAAATTACATACCCAGAATGTGTTCACTTGCCCGTTTCTAAGAAAATAATCTATCATCAGACTCACTCAACAGACTAGGTCATCGTCACACAAGTGGTCCCTGTAACAGACCATGTTGCATGGTTTCAGGACATGGGATGATGCAGAGGTGGATCTTTTTCATCAGGAGAGAACAAAAGCTACCACAGCTGTGCTGTAGATTCCCTTCTCAGGGAACAATCCCTGGAGATGTGCTCAGGATGTCTTGGGGCAAAAGTTCCTTCCCACTTTGCCTCTGATGTGGAAATACTTCTGAAAGTGAGGGTGAAGCGTGAGCGTAACCACAATCCTGATAGTACCAGATTAGTTTAGACAACCATGGCACTTTCAGTTAATTCAGGTGTCACACTCTGCCTCATATTGAGATTTACTAACAATCTGAAATGGGCAGTGAACTAGCTCAACACCTGAATGCATGGCTTCTGAAAATATGGAGTTTTCTAACTTATCTGTCTGCTCTGGTTATGAAGGCCCTTATAATGGCCAGAAAGCCATCCACAAAGAAACAGCTCAAAATAGAGGAGATTCTCAAGCTTGTGGGAACATTTACCATTTGGTTAAGCAGACATTGCATACATTTTGGGCTTTTGTTACATTTTAAGCCTTTGGGCTTAAGGCAGCATCTTTTAAGGTATATTTGTCTGCTATTTCTGCTTTTAGGTCCAGTGCCTCAATAGGAACTTAATTTACACACCTAGTGTGTCATAGGGATTATGGGCTTTTCCTACACGTATCCCCCATAAGGAAACCTGTGCCAGCTTGGAACCTAAATCCTGTTCTCACTCAGTTTGTGAACTATCTGTTTGAACCCATGGACACTGCTAAATTGAAGTACCTCACCTGGAATGCTTAACTCCCAATAGTTTTTCTTTGTGAAGGAGTATCAGTGAGTTACAAGCATTCAGCATAGGTTCCTAATGTTTGATTTTCCATAAGAGAAAGTGCTGTTCAGAACAACAGTTCATTTCTAAACTAAGGTAGTACCAGAATTCTGTTTCAGTCAGGCTTTTATCTTGCCACTGTATTTCCCAAGTGACATGCCAATAGAAGGGGAGAAACTCCATATATGTGAGGTAAGAAGGGCTTTAGATTTTATCAGTCCTGAACAGAGGACGTGATAACAATGACAACACTAGCTGTTTGTTAATTATGGCCAGGTGTCAAAAGGACACCCATGCTATAACAGATCATATCAAGATGGATAGTATCTACAGTACATTTTGCTGCACCAAGGCTGGAAAACCCTTGCTTCACTAGGAGTACAGAAGCTTCACTTTTTGAATAAAACACTGTTTGTGGTTATCAGTGACTGTCAACTGTATATAAACATGTTTGTCAGCAGTTTACCTGTTGTTTCTGTTCAGTAATAACTGTGATCACTGTTTTCTGTAAAAACGAAACAAAATATACTTTAAAAACAGTGACTGTGATTCTGCTGATTTTGCGGTTGCCGTCAAGGGATCTGCAGTAAATAATATAAGAAATTGGCGGGGGAAAAGGGTAGATTGGGCTGTTAATAGAGTGTGGGGATGGGGTTTACATTTTGCTTGGTTTGGAATGGGAAGGAAAATGGGGGCTGTTTTTTTTTGTAGGTCGATGAAAACTCTTCCCTGAATATGAATAGTCTCTGATTGGAAGGGCTCCGAATATTTGGCAGCTCTACTCTTCATGGCATTTGGCAAATAATATCCAGCTCCTGAACAGCCCTAGTGGAGGGTGCTTTCAAGAAAAAACTTAAAGCAGCAGTGCCACGAATTGGGCAAAACATTTGACCCTACCTACCTATTTGTCACTATAAAAGATTCCAGGCATCTTCCAGTTCTATTTGGTCGTACAATTTTCTAACTCAACCAAAATTTGAGTATTTTATACATGTTTTAATTAAATTTTTCTCAAGAAAAAAGATGGTCGCCACATTTTCCATAGAAACAGTATTCAAACAACACGAAGTCTTGCTATATTATGACAGTAGCAGTTTGTCCCACCACTAGAACTGCTCCGGAGGTGAAATGGTTAATACCATTCCAAAATAGAACTTTGAGCACCAGCTCTAGAAGCAAGCTCTATCTGTGTAATTTCAAACCTGAACTGTCAGATTCTTTACTCCGCCTCAGTGAACAGTCGCTCCGGAGATTTCTCCTACTGCTCGGTTCATTTCTCGGTTTAAACAGTGTTTTCTCGGTTCGATTCAACCGAGAATAGTTTTATTTAACCATAAAACCGTTCAGTTCAAGCTCTGTCTGTGGTAATCGTAAGTAAAATTAAAGGTTTTGTCTGTGTGGAACTTGTAAGTTTATCGGTTTGGTTTTGAACCGATCAGCTGGGTTTAAAACTTATTTACTTTAAAGTTTAACATTTAGAGTGCGGTTCCCGGTTCTTATCGGTTCTAAAAAAACGGATTTTATTACGGTTTTCCAATACCCGTGACTACGGTTAGGAACCGATAAGGGTGTCTTGCCTGGCACTGCCGCTTAAAGGGCAAGTTTTTCTGGTTAGGCTGGCATTATGTCTGAGAAACCCAAAAGAAAAACCGGCCCACTGGGTTTCAACACTGTGATGTCTGTGGGGAAGTCTTTGCCAAGGCTGACCCACACACCACATGTGTATTGTCTGGGGTTTGACCACCTCAGTCAGACTGCCAGATATGTAAGAATTTCCCTGCAGCCACCCTGGAAAAGAGATTGGGCAGGCTCAGGAGCGAGAGGCAAAAGTCCGCTGACCCGGATGGCCAGCCGGTTCGGTGCCAACGAACGGAGGAGTCCTCTGACTAGGCGAGACTTCTCGGCAAAGAAAAGCTGGTTCTGAGGAACCAATTCAGTAAAGAAAACAAGAAAGTCAGCAGGTTTGGAGTCAAAACCCCTTCTCCAACTGCTGCAGAGATAGCAAAAGCCATACAAATTATCCAGTCACTGTCTTAGGTTCCGTCCGAACCGCCACTATCTGAGCAAAAGGTCGGTTCGTCTGGTTTCAGTGGTTCAGGAATATGATGTTGAGGAATTTTATGAACCAGAGGAGGGAGGATGATTATGAACAGTATGAATGTGGCTGGGAAGGTCTGGGTGTGCCCATTGAACGGACATTTCCCAGACAGACCTCTAGAATCTCCCCTAAGCTATCTGAGTCCCCATCTCATTTTATGTTTTACAAAAGTTGCTGAAATCCTCCAGCTTCCTTGGAAGAAGCTGTGGATGAGCAAGAGGAGCCTGATTTTGTAGAAATGATGGATATTCCAGAGTCTAGAGATTGTCTATTCCTTTGCATAAGTCTTTAGGAAGCAAACAATAAAAATGTTAAAAGCTCCTAATTCTGTGCCTCCTGTAGATAAAAGATGGACAGAAGGTACACATTGTCAGATCCTGATACAGAATTCCTTTCTCAGCAATGCAGTCATGTTGGGGTAGTTCAGGCTGCAGCCTGTGATAAACTAATATCCCCTGGCTTCACGTCCTCCTGACAAGGATTCCAGGAAGATTGATGCCATGGCAAAAAACAGTATGTGGCAGCCTCTCTGGGACTCAGGCAAGCAAATTATATGGCTTATGTAGCTAGGTATCAGAAATCTAGGTGGGATACTTGTTATGAATTAGCTAAGCAAGCCCATGGCCAGCTGGCTAGCGAACTAGAACAGGTGGCTGCTGATGGCATTGAGGCTTCTAAGGTACAGTTTCATGCTGCTGTGGATGTTAATGATGTTTCCTCTAGGGTCATGGCCACATCTGTAGCTTTTCATAGGTTGGCCTGGCTCAGGTGTACTAGTCTGTCACAGGATACCCAGACTAAGGCTATGGATTTTCCTGTGGTGGGAAATTCTCTGTTTGGGGAGCAGACAGAGAATTACATGAAAAAGATGGATGAATATGGGACTACTTACAAAGTGCCCAAGCTAAGGAGCGGCAAGCCACTCCTCAGAGGCATACCCCAGGGGTAGGGTGAGCCTTTTCACAGGCCTTTTGCCAGACTCAGGCCTCCTCTGCCTATGCTCAGAGGGGCTTCTTCAGAGGCAGAGGCAGACGAGGGTGGGCAGGCCTGCTCCCACCCCTCAGCCTAAAGCTTCTGCTAAGCAGGCACCCTGATGGGGTGCCCAGGGCGGTCTCCTTTGCGGTGGGGGGCAGGCTGGCTGCTTCCAGTCAGAACTGGCTTCTTTAACCTCAGACAAGTGGGTTCTGGAAATAGTAAGCCAGGGTCTGGTTCTCAGCTTCAAAAGTTTCCCAAGTTGAGAACCAGACTTTTCTACCAAGTGCTTCAGAGACCTTTGCTCTGGAAGCAGAGGTCTCAACCCTGTTGGCTCTCAGAGCAGTGGAAAGGTTCCTCCCTGCACCAGGGCAGGGGTCTGTATTCCAGATACTTCCTTACCCCAAAAAGACAGGAGAATGGCGGCCCATATTAGACCTCAGATATCTGAACAAGCATCTTTTGAAACCAAAGTTCAAAATGGTAACTCTGGCAATGATTTTACCCTCCCTAAGGCCAGGGGACTGGTTAGCCTCCCTGGACCTCAAGGATGCCTATTTCCACGTCCTAATCAGAAGCTCCCATTGAAAGTACCTCAGATTCGAACTACCTTCAGATCATTACCAGTTCAGAGCAATGCCTTCGGCCTTACCTCTGCCCCAAGGGTATTCACAAAGTGTCTAGTAGTGGCAGTGGCTCACTTAAGGAGGCAAAGGATTGCTGTTTTCCCTATCTAGACGATTGGCTCATTGTAGGCCAGTCCCAGAACAGGTAAAATCTCACCTGCAAGTTACCCAGCAGCTTCTCACCTCCCTGGGCTTTCTGCTAAATCTACCAAAGTCGGTTCTGGAACCAGTCCAGGTACTCACCTTTATAGGGGCAGAGTTGGACACAAAGCTAGCCAGAGCTTTTCTTCCCTTAGAAAGGGTGGCCAATTTAGTGACTCTGGCCTCCTCCTTCACCCTGCAGGTCTCGACCAGCAAAACACTTTCTGCAGCTCCTGGGACACATGGCTGCATCCACAGCTGTTGTGCAGGGAGCAAGATTTCAGATGAGAGACATTCAGTTTCCTTGAGAACCTATTGGTCTCAGAGAAGAGACCCCTTTCCAAGTTGGTCCCAGTGACTCGAACCTTGATCCAGGCCCTCCAGTGGTGGCAGGATCAGAGCAATTTAAGATTGGGGTCCCTTCATTCCCCTGCTCACAATTTGACTCTCACTACAGATGCTTCCCTTCTGGGTTGGGGGCCACATGGGCGACCTTTCCACTCAGGGAGTGTGGTCCCCCGGAATCTCTGCTCCACATCAATTTGCTGGAACTCAGAGCTGTCTTTTAGCTCTTCAAGCATTTTCTCCATCTGTCCACAACAAGGTGATACAAGTCAGAACAGACAACACCACAACAATGTGGTACATCAACAAACAGGGGGCACTCGGTCTTGACCTTGTGCACGAGACAATGAAGTTGTGGTCTCTGGCCTATTCCTCGAACACTTCTCTCGTAGTAGTTCATCTTCCAGGGAAGGACAATGTCCTAGCGGATCCTCTCAGCAGATTTCCCAGGGCCATCACGAATGGTCCCTGGATCTTCAAGTGCTGGGGATAGACTTTGCCAGATGGGGCACCCTCAGATAGATCTTTTTGCAGCCCGGACAATCACACTTCCTCTGTTCTGTTGCAGGCCTCCAGTGTTGGGCTCAGTCCCCTGGATGCCCTTCTCCTGGATTGGGAGGAAGTTTCTTTATGCTTTCCTCCTTCCTCTCCTATTCAAAGTATTAGTCAAAATCAGATCTCAGCCTTGCAGGGTGATTCTGATTGCCCCGGATTGGGCCAGGCAGCCCTGGTACCCACTCCTTCTGTCACTGACAATCCATCTTCCCTTTGCCTCCCCAGGATTCACAACCTGTTAACTTGTGCCCAGGGAAGGGTTTGGTATCCGGACCTCAAATCCCTCAACCTCAAGGCCTGGCTCTTGAGGAGTTAGGAGTTGCTGATTTACACCTCTCTCAAGGTGTTCTTGAAATCTAAAGGCTTCAGAAAGCCTTCCACTAGGGTTACTTATAGTTCTAAATGGAAAAGGTTTTCCATTTGGTGTGCTGGGAAAAATATTTCCCAGAATCTGCTGATTTGTCCATTGTATTAGATTACATGGTCCATCTTAATTCCTTGGGTCTCAGACCAGCTACCCTGAGAGTCCATTTGGCAGCTGTATCTGCTTTTGCGTCAGCAGGAAAGTCATCCCTCTTTCCACTCACCCTGTGTTTTCCAAGTTTTTAAGGATTACTCCATACTAATCCACCCTTTGGGAACGGCCCCTGCCTGGGACCTTAATGTTTGTATTGCCCAGTTAATGCAACCCCTTTTTGAACCTCTGTTTTCTGCAGAGCTTAAGTATCTAACTTGGAAAACTGTTTTCTGGTGGCTATCACTTCTGCTAGACGCATAAGTGAGTTGCAAGCCTTGTCAGTGGAAACTGACTTTATTTCTTTCCACAGGGATAAGGTAGTCCTTAGGACTAATAGGAAGTTTTACCTAAGGTGGTTTCAGATTTCCATCTTAACCAATCTATCTCCCTTCCAGTATTTTTCACTGATCACTCCTCTTCTGGTGAAGGAGGTTGCACAAGCCTGGATGTTAAGAGGCTCTTAGTTACTATATAGAGCGTACCAAAGGTCACAGGTCTGAATCCCTCCAACTTTTCCTTACCTATGGTGAAGTTGGGAAGGCAAACCTGCCACTAAGAGATCAGTTGCCAGGTGGATTGTCTCTTGTATCAATTTTGTTATCAGAAACTGGGCAGAGATCCCCCTCTGGCTTGAGGGCTCATTCTACCAGGGGTACAGCTGCGTCTCTAGCTGCTGCCAGAGACATCCCTATATTAGAGATATGCCAGGCTGCTACTTGGAAAGCGGTACACACTTTACAAGCATTACTCCCTGGATGTCCAGGCCAGGAGAGATGCTCGGTTTGGCACAGCTGTTCTTCAGAGCCTATTCCTAAGTAGGTTCTGCCCTCCTCCATGGAGGTACTGCTGTGTAGTCTGCTACTGTCATAATATAGCAAGACTTCATGTTGTTTGAAGAAAAATTACTCACCTTAGTAATGTTGTTTCTTCTAATGGAGTCTTGCTATATTATGACCTCCCCAGCCTGCCCTCTCAGAACTTCTACTTGGGTGGGTGCGGGCAACATAGTGTGGGCACTATTTTATGCCCTTTTAGCGTTTCTCCCTTTTGGGAGTTTGGGGTGTGTGTGTTTTATTATACTGTTGTTTTATTCTCATGTTGTTAGAATTGTGTTAGTAGTTCTGGTCCCTGACTTGAGTCTTGGGTGTTGGGACCAGCAATGGTTGTTAATATTTAGGTAGCCATTTGGCTAGTGTAGGTTACAGCTTCCACAGACCTTAGTGAGTTTTTGCTCGTAAAGATCTGACAGTTCAGGTTTGAAATTACACAGATAGAGCTGCTTCTTAGAGCTCGTGCTCAAAGTTCTATTTTGGAATGGTATTAACCATTTCACCTCCGAGCAGTTCTAGTGGTGGGACAAACTGCTACTGTCATAATATAGCAAGACTCCATTAGAAGAAACAACATTACTAAGGTGAGTAATTTTTCTTGCAGACCTAGAAAGCGTTAGGTTTGATAAACTAAAAAAGCCTCATGCTGTGCAGCGTAGAAGGCATAAAGACAAGTACAGTTGCAGGTATGCTAATATTTTTCTTAATCATAGCTGAAACTAGCCTTTTGTAAAAACATTTTTCATTGCACTGCTGCTTTAAGATTGTTTACTGAAACTTTTTCTTGTGACAGCTTGCAAAAAAATGTATCACACTGCTAGATACCTATAACACGATCCCCACAATGTCTTCTTGAATTTCATTAGAATTTAAGTGACCTTGCTAACATTAAAACATTATTTAGAGCTTTTTGTCATCAATTTTGCATTACTGTTCTTTTTAGATAGCATTCAAAATGGGGACTCTAGCAGGCCCAGTAATGCAGCAATAGTGCTTCTGTCTTCTACTTCAGAGACCCAGGTTCGGAATGCACTCGGTTCCCCTGGGGGCCAGCCAGGGAGGGATGATCAGTCTCCCTTAGACAGTTCTCCTTCCTTGGGTGGGGGCATGGTGTCCCACTGCTAGACTGTCACCTGGTGGAGAGCAGTTGGCAGCACTGCAGGAGCACAGAGAAGGGAGGCAGGCAGCTTTTGGATACTAGGCATTCGTTTGCTGCTGCTCATGCCCACATAATTGCATGCCAGAACCCTTAGGGATAAAACAAGCTGGAGGAAAAAAACCCTAGTCCACCATTGTCAATGAAGGGGTTAGGAGGGTGCTGTCAGGTGAGGTGGGGTTGAAAAAACACTGCATTAAAAAAAAAACAGTGATCCTATGCAACTACCTGTGAATGACTTAGACTGTTTAGGAACATAGAAGCATAAATGATGACGGCAGAAAAAGACCAACAGTCCATTTATCCTGCCCATGTTATCCTATCATACCCTGGGACGTCTTTGCTTGCCCTATTCTCCCTGTTGCTCTCTGTGTTTCTACAGTACCTGTCTTGTTCCTGTAAGTCACTACTGTACCCTTGGCTCTATCAAGCCATGCTGGAACCGGTTATGGTTTTGGCATCCAGTACCTCTGCCAGCAGACCAGTTCATGGTTCAACCACTGCTTCTGTGAAATAATTCTTCCTTGCATTCTTTTTAAATCTTTCTCCCATTAACCTCCACTAGTGATCCCATGACCTAGCTTCTGTGTTCCTGGTAAATGGTTCTTCACAGTTCACCTTATGAATTCTAAACCTTGCTTGCCTTTGTGATGTTTATTTTATTTATTTATTTAATGGTATTGGAATTGCAAACCTTTGCGTCAAGGACTCATTTACAAAGGCTCCTCATCATGGTACAGAGACAGGTAAACATACAATCACAGGTACAGTGTGGTCACAGTAAAGACATAAAGGAGATATAAGGTTCCTATACAAGCATGTACACAATGGTCAGGTATGAGCGAAAAGTAAAGCTTTAGGCAGGATCTATACAATGTGGTAGCTAATTGTCATTGCTTATAACAACAAAAGCATGCAATTAGTTTACTTAAAATAAAGTGTAAGTTCCCCTTACTAAGACTTTGGGCTTCACAACCCACTACCCTAGGGCAGCGATAGCCACTCTGTGCAAAAATAACATTTTTAAAATGCTCTGTAAGGTTTGGGAAGGATCGTAACTCTGGCTGAGCTGCCAGCCAGCGATCCTTCCACTTCCTAGTCTGCCGCTCCACCTCCGCTCCTCCGTGTCATGACGTTTAGCCAGGGAAGTGCAGGGGCAACCTATACAAGTATATGGGGCTCATTTTCTGAACGATTTTACACACTTTAGACTGCCTGTTCAGAAAAATGAAAGCCACCGCTGACTAATAAGGTTCCTATTAGGCGGTGGTGGCTTTCATTTCTAATAGGCCAATCTAAAGTGTATTAATCATTCGAAAAATTAGCCCCACTGTAATAAGACGCCTCGCTTCCCTGACTAAATGTCATGATGTGGAGGAGCACAGGAGTGAGCGGGCGACCAGAAGTAGGAAGGATTGACTGGCTGGCATCTCAGCCAGAGTTACAATCCCTTCCCAAACCTTACAGAGCATTTTAAAATTTTACTGTTGGCCAGAGGCTATCGCTGCCTATGGGTACTAGGCTGTGAAGCCCACAATGTAATCTTGCAATTTTACTTTAATCAGCTAGAGGAAGAGTAAGGTGCTGAGACAATTTTAGAGGCTCCCAGTGAGATGGGGTTGTCTGAGCTATGCAAAGTTACAGCAGCGGGTGATGACCAGATGGTGCCTAAGGGCTGTGTTGAAGGGCCCAATCCTTTGTTCTGAGAGATACTGGAGAGAGGAGTTGATCCAGGATGGGGCTTGGCAGAAAAATGACCGTTTGCCTTCATGACATAGGTTATTTTGTTTCTTTTACCACCATTAAGTCAGTTTGGACAAAACTGGTATATACATACCTGAGAAAGCAACTCTGTAGTTCAGCATGTACTTTCATAAGCGTGTTCAAACAACATGAAGTCTTGCTGTATTCTGACAAACTGCAGTTAGCTCCAGCCTTTAAACTGCCCAGAGAACATAGGGTTCGCATAGGAGAACACATAGAGCGTTGAGCTCGAGCTCGGTTGAATTCTCTGTCTGCAGCCCTTTGAAACCCAACTGTCAGATTCTTTACTGCGCCTCACTGAACAGTCGCTCGAGATTTCTCCTTCAGCTCGGTTCAAAAGTCGGTTAAAGTGTCGGTTTTAAACCGAAATTATTCGAATGTATTCCGCATCATCGCTCAGGCTCTGTCTGTGGTACCGTGAGTACTAGATAGTTGTTTCTGATTATTGTGTGGAAATTGTAAGTTTGTTCAATCGGTTCGGCTGAACCGATCCTTTATATTGATTTTTGTACTTTACTTTGTGTGTGGTTACCCATCCTTATCGGTTCTAAAAAGCGTATTTTAAGCGTTTTTTTCCAATACCTGTGACATGGTTAGGAACCGAAAAGGGAGTCTTGCCTGGCGGTTGCCAAAAAGGGTAAATTTGGGTAGGTTGGCCATGTCTGAGAAACCCAAGAAAAAATACGGGCCCACTGGGTTTCAACACTGCAGTGAGTGTGGAGAGGTCTTTGCTAAGGCCGATCCCACACCACCTGTGTTTATTGTCTGGAGTTTGAACATCTTGATACAGACTGCCAAATTTCAAACATTTTCCTAAGTCTACCCTGGAAAAGAGATTAGATAGACTTAGAGAAATGGAGGCGAGAGTCCGCTGACCGGATGGCCAGCCTGGTTCAGTTCGACCAAACCAGAAGGAGTGCCCTCTGACCAGGCGATACTTCTTCGGGCAAGGAGAGCCGATCCTGAAGGATCAGTTCCTACAAAATGAAAAGAAAAGGAAAGGAAAGGCAAATCAGCTGGTTCGGATCCAGAGGTTCATGTTCCGACCGCTGATGAGATTGCCCAAGTGATTCGGATTGTTGAATCACTCCACCGGTTCCTACGATCCGGCTCCCTTGGATAGGAGCTCAGTTTGGTCGGTTACACGGTTCAGGAATATGCCCTTGTGCCTATTGAACTGGACATCTCCCCAGACAGACCTTCTGGTGTTTCCCTCCTAGGCTCTCTGGAGTCCCTCCCACTATTTGTTTTACAGTAAAGTGGCTGAAACTCTTCAGCTTCCTACGGAGGAAGCTACAGAGGATCAAGAGGAGCCTGATTTTGTAGAGATGATGGACATCTCAGAGTCCAGGAGGCTGTCTATTCCTTTGCATAAATCTTATGGGAAACAGACTCAAAACATTTTAAGTCTCCTAATTCTGTACCTCCTGTTGATAGAAGAATGGATAAGAGGTACACCTTATCAAGCTCAGATACAGAGTTTTATACTAACAATGCAGCCATGTTGGGGTCGTGCAGGCTGCAGCCTGTGACAGAGCTAATGTCCCTTGGCTACACACCCCAGATAAAGACTCCAGGAGGATGGATGCCTTAGCAAAAAGCAATACATGGCATCCTCTTTGGGACTCAGGCAGGCTAATTATATGGCCTATACAGCCAGGTACCAGAAGTCCTGGTGGGACACTCTACTGGCACTGGCTAAAGAGGCCTCCCCCAGCTGGCCAAGGAGCTGGAGGAGGTGGTTGCGGATGGGATTGAGGCATCTAAAGTACAGTTCCATGCTGCTGTGGACTCCAATGATGTGTCATCAAGAGTCATGGCTACATCTGTGGCTCTTCGGAGAATGGCTTGGCTCAGATCTACTAGCCTCTCACAGGACACTCAGGCTAAGGCCATGGATTTCCCTGTGGAAGGTAATTCTCTGTTTGGGGAGCAGACAGAGAATTACATGAAGAAAGATGCAGGAGTATAGGACCACTTATAAGAGTGCACAGGCCAAGAAGAGCCAGGCAACTCCTCAAGGCAGCATTCTAGGGGCAGGGCAGGCCTTTTCATAGGCTTCTCTACCTAGCACAGGCCTCTTCTCCTTTTCACAGAGGGTTCTTCAGAGGGAGAGGCAGAAGGGGATGAGCAGGGCTGCATCCACTCCTCAGCCTAAGGCCCCTGCCAAGCAAACACCCTGATGGGTCTGCCGGTTGACTCTCCTATCCCTGTAGGGGCAGGCAGCTTACTTCGTCCAGGACTGGTGTCTGTTACCTAGACAAGTGGGTCCTGGAGTAGTAAGCCAGGGACTGATTCTCAGCTTCAAAAATTTCCGAGTTGAAGCCAAATCTTTTCCACCTGCAAGTCTCTCGAAACCCTTGCCTTAGAGGCAGAGGTTTCATCTCTTCTGGACCTAGGAGCCATAGAGAGGTTCCTACCCTATACTGGAGCAAGGTCTGTACTCCAGGTACTTCCTTACCCCAAAAAGACGGAGTGGCAACCCATCCTAGATCTAAGATACCTGAACAAACATCTTTTAAACCCAAGGTTCAAGATGGTGACTCTGGGAATAATTCTTCCCTCTCTAAGACCAGGGGACTGGCTAGCCTCCCTGGACCTCAAAGATGCCTACTTTCACATCCTCATCAGGTGCTCCCACAGAAAGTACCTCAGGTTCAAGTTGCCCTCAGGCCATTATCAGTTCAAAGCAATGCCCTTTGGCCTAACATCAGCCCCAAGGGTTTTCACAGAGTGCTTGGCAGTGGTAGTGGCCTTTTAAGAAGCAGAAGATTTCCATCTTTCCATATCTGGACGACTGGCTCATAGTGGGTCAGTCTGCAGACCAAGTCAAGTCAGACCTGCAAGTGACCAGCAAGTGCTATCTTCCTGGGTTCCTTCTCAACCTCCCCAAGTCGGTCCTCGAACCAGTGCAGCTTCTTACCTTTATAGGGACAGAGCTAGATACTGTCAAAGCAGAGCCTTTCTTCCCTGGAAAGGGCAAGAGTTCTTGTGGAGCTGGCTTCTTCCTTCAGCCTTCAAGTGTCCCAACCAGCAAGGCACTTCCTTCAGCTCTTGGGCCACGTGGCAGCTTCTACAGCAGTGGTCCAAGGGCAAGATTTCAGATGAGGGACATTCAGTTCCATCTGAGGGCCTTTGGTCCCAAAGAAGGACCCTCTTACCAAACTGATTCCAGTGACTCAGACACTGATCCAAGCCCTTCAGTGGTGGCAGGGATCAGGACAATTTAAGGCAAGGGGTCCCATTTGTCACTCAGTCTCATTCGGTGGTCCTTACCATGGATGCTTCCCTTTTGGGATGGGGAGCTCATCTGGGAACTCTCACAGCCCAGGGCTGTGGTCCCCTCAGGAGTCTCTTCTTCATATCAATCTCCTGGAACTCAGGGCAGTTTTCTGGCCCTGCAAACTTTCTCTCAGTCTGTGCAGAACAAGGTGGTTCAGGTCAGAACAGACAACACCACCACCATGTGGTACATCAACAAGCAGGGAGGCACTCGGTCTATGGCCTTGTGCACAGAGGCCATGAAATTGTGGTTCCTGGCTGATTCCCTGCAGACCTCTCTGATAGCATTCCACCTGCTGGGGAAGGACAATGTGCTAGCATATGCACTGAGCAGGATCTCCCAGTGCCATCACAGATGGTCCCTGGACCCCTTAGTGTTGAAAGTAATTTTCTCAAGGTGGGACACTCCAGAGATAGATCTCTTTGCAGCCCCAGACAATCATCAACTTCCTCTGCTTTGTTGCAGACTCCCAGTCTTGGGTTCAGTCCTCTGGATGCTCTGATTTTGAACTGGAAGGGAAATTTCTGTATGCCTTCCTCCCTTTCCTCTACTGGTCAAAGTTCTAGTCAAGATAAGGTCACAACCTTGCAAAGTGATTCTGATTGGTCCAGACTGGGCCAGACAGCCTTGGTACCCTCTGTTGCTGTCTCTAGCAGTCCATCTTCCCTGTCTCTTCCAGGAATTACAACCTGTTAACCTCCTCTCAGGGGAGAATTTGGTACCCCAATCTTGGTCTCTCAATATCAAGGCATGGCTCTTGAAGAGTTAGAGTATGCAGATTTGCATCTGTCTCAGTGGGGTCTGGATATTTTCAAAGCTTCTCGAAAGCCCTCCACCAGAAAGACTTATAACTCCAAATGGAAAAGATTCAGCATTTGGTGTTCCAAAACATATTTCTCCAGACACTGCTGAATTGCCTACAGTTTTGGATTATATGGTCCATCTTAATGGCCTAGGCCTCAGACCAGCTACTCTCAAGGTACCCTTGTCAGCTGTTTCTGCTTTTCTGTCAGTGGGAAGTCTTCTCACTATCTTCTCATCCTGTGTTCTGTAAATTTTTCAAGGGATTGCTTCATACCAACCCTCCTTTAGGGATCCTGCCCCTGCCTGGGACTTAAATGTTTGCATTGCTCAACTTATGCAACCTCCTTTTGAGCCTATGTCCTCAGCAGAGCTTAAGTACTTGACTTGGAAAACTGTGTTTTGGTAGCCATTACCTCTGCCAGACATATCAGTGAACTGTAAGCCCTGTCAGTGGATCCTGATTTTATCTCCTTCCATAGGGATAAAGTGGTCTTTAGAACCAATAGGAGGTTCTTGCCCAAAGTGGTCTCAGACTTCCATTTGAATCAGTCTGTCTCTTCCTGTCTTCTTCACTGATCATTTCCTCCTCAGGAGAGAGAGGCTACACAATTTAGATGTTAAAAGAGCCCTTAGCTACTACATAGAGCGTACCAAGGGTCACAGGTTTGATTCCCTCCAGTTGTTCCTCACTTATGGGGCAGTGGAAAGGGCAAACCTGCCACCAAGAGAACTATTGCCTGGTGGATTGTGTCTTGTATACAATTCTGCTATGAGAAACTGGGAAGATTCCACCCTCCAGCCTGAGGGCTCACTCTACAGGAGGTATCAGCTGCTTCCCTGGCTGTAGCCAGGGATATCCCTGTTAGAAATTTGTCAAGCAGCCACCTGGAAAACAGTCCATACCTTTACCAAGCATTACTCTCTGGATATCCAGGCTAGGAGTGATGCTCAGTTTAGCACAGCAGTACTTCAGAGACTGTTCCCAAAGTAGGTTCTCTCCCTCCTCCATGGAGGTACTGCTTAGTAGTCTGCAGTTTGTCAGAATACAGCAAGACTTCATGTTGTTTGAAGAAAGATTACTCACCTTAGTAAATGTGTTTCTTCTAAGGAGTCTTGCTGTATTCTGACCTCCTGCCTCCCCTCTCAGAACCTGTTTTTGGGAAGTGGGTGGGCAGGCAGTCTTCACACCCAGAGGTGCTTCTTGCACACCCTCCTTTTTTTGGGTGTTTTGTTGTATTGTTATCCTTATTTTGGATTGGTTTTGGTTTTGGGTTTCCTGACTTGAGTCTTCCTTGGGAATGCAAAACTCTCTGTTGCCAGTTAGCTAGTTTAAAATTTTACAATTTCCACATAGTATAGTTACTGAGTTTTGCTTGTAAGAATCTGATGGTTGGATTTCAAAGGGCTGCAGACAGAGATCTCAACCCGAGCTCGAGCTCAATGTTCTATGCACTGCATAGAAATTTAACCCTATGTTCTCTCGGGGCAGTTTAAAGGCTGGAGCTAACTGCAGTTTGTCAGAATACAGCAAGACTCCATTAGAAGAAACACAATTACTAAGGTGAGTAATTTTTCTTACAGCTATTACAGTTTAAATAGATGTTGTTTTTCCATTTTCAGTTTTCCTTTACAGTGTTTATAGTACATCTTGGTAGTCTATCCAAAAGTTGGTATATTAAAAACAAAACAAAAATTGCCTGTCCTTAACCAACCTCATACAGTTGTGCCATTCCTAGTGCCCACCATGACAACAGACTAATGTCACAAAACAAACAGCAATTGTGAGGTCCATCGGGGACATTTAGATGTTTTGAAAGACTCAGTGAAAATATGTACTGCAGTAGCTAAAATAATGAGGAGAGCAGCTCAAGAAGAAATTAAAAGAACTGGAAAACACTCAAGTTAAATATCATTTTGAAAATCTAATCGTGTTAGACTTTTATTTGGTAAACAGATGTTCAGTAACAAGGCCATGTGTATAATACACAGACCAAGTGAATAGAGTTTGTCAGACTTGGCCTTTCTACTACTGTATTTATGGCTGGCATTCAATTTGTGGCAAAAATAATTACTTTGCATTCTGTAAATACATGCAGGTTTGGAAAGACTTTTGGTGAGAGCATATGGTAGCATGCGCTATTTCAGATTCGTTGGAGGAGCCAATATGTCATATAATGGGTCAGGAGCACTTTCATTGTTTCATACAAAACCGATCTCTTACATTTCTCAATGTTTCATGAAAATTAGCTTCATTCAAGTCTGAGGAAGCATCGAGGTAGGATAGTGGTTTTGGCACTGCATGCAAGATTAATTAAGTATCTCAGATAACAAGTGGACGTGCTGTTCCTTCCATTGTTTACATACAACTGGTGTATGGGTAGTTCTTTGGATGTGATGCATGGCTTATATTGAATAATAATGTTTGACATATGTAATTTGTTTCTTCCACCTCGTGAGCAACATGTTGTGAGAGTGTCTGGATTTAGCCTTGTTAGGAAATGTTTCACAAATACTTTAAAAATACTTGTCTGTGTACTATATGCTTGTGAGCTTTGGTTCCAAACACCATAAATACAATGATATAAAATGTTACCAAACAGTTGTATGTTGTAGAGCTGGGAAACACAGGTGACATGCACATTGTCAGAACTCTGCTGCTGTGTGCTGTCGCCTGCAAACAGTATTCATGTGCAAGCCTCAGAATCCCACTCTGGGCTCTGCTAGGTATCAGTCATGACTTTAAGGTGATGGGCGTGGCTTCTGGAAGGGCATGGTCTGCCAAGTGTTCCCACACCTTTCTGGCTGTCCAAGGAGTGGCAATGGCTATGAAGGCAGTCACTTGCTTGCTCTCCTGGCCAGAATGAGGGTGCTGCTATGGGGCCTCAATTGTCGAAGCAGGGTATAGCGAAGAAAGGAAATATCTGGACATTGTGTACCTGGGTCGCTGTAGATGTTAGCTACTACCCCTGCCTTGTAGGGACAAACAAGGAGCTGAGGGGCCTGGGTTCTGATTTTCCTGTTTGGGGGCTTTGAATCCAGGTATTTTAAGTTTAGCATGGTGCCTCCACCAAGAGCAAAATTTAAGTGGGCCTGGTGTCAGAGTGGTACAACCTCTGGGTTGCAGTACCTCCCCACCTCCCCACAGTGCCCCCCACATGTAAAATCACAGTGCAACCTTAAATTCAACAAATCTGTAATTAGTGACTTCCACTAGCAATGTGCTCACAAAATACAAACTGTAAATATCGACAAAATATTTATTGGGGAATCCACAAGGGATGGGGAATGCAAAGCAAAACTGGTTTTAAACGAATCTTGTGAACTGCATGTGCAGGGCTGAAATTAAGTGCCTGACTAGGCTCAGCCAGTAAAGACTTTAAACCAGTAACACTTCAACCCCTGCAAGACAATACAGTATCAGTTAAACTGTAAATATTTTGTATTAACCAACACACCTGTATTGAGGGCACTAGCCACTGGTACCAGTTACCCTTAAACCTTAAAGGAGTGACCAGTGCTTCACTGGATACCCAGATGTAGGAACGATGCAGGCCCAGTGATGATGCAGCTGGTTGGCTGGTGGTGGTGCACTTTAAAATAAAACTAGTTATGCCCAGACCCCACAGGACATGCAATTACATAAATGGCAGAAACTTCAAATGAGGTATTTTTAACTCCTGGCCCATCATTAGCCAGATCTGTGGATTTTAGGACAAAACTTTGTACAAACATCCCCAGTTGCAGGAGCAAACCCTGAAAGTACTCACGGTTGTGGTGTACCATCTTCCCTGTCATCTGGGCGCCTCTTCTCCATTCTGCAGGTGCAGGTCCTCCCCAGGCTGATGGTTCAGTTGGTGCAGTTGGGGGGGCAGCGCAAGATGTTCCAGGTCTTAGGTGCCTCTGGAAGGAAATGGGTTCTCTGCATCCGCAGTAGTGAGGACCTCTCAGAGTCTTCCTCCTCTGCAGTGCAGACCAGTCTAAGGAGCAGGGCCACATGCTTCACAGCCATGTCCAGGCTTCAAAAGCTAGTGCGGAGCGTTAGCTAGTATCTGGCAGTAGCACTGCCTGGCCTTCTCCCAGACTGTCTGCTGGACTGATGCAGACAGCAGTCATTCTCCCAGCAGGTTGTTGGTATCAGATGCTGAGAACCTTAACCTCTGATTGGCTGCTGCAAGGTCAGGGGTCAACAAGATGGTGGCGTCCTTGAAGAAACAGTTGCTTTATGTACTTTTACTTGGCTCCTACCCTGCTTTTGATTTTACCTCTCTCCTTGGTTGACAGCGAGCAGTCTCTGTGCGGCTGGCGACTGTGCTGTCTTGAAAGGTACAGAGGTGTCAAACTCATGGATTGTCCTCTTTTAAACAACATGAAGTCTTGCTGTATTCTGACATATGCAGTGATCCCAACCTTTAAACTGCCCTGGAGAACAAAGAGTTAACTTTCTATACAGAGCATAGAGTGCTGAACTCGAGCTCGGTTGGAGTCTCTGTCTGGAGTGTTTCAAACTCAAACCGTCAGATTCTTTACTCCGCCTCACTGAGGCGGTCGCTCGGAGATTTTTCCTTCAGCTCGGTTTGAAAGTCGGTTAAAGTTTCAGTTTTCGCCGGTTTTAAACCGAAAAAGTTATCCGTATAGTCGGTTCAGTCTCTGTCTATGGTGCCGTGAGCACTAGATAGGAATTGTTCTGTTGTTTCTGTGTGGAACTTGTAAAGTATGGGTCGAGTTCACCTGAACTGACCATTTGATAGTGAAATCTTGTGTTTTACTTAGTGTGTGGTTACGGTTCTAAAAAACTTGTTTTAGTACAGTTTTTCCCCAATACCCGTGACACGTTAGGAACCGGTAAGGAGTCTTGCCTGGCGGTTGCCATAAAAAGGGTAAGTTGGTTAGGTTGGCCATGTCTGAGAAACCCAAGAAAAAACGGGCCCACTGGTTTCAACACTGCGGTGAGTGTGGGGAGGTCTTTGCTAAGGCCGATCCCCACCACCTGTGTTTATTATCTGGGGTTTGATCACCTCGATTCAGACAGCCAAATGTGTAAAAATTTTCCCAAATCTACCTTTGAGAAAATTTGGTAGACTGAGGAAAAGGAGGCTGAGAAGTCCGCTGACCGGATGGCAGCCCGGTTCGGTTCGACCGAACCAGGAAGAGTGCCCTCTGACCAGGCGATGATACTTCTTTGGGCAAAAGGAGAGCGATTCCGAGGGATCTGTTCCGACAAAGAAAGCGCAAAGAAAAATCGTCCTGTTTGGATCCAGAGGTTCATGTTCCGACCGCCGAAGAGATAGCCAGAGCGATTCGGATTGTGGAATCGCTAGCCAGTTCCTACCGATCCGGCACCTTCTGGCAGGGGTTTAGTTCAGTTGGTTTCCCGGTTCAAGATTATACCCTTGAAGATTTTTATGAACCAGAGTTTGAAGAGGAAGGGAATTTGAGGATGATGATGGTGAAAGTGAGGGTCTGGGTGTGCCTGTGGAACGGACATCTCCCCAGACAGACCTTCAGGTGTTCCCTCCTAGGCTTTCTGAGTCCCTTCTCAATTTATGTTCTACAGAAAGGTGGCTGAAACCTCCAGCTTCCTATGGAGGAGGCATTGGAGGATCAAGAGGAGCCTGAATATGTAGAAATGATGGACATCCCAGAGTCCAGGAGACTGTCTATTCCCTCCACAAATCCTTTGTGAAGCAGACACAAAACTTCTAAAGTCTCCTAACACTATACCTCTTATGGATAGAAGAATGGACAAGAGGTATACACTTTCAGGCTCAGGCATGGAGTTCTTATACCAGCAATGCAGCCATGTTGGGGTAGTGCAGGCTGCTGCCTGTGACAAGGCAAATATTCCTTGGCTTCACCC
Organism: Neoceratodus forsteri; assembly: GCA_016271365.2. Classification (NCBI taxonomy): domain Eukaryota; kingdom Metazoa; phylum Chordata; order Ceratodontiformes; family Ceratodontidae; genus Neoceratodus; species Neoceratodus forsteri. Next base: position 567,538,164 of record CM057453.1, read on the forward strand.
CCAAGACAAGGACTCCAGGAAGATTGATGCCATGGCAAAGAAACAGTACATAGATACATAGACAGTGTGTGCAGATAAGGGCCTATGGCCCACCCAGTCTGCCCATTTGAGCTTGTAAGTTCAGTTTGTTTTCCTAGAAGTCTGTTTCCCTTACCCTGACCTCTAGAATTCCTTTATGTCTATCCCATGCATTCTTAAATCCGTGATTGTTTCAGCCCCACCACTTCCTCTGGCAGGGTGTTCCACTTGTCCACCACCCGTTCTGTGAAGAAATTCTTTCTCATATTTCCTCTGAATCGTCCTCCTCCAACTTCATCCCATGCCCTCTAGTCCTGGAACATCTTTTTCGCTTAAAAATAGTGTTTTCCTGCACCCTGTTCCTCCCTGTAAGATACTTGTATGTCTCTATCATATCCTCTCTCTCCCTCCTCTCCTCCAGGGAGTACATGTTCAGTTCCTTCAACCTGTCTTCATAGGACTTGTGATGCAATCCATGCACCATCTTTGTTGCCCTCCTCTGAACCTTCTCTACCCTGTCTATGTCCTTACGTAGGTATGGTCTCCAGAACTGTACACTGTACTCCAGGTGGGGCCTCACTAGTGTCTTGTATATAGCGGAATTATGACCTCCCTTTTCCTGCTGGTGATGCCCTGCTATACATCCCAGCATCCTATTTGCTTTACACTGCTGCCTTGTCACACTGTTTCCCTACCTTGAGGTCATCAGAGATGACAACCCCAAGATCCTTTCCTGCTTGGTGCATGCTGTATCCTCACCCCCAACTGATCTATTGTGCCAGGGTTTTTGCCCCATATGCATTATCTTGCACTTCTTTGCATTGAATTTCAACTGCCAAACCCTGACCATTCTTCAAGTTTCTGCAGGTCACTTCTCATTCTGTCTACACCCTCTGGTGTGTCTACTCTGTTACAGAGCTTTGTGTCATCAGCGAACAGTGAAAGTTTGCCTTCTAGATCCTGTGCAATGTCACTGATGAAGATGTTGAATAGGACCAGTCCCAGCACTGATCCCTGTGGTACCCACTGGTCACTCTTCCCTCTGTGGAGTGACAGCCATTTACCACCACCCTCTGTGTCCTGCCACCCAGCCAGTTACCTACCCACCACACTACTGTCCTGCCCACACCCATATTCCCAGTTTGTGTAATAGTCTTCTATGTGGCACAGTGTCAAGGCCTTGCTGAAGTCCAGATAGGCCATGTCCACTGCCCTCCCTGATCCACCTCCCTAGTCACCCAGTCAAAAATTCAATGAGGTTGGTCTGACATGACCTCCCCTGGTGAAACCATGCTGCCTTGGGTCCTGTAGTCCATTGACAACCAGATGTTCCACCAATCTCTCCTTCAGTAGTGCTTCCATGATCTTCCCCACTACCGAGGTGAGGCTGACTGGTCTGTAGTTCCCTGCTTCCTCTTTGTTCCCACTTTTGTATAAAGGGACTACATCTGCTGTCCTCCAGTCTTTGGGTACCTCCCTGTTTCCAGTGATCGGCTAAACAGGATAGCCAGAGGTTCAGCCACCACCTCTCTTAGTTCTTTAAGGACCCTGGGGTGCACCCGTCTGGCCCCATTGCTTTATCAACTCTTATTACTTCCAGTTCCTTCAGGACCCTTTCTCGTAAAGGGACTTGTGTCCATTTCTGCACCATTCTCACTCCTTGTACTCCTTCAGACCCATTACCCCTCTTCCTCAGTAAAGACTGAGCAGAAATACCTGTTCAATATGTCAGCTTTACTGTTGTCATCCTCCACCAGCTCCATCCTCCCCTTCAGTCTCACTATCCCTCCCTTTGTCTTTCTTTTTCACGTATGTACCTGTAACGGTTTTGTCCCCTTTACCCACTGATTTTGCAATGTGTTCTTCTGTCTGAGCTTTGGCTTCCTTACTGACTTCCCTGCCTCCCTTTGCTTCTCCTGGTACTTCTCCCTATCCCCTTCTGCCTGTGTCTTTTGTATTGCCTGAATGCAATCTTTTTGGCTTTCACTTTCTTTGCTACCTCTTTGGAAAACCATAATGGTCTCCTCTTCCTTTTCCTCTTGCTAACCTGCTTAATGCATAATTCTGTTGTTCTTATAATCCCATTTTAAATACTGCCCACTGTTCCTCAACCCCTGATTCCTGTCCCATTCCCTTAATGCCTCTTTCAAGTATCTCCCATTTTCCCAAAGTCTGCCCCCTAAAATCCAGGATACGTGTTTTTGTGTGGTTTGGTTCTGCTCTTTCTGTGATTTCAAACCACAATGACTGGTGGTCATTGTTACCCAGGTGCTCCCCACTGTTACCCCCATCACACTGTCCCTGTTTGTGAGCACAAGGTCCAGTATTGCCTTCTGCCGAGTTGGTTCCATGACCAGTTGCTTGAGGAAGGCACCCTGAAGGAGTCCAGGATAAATCTGCTCCTAGTTGATGCTGCTGCTGGGATGCTCCAGTCCACGTCTGGAATATGAAGTCTCCAACCAGTACTACCTCACCCTTGTCTGCCATCCTTTGGATGGCTAGCATCAACTCCCTATCTGTTTCTTCCTCCTGGGCTGGTGGTCTATAGACACACCTGTGCGGATGGCTGTCCCATTTTCCTTTCCAGCTTAACCCACAGTATCTCTCCCCATTTTGTTCCTCCTGGATCTCTGTGGCCCTTATGTCATTTTTCACATACAGTGCCACTCCTCCTCCCTTCCTGCCTGCTCTGTCTCTTCTGAATATGTTGTAGCCTGGTATGGCCATCTCCCAGTCATGGTTATCATTGCACCAGGTTTCAGTGATGGCCACAATGTCCAGGTCTGACTGTACCATTACAGCCTCCAGATCTTCCATCTTGTTGCTAAGGCTCCTGGCATTGGCACACATGGCTTTCCATGATTTGACCTCCTAGACTGCTTCACTGTTCTACTCCTGCCCCTTCCTTGGTTGTCATTTATCCCTGGTTCTCCTTGCTGTCTGCCTTCTGCTGAATTTTGCCCTTTCTGCTTACCCACCTCTTGGGCACTAATCTCCATCTTTTGCACACTACTTTGCAGAGATAGCCACTCCTCTGGTTCACTGGTTCCACTGCTAGCTGTGGGGGCTGAGCAAGTAGGTACCCTCCTTGCTGGCCTGCCACCCCTTTGCTAGTTTAAATGCTTGTCAATGTAGCATTTAAACTTATCATTGAGTGCTTAGATTCCCTCCAGGATGGATACAGGCCGTCAGGCTTGAACAAACCTCCATCCCTCCAGGTGGGTCCCCAGTCACCAATGAATCCAAACCCTTCCTCACAGCACCAGTTCTTCAACCATGAGTTAAAGTTCCTGGTGCATGCCTCCTGCTCTCCTTGCCTCTCACAGGTAGTACTTCTGAGAAAGTGACAGAAGTAGCTACTTGTGAGACCTCCCAGTTTCCTAAACTCTTCCTGAACTTCCTTTGGCTCCCCATTTGCCAAGTCATTAGTACCCAGGTGGATAATGACATCCAGCTCACCCTCCCATCTTGCCTTCCCAGTGAGCCCCAGTATCTTCCTTCCATCCCTCCATGCCGTGGCACCTGGTAGGCACCTCACCTCCTGTCCTCCCCTCCTGTGTTCCTAGCTGGATCCTCTTATGATGGAGTCCCTCACCGAATTACTTCCTCCTCCTCTGGGGTCCACTGCTTTCCCGCTGAGGTCACCTCCTTGGCCAACCTCCACATCCTTTCCTTCCACTTCTCTGGTACCTCTATTTTGGTTGTCCTCGTTTGCCAGTGTGGCATAGGAGTTGTTAGGTGGAATAGGATCTGGGATGTGCCTCTGCCTGACTGCTCTAACCCTCCCTGAGCCCACTGTCATCCAAGTGCTCCTCATTCTCGGCATCCTTTGAGGGCAGCTGCATTGGACTGGGTGGTCCCTGGATAGGGGTGATGGTACTCCTGACCCAGTTTACTTCCGCTCTTGAGTCTGGCTACCTCATCCCGTAGTCCAGAGAGATGTACATGGCATCTTCCTTGGGACTCAGGCAGGCGAATTATAGGCCTACAGCCAGGTACCAGAAGTCCAGGTGGGACACTGTACTGGCACTGGCTAAACAGGCTTCCCCAGCTGGCCAAGGAGCTGGAGGAGGTGGCTGCAGATGGGATTGAGGCATCAAAGTACAGTTTCATGCTGCTGTGGACTCCAATGATGTGTCATCAAGAGTCATGGCTACATATGTGGCTCTTGAGATAGCTTGGCTCAGATGTACTAGCCTCTCACAGGATACCCAGGCTAAGGCCATGGATTTTCCTTAGTGGGTAATTCTCTGTTTGGGGAGCAGACAGAGAATTATATGAAGAAAATGGATGAGTATGGATGAGGAGCACGTATAGGAGTGCTCAGGCCAAGAAAGGCAAGCAACTCCTCAAGGCAGCAGTCTAGGGGCAGGGGCATGGGCAGGCCTTTCACAGGCCTTTTACAAGCACAGGCCTCTTCTCCCTTTTCTCAGAGGGGTTCTTCAGAGGAGAGGCAGAAGAGGGATGATCAGGGCTGCATCCACCTCTCAGCCTAAGGCCTCTGCCAAGCAGACACCCTGATGGGTCTGCCGGGTCGACTCTCCTATTCCAGTAGGAGGCAGCCTGGCTTACTTTGTCCAGGACTGGATGTCTGTTACCTCAGACAAATGGGTCCTGGAAGTAGTAAGCCAGGGACTGGTTCTCAGCTTCAAAACATTTCGAAGATGAGAGAACCAGATCCTTCCACCTGCAGGTCTCTCAGAAACCCTTGCTCTAGAGGCAGAGGTTTCATCTCTTCTGGCCTTATGCCATAGAGAGAGTTCCTACCATACTCTGGGGCAAAGGTCTGTACTCCAGGTACTTCCTTACCCAAAAAGACAGGGGTGGTGACCCATCCTAGACTTAAGATATCTGAACAAACATCTTTAAAACCAAAGTTCATGATGGTAACTCTGGGAATAATTCTTCCCTCTCTAAGGCCAGGAGACTGGCTAGCCTCCCTGGACCTCAAAGATGCCTGTTTTCACATTCCCATCAGGTGCTCACACAGAAAGTACCTCAGGTTCGAGGTTGCCCTCAGGCCACTATCAGTTTAAAGCAATGCCCTTTGGCCTAACATCAGCCCAAGGGTTTTCACAAAGTGCCTGGCAGTAGTGGTTGCTTTCCTAAGAATAAAAAGATTTCCATTTTCCATACCTGGACGACTGGCTCATTGTGGGGCAGTCCCCAGACCAAGTCAGGTCAGACCTGCAGGTGCTCACATCTCTGGGTTCTTCTCAACCTTCCCAAGTCAGTTCTCGAGCCAGTACAGCTTCTCACCTTTATAGGAGCAGAGCTGGATACTGTCAAAGCAAGAGCCTTTCTTCCCTGGAAGGGCAAGAGTTCTGATAGAACTGGCTTCTTCCTTCAGCCTTCAGGTGTGTCGGCCCACAAGGTTTTTCTCCAACTCTTGGGCCACATGAGCCTCTACAGCAATGGTCCAAGGGCAAGATTCCAGATGAGGGACATTCAGTTCCATCTGAGGACTTTTGGTCCCAGAGGGAGGATTCCCTCACCAAACTGATTCAATGGCTCGGACCTGATCCAAGCCCTTCAATGGTGGCAGGATCAGGACAACTTAAGACAAAGGGTCCCATTCTCTACTCAGTCTCATTGGTGGTCCTTACACGGATGTTTCCTCCTGGGATGGGGAGCCCATCTGGGGAGCCCCACTGCTCAAGGAGTGTGGTCCCTCAGGAATCTCTTCTCCATATCAATCTCCTGGAGCTCTGGGCAGTTTTCTCTGGCCCTGCAAGCCTTCTCTCAGTCAGTACAGAACAAGGTGGTTCAAGTCAGAACAGACAACACCACCACCATGTGGTACATCACCAAGCAAGAGGCACTCGGTCTGACCTTGTGCACAGAAGCCATGAAGTTGTGGTCCCTGGCTTACTCCTGCAGACCTCCTGATAGCAGTTCACCTTCCAGGAAAAGACAAGTGTGCTAGCAGATGCACTGAGCAGGATCTCGCAGGCCATCATGAATGGACCCTGGACCCTCTAGTACTAAAGGTGATTTTTCAAAGTGGGGCACTCCAGAGATAGATCTTTTTGCAGCCCCAGACAATCACCAACTTCCACTTTTTGTTGCAGACCCCAGCCTTGGGCTCAGTCCCCTGGATGCTCTGGTACTGAACTGGGAAGGAAATTTCTGTATGCATTCCCTCTTCCTCTTCTGTTCAAAGTTTTAGTCAAGATAAAGTCACAACCTTGCAAAGTCATTCTGATTACTGCAGATTGGGCCAGACAGCCTTGGTAACCTCTGTTGCTGTCCCTAGCAGTTCACCTCTCCCTGTCTCTTCCCAGGAATTACAACCTGTTAACCTCCTCTCAGGGAGGATTTGGTACCCCAATCTTCAGTCTCTCACTCTCAAGGCATGGCTCTTGAAGAGTTAGAGTTTGCAGATTTGCAGCTGTCTCAGGGGTTCTGGATATTCTCAAAGCCTCTAAAGCCTTCCACCAGAAAGACTTACAACTCCAAATGGAGGAGGTTCAGCATTTGGTGTTCCAAGAAGCATATTTCTCCTGATACTGCTGAGTTGCCTACAGTCCTGGATTATATGGTCCATCTTAATGGTCTGGGCCTCAGACCAGCTACCCTCAAGGTACACTTGTCAGTTGTTTCAGCTTTTCTATCAGTGGAAAGCCTTCCTCTCTAGCATCTCACCCTGTATTCTGTAATTTTTGAGGGATTGCTCCATACCAATCCTCCCTTTTGAGACCCTGCCCCTGCCTGGATTTGAACGCTTGCATTGCTCAACTTATGCAACCTCCCTTGAACACATTTCCTCAGCAGAACTTAAGTACTTGACTTGGAAAACTGTGTTTTGGTAGCCATTACCTCTGCCAGGTGTATCAGTGAGTTGCAAGCCCTGTCAGTGGAACCTGATTTTATCTCCTTTCATAGGGATAAAGTGGTCCTTAGAACCAGTAGAAGGTTCTTGCCCAGTGGTTTCAGATTTTCACCTGAACCAGTCTATGTCTCTCCCTGTTTCTTCACTGATCATTCTTCCTCAGGAGAGAGGAGGCTACACAGTTTAGATGTTAAAAGGGCCCTCAGCTACTATATAGAGCGTACCAAGGGTCACAGGTTTGACTTCCCCAGTTGTTCCTCACTAGTGGAGAAGTGGGAAAGGGCAAACCTGCCACTAAGAGAACTATTGCCAGGTGGATTGTATCTTGTATACAATTCTGCTATGAGAAACTGGGAAGATTCCTCCCTCAGGCCTGAGGGCTCACTCCACAAGAGGTACAGCTGCTTCTCTGGCTGCTGCCAGGATATTCCACTCTTAGAAATCTGTCCGGCAGCCACCTGGAAAACAGTCCATACCTTTACCAAGCATTAGTCTCTGGATATCCGGCTAGGAGTGATGCTCGGTTCAGCACAGCAGTACTTCACAGCCTATCCCCAAAGTAGGTTCTCTCCTCCTCCATGGAGGTACTGTTAGTAGTCTGCATATGTCAGAATACAGCAAGACTTCATGTTGTTTGAAGAAAAATTACTCACTTTAGTAATTGTGTTTCTTCTAATGGAGTCTTGCTGTATTCTACCTCCCTCCTCCTGCCTTCCCTCTCAGAACCTGTTTTTGGGAAGTGGGTGGGCAGGTGCAGTGTTGCACCCCAGGGGTGCTCCTTGTTACACCCTCCTCCTTCTTGTTTGGGTGTTGATTTATTACTGTTATTAGTATTAGATTGGTTTTGGTTTTGGGTTTCCTGACTTGAGTCTTCCTTTGGGAATCCAAAACTTTTACTGCCAGTTGGCTAGTAGGAATTTTACAGTTTCCACATAGAATTTTTAGTTAGTTGGCCTCGTAAGAATCTGACGGTTTGAGTTTGAAACACTCCAGACAGAGACTCCAACTGAGCTCGAGCTCAGCATTCTATGCTCTGCATAGAAAGTTAACTCTTTGTTCTCCAGGGCAGTGTAAAGTTTGGGGATCACTGCACTTGTCAGAATACAGCAAGACTCCGTTAGAAGAACACAATTACTAAGGTGATAATTTTTTTCTTCCTCCCGTCCTAGTGCCTCTGCATCCCTGATGGCTACTGGTGTCCCTGGAGCTGGAGCACACTAAGTTGAAGCTGCAGGTCATGGTGGTAAGATTTACAGTATAGCAAAGTATAGGCAGTATAGCCTAGAGGTTAGAGTAATGAGCTGTAAATGAACTTGGTACATCCAGCAGACAGACCTGGGTTTGATTCCACAACCTACACTTGTATACTGTATGACTCTGAGCAAGTCCTTAACCTCCTCAGTGCTCCCGGTCGCCCCTGAAAACAGGCACTTGTGCCTAGTGGGCCTACCCAGTTACCAAAGAATAAAATAAATAAATTTGGACAGGTGCACTGAGCACCATTTGAACATTTGAGCTGCTCTCAGGCTGCTCATTTGAGTAGGTGGCTGCTCGAACATGTGCACTCTGCCACGCGGCTCTGTAGTGATTCCACAGGTTGTGCAGGAGCCGCATGGTGGTTCAGCTGCTCACTCCTGCCTCGAGCAAAATGGAGGTATGTGCAGTGCAGGGGCAGGAAGAAAATCAGGTAAGGGCGGGGTAGCTTGGAATCGGTGTTTCCTTTACTGGGGTAGCTCCTGAATGTACTATTGTTATATGAGGCTGAATTGAGCTGCATTTTAATGTGTTTAGTATAACCACTGTCTCTTCTGGGTCATTTGTTGTTGTCCATACACATTATGTATGCACGGTTGTTGTGTCTGATATTGAAAAATCAATAAAATCTGTTTATAAAAAATCACGATATAATACAGAAAAGAAAATGCTTCATGGAAACTTGTGCAGTTCAATTCTTATTACATGAGAGAGATAATTTATAAGTAGCAGAGCTTTCCAACAGAGCATCTGTTATATGAATGTCTTTTTGCTAAAGGACATGCAGACACAGATATACACACTTGACAGTTTAAGAAATGATTCTTCTGTGTAACAAAGGTCACGTGTGTTTTGATGCTATAGTAAGAAAGCTGCTTATGCAACGTTGTGTTAGACTACTATAGGTGCACAGTGTTAAGAATATTTGTACTCTGTTAATCCTTGGTATAACAATAAAGGTCTCTTCATGAAGGCCCTTAATGCTAAGATCTTCCAAGAATCAGACTTCACCCTTCATTCCACTGTTGGGTCTGTACCAGAGACAGTAGGATCCTGTGGGAGCAAAAACTTTCTGCAGCCTACAGTCAAGGGGCCAGTGTTGGTAACAGCGTCGCCCATGAGGTAGATGTATGACATGGTACTTGTGGACTGGCCAGTAACTGGCGCGCCCCCTACCTTCTTCAGTTCTGTTTTCCCTTCATGGAGAGCACACCATGAGAGCACTATAGTCATTGTTTTACTGCATCATACTCCTTCCTCAATTCGACTCCACCCAGTTTGATGCTGTACCTCGGCACTAATTTGCATTGGTACTGCAGTAATGTTTTACTCTCTTTTCTCTCTCTCTGGTGTCAAACCTTTTCTTTCCTTCCTTTTTCTTATTTTCTGCATTCGCCATGTCCGGTTCTGAGAAGCCCAGGAAGAAATCTTCTAAGAAGAAGAATGATGTCTCCCCACCGTGTGTTGGTGCTCCTGTGGGGTCACATCTCCATCAAGGACTGGCACAACACCTGTTTCACATGCTTCGTGCCAACCATGACATAGATCCTACCAGGTCAATATGTCATATGTTTACAGCGCACGGCAACCGCTGCAGAACAGGAACAGGTGGTAGGGAAGAGCTAGAGGGTGCAAACCATGAAAGGATATATGCGGTAGTGCACCTCTCACTCTTCCCAGGTACAGGATATGAACTTGCTGGATGAGGGACCGCGAGCGGCTGACTTGGCTGGATGGGATGAGCCAAAGGCAGCAAGGAAGGCAGTGTGTTTGTGGACTGGGTTTTGATTCCTGGTCCCAGCTGCATGGAATTTTTTATTTTTGCACTTTCTGTGAATTTAAGTGTTAATGCCCCAAGTTATTTTAGTTGGTGGGGGTTCAGAGAGTGCAGGGAGCATAGACCCCATAAAACAAAGACTTATGCTTCTGGCAATATTTTGTGCTGTATTGGCAGCGTGGTATATTGCTGCGACATTATGACCCTGTGTCGACACAGATAGGTGCAGTACCTGCCTCTCTTTGGACTACCATGCCTTCAAGACCTGCACTTTGAAGTGAGTCGCAGACACCCCCCTCCCCTTTTAGAGGCAGGCATCACACCAGGGATGCCAAGGTAAGATCCTTGAATCTTCCCTGAGCCTCTTCCCAGTACTATATGTACTGTGGAAGACCAGTCCTCTCCTTGCGCTTGCCCTACCAGGACTTTGGAGCACCTGAGTGAAGGATCTGGTGGACAGTTGCTCTCCTGTGTGGGACTCGCTGAACACCCTTCCAGTTTATCGACCCTTCAGAGCAGCGGATGCCCCCAGTGGTGACTTCAAAGTTATACGCTGGACCTACAACAGTGGGCACCCTGGCATTGTGTCCCAGGCGTCGACTTGGCTCCCAGTACTTAAGTCAGTACTGGTGAGGGGTCACTTCTGGTCACAAGGCTGCCCTCTCTCAACCCTGCTCATGGTGCCGAAGAGGGAAGGCTTCTGGAGCTGGTTCCTCTCATTCCCTGGAGGTACTTTGGATATCCTCTCCCAAGCAGTTGGATGACCCAGAGGAGGGTGTTGTGGAGGACCTCAGGACTGTTGAAAGTGCCATTCTGAACAAATTGAGGTTATGACTCAGGTTAGTGGATGGGGAGATGGTCGTGGGCGGTTAGCCAATTGCGGGTGGGGGTTGAGACGGGCTTCAATGTTGGTATTAATTGTCTCCCACACTAAATTAGAAAAATATGCCTCTATATAAATCTTGGTGTAGTGGGTGACAGGTGACAAATTAGAGGCCCTGCTTTCCCTGTGCTCGCACTGCCTGCCTCTACTTATCCACGGTGGTGGTCCCCCCAACTGGAGTGAATACTCTTCTCCCATCCATAGTGATCTTTTACTTTTAAACATCACTCACTTAAGAGTAGACTATAAAACCATTCATGTCCAAAGATATATATCACAGCTGTTTATAATGGCCAGAAGAGTGTAATGTTTCTGTGCTGTTTGGACTTATGGGGTCTCAAGAACTGTGATGCCTGGGCTGAAGACACGTAGACTTGGTTGAGAAGCTGGTTATAGAACTGTTAGAACTTTCCGCTTATTTCTTACATTACTTTTATATTTTTGATAACTTATTGTGTACCAAAAGAAAAGGGATGGGGTGCACCAAACAATCAAGGCCTAATGGAAACCAAACCGATGCACGGACTCGAAAAGGGCCTGAAAGGAAACAAACATAATGGGGTGCTGTATATGGCTCACTTACAGTAACAAAGGGGTGACACTGGCCTCCTATATGGTAGTTGATTTCCTTCTGGGCTAATAGAACCAGGCCTACTGGTCGGTAAGAGGCCAAAATGATGGGCCATATGGTGTTAGATCTCCGCTGCTTATTTAACATTTTTCTTTTACCTTTTCTTATACCTTAATGCCCCCATGGGAGTACAAAGAAATTAACAATAGGGGAAGCTTTACCCTATATCGTAGAGTTTTTCTTTCATATTCAGTTAAGGCACCATCAAGATTCACACATGTCTTCACCATACATGGAACAGCTAATGCTCATAGTGCTGTTCCTAGAGACTGCGGTTCCCCTCAAGTGCGCTACACCTACAATAAGTGGATTGTGCCCCACTTCTCCAGAAATGGAAATGGATCCAAACATTTTCTCTCGGGAACTGGGTCAGAGACATGGTTTCTCCCCAAAAGTGGAAGCGTGTTTGTATATAGTTCTCTCCTTTCGGAGAAAGTTTAGTTTTATGATAACAATCTGGTTTCCAGTTGCTTTAACAATATTTATCAAGAACAATACTTTAAGTAACCTACTTCAGGCAGTAAGAAAGGCTTCAATAGAGATGGTAAAGTTGGTTTATGTTAGTGTATATTTCTGGTTTAAAGTTATGAAAATGGATGATGACACTACGTTATTGCAAGTACCCCATGGAATCTTTGAGGGCGCTGAGGCGGAAAGGGACGCTTAGAACCTTTGTCAGAATGTTCACCTGCTGGGTTCCCTGGTCTTTGTCCCTCAGGATAACCTGTCAGTAGGTGGTGATACCATGATGATTTTCTGACTTTTCCAGATGGAGTCCCTCCACCCTTTGAAGCCTTTCCTAATAAGAAAACTTACTCCTTATCTTTGGAATAATGGCTAGTGTACCAGTGAAGATTTATTCGCATAATGTGAATGTTCTGTATCCCCATAAAATGCAGTCAGGTAATGCAACAAATGGGAAAACAAAAAGCAGACCTGTATTTCCTCGAGGACCCACCTTCGCCAGAGGAACACTTGAACTTGCAGTGGGGTAACGCTATCAGGTGATAGTTTTTTCTCACCTAGTGGGCATAAAAGGTACGGCCATCCTCATTCCCTCCCCGATGGAACTTCAAGAAACCTATATTGATCCTCAAGGAAGATATGTGATTGCCAAAGGGTCCTATATTCCCAAACAGTAACACTGGTTAACACCTACCTACCCCACAATCCTCCTTGCCTATAGTCAGAACTTTCCTACAGAAGGTAATGGAAATGCTCCAGGGCATTTTAATAATGGCGGGGACTTTAATATACTTCTGTTTCTTCACTGGAATCCTCTAATCCACATCCCCACCAACCCCCACATCAACTAAATACCTAGAGGGAACCTATCTCTTCTAGGTATAGAGAACATATGGAGGAAGTTATTCCCATCAGTCCCTAGCTATATTTTCTTCTCGGGAGGCATTGCTCATATTCTAGATTACTTTATATTCGGATTACTTTTTCATAACATGAGACACCTTACCCTAGTACAGGATGTTTTGTTAGAACCTAGGATACTGTCAGACCATAATCCCTAATTCTTAAACTGAACTTGGGTAAACAAAAAAATTTTAACTCTGGCGGCTCAACACCTCTCTTCCCGAGACATTGAGTTTCAGGAGTTCATTCGGGAGTGTATTCCTCAGGCTATTAATGAAAATTTATCACCAGATATTTGGAACCTATTCAATGGGATACTTTAAAAGCAATAATCAGGGGAGGTATTGGCTTATGCCTCTCACAAGCAGAAGGGTATGGACGCTAAATTTAATTATCTAAAAGAACAACTTAATTCATACCAATTATTGTACAGAGAGGGATAGGAATTGCAATGGAAATTAGAACCACAAAACAAGAGATTCAAAAATCCTGTACTATAAAATTCTCCAAAATTTAAGTAATCTAAAACTGAATAACTATGGGTGGGGCTAAGGGATCCAGACTACAGGCCATGGAGGTTGAAACTAATAAACAAGCTTGACTATTCTTAAAATAAAACTTCAGGACTCTGAAGGAAGAACTAATTAAACAAACCTTTTCCCAATACTATAAATCTTTATATGTGCCCCCACCATCTCAAACCTACACTATTTCTACATTCTTAGCTAATCTCCCTCTGCCCAAACTGGCGGAGGGTCAGAGAAAATCTTTGGAGGCTCCTATAGGGCATCCGTGATCCTTCAAGCAGGTGAAGGACCTGAAACCCCTCAAATGTCCAGGTCCAGATGGATTTGGGACAGAGTGGTACAAGGCATTTATACCTCAACTCTTACCGAGCTTTCTTCTAGCTTGCAGAGGCGGTGGCAGGGGAGCTCCCCGCCTTCATGGGATCATGCCATCCTTTCACCATTACCTAAACCAATTAAAGACCCTACACTTACTTCTTCTTATCGCCCTATCTCTATTTTTAAATTTAGACTATAAAGTATTTATGGCCATATGGGCAAAAGGATAGAACCCTTTTTGACTCACTTAATTCATCAGGATCAATCGGGATTTATTAAAAGCGTAGCACATTGGATAACATCGTAGATTAATGAACCTGCTGGAGATGAATCCCTGCTGCCCTGGTTAGCCTAGATGCAGACAAGGGTTCAACAGGTGGCATGGGATTTTCTGTGGGCCACCCTCTTGAAATTCTCTTTTCCAGATTTTTTCTAACTTTTCTTAAAAATCTTTATGCTCATCCTGAGGCCTATATCCATTATCCCAAACTATTCAAATACAGAGGGTACAAGGCAAGGCGCCCTTGTCCCTGCTACTTTTGCTGTTTATATAGAACCCTGGCTGAAACCATCAGGAGGAACAATTTAATAGAAGGTATCCCTTTGGGCCAAGGGAACACAAGATGGTGCTGTTTAGGACAACCTCCTCCTGACTTCCCTGACACCAGAGACATCTCTTCCGGCGTTGTGGGAGATCCTTGAAAAGTTTGAGGAGGTCTCAGATTTTAAATTGAATATATCTTAAACTGAGATTTTTTACTATATATATATTTTTTTATTTTAGTTGTTTAACCAGGAGTAGCACACTAAGCTGAAAGCTTTTTACAGGAGCAACCTGGGAGCACAGGAAGTTAAATGACTTGCTCAGGTCACACAGTATGCAAGTGGAAGCTGTGGGATTCAAACCCAGGTCTGGTTTGCTGGATGTCACCAGATTTACAGCTCAGAGTCTTAAACCACTAGCTATACTGCCTCCCATATTTTACACCTTCTCATAATATTAAACAAAAATACCCGATTAAGTGGCATTGAACAAAACTTAAATATTTAGGAATCCAAATTCCATAAACTTGGAACACCTTGAGTTGATAAACTATGAACCCGTCTCAATACAAATACAGTCGGACCTCTCAAGGTGAACAAAATTGCATCTTTATTTTTCAGAGAATTGAGACTATTCGAATGATAGTCCTTCCAGAATATTCCAACCTTCCCTCTAAATATTATTTTGAGTCCTAGGACAAAACTGTTTCAAATTTCAAAAGGAACAGACAAAAACGAGGATTAGGTTATCTCTTCTTCAACTTCCATTGTCCCAAGGAGGAGCCAACCTACAAAACCTTAAATTTTATGCAGTAGCAGCCTTCATAAAATACTCTTCCTCTGGTTGTGCCCTCATATTCATCCATGTGGAAGGGCTTAGAATTTATAATAAATGATTTGCATGACATTGCTAGAATAACCTTGGCATCCTCAACTAGGAGACCCCTCTGCGAGATTTTACACCCTATAAGGCTACAAGTTTTAAAACTCTGGTATAAATTAAAACAAAGAAGATTTTTCAGGAAACTTTTCCCCTCACACTTGATATCGGAGGATGGGGTTTCTCCATATAACACTTGATTCGACCTTTTCAAAATGGAGAAGGCTGGGTCTAAATTTTTCTCTCAATTCCTTACAAAATCAGGAATAATCTCATTTGAATCCTAAGGCCAGTTATGGTCTTTCTGACCATGACTTCTATAGGTATATTCAGGTTAAAAATTATATTCTATGCCAGAGGATATGGGGCCAGTTCTCCAGACCCCTTCCACGATTATGGAGCCTTCTGGAGGATTGCTTGGGAGGTACAACCTGGGGTTATCTCATATGGCCATCTTTACAAAGTATTGCGGGAGGGCTTGGGTGACTCTTCAGAATCCGTGTTAAACAGCTGGAATAGAGATTTGGAGCTTGAGGTTTCTGGTTTGGAATGTCAAAGCTTCAGTTCTGGTCCTAAAGATTACCCATTCAAATAAGTGGAGAGAGTTTACCTGGACGTGCCAGACCAGATTTTTTAGTTCTCCGGCTGTTTTAGCCAAATATCTTCCACCTTCATATGGCAAATGCTGGCATAAGCGTTCATGTGAACTGACAGACCTAGGCCATATTTTCTGGACATGTCCTCAGATAACACCCTTCTGGTGTGTATTCCAACAAGAGATCTCAGACTGCCTGGGAGAATTTGTTGAGCTCACAGCTGAACTTGCTGCTTTCAATATTTCCTCTCTCCAGCCTACTTGGTACTGTACTTTACTCCTTATATATATTTTGGCAGCCAAAACAGCTATTACCAGATGTTGGATGTCTCCCATAAACCCTACAATTTCAGACTAGAGAGGTGGTCTCTGAAATTTACTATGTGGAGGGACTGATGGCAAAATTGCATAAAAGTATAACACTTTTGAAGTGATGTGGAGGCCTTGGGTCATGTACTGTACATATCATCTCATGACCCTGACTTTATTCCTTAGCCTACTCTCCTCTTCCACTTGTGGGGTGAAGAACAGAGGGTGTAGACTTCTTCTGCAGCTATAAATAAGGGCAGTGGAATTCAGAGAAAGGAACTTGATGCTAGACCTCATGGGGTAAAGCCTTAGAACTACTTCCTGTAGTTATAGAATCTAAATAACATTAAGAGAAAGATGCCTTATAACATCTTTATGTATTTTGATGTCAGCATTTTAATGGATGTGATGCTATCAGGATGTAAACATACAATGTGTCTCATCTCACTAAATAAAAATAAAAATGTAAAAGGACTGTTGAAGGCTCCGGTGGTGAAAGAGGCCTGCCTGGGCGGTATCCTATCAAAACCATGTCATGCAAAAGTGTGGTGAAAAACCACACTGTCTGAATCATGAAAAAGGAACAACAAAAGATACAAAATAGTGAGTGCATGTGATTGCAAAATAGTGACTTCATTTAGCTGCACACCATCAGAATCGTGTAAGAAAAAAAAGTACTGAAGGAAAAAGTACCAAAAGTTTAGAGCTATAGCAAATAGACAGTTTCTTTAGTTACTTGTGGAATTCTGCTATGTTGTTTCCATGACACAGTTTTTGCTCTTCTCTGTTTTGCACAGATGTGGGTTTTCCTTTTGGGTTATTGACAGCGCTTTTACTACCATGCTGTCTTTTGTTTCTAATCTTGACATGGAACTGCCTGGGCCTGGTTCTGGGCCCAGGTCAGTGTCTCCTTGGGTGGTTGTCCAAGCTGTAGGCACTGTTGGTGCAGGACCTCTGTCAGCACGGTTCGCCGGGACAGTTTGGGTCCCAGCATTGATCCTGGTGCTGGAACCCCTTTTGGCACCATTCACGGTGCCAGTTTGGATCCGGCATTCGGTCCGGGTCGCCCCTAGTCCTGGCACCAGTTTTGGCACTGGGGCAGAGTCAGTGCCCGCTGCGATGCTGCTTCCAGCACCACTGCCCCTGAGGATTCTATTCTTGATTCTGGGCATGGCACAAGGAACAGGGTAAGGCCTCATGAGTAGAGCACCTTAGGTCTATGTCACTGGCTCACTCCTTGCCTTGAGTAGGTGGCAGCTCTAGCAGAAGTTGCAGCACCAGCTCGGAACCTCTTTTCTCTCCAGAACTGGCTGGCCCCTATTACTGGTGGGGATTGGGGCAGCCTCATGGGACCTGCATGGCTTTGCTCTCCCCACCTGGGGACTTGCCCCAAAGCAACATCCTGATTGTTCTGCAGTTGTTGGCCATTCACTGATGGGTGAGTTTGCCAGGCAGTCTCCTGGGGAGTGGTCCTGAGCATTCCTGCAGCCCTGGCAGTGGACCTGCCCTGGTCTAGCACAACCCTGCTCCTCCCCTCCTCCTCCTCCTTGCCTCCTCCTCTTCTGTCAGACATCCTTGTTCCTCTTGGGCCCCTGTCCTGGGAACAGTTCAGAGCAGCGACTGGCCTTTCCCCAGTATCACCGTGGACAGACCAGACCATCTTTTGGCCTGAGGTTCCTGCTGCTCACTACCTGATTCCAGCTCCTCATTGTCTCCCACTTCCTCCTCCAGGAAGAGGACACCTCTGTGCATTTCTCTTCTGATGCGGAGTACAACTGGTACCAGTGGTTCCTTGGAGAAATGATACAGGAGCTTGCCCTATGCATTTACTGGTCATAGTTCTGCTAACCTTGCACTGTCATTCCTGGATGAATACAGCAGGGACTCCACAGTAATTTCTGCATGGCCTCAGTCCTTCACGGAGGCATCCAGGGATCTCTGGCTCCATCCCTCTCTTCTGCAGACCCAAGGGATATTCATCACAGGTATTGTGCTCCCTTGGGTTCTCCAGGTACCATGCCACATCCTCTTTAGGGATTTTGCTCCTGGATACTCCCTCGGTCATAGGCACCGTGCGTGATCGCCCCTGACTCCATGGAGTTTGATGTCTGGGGCAAGAGGTTTTTATTGGCACACACCATGCTCTGCATCTCTGCAGATCAGGCCTATCAAGCAACCTATGGCAGGCACATATGGACGACAGTGGGTCAACTCATAGCATCCATACTAGACTGTGAGGTAATCAGGCAGGTCATTTGCCTTTCCATCCAGTGTCTAGAGCTGGCGAGGCACCAAATAAGAGCATCTTATGATGCCAGTGAGGTAGCTTCCAAGCTGGTGGGAACTGCTGTCTGTATTTGGTAGATGGCATGGCATCACCTATCCAGGTTATCACCCATGGTCCAGCATAGGGTGCTCGCCTCATGCTCACAGGGGACGTGCTTCTTTTCCTGCAGGGTAAAATGTGAGTTGTGGGGCACATTCTTGCTCCCAGACCATGGGAGCCTTCACCTGTCCCTGATCAGTTTGGGTCCTGCCAGACCCATGAGGGTCCTTGCCTTCCTGTGGTTAACCCCACAGAGGGTTGAGGATAACCTTTTCACTCAGGGTGAGCAACATTGCCCTTCTGAGTAGTAAGCTTTGTACTCTGACCCAATAATGGGAATAAATGGTGAAAACTGATTTTTGGAAGATATGAAATTTATGTAATTACCATAATTCTTGATCTTCAGAATATCTTCACCATTTATTCACATGCCATCTGCCATTCCTTCTCAGCTATGAGCCAGGATGTCTGGGTAGCTTACTCTGTCTTTCTTCTCTTCTCCTTTCCTCTTGCCACTCTTTTTCCCTTTGTTCTTGCAACCCGTGTTCCTATAGGAACCCTTTTCTTGTTTTGAGTTATCTCTTTTCCCCGAGTCCTCTACATCCTTCTGGCGTCCTCCCTCATGTCTGGCACTGGGTATAAGACCCCTCCCTTTGACCCCGACTTACCCTTCGTGGCGGGGTGGGAGCACCTCGACCCACCGGACTGGATTTAGTGTTCAGGAGGTGCCTTCCCAGGCCATTGCGGAGGAGGGACCATCGTCATCCTTGCAGAGGACTCATTTCACTATTTCCTTTTTCCCCAAGGTGGCGTGCAATGGCACCAACGGTCACGCACCTCCGCGAGCATCCCTGCCAAGCGCCTACTAGCAGTCTCTCTCCCCAGTCTCAGTGCTGATGTGTCACCTCCCAGCCTTCGCTAGGTGGCAGGCAATCGCCGAAGCACTGCGATCCCCTCCTCAGAGAAGGAGAGCAGTCCTGGGGATGCTCAGTCTTTCTCCTCCTGCCAACCCTGGTGTCCTATGTCCATTCCTGAACACAGGTCACGGTGTGGCGTGAGGTAAGGCCCCAGTGCCTCAGCCCTCAGCACCACGGGCCGGCCTATAGGAACCCTTTAAAAAAAAGAGCATGGGGAAGGGAGAATGTCCCCTTTTAAGTTTCCTATTCCCCCAAAAAAATGTCAGATAAAAAAAAAGAATAGTATTTTTCCTGAGGACCTTTTTCTCTCCTTCCTCTGTTGTCCTCTCTGTCATCCTTTTTATGTTGTGCTTGCAGCGCCTAAGCAACATCTTGTGCTAGTAGCACATTTCAGAGAGTGTGTCAGTGTTGGCAAATGCAGGGCACGCTTTAGTAGGTGCATCTCTCATTCCCCAATAAGCCAGCATGCTAGAGCTGACACAAGCATTATGTAAAGTGAACACAACTTGTAGGAAAGTACCGCTGCAATCAGAGACAAGCTTGTCATGCAGCGGCACAGATGACATGCCCCCCAACGTGCCTTTCCTGATGAAACATTTCAATAAACAAGGCAGCAGGCCATCGTCACACAATCCCCAAAGGAAGCCAACATTGGGGTGCAATCCCCATGTTGGCATGTCCAGCCCCCACATTATGTGGCACACTGGGAGCCCACCCCAGTGTGCTGCCGCCACAGTAAGCCAACCGCATCAGCATGTTTCTGCCCTCAGGCTCCACCCCACCCCCATTGTGTGACACACTGGAAGCCCACCCCAGTGTTGCCAACATCAGGCCCCTCCGAAGTCATGGGGCACACTGAGAGCCCACCTCAGTGTGCCCAACATTCTCACCTGCAAATAAAGAAAACTGTCCTGTGGTGCAGTATCCGTTTTTGTACCAGAAAAAGAAAACAGTCTGTTGTCTGCATCCCCAACCCAAACCACCCTCTGCACACCCCATCTCCCCACCCCCTCACCCCATACTTATCTCCGAGGTCCAGAGCTGTGATCTTTGGTGAGCGGGGAATATGTCTGGACTCATCAAAGGTGTCGCGAACTGAAGAAATGCGGTAAGCTGTATAATGGCATAAATGGGGGTGGGTTCAACAGGTGGATATCTCAGCCATTTTTTTGAATTTTGGCTCCAGATTTTCAACATGGGGTCCTTGGGACTCCACCTCATGAACACATCACTGTCATCTCGTTATTCAGTCCCTAACGGTCATTTCGTGGTCACTGTGCGGATCCCTTTGGGGACTGATTAACGTAATGACAGAATGCTACTGTTCATGAGGTGGGGTCCCAAAAGCCTATCTTAAAATTTGGTGAAAAATTCCAAAATGACTGTGTTATTTAGAGTGCATTGTGCAGTTTCAATACACTTTGTAACTTCAACAATCTGTAGTATTTTCACTCCAGATTTTCAACATTGCCATTTTACACCTCCGTAGGAACATTACAGCTGTCATTTTGCATCCTGCCGAAATGTGTTTTCACGTATGTGGCACACAATGGGTGGTTGCTGTGGGAAATCAACGTTCAGGACAGACTGACAAAATCACAGTGGCACTGTTCATGAGCAGAGGCCCAAAATGCCTATGTTAAAAATTTGGTTAAAAAATCCCCAAATAATTGTGTTACTGGCGTGCGTTGCGCTGTTTCTACGCATGCTCGAGACTTCACCAGTTTTCATATTTTCACTCCAGATTTTCAACATTACCATTACACCTCCTTATAAATAGTATAGCTGTCATTTTCATCCTGCCGAAATGTGTTTTCGCATCTGGCGCTACAATGGCTCGGTCGCTGTGGGAAATCAACTTTCAAGACAGAGTAACAAAATCACAGTGCCACTGTTCATGAGCAGAGGTCCCAAAATGCCTGTGTTGAAAATCTGGTTAAAAACCCCAAAATACTTGTGTTATGGGCGTGGCGCTGTACAGTTTCTAATGACGCCATGACTTTGCCAATTTTTCATATTTTCACCCAGATTTTCAGCATTGCCATTTTTCACCTTCTCATGAACAGTACAGCTGTAATTTTTAACATCCTGCCGAAATGTGTTTTGCACCTGTGTTGCCAATTGGAGCAGTCGCTGTGCAAAATCACCTTTCGCCCTAACAAACTGATAGTGCCACTGTTCATGAGGTGGGGCACAAAAACCATGATGAAAATTTGGAGTGAAATGCCAACAAACCCCAGGCGTTAGGGTTTCAACTGTGACGCCCCACCTCAGAGACTGACAGGTGTCAGGGCTGTGACTTGGGATTGTTAGCTGTAATCTCATGCCATTCCACCTCCACCCCCATGCTGCAGCCAGTGACAGGCATTGAGGTGTGCCTTGGACTTTTCAGTCCTAAAGTTCACCTCATTCTCCTATACTGCACCTATCTCAGCATATTTCCTTATGGAATGGGGTGCGTGTAAGGCCCAAAGACCCCAAGTCACACCACGAGACTTGTCGGTGTCTGCAGGGTAGCTGGAGCTGAAATGGCATGAGAGTTATGGCCGATGACCCAAAGGCACACCCCAATGCCTGTCTGTCTCTGCAGGGTGGTGGTGTGATGGTCAGTTCAATACTTCACTGCCATTCCTATTGTGCATCTCTAACTCCTGCACTACCAATGCCAGTGCTAGCAAGACAACATTCGGCATTGACAAATGCTTGTTCTTTCTCCTAGCTGTTGCTACCTTAGTAATACTCCGCAGCTGCTGCTCCAGCCCCTGAAATAGACAACTTTTCTGTCTAGCTTCCTTTTAGCCGCTGCCAGCAATAGTTAACCTTCTGTGTCATGACAGCCTTCTCTTCAGGGGAGGGCATTCCAATCCATTATTTTTTGCATCTGTTTCTCCCTTTCCTTCACTATCACAGTGGCAAAAGGGTAGCCATTTTTCTTTCTAGCTCCCTTTTCCTCTTTTGTACTTTTGTACAACCTTTTCCTGATTTCTTAAAAATGAAAAATAACAAAAGATGAAGGAGATCCTTCATCTCCTTTCTGGCCAGATCCACTCCAATGGCTACTGCCTTCTCTCTTTGCTGCCCAAGTGACCCTAGACTCTGGTTCCCCTTAACCCACTACCCTTAGGCCCATCTAGCCTCTTTCTCTAACTGGTAGTTGGGTTCTATTGATTTATGATTGTATGTCCTTTATCCTATTCCTGCCCCTTTGGGCTAGTTTCCTCAGTGCCCGTGGTGGCACTCTCTCTACACTGATGTACACATCTGTGTCGCAAAAATTGCAGAAATGGGGTGTTTTTAAAATTGCAAATGCGGATGCTTGCCTCCATGTATTTCTTTAATAGGGTCCTGTTTTTAAAATTTTTACATTTTCCTGCAATGTGGCTCCTCGATTTCTAATCATTAGGTGGACTGGGAAGAGCCTGGCGAGGAGGACAAGCTGGGAGGACAGTGATAATTCTGGACGTGTTGTGTTTGCTGTTTTCCTCTCCCGGCTCATCCTTTGATATTCACCAGAGTGCTGGCACCAGTTAAGTGCTATGAGAGTGCTCCTGGGAGTGCTATACAGTAAATCAAACATTAAGGTGTGGATTACAGGAAAGACACAGCCCCATAGCATCCCCAGCAAACCAAACACTGCCATACTCCTGGCCATGCCCCATCACACCTTCTTCTTGCATACCTCTTCAGTGGGCTTTTCACTTTTAGGTCCGGTGGGTCCAGTATTCTACTTAGTGCTCGGGTTAGTGCTGCTTGGGGTGCTGCTTCACCTTTAGTTTATTTGGGGAGGAGCTAGAAGAGAAGAGAAGAAAGAGAAGAGAAGAGAAGAGCTGAGACCCAGATGGGGACCCGGAGCCCCACCTTGAGTCGAGAAGACCATCATCCTCGGTATCATCCTGGACCATCATCAAAAGATGCTGTACGAGCCCGTGTGCAAGCAGGTGTGAGAGTGACACCTGACCTGACTTCCAACCGTCCCCTATGCAGCCATGGCACGGAGCCTTCAAAAGTGACAGTACGTCTCTGTTTTTAATTTAACTTGATTTTGGGTCTCTGGGCTTGTGCTGCAAAATCAGGTGCAAAATAAACTTTGAAATTAAATGCCGGGATCAGGGCTGGGATTAAATGTCATTATCCAACTTGGAGTGCCGGTTGGAGTGAGCCCGATTTTCTCCCAGGATTTACCTCTGCCCTCACTACTGGTGAAGCAGCCCCAGGAGCAGTCCTCATGATCTATTAGAACAGCAGCGATTAAGGCCCTGGATTAAAGAAAATTTGCATGTTCTTACAGCACGGGTTACAGCAACTGTTCCGAGTTTGTCAACGCACATAAAAGCTGAACCTTGTACGGGACCTTGTATAACAGCTGTGCACAATTTTCTTGTATTTTGCCGATTGTCCGAGTTCTGGGTCTGAGACATTTTGGAAAGTCTCCTTAGTTTATTATCCAGGGTTATTATGAAAAATATGAAGCAGCATTTTTGTGTCTGCATTTTAGATCGACTTCGAGCAAGCTTATGTTTATTTTACTGGAATGTAGTAATCGTATGCATTGTGTAGTCACAGCTATTCATGTGTTCGCATTAAGCCGATCATTCCTTACCTGAAAAATAGTCTTGGTACATACAATGGGACAGAAAATCAAATATGGAAGTACAGTTTCTAAACACTAATGGAAACTAGTGCCTTTACTTGAACAATTTAATTTAGATTCAGTATCCTAGAGTGTTAGGGCTTTTTACCTTAAAGTCCGAGGGGTATGGGTGGAAACTGAACAGCCTAATCGGGACCCCAGATCAGTAAAATCTGGGCTGGCTGGTCCAGCTGGACAGTCATATTAGGCTCAATTTGTGGAACATTGCTGTTCTGGCTACTCTGTCTGGACAGTCTGGATCAACTTTTTTTTGGCTTTGTCTTCTGCCAAGTCAAGCTGGGTCAAGTGCTGCCCAAGCCTGGCCCAAAGTGCTGCTCCTCCTCCCACACAAGGAGATCCTCACCCAAATGTCCAGTTAAAGCCTACCCTCTTACCTGGAGAGAGAGAGACCCTCACCTCTGGAGTCCACAGGAGTCCACCTCAAGTGCAAGTCCTGGTACTAGTGCTGCTCCGGGTGCTGCTCCTCCACCAGGGAGACCACACACCAGAGTCTGGTTCAAGACCCCCCATGGCGCTGCTCCTAACCCCTGGGGCAGATCACCGG
Organism: Neoceratodus forsteri; assembly: GCA_016271365.2. NCBI lineage: Eukaryota > Metazoa > Chordata > Ceratodontiformes > Ceratodontidae > Neoceratodus > Neoceratodus forsteri. The sequence continues at coordinate 567,562,537 of CM057453.1, forward strand.
GGCAGATAATCCACCAGAGTCCAGTCAAAGCTAGGAGTGTGATCCGGGTTGGACGTTTACAAAACACTTTGGTACCGATTCAAATTAGAAGTCCATTTGTAAAGGAATGTGTGTATTCCTGGGGTATTCGGTACTTTTGATAGATTATTTTATTGTCATTTCACAACAGCGTTCACAGGCAGAGTAGAAGGTGAATGAACTTTTGTTTAAACACCGATTTAAATGCTGTTATTTTTTTCAGTAGTGGGTCGTCAGAGTGAGTGGGGATGTGACATTCTAACTTGTACCTGCGTTTGAGAAGCACATGTTGTAGTCTGGGATTATAGTCCCGATTATGTCATTGAGCCTGTTTAACCCTGTTATTAACTGCTCATAAATAAGCAGTACTTATATTTGTGGCATTGTGTATTAGCTTCAGAGAAGCACACCACCATTTCACTTGACTTTCTGTCATTTATCTTTACTTTTTGATGTGTCTGCTGGTTCTGTACTTACTTGATTTCTACAGGAGCTGGATGATAATAAACCAAACTTTCCACAATAGTTTATAGAAAGAAAACCATGATAAATTAAAACAGGTTATAATAATTTCACAAGATATGTAAGTATCTTGATAAATGTTATTAAAAGTACATAAGAACAAGAGAGATTCTTAGAGTTCAGGTGTTCTACACAAATTTGTGGGCCGGGATTATAGTACATATTTCTGCTTGCTGCCTACAGTATTGTGTGCTGACTAAAGGTTCCACCTGGGGGTATACACTGAGGTCCTGCTGCTGATGACATTGTAAGGGACCCCAGGGACCCATTTGCAAGTAATGCCTAATGCATTCAGGAATGCATTTGGCATGGACTCTAAATGAAAGTATAACCTGGTATATTGTCTACTACAGGACTGATAACCAGGCTTATTTAAACTACCATAAAGCACTGTAAACATATTTAAGAAAGCATGCAATCAAAACATGTAAACAAGCTTTTACACACAGTTGATTACTGTTTAATAACATTATGTGTGCACCTGATGCAAACCGATGATGCGTTCCTCACTTCAAGCGAAAGGGGAGGAGGCTGTAACCAACTCCTTGTTTTGTATTAAAAGGGTCCATTTTGTCCAGCAAAACAATGAAGGGTCATTCAAAAATGTGCAGATGAGCATGGGTACAATTTTTCAGAGTGGCACCACTGGGCTCAGTCTTCTTTCACTCTCTTTTTTTCTCCCACTTGTTCTCTCTCTGGCAAACAGAACAGAGGAAGGTAGGGGGCAGGCGTCGGTTACTGGCCAGTCTATGAGCACCATGTTATATCCCATGCCTCATGGGTGGTGCCATCACTAACGTTGGCCCCTAGGGTGAAGGCTGTAGAAAGACTTACCCGTGGGGTCCTAGTGCTTCAGGCACAGATCCAGTAGTGTGAATAAATGGTGAGATATTCTGGAAGATCAGGAATTATGGTGAGTATGTAATTTTATTTCTTACAAAGAGGCTTGTTTAGTAAAAATCAGTGAGATACTTTTCATTGGGTAAACATACTCCAGATAGCACACAATCCATTTTAATCTAAATCTCCAAAATAAGTCTTCTCCATAAAGTCCCACTCCTGGGTCTTAGCCAGTGACATTAGGACCCCCATGGGAGCAAGTCTTTTTAGCTGGGAGTGTTAGCAACAGCTGTTGGTGCCAACACATGCATAACATCGCATGGCGCTCACACTTGCCAGTACTTGTTGCTGATGCTGCACCTTACCTCGGTTCTGTTTCTCCCACTTGTGAGCTGCATGGTGGCTTTCACGTGACTAAAACTAGTAACGTATTAAAACTAGTTTGTTAAAAGACACACCAGATATTGTCTATGGAGCATGTCTTCGTGCACTCCAAACTCTGACATCACAAAACATCGGAGCATGGAGGCATAGCCATCATACCAGGAAGGGGAAGGATTATGCTGCAAACTTCTCAGGACAAATTGAAAATCCTCCTCTATCCTAAAAGGCCAACAATAAATGTTCCATTTTATGTCCGATGAACTACCTCAAAGTATGGCTACCATTGGGGTTTAGTGGGAGCACTGAAGAAGGTGCTTTTTATGTAAAAGAAAATATAAAAGAACATCAGACCAAAAAAAGAAAATACCCATCCATGGATGGAATCTGTTTTGAAGTGCAGTGTAATTCCCTACATTTAATGTCTTTTACGGCTTTGTTACATAGATACATAGACAGTGTCGGCAGATAAGGGCCTATGGCCCACCCAGTCTGCCCATCTGAGCTTGTAAGTTCAGTTTGTTTTCCTAGAAGTCTGTTGCACCTTACCCTGACCTCCAGAATTCCTTTATGTCTATCCCATGCATTCTTAAATCCGTGATTGTTTCAGCCCCACCACTTCCTCTGGCAGGGTGTTCCACTTGTCCACCACCTGTTCTGTGAAGAAATTCTTTCTCATGTTTCCTCTGAATCGTCCTCCCTCCAACTTCATCCCATGCCCTTTAGTCCTGGAACATCTTTTCTGCTTAAAAATTGTGTTTTCCTGCACCCTGTTCCTCCCTGTAAGATACTTGTATGTCTCTATCATATCCCTCTCCATCTCTCCTCCAGGAGTACATGTTCCAGTTCCTTCAACCTGGCTTCATAGGACTTGTGATGCAATCCATGCACCATCTTTGTTGCCCTCCTCTGAACCTTCTCTCTACCCTGTCTATGTCCTTACGTGAGGTATGGTCTCCAGAACTGTACACTGTACTCCAGGTGGGGCCTCACTAGTGTCTTGTATAGCGGAATTATGACCTCCCTTTTCCTGCTGGTAATGCCCCTGCCTATACATCCCAGCATCCTATTTGCTTTACCTGCTGCCTTGTCACACTGTTTCCCTACCTTGAGGTCATCAGAGATGATAACCCCAAGATCCCTTTCCTGCTTGGTGCATGCTATATCCTCACCCCCAACTGATCTATTGTGCCAGGGTTTTTGTGCCCCATATGCATTATCTTGCACTTCTGCATTGAATTTCAACTGCCAAACCCCTGATCATTCTTCAAGTTTCTGCAGGTTGCTTCTCATTCTGTCTACACCCTCTGGTGTGTCTACTCTGTTACAGAGCTTTGTGTCATCAGCGAACAGTGAAATTCTGCCTTCTAGGTCCTCGCCATGTCACTGATGAAGATGTTGAATAGGACCGGTCCCAGCACTGATCCCTGTGGTACCCCACTGGTCACTCTTCCCTCTGTGAAGTGACAGCCATTTACCACCACCCTCTGTGTCCTGCCACCCAGCCAGTTACCTACCCACCACACTACTGTCCTGCCCACACCCATATTCCCCAGTTTGTGTAATAGTCTTCTATGTGGCACAGTGTCAAAGGCCTTGCTGAAGTCCAGATAGGCCATGTCCACTGCCTCCCTGATCCACCTCCCTAGTCACCCAGTCAAAAATTCAATGAGGTTGGTCTGACTGACCCCGGTGAAACCATGCTGCCTTGGGTCCTGTAGTCCATTGACAACCAGATGTTCCACCAATCTCTCCTTCAGTAGTGCTTCCATGATCTTCCCCACTACCGAGGTGAGGCTGACTGGTCTGTAGTTCCCTGCTTCCTCTTTGTTCCCACTTTGTATAAGGGGACTACATCTGCTGTCCTCCAGTCTTTGGGTACCTCCCTGTTTCCAGTGATCGGCTAAACAGGATAGCCAGAGGTTCAGCCACCACCTCTCTTAGTTCTTTAAGGACCCTGGGGTGCACCCATCTGGCCCCATTGCTTTATCAACTCTTATTACTTCCAGTTCCTTCAGGACCCTTTCTCGTGTAAATGGACTTGTGTCCGTTTCTGCACCATTCTCACCCTTGTACTCCCTTCAGACCCATTACCCTCCTCTTCCTCAGTAACGACTGAGCAGAAATACCTGTTCAGTATGTCAGCTTTACTGTTGTCATCCTCCACGCTGCCCCCATCCTCCCCTTCAGTCTCACTATCCCTCCCTTTGTCTTTTCTTTTTTCACTTATGTACCTGTAAAGGTTTTGTCCTCTACCCACTGATTTTGCAATGTGTTCTTCTGTCTGAGCTTTGGCTTCCCTTACTGACCTCCTGCCTCCTTGCTTCTCCTGGTACTTCTCCCTATCCCTTCTGCCTATGTCTTTTGTATTGCCTGAATATTTGTTATTTTAAAAGTTTTTTTGCAGCAGAACTTTTTTTTTTTTGTGGGGGTTATTATTATATAAATTGAAAGCGGTGGGGAAGAGAATATAGTAAGTGGCTTGGAGGTAAAGCAGAGACTATAATGGGTAAGCATGTGAGGTCATCAGTGAATAGTAACTGTTATTGTAGATTCACTGAGCCACAGCATTCTTAGATGGTTTTGCAGACTGCCACAACACCACAACCTGTAATCCACAGTACATGCATTCCAACACCACCTGCCACAAAGGAAGTTATAGTAATTCATACTTGTTGCTGACCTCATGCCATTTGCTCCCCTATTTGTAGCCTGCTTTACCCTATGTCAGTACTGCACTGAGGGCTGAAGTGGTTCAGCTTCATTCTTAGAGTTGAACTGAATTTGTGGTGCTCAGTTTGAAGCTGAATCAGTGTAGCTACTAGCTTACTTTTCTCACCCTCAGTAGTGGGAAACACTCACGGAACGTTTTCTATTTATTTTTACAAACCATGTACTCTCCCTGCTCAGGATTTGATGGCATCAGAGACAGCTGAAGCTCTGCTCTCGAGGTCTATGATGTCATCAAGACCTCTCAGTGGAAACACATGAAAATTATGTATGAACAGTCATACACAACAAGGCTGTGTTTGAATCGAGAGGTTTCCTTGGTAACAGAAGACCTCAAGTGCTCATACACAATTGTAACCCTAGGTGGCGCTATCCCAATGGCTACTACCCTGCCTGCTTGGCTAGTAGCAGGTTAAGGGGCCTGGGTTGTTAGTGGTCAAGCTAATGTAACCCCTCTTTCCTTCTAGTGGCCTGAACAATATACAATAATTACTTTCACAATGACCTTTATTCTCAGGTAATTACCCACACTGTTTGCACTTACCACCAGGGCTGGTTCCTCTAGCTTGACCCTGGGGACGCCCTGTAAAACAAGGTTAAGCACAGCAAATAGCAACAGTACAATACTTTTGGCACAAACTGGAACCACAGGTTAAATGCAAACAAAGTTAAATCTGATTTATTCAGGGACTTGAACAAGGGAGGGACATAATCAGGTTGATTTGCTTAAAAGCTATATTAATCAGACAGTTATGCATGCAGTTCAGAGTCCTTACACCATCCACACTCTGGGTACCCAGGTAGGAAAACAAGTAGGCTAGCCAGGAACTTTGCAGCTGGTTGGGGGCCCTGTGATGGAAGAAAGCAACATGCAACACACACCATTTTTAATCCGGAGCCAGAGGGCTCAGTTTGTGAAAGGAAAGGCAACAAGACAATCAGATGACAACACTTTTAGATTTAGCTGTTGTTGCAAGGAGCTACCCTGATGTTTACTCACAATACCAAATACTGGACACAGGCAGGATGAAATCGAGACTGCAGGCTGTTGAGCTGGAGTGCCGGAGAAGCAGGGCCCACATGAATCATAGAGGCATCATTCCTGTTCAAGGCGTTGAGCATGGGGCTGATCCCCAGGCGGTCTCTTGTCGATGACTTTCTCTCGTAGCAGGTATTCTGGCTGGGCCAGTGTAGCAGGCCCAGGCAAATGGAAATGGATATGGATTCAGTGCGTGGAGCTGGATAGCCTCCAGCAAGCAAAACACAGTTCAGACACAAGTGGGGAACCAAATCACGACCCACTATAAGCACACAGCACATTCACATGTAAGGAAATTCCACTGACAAGGCAAATGGCTCTCCGGTTGCAATTACAGAGTCTCTGCACAATCTGGGAGTTCAGAGGTAGCTGGAAGTCCTGACAGGCCAATCGTATTAGCAAATCTTCAGTCTTCTTCAAGCCTGGTCACAATTTTCAGTGGCTTAATTAGCTCTCCAAATTGGATTGAGTCAGAAAAAAGCACAGGTTCCCTCTCAGGAACAGCAGGCAGGCATGCAGGCCAAAGTCAGGCTTTCCACAGTTCTCCCACGCAAATCCATTATAAATTGCTGCTCGAACTATCTACGCTTGTAGTATATGGTAACTTACCCTAGTAACAGTGTAGAATGGTTTAGTCCACATCCCCTGCAGTTTTGGGCCAATGGTATGTCTGGGGTGGAAACTGGGTTTAGAAACTGCACGAGCAGATTGTAGTAGTAGTTCTGCTGAGGCCTGCTGATCTATCTAATGTATGTTTGTTGAATAAACCTCAGAGCTGTTAGAAGTTACTTATGGTGTCCAGTCATTCCTAAAACCAGCAATCCTGTAAAAAGCAACTAAAGTGAAATATTATATGGTGTCAGAAGTGAACTTGCAGTGCTGCAGTTGCAAGAAAGAAGAAAAGTTTGTGCTGCCAAGAAAAGAAACAAAGACAGTATTTGTGAGTACCTAAAGCTTACTGAAAGACTATATAAGAAAGTATTTTTGGCAGTATGGAGCAATTTAAGCCACCTCCACCACTATTGTTGACTGAAATCTTGAGAAAACTGGAGAAGGTCAGCATAGAGATTAAGTCTGTACTTCACAGCCATGGGATTAGATGATAAATCAGAGGAAATGAAAATTGCAGTCCTGCTGCACACGATCGGGATGAGGCCCTCAAGGTGTACAATACCCTCAATATAATGTATGCTGACCCACAAGCTAAAAAGCAGCTGAGGTTATGGAAGCATTTAAAATTATGTGAACCAAGGAAAAGCGGTGTTTGAGAGGCATCAGTTTTGGGTCCATCCGTTCAATAAGCACTCAGGTATAGACAAGTTTGTTATGGAGCTCAGGCAAAAGCTCCGAATTGAGATTTAAAGAGACTGAGGACTTAATGATTCGAGATAAAATTGTCTTCAGCATTACCGACGACAGGCTCCGTGAAAAGCTACTGGAATCCCCAGACCTCACGATGGCCAAAGCAGTGAACATATGCAGAGCCAAAGAGGTAACAAGGGCACAGGCAAAAGCGATGTCACAAGGACTGCTGATAAGTTCATCCATGCTGTAGAACATAAATCGAGGCAGGATGATAAAACAGGCCGAAAACCAGACCGCCAGCTACCAACACGTGAGACACGTGTACAAAAATCAAACACGTGTGGGAGGTGTGGCAAGGGACATCACGCCAAAAGGCTTGTCCAGCTATGGACAAGAATGTACGTAAATGGTGGCCTCAACCATTATGCAAAAATGTGCAGGTCCAAAAGTCCAACAAACCTCATGAGAAAATGACCAAAGGGTAAAAGCACTATTTGTGGGTGCTGTAAAAAAAACAAAAGTAGATGCGGACACAAGTACCAGATGAAGGGTGGTACACTACCTTGAAAGATAGTGGGACAGCCAGTTAAGTTCAAGTTGGACACTGGGGCTGAAACCAATATACTTACTAAAGAAGTGATTGCGCAGTTTCCATGCAAAAGGTACAACTCAAGCCGACCAGTACTATCCTAATGGCATATGGAAGAGCACAAATTAATTCTGAAGGGAAGTGATGCTAAAATGTAACACACAAGACAGAGGCCAATCTGCAGTTTTATGTCAGTAATACATGGGGAGCTTCCCTACTGGGTCAACAGGCATGTGTCATCCTGGATCTGATTCATAAAGTAAAGGTGCTTAAAACCAAGCCACCAAGCACAAAGAGGAACTTCTTGCACAATATAAAACAGTGTTTGAAGGCCTAGGAGAATTCCTGGTGTTTACCACATACATACCGACCCAAATGTTACTCCTGTGATACATGGGTGCAGGAAAGTCCCATATGCAATTACAGACAGACTAAAACAGACACTGGAACAGCTGGAGCAAATTGGGGTGATTAGCAAGGTAAGAAAACCTACAATATGGGTAAATAGCCTTGTAATTACTGAAAAGAAAAATAGGTGAGATCAGGGTGTGTTTGGACCCTAGAGACTTAAATAAAGCTATCAGAAGACATCATTTCTCCTCCCACATTGGAGGATATTCAGAGTAAGCTTGCAGGTAAAAAGTTTTTACAATTCTAGATGAAAAAAGATGGGTACTGGCAGATCAAATTAGATGAGAATCTGCAGACCTATGTACATTCAACAGTCCATGGGAAGGTACAAATTCCTGAACTTCCTTTTGGTGTATAGTCTGCAAGTGAAGTATTCCAGCAGAGAAATGCTGAACACTTCGAGGGACATACCAGGTGTTTTGTAATGCTGATGACATGCTTATAGCCGCAGCTACCAAGGAAGAGCATGACAATACTTTGAGAAAAGTAATGGACAGAGCAGTGGAACTCAATGTAAGTTCAATAGTGACAAAATACAGTATTTGGTGAGTGAGGTGAAATACATGGGGCACATCATAACCGAAAATGGGCTACGGCCTGATGAAGCCAAAGTAGAAGCAATAGCTGAGATGCCCTCGAAGATAAGAAAAGCACTACAGAGGCTGTTAAGAATGACTCGATACTTGGCGCAGTACATTCCGAATGAAGCAAACCTCACTGCACCACTAAGGCAGCTACTCAAAAAGATGTCATGTGGCAGTGGCAGCCAGCACTGGAAGAAGCCTTACAAAAGCTGAAAGAGACTAATTCTTGTGCACCAGTATTAAAATTCTTTGATCAAAAGAGGACATTGAAATCCAAGCAGATGCATCTAAGGGCCGGACTAGGTGCTTGTCTACTACAAAGAAACAGACCAATAGCTTATGCATCTAGGTCATTGTCCAGTGCTGAAAGAAACTATGCACAGATAGAAAAAGTTGCTAGCAATTGTGTTCTCTCTACAGAAATTTCATCAGTATGTTTATGGAAGGTCAGTGAAAGTACAATCAGATCACAAGCCACTACAGTCCATACTGAACAAACCAATTGGAAAGGCTCCAGCAAGATTGCAGCGGATGCTGTTACAGATACAGAAATATGACATAGAGGTAATATATACTCCAGGTAAAGATATTCTGATTGCAGACACTCTATCCAGGGCAGTACCAAGAAAACCAGCAGAGGAGACATTGATCTAAGTAGTGAAAAGGTCATATACTCAATCCAAGCAACAGAGACACTGCCTGACAGCATGTTAGAGGGCTAAAACAGGCCACACAGAGGGACAGTGATTTACAGTAGCTTAAAGAAATGCACCTCAAAGGATGGCCTAACAGGAAAAAACAAGTCAGCATCAAACTTCAGCACTATTGGCCCATGAGACACAATATATACATAGAAAATGATCTCATAATGGTGGGTAAAAGAATCATCATACCCAAGAGCTGAGAACAGATATGCTACAAAGACTTCACACAGCACATCAAGGAATACAAAGGTCAAGGCACAAGCCAGAGACGTGATGTTGTGCAGGCATGAACCGAAAGTAGAAATGATGGTTGAAGCATGTGGACCTTGTCAGGAACTCTTACCCAGCAACCATAAAGAGCCAATGTGTCCACATGAAATACCTGACATGCCATGGTTAAAGCTTGGTGCAGACATTTTTGACTTTAGGGGACACTCCTACTTAATAGTAGTGGACTATTTTCAAAATACCCTGAGGTTCTCAGAATGCCTGACAAGACAGCAGCTACAGTTATTGCAAAATTGAAAGCTGTATTTTACAAGACATGGAATTCGAAAGAACTGGTAGCGGATCATGTACCATTTGCAAGTCATGAAATGAAGCAATTTGCAAAGTTGTGGGAGTTCAAAATAACTCATTCCAGCCCAGGATACCCACAATCTAATGGTTTAGCTGAAAGAATGATCCAGACAGTAAAATAATCTTTCTGAAGTCTATGCAAGGTCAGACCGATCCACATCTCGCATTGCTCAGTCTTAGAAATACACACCAGTCACAGGACTGAACTTTACACCTTCTCAATTGTTAATGGGCAGAATGTTGAGGACAACATTACCAGCAAGTGCAAGGGCACTGCAACCTGAAATACCAAAGGATGCACATAGATGTCTGAAAAGACTACAGAAAAGACAGAAACAGTATTATGACAGGAATGCAGCTCCACTTACTCCATTCAGAAGGGAAAGGGTATGCATAGAGACTTCTAGTGGGTGGCAACCTGCTACAGTGGAAAGAATCCATGATGAGCCAAGATCCTATGGTGTGATTACACCTGCAGGACAGCGATACCACGCAGGAACAGGAGACACCTGAGGAGAGACCGAACAGTTGCTTTGGAGGCTGAAGGGCAACAGGCAGATGAGTCAACTGAATCCATATTGTCACAAACAGTGCAAGCTAGGGACAACAGCCAGGAACAGGACACTTGTCAAAGTATGAGTAACCTGAGATGGAACCTGTTGTTTTCAGTGCCACTTGCAAGAAAGTCCTGAGGCTGTACCCAGTGTGCAGTCTACTCAAATGACCAGAAGGGCGTCTGCTTAAAGTTCCTGAGAGGGTCAGAGATTTTGTTATGACTTAAGTCAGTGGTAAGACTTATTTCAACAAAGCTGAGTACCAGTGACTTTAGACCCTAACTCATCACAAAGTAAGACTCAACCATTATGTTAATATTGCTTGGTAATTATTTGTCATTGATATGCAAACCGAAATCAAGGTAATTGCTTTCTTTACTAGAAGGGAGATGTAGTATGGTAACTACCCTAATAACAGTGTAGAATGGTTTAGTCCACATCCCCTGCAGTTGTGGGGCCAATGGTATGTCTGGGGTGGAAACTGGGTTTTAGAAACTGCAGCAGATTGTAGTAGTAGTTCTGCTGAGGCCTGCTGATCTATCTAATGTATGTTTGTTGAATAAACCTCAGAGCTGTTAGAAGTTACTTATGGTGTCCAGTCATTCCTAAAACCAACAATCCTATAAGAAGCAACTAAAGTGAAATATTATAGTGCTCTTACTTCTTCACTTCCCAACTCAGGTCTAATTGAAACTGCAAGCAGTGTGGGACTTTCCCCAAGATCCAAAGGTTCAGTTGGCTGATCTGTCTGTCAGTCACAACAAGGGCCCCCTCCAGGTTATTTTAGGTACCAAAGCCCAAAACTACAATTCCTCAAGGTTTGGCCCACCAAGCCCCTGTAGACAGGCTCTATTTTAGAGTCCCAAATGTACTGATTGGCCCATTCTGCAGTCAGGACCAAGATGATGAAACAAACAGAACTGTTCTTGCTGCAAAGAAAACAGGTTAGAACAAACTGCAATATATTATCACTTAATAGATAATCAGCAAATAAGTACATCTTCTACAGAGCTCCGCTCAGATTAATTATGACTGCAATCCAGGCAGCTCTTAAAGAAACAGTATGCAGAGGCTATACAGGCACTCTGGCAATACATTTTAAACTGCTAAAATGCAGAACATCAGCCCGGCAGTGAGCATTTAGGCAAGCTCAGGAAGACTTTTCGGGATCCCCATTTGTAGGGGTTACACCTTCCCTGCATGGAGAAAACTTAGCATCCAGCGTCAAGTCTGTACCATGATGCATCAGTTAACATAAACTTATTACTTTACTATACATATTCACTACACTTCACAATTCTATATCCATAATGGCAATGCTTATGCATGTTTCATACATGTGATACTGATTCCACTATGATTAACATACTTGCAACATCACAATACTGATTCATGTTATAACTTCCTGTACATTAAACAATGTTGGAGGGCCCTTCCTATCAGCTAACTTGGGGCTGGATGGGGCAGGGGCATCATACTGAGAGGAAGAACAATCAACCTGGAATTGGCCATTAAGCTCAGTTTGAGTAGTGGGCTGAGAAATATAAACACCTTTGTGAATCACATTGAGAGGCAAATCCACTGGCCTCCTGGGAGAATCATAATGGAAGCACAATACTGGCTTGACAGCTTGGCCAGTCTTTCAGGGGAACAGCCACAGTCTCTGTACTTTCAGCACTAACTTTGGAGCTTTCATCATTCGTGAGGGGTGCCTCTGCATGGATGGAATGTCCAAACTGGGAGCACTGTGAGCTCCTTGCTCTGTAGGCTCTGTTTCCACAACACTTGGCTCATTTGAGAAGGTTCTGGCACAGTTAGGCTTTGTGGCACTGAAGGGGGCTGTCAGCACTCTTATATTGTTGTTCAAGTTCTGGTGTGTCACTAGAGAGACTCAGACCAGCAGTCCCTTTTTGGGAAATTCACACAGTTCCACAAAACACAGGAGTCTGCAACCTCAGATGTGATGCTTTGCACCTTACTTTCAGGGAGCATTGGCTCCAAGTGCGAAGCTGGGGTTAGGCGGTCCAGAAGACCCAGCTTCATCCCCACAATTAGTCATGGGGTTACTTTGAAACAGCTGACTCAATTCATAGGAGGGTAATAGGCATTGTCACACTCACTATCATCAGAGGTGGAATGACAGTCACTATCATCCTGGGCCTGCTGCGGAAACCTTAAATCTGTAACTACTGGGGTAGGTTGACTCTGTCTTTTTTGCAGCACGAGTCACTGGCCAGGGAGGCAATGTCTGCTAGCTCAGCTTCAGTAATAACTTGGCCAATAGGCAGCAAGTGGTTACGGTGCATGGTCTTGACAGCTTTGGAGTTATTCTCTGGGTGTACCTTGTATACTGGTAGATCATCCAACTTTCCAACTAGTACATGAGGAAGATGGTGCCACCTATCAGCAATTTTGTGCTTGCCATGCAGTCCCAAATTGTGTAACAACACACGGTCTCCGGACTGTAGCTCTTGAGCCTTTACTTTCTTGTCGTGGCTCTCTCTTTGTTGGCTAGATTTCTTTTATGCCATTGTCTGTGCCAGTTGATATGCATGGTTCAATTGAATTTTCAGTTTCTGTACATACTGCAGGTAGTTTTCAGCTCAGACCCATCTGGAGAGACCTCAAAACAGACATCAACTGACAGGGGCCTCCCTCCCAAACATGAAGTGGTAGGGAGAACCCAATAGTGTCATTTTGGTACAATTGTATGCAAGTACCAAGGTGCTAATCTGCTGGCTTCACTTATGCTTGTCTTTTGGGTGGAGGTGCCCAGCATGTCTAGAAGGGTGCAGTTAAAACGTTCTGGTTGAGGGTCACACTGTGGGTGACGGGTGGTTCTTGACTTCGCACTACCCCATACAGAAAGCATTTCTTTGATTAGCCAACTTTCAAAGTCTCTACCTCGGTCAGCTTGGATCTGCTGGGGGCACCATAATGGACAAAGAAATTTTCCACTAGCACCTTGGCCACGGTAGAGGTCTTTTGATCTTTAGTTTGAAAAGCTTGTGCATACCATGTGAAATGATCTGTAACCACTAATACATTGCCAGTATTCCATTGATCAGGTTCTAAACACAGAAAGTCTATGGACCAGTTCCATGAGGATGCTGGTAGTAATATTGACAAGGAGGGCAGCCCTCTGAGGCAGGGCTTTCCTTTGCAGGCAACAACTGCAGGTCTTTACGTGGTGCTCAACATTGGCCCATCTTGGGCCAGTAGAATCGAGATTGTACCAGGTTGAGACGTTCTGTCAATACCAAGGTGCCCCATGTGATTGTGGAGGAACCTCAGTACCAAATCTTTAAAGGCCATGGGCAGGACCAATTGCTGCTTGTCTACTCGACCACTGTCTCTCTGTATAACAACTGATTGTGTAACTTCAATCTGGGGCCTTCTTTAAACAATAGGGCAGTTCGCAAATCAGGGTAGCATAACTGGGACACATCTTTCCCGTACGCAGGGCATCAAGTGCTGGCTGAATCATAGGATCTTGAGATTGAGCCCACTGGATGCTGTCATTGTCAAATTGAGGTAGTGCACTGATATCTAAAGCAGAGAAATGGCAATAGGCAGCAGGTATCAGGAGGCCCAAGCAATCTACTAAACAGTCCACTGTGTTCGTAGACATCTGTTCATCTCTATCAAGCTTTTGGCACAAGGCTCAGGTGTCAGGTTCAGACAGCCTGACCCAATCACTCTTGAAACTGGCCCGTGACAAGGCGTCACATCAATATGGTTCAGTCCTGGCCTGTATTCAACAGCATAATCATAAGTTGATAGTGGAAGCCACGGTGCCAGTGGTGTCTAACTTAGCTGAAGTCTGTACATAGGTTAACGGTTATTGTCAGTCTTCACCAATATCTTTGCCCCATAGAGGTATTCATGAAACTGGTTGATGATGGCCCATTTTAGCGCAAAGGAACTCCAATTTATGCACAGGGTAGTTTCCTCTGACGGGGTCAAGCATCTGCTGGTGAAAGCCACTGGTCTCAAACCATCCTCATGTTCTTGATACAGCACAGCTCCTAGACCCTGCAGACTAGCATCAGTATGCAGCACATAGGGCTTGGTGGGGTCAGCATAGGCGAGGATGGGGGCGTGCATGAGCTGGTATGACCTGTTGGAAAGCCGCTTCACAGTCGGGTGTCCAACCAGGCCCAAGAGTTCGCCTGTGCAGAAATATTCTTTCTCTGGTACTTTGACGGACCCTTTCTTGTGTTTACAATTGGTAGGAGGGTAACCCTGGGTAAGATTCAAGAGCGGGCAAATCACCTTGGAATAGTCTTTTATGAACCTGTGGTAGTAGCCACAGAACCCCGGAAACGTTGTAGTTCTTTCAAGTTATGGGGCTGTGGCCAAGTAGTCAACGATTCAACCTTACTGGGATCGGTCTCTGTCCCTTCTGTAGATACTATGTGCCCCACATACTTCACAGAGGTTTGGAAAAACTGGCACTTATCAATGGACAACTTGAGGCGAAGTCTTCCAGTCGGTCTAGGACTTTAAACAGTTGGGTTTCATGCTCTTCTAATGTGCTTCCAAACACAATGACATCGTCAGGTGCACCAGACATTCCAGCAGGTTCATATCTCTCCGCACGTTCCATCAGTTGCTGAAAGGTGGCGGAATGCCCGATATCCCTGTGGCATCCTCAGAAATCATAGAACCCCAATGGACAGATGAAGGCTGTTTTCTCACAGTCCTCTGGGGCCATCGGAATCTGGTAGTATCCGCTGAGAAGATCCAGTACCAAGAACCATTTGCTCCCATTCAGACAATCCAGGCATCTTGTATACGGGCATGGTGTATTGATTGAGGATGGTCCACGGTTCAGGATTCGATAATCAACACACATCCTCACAGACCCATTCTTCTTATGCACAGCCACAATGGTAGAGGCATATGGGCTCCTGGATTCTTGTATCATGCCAGCGGTGAGCATTTCCTGCAGGTGTCTTCTACATCATCTGTGTCTGCTGGGGTGAGGCATGGGATCTCTCTTGAAATGGCCGGTCATCATGCGGGTATATGTGATGCTCTGCACCCTGGACACACCCGTCCCATTCTTTTAACGAAAACACTTGGTCTCTCTGGGCGAGTTTCTTGCTAATTCTAGCCTTCCATTCAGCTGGCAGCGAGGAATCACCAAAGTCAAATAAGTCCAGGGTCACTCTCTCCTTTTGGCCAGAGTACTTATTATTGGGTAATACTGTAGTGTCTGCGCGGTGTACTGTAGCTAGAGTGCACCCTCTGTTCACCCGGACCTCCTATCTGACACATTTCGAGATCTGGACCATCACTCATTGTGCATAGGCATGGGCACGGGCAGGCAAGATGCTGGATTTAACAGTAATCCTTCTGGCAACTTTCCATCACTTGGTGCATCCAACATTAATATTTTGTTCTTTATGTTTCTCTTTAGCTGGACTTCTCCATGGATTGTGCACTGGGCGTTGGGGTCAATACTAAGGAGTCAGATTGCTTTCCACACTATCCCCACTGGCTCATTTGGGTCCTCTTCATTGGGTTTCTGTTATAAGTCATATGCCCTTTTACTAAGGTTGGAATTCTTAGGGCCTGTCCAGTCAGTTGCCCTTGTTTCTCATGGCAGAGTTGTGCTAGTCTCCCAAACATGTGGCGTTTGTTCCAGTTAACAGAGACCCCATCATACAGTCAGTGGGGGGGACACACTAGGGCCAGTGTCTCTACTTGCTCCTCTACACCAGTTACAGCTGCAGGAAAAGACAACCAGAGGCGGACTATATCCTAGGTAGGGGATAAGACTTGTCGCTCAGCCCCACTCATGTAGGCCTTCCAGGGATTGTAATGGCACATCAGATAAGTGTTTGTCATACCAGTCCTGAAATACAACGGTCACTTATGACCCACTGTCAAGCACAGCCCGAGTATGAATACCATTCACTATCACTGTAGTTTCCATTGAAGGCCCACCACCTCGGACCATTCTGGGGGACAATAGCAGGTGCCGGTGCAGACGACTTAGCCACAAAGAGGTTGGAGTTGGATTTCCTGAGCCTTCACTGCGGTTGTTTCCAGCACCCCTCGGCCATGGTTTAACTTTCGGAGCTCCCTTGAAGTCTGTATACAACCTTATCTAAGTCTTTGGGGACCAGCATTCTTTCTTCATATGACCCTCCTTCCCACAATTATGACAGAGTATGCTTTCTAGAGTCTGGCGTGGCCGAGGCATCATTGGGGGCTGAGGTGGGGTACCACCAACAGAAAATCATGATTCAACCTCTGTCTGGTGTGTGGTGAGCATGGGGAGACGCCTCAGTAATTCCCTCACTTCCATAGTCCATTCATCAATCTTTGAGCAGCTGTCAACAGGGGATGCCTGGGGTGCACCCCACCCCCAAGCGGACACGCTGTGAAAGGGTTTGGGTCCATTGTATCTCTGGAATGGGCTTGTAGGAAATGGTAGCCCTCATTTCTCAGACCTCCTGCAGTATCTCGCCCAGGGCGAAGTGTCCTTGCTAGCCTCCCGATGTCCAGCTGGCACTGTATTTCACCCTGAGCATCACCCGCATGTGCATCCTCGGACATCTGGGCAGCAGCAACAGCAGATACAGGAGGGCCCCAATGTGGCTGCCTCCTTTCAATCCTCTGAATTTCCTTCATCAGTCCGTCATAAGTAGGAAATGCGTCCAACCAGGCAACAAGGTGTAGTTGGAGCAGCAATAATTCAGAGAATGGGGCTGACTTGAGAAGTAGGTCCACCCTATTCAGATCTAACTTAGCTGGGGCCATGCCACATTTCTTTAGGCATTCCTGTAGCACCACTTCGAGTCAAGGGACATACACAGATAAGGGCTCCCTGGGTGTTGCTGAGTGTTTTGACCCTACCCTACAGGTCCTCATCAAATCAGGACTCCCATACACATTTTCCAGTGCATTCAAAAATCTTGAGCAGTTACTTCTGGATTACTAGCCTGTAGCGTGAATAGTAAGTTGAGGCGGGGCCACTGAGGCTTTCACCCACCCTTCTCCTCTTCTCTGGTTCAGGGCATTGCCATTCTCGGATTTGAGGGCAACATAGTCTATCCAAGTCTCCCAATTGTCTTCCCCTGGGGTGTGGGAGGTGCCTGAAAACATCCTCAGCCGGTGATATGAGTCATGACTAACTGCAGGCATGGAGATGAGCACAGGAGCCGGTGAAGGAACAGGCACGGGGAACTGGCAGGGGTGTTGGAGAAGAACACCCCATGTGACAATAATAACTTCATGAAGTCCTCTCGGTCTTCCCCTCCTCCAGTAACAACACTAACTTCCTCGAGAGTCTCAGATAAGAGTGGGGCTCATCTCCCCAGGGTCTTTACTATCCTTAGTTATTACCCTCCAGGTGGCTGGGATCCCTTCTGGAGTGATAATCTTGGGCACCTTTGAACTGTCCAGGGGTTGCTACACTCCACCAAGGTCATGAGAGTTTGGGCAGTTAAATCAGCCTGCCGACCCACAAATGCAGCTTTTTCAAAATCAACTTTAGAAAGTGCCCTTCAACAGTGTCCTTACTAGTGCCCATAGGTATATCTAGTATTAACAAAGCATTATGAGGTCAATTTCTGCCCTGTATACCACCCACCAACTGATGTACAGCCATTTCTACTTGGGTGGCCATTAATCTTTACCAATAGTTCATCATTTTTGGCCACTAGAAGGAACAAAATCCAGCGGTGAGCCTCAAGATGTAACCCTAGGCGCGCTATCCCAAGGCTACTACCCCTGCCAGCCTGGCTAGTAGCAGGTGAAGGGGACTGGGTAATGAAATGGGTGCCTCCACCCAGAGGTCAAGGTTGTTGGTGGTCAAGCTAACCTGGACACAGCCTCTGCGGGACACTGTAACCCCTCTTCCCTTCTAGTGCCCTGAGCAATAATACAATAATTACTTTCACAATGACCCTTATTCACCAAGCAATTACCCACACTGTTTGCACTTACCACCAGGGGGTTATTATCTAATATATATAGAATAATAGATGGGGTGGTGTGTTTAATGAGATTTTACATTGCATTTCTCTAGAGCCAGATACCAAACTCTCATTGCCTCCCTGCAGTGGGTAGGAATGAGTTCCCCCGCTTGTTGATGTAATGCATCACACTTATGTTGTCCATTTGGATTAACTGAGGACCGGGGATAGATGGGTCTGGAAGGCCTGCTGGCCATACATGACAGCTCTCATTTCCAGGCTGTTTATGTGGAGGTTGCTTTCCACTTTAGTCCATATACCCTGTGTCTGAAGGAGCCCCAGATGCACCCTCAGCCCATCCCCAAGGCATCTGCACTGAGGATTTAATGAGGAGAGGGACTAAGGAAGGGAATCCCTTCAGCAGATCGCTGTGTTCCATCCACCACTGAATAATTTTCGGACAGGAGAGGTTACTAGAACTTTCTGTTCCAGGTCCTCTGAGTGCTGGTTCCACTGGACTCTTAGTGTCCATTGTGGGATTCTCATGTGTATTCTGGCCAGTGCCACTGTGATGATGGCCACTGCCATCAGGCCTAGGAGTCTCAGGAGTGTCTTAACTGTGACATACCTGTTGATGTAAACCATCTTGGCCTGTGCCACTAGGTGCTTGGCCCTGTCTTGTGATAGGAAAGCTAGGCCTTGGGTTGTGTCCAGTACTACCCCAATGTACTACAGCGTTGGCAAGGGGTCATTACTGACCTGGGTACATTAAGTAATCCCTAGAGCCTCAAACAGGTGTCTGGTGTGGTCTAGGGTGTGGGAAAGCTGCTTCTTGGAGTGAGCTTTGAGAAGCCAGTCATCCAGATAGAGGAAGACATACAGGCTTTCCCAGTGAAGGGCTGCTGTCACTTCCGCTAAACATTTGATAAATATCGTGGTGCAGATGACAAGCCAAGGGCATTACCCTGTACTGGTAGGGTTCCCCTGAAACAGGAATAGTAGATATCTCCTGTGTGAGGTGCAAATCTTGATGTGCAGGTAAGCATCCTGCATATCTTAGGCAGCAAATCCAGTCCCCTACTTGCAGTAGCAGAAGTAGACCTTGCAGAGTCACCATTCTGAACTTCTTATACTCTATAAAAAGTTAAGATCTCTGAGATTTAGAATGGATCTCGGATCTCCTGTCCATGTTGGAACTAGGAAGTACTGAGAATAGTACCATATGTTCCTTTGTTCCAAGGGGACAGGTTCTATTGCCCTTTTCTGCAGTATGGTGTGAATTTCCCACAGGAGCAATGGAACATGTTCTGACGTTAACGGAAGGCACTGTTGGGTGGTCTGGAGATAGTTCAGAGCATGGCCATGTGTTTTATCTGCTGGACTCAAGCATCTGAGGTTGCTTTCCTCCACTGGTCAGGTGGAGGAAGGCAATCTAGCAACCACCCTGGAGGCATAGGTGGTGGGGGTGGAAGAGGAGTCAGGCAGAGCCAGGTTGCTGTGGCTGCTTCTGCAGTGCTACCTCTACAGGCTTTTGAGTGGGCACCTGAGGTGGAGCACGGCGGGGGTAGGTTGCTGCTGCTCTAGCCTTGCCCTGCTGTCTAGTTGTAGGCTGATGTCTAGTAGTGGCTCGATGAAAGTGCACTGTCGAGTCCTAGTCTGGGTATGATAGAGAGAATGGACTGATTTCAGGGTTCTCCTGAAGCCTGTAAGTTGGAGAGAATGTCCTTCACATCTGCTCCAAACAGCTTATACCCCTGAAGAAGGCACAGAGGATGGATTGCTGGACATCATTTGCAAATCCAGCCACTCTTAGCCAGGAGTACCTGAGACATAAGGCAGAGGCTGCTGCACTGGCAGAGATATCAGAAATGTCATAGGTGGAGCATAGAAGATGTTTACCTACGTTGGCATCTGCTGTGAGAGCATTTAGTATCGCCTGCTTAGGAGTACCCTCTGGGAGGGCCTGGTGGCTGCCTTGGCCTTTCTCCAATAGAATGTTTTATTTCCCCATGTGGACCTGATAATTTACAATCCTGAGGCCCAGAGATGCAGAAGCAAATGTCATTTTGCCCAAGACATCAAGCTTCCTGGACTCCTTGTTAGAGGAAGGGAACTAAGTTGCTTTGGTGCCTTAGACCTGTCATGGGCTGCATTGATGATAACAGAATCTGCCTCAGGTTGGCCTGCAAAAGGTTTACTTAGGGGCCTGGTACATCTTATCTGCCTTCCTTGGTATGGCACGTTTCATGTTGGGTCTATGCCAGGCAGCCAAGGTGTCATCCTTCAGTACTTGTAGAAGAGGAGGAATAACAGTGGGTGGGGAATCAGGTAGTTCTAAGAAGTCCACCAAGTTTTCTTGGTAATGTCCTGTTCCTATACAGTAAGTCAAATCCCATTGCAGTTTGAAGTTCCTGCAACATTATATGAATGAGAGATCTTCAGGAAGACCTGGGTGTATAGACCACAGAGTATTCCTCCCAGTGGATACTATGGAACTGTTCTGTCATAAGGGTCCACATCTCCTTTCCTCCTCTTCCCCTCTCCATAATGAGCTGTGAGTTATACTCCTGGTCTTCGTTGACATGGTCAGGAGGGCACAAGGATGGAGAGGAGAGCCGTCCAGGCCTAGAGGGTGACTGGCGCATTGTGTTGGCAGGTGTTGATGCTGGGGTTGGTCATGCTGGCCCCATTGATGTATCCCCTGTATAGGAGGTGAAGGCAAAAGGCATTTGAGAATGTCTGTAAAGGACATAAAGGACAGAGAACTGCCTGCGTTGGCATCTGTGTAGTTGATGTGAGCGGTGGGTGTCGGCGAGAAGTATTTTCCTGATGTAAGCGGTGACTCACCAGTCGTAATAGCTCTGGTGGCACTGTGAGCCTGCCGGATGGGGTTTGAGTGTCGCCAGCTGGGGCAGCTGGCGCGCTCACCGCAGGTAGCAGTCGGACGGCACTGAAACAGTTGCGCCTAGAGTGGATGGGCGACCTTAAGTGGACTGGGAGGCTTTATCTTACTGCACTCCTTCTCTTGGTGCATGTGGCCCAATGTGTTTTCCCAGGACTTCAAAGACTAGAGCTCGAGGACCGGCCGGCGACATGGTAGAGCTTCTTTCCGATGCTCTTTCTCCATCGTGGCCACCTGCTGCTTCAAAAGGTAGGTCTCAAGGCCTCTCTCAGTGCTCCAGGTAGTATTATTAAACTTTCTGCAGATCTGGCAAGCCTTCACGTTATGGGCCGAGCGAGGCAGAATATGCAGACATAATATGAGTCACCCAAGTAAATCTTTT
This sequence comes from Neoceratodus forsteri, assembly GCA_016271365.2. NCBI lineage: Eukaryota > Metazoa > Chordata > Ceratodontiformes > Ceratodontidae > Neoceratodus > Neoceratodus forsteri. The sequence goes on from CM057453.1 coordinate 567,584,008, forward strand.
CACTGCACTTGCAGTACTTAAACAGTTTTGAGGCTTATTTGGTTGACATACATGGCATCGAAAATCACTTTATAAAAGTGATCACAAATTAAGGTGAGAAATTGGAAAAGTCAGTAGTATTGGTGGCGTTTCCATGGAGGGTCTAACGAGTACTGTTGACGGTGGGAAAAGAACTGAGGAGGAAGGGTTGCCACCATTGTAGGCGGCCCTAGTGGACTGCTTGCAAAAGTTTCCGTGTGGTTCTAGTGCCTGAGCTGTAGTTCCATAAGTGTGGCCTGATGAAAGAGATATCCTCAAAGAAGATCAAGAGCTTTTGGTGCCCTTTACTCAGGGATTTAGTCTAATAGTCACCAATTAAAAGCTTCCATGAAGTCCTCAATGTAGCAGCTCGCTCTGCAGCTGAGGGGTTGCATTCTGTGACACTCCCGGGCTGAGAACTGCTGGCTTCACAGCTGCTGTCCAGGAGTGATAATGAACATGCCATTTGGTGACACTTGTCTTTTGGACAGCATCTACAGTTGTGGCCAAAATATTGGCTCCTGCAGTTTTCTAATAATGCACCATTCCTTCCAGAAAATTGTTGAAATTAAAAATATTTTGGTATCCACATATGTATTTCTTTGGTTTGCAGTGGAATAAAACACAAAAAGCAGAACAATTTACTAAGTCTTAGCTTATTCCACACAGAAATCCTTAAATGGCCTGGACAAAATTATTGGCACCTTTTAGAAGTAGTTAGAAATAATTAGATTTCAAGCAGGTGATTCTCCTTCACTTTGGAATTGAACTCACCTGTGGTGAGTTGCAGAGTGCCTGCAATATAAAAATCACTCATTCAACCAGTTTGAATAGAGAAAAGGACTCATTCTCCTGTTTTGTGTCACTGTGTGTACCGCAATGAGCATGGAGAAAAGAAAGACAGCCAGAGAATTGTCTGAGGAGGTCAGACAGAAGATTGTAGCCAAGCATGGACAATCTCAAGGCTACAAATCAATCTCCAGAGACCTTGATGTTCCTGTTTCCACTGTATGTAATGTTATCAGGATGTTTAAGGCCCATGGCACTGTAGCCAACCTCCTGGACATGGCGCAAGAGAAAACTTGATCGAAGATTTCAGCGCAGGATTGTTCGAATGGTGGAGAAAGCACCTCGATCAACTGCAAACAGATTCAAGCTGACCTTCAGACACAAGGTACAACAGTTTCACACACACCATCCGTCACCAACTCAGTGAAAGGGATTATATGGTAGGAGGCCCAGGAGGACCCCACTGCTGAGAGAGAGAGACATAAGAAAGCCGACTGGGGTTTGCCAAAACACACCTGAACAAGCCAAAATCCTTCTGGGAGAATGTGCTGTGGACAGATGAGACAAATTAGAGCTTTTGGTAAAGCACATCACCTCTATGTTTACAGAAAACAAAATGAAGTCTTCAAAGAAAGGAACACCTTCCTACAGTCAAATATGGAGGAGTTCAGTGATGTTTTTGGGGTAGCTGCTGTCTCTGGCACTGGGTGTTCTTGAACGTGTGCATAGCATCATGAAATCTGAGATTACCAGGCCATTTTAGAGCGCAATGTGAACCCAGTGTCAGAAAGCTTGGTCTCGCCTTCAAGGTCATGGGTCTTCCAGCAGGACAATGACCCCAAACACACTTCAAAAGCACCCAGGAATGGTTCAAGACAAGACGCTGGACTGTTCTGAAGTGGCCAGCAATGAGTCCAGATCTAAATCCCATTGAAAACCTGTGGAGAAATCAGAAAACAGCAGTTGGGAGAAGGCACCTTCAAATCTGGGAGAACTGGAGCAGTTTGCACAAGAAGAGGGGCCAAACTGCCAGTAGAGAGAGGTGCAGGAAGCTCATCCATGGCTAATGGAAGGATTGCAGTTATTTTGACCAAAGGCTGTGCTACCAAATATTAAGTCCAGGGTGTCAATAATTTTGTCAATGCCATTTCTTTTTCATTTTCTGATTTAAAGGATATATTAAATTCTGAACAAAAACAAAGGTTCTGTAATATTAACAGAGAAATAAAAATTGTGGAGACCAAATATTGTACTGTTGTTAATTTCAGTTTATGTTTAGAGGAAATTATGAGTTAGTTAAAAAGTGCAAGGACGCCAATATTTTTGGCCACAACTGTAGAACAGGAACCTAAAGAGTCAAATGAGAAGAAAATGGCCCTTAAAGGTGTTAGGGTAAACCAGTCCACCCATGAAGAAGGAAGGGCTATGGCTTTAACCAAAATATGCTGTCCTTTTAGTAAAGGCTGAGGAGGTTTCAGCAAAGTACAAAGCTCAACCTCCTCAGAGCAAAAGAAAGTGTAGCCGATGGTGGAGATGCCAAAAGCAACCAATGTGACCATCTGAGTTGCAAGCCATGTCCACCTCAGCTGCCTGAGGTGGATTACTTGTCCCTGGTATGGGTGTGGGATTATTGGCCCAGTTATATCAACTGTAAGAGTCCATCACCAATAGCAAATGGGACCTAAGGATTATTTGAGAGAGATACTCCTGGAACTGTTAGAGAACCCTCTGACAACCCTCCAGGAAAGCAGTTCCTGCTCTCAGCCCGAATGTCAGAGATCTTAGCTCAGTAGATTATGACCCTCTTTCTCAACAGGGAAGTGGAAGTGGTACCACAATCAGAGCGAAACAAAGGCTTCTACTTCCAGTGCTTCAAACACCAGGCAGTCTTACTGTATTCTGACTTATGCAGTTAGCCCTTCCAGTTGAACTGCCCCAGAGATGAGAGAGTTAAAGCCTATATGCTAATAGTGGAACATTCAATAGGCTCGAGCTTGGTTTCAAACCACTGTCCCTGGTACATTCTATGTAACTGCCAGATTCTTTACTCCGCCTGCCTGTGAAGTCACCTTGGAGATTTCTAATGGCTCCTTCGGTTTAATCACTAGTTCATCGGTTTTCTAACCACCGCTTATTATATTTTTTATTTTCAAACCACTGTCCTTCGATTACAGGTTAGACTAGGCTAGGTTTCATTCAGTTTGGTAAGTTTTTCAGTTTCTGATCAGTTTTTTGCAACTGGGAGGAAACCAAAGACATTTATTCTTTTCTTGAGGTAAAGTGTACGTTTTCCTGTTAAATTTCTGTATTCTGGGACCGGTGAGGTTTTTGGTTATAAAACTGAGTTTTCTCATTTTTCTTGTTTTTTTCCCTCGGTGCTAACCCGCCTCTAACCCCCAAAAGAAAAACAACTTTACTATTCGTATTCAGGCTTAACGCCAACTGTGGATAAGTGCTAAATTTCTTCTGTTTGTGGGTATGTCACAGAAACCTAAGAAAAGAACTGGTCCCACTGGTTTCAGCATTGTACAGAGTGCGGTGAGCCGCTTTGGGAATGCGACCCACATCTGATTTGTGTGTTTTGCCTAGGGTTTGACCACCTGAAGGCAGACTGTGAAATTTGCAAAATGTCCCTCAAGCTACGTTTGATAGGTGACTTAATAGACTGCAAGAGAGAATGGTTGAAAATCAACCGACACTGTACTGTACTGTGAATATGTTGGAGAACTTTTCTCTCCATTCTCTGAACGTTCAGGGAGTCCTCACTTCTCACCTGTACAGAGCTAGGATTTCAAGTAATCCAAACTGCTTTTTGCTCTTCTTTGTTTCCAGTTGAACAGCCAACCTCCTCAGTCGAGTGCATTTCTGCGGGGTGGCGACCGTTTACCTCTGCTATGCCATGGCATAGGTCATGCTGAAAGGTCAGGTACATGCCAACTCCTACTGGGTTGCCACGCTACACAGGTTCACTTTGTGCCTGTTGGTGATACATTGAAAGCTGTTACTGGGTTTACAGTCTCGGATTTTTGTTATGCGTTATTCCCTGCTAGGGTTACCACCTTTAAGAAGCCCAAAGTGGGACATTTCTTACTGAAACATGATTTTTCGTAGGACAGTACCTAACCTCCACCGATGCAACAGACTTGTTTCTCTATATAATCAGAATTAAGGCTAAGTGCAGTAGTTTCCTAGTTGCTTCTATTGTTTTATTATTTTAAGGTACTTTAGTTAAGATATTGTAGTTTCCTGCAACATTTAGTGGAAAGTTAGAAAATATTTTTTTCTACTGTAAAATCAGGACATCTAGTATTTTTCATGTTTTTGCAGGACACAGCTGCCCAAATCAGGACTGTCCTCGAATATCAGGACAGGTGGTATCTATTCCCTGCATGTCACTGTCAGGCAGTATGCGCCTATGGCAGGACTGTCCTAAATGGACTGCAGTCCTGAGGGAGTTTTCACTTCACCACTCTTTCCAGGCGTTCTTTCTCAGCTTGGTACTCCGATCCATTAGTGTGAATAAAGGGTGAAGATACATTCCTGGAAGATATGAAATTACATACATACTGTAATTCTTGATCTTCTAGAAATATCTTCACCATTTATTTACATCCTGCCCACCATCCCCCAAGCCCACTACATTGTGTTTTGCTCTCTCCCTTGTTCAGGACTCGAGCTGTAAAGACACTGTCTACTCATGCATTAAGCATGCTTGCACAGGTCTCCAGGGCTCAACATGCCCTTCAAGGAACTACATGATGACGACTAGTTAGCTTATTCTACACTCCCTTGGTAAAAAAAGTGTAACCCCCTGCAAATGGGGGTTCTGAAACCTTCTAGGAGCTTGCCTAAATGCTACTCTGCCTGTTGGCGTTCGCTTACATGCTGCTTAAGTGTGGGCACTGTGAGTGCTTGTAGAGCCCACATACTGTCTCTTTAAGAACTGCCTGCTCGCAACGTAATTAGTTTGTATGGGGGACTGTGTGTTTTCCTGCTCGAGTTCCGCTCGAGCTGCGGTCTAATTGCTCCATTTCTGCAGTCACTAAGAGCGCAGAGGGAGCCCAGTTGAAAGCTGCGATTAGTTCTGGGGAAAATGTAAAGTGACAGTAAAAATGCAGTTTGTCTAGACTGCCTTCTTGCAGCTTGAACACTGGTTGTTTTGCCCTCCATTTTGGACCTGAACTGCAGATTGGTCCAATCAGTGTGGGGGACCTTTAAAATGGAGTCTGCTTGGGCCAACCAGAACTGGACTCTCACCTGGAGCCTGCTAGAAAGGGGGATGTATGGCAGGTGCTTCTGGGAAGTGTAATTTGGACCCTGGCACCTTTTTGCACCAATAGAGGGAGCCTGTTGTGACTGAGAAGGAATCAGCCAACCAGAACCATTTGGATCAAGGGAGATGCCCTGAACTGTTGCTGGCAAGCCAGATGCGAGGTGACTGTGAAAGGAGAAGGAGCTCTGTGCTAGTGCGGCGAGTATTTCTCACGGGAAGCGTGTGTAGGCCCCAAGTCAGTCAGCGGCCGTTAGTGCAGCTAAACGGACTGAATCTGAGCTGTTGTAGAAGAAAGAAGAAGCAGAAGTGTGGAAACCAGGCTTAACCTGTAGAAGACCGAAGATTTTACTGAAGTGCGATCGGATCGTCAGGGACTGAAGCTGCCAGTGCTCCCGGTTTTTGCAGTGTTTTATGCATTGGGATTGAGGATCAGCCTGCCTGGTATAGTAATTTCCTTGATATGAATGTGTTGGTGCTTGTGGGGATCACGATCTTAATCCTTACTCTGCAGTGTGTGTGCTGAATGCTGGAAACCCAGAAGCAACACCATTTGTCCTGTAACTGTCTTGGGTATCGTGAGTACCATTCAGGGCAAACCCTGCACTACCAGTTGAATCAGAAGTGTACCATCTGATTTATTTGTGCTTTCCTTTCTTGAACTGAGCCTCGCTCTGGATTACAATTGTGTGTTGTGCTATATTTTCTTTCTACAGGGCACCATCCAGCTGCACCAGCTGGCCAACCCCAGGCAACGGACCTGGCTAGCCTCCTCCCCATCCTGGGTACCCAGAGAGTGACATTTTGACCTTATATGTATGCACAGCACTGTAATTTGAATATTGCTAAACCAAATCAACCTGATTGCCCTCCCGTGTTACTGTCCCCTGAATAAATCAGATTTGTAGTTATTGAACTACATGCTGTCTGTGGTGTCAGTATCTATAGAAATAGCATTGCATTGTGTTGGTGCATATTGCCTAACCTTGTTTTACAGGGGTCCTCAGAGCGTGCAAGAATCAGTCCTGAGGTAAGTGGTTGCGTATGTGTAAGGAGTGCATATGGGTATTGGGAAGGTAACTCCGTGTACTGTGTGGGCCACTAGTGGGGAACAAAGGAGGGTCACAGTGTCCCAGAGGGCTGTACTCGAGCTAGTCTAACCACTATCAACCCTGACCTCTGGGTGGAGGCACTGTGACTGGACCTAAGCCCTTAACCTGTCATTAGCCATACAGGCAGGGGTGCAGTATCCCTTGGGATAGCGCCACCTAAGGGTTACAAAAGGAATTAAGATGGTTAGGGGCTGGTGCCAAGGTAAGCCTGGCACCATGAGCCACCGCAGTGCCGTGCATGCACACGGCTTGCCTCGCACCAGCCCTCCTGAAAAGCTCTGTCTCGTGCAGGGTCCAGACCCATTAGTGTGAATAAATGGTAAGGATATTCCTAGAAGATCAAGAATTACAGGCATGTCATTTTCATTTTTTTTTCAAATGCCTCTTGTGTCCTATTCATATCCTCATTTTTGGTGGACACTGTAGTCCTGAATTCATCTATATAGGAGAGAACAGAAACAGACATATAATAAAACCCTTTTTCTTAAAGAGCTAGTGTTGTGAAACATTTCCTCCTAAGTGTTATAACTAGAGTACTGTGTTAGTGTGTTTTATATAAAATGCATCCCTGTAAAGTTTTGGATTAAACTGTTGACTAAGATTCAGAATGTGCCTGTGTGTGGTCTTTGCTCGATCTCAGACTAGACATGGACAACTCGTGCACATATCCATGGTGAAAGAGTGACACTGTGTTAGGGAAGCTGTGTAGACCTGTGACCTGCGTTTCTTCTGACTGGATGTTGATTTCAAAAAGTAAATGTTAAAGTCCTCTGCTGGAATTTTCTTTTATAAACCTTGCAATCTTTTAAATGCCATTATAAATCATTTGCTTGTAAACTCATTTACTTGCTTACTTCACTGACAAATGCAGATAAATTAGGTGCGGCTATATTTTGTTATGATAGTGACGTAGTGAGAAGCTGAACTAGTACTTTTTTTTCTCACACAGAATTTGTGTATAAACATGTTTTTATACTATATTCCTCCTCCATAACTGTTGTCACTGTTTGTTTTTATTATATATTATATTATATGTATCTGAATAATTTTTATTGAACAGTTTTTATAGTGATTAGGGCCCCATATTCAGAGCCAGCTGGCAGTGCACGCTACAGGGGTGCTGAACAAAAAAAATAGGCATCCGTCTCTGGTGTAATATTCAAATGGATAGTGTGATCCCAACTGACAGCACTGTCCATTTCAATATAGAGGCCATGGCACCGTGGTGCACAGCAGGTGGTCACCATGCTTTGTGCTGCACCACCAGAGCTCTGTGGCGAAGACTACCCATGGGGTAAAACACCACACACACTGGTTGCGCCCACGGCCCCTATAGGCGATATTTAATCAAACATGCAGATGAGCCCATTGGGCATGCATGACGCTAAGGGGCCATTTGCATGCCCATTATGGACCTATCTGCATGTGAGCACTGGGGCGAAGTGTGCTGGGTCAGGCCCCGGCCCCAATCCCTGTCCATGTACAAAATACTAAATCATTGATGGTCCAGCAGTCCCTCCTGCCCTGATTCCTGTACAAGTATTAAAATACCAATCATTAGTGGTCCAGCGGTCCCTCCCTGCCCTGATCCCTTTACACGTATTGAAATACAAATCATTAGTGGTCCAGCTGTCCCTCCTCATCCCCAGTCCCCTGGTCATATAAAATAAAGGCAGCCTTGGTGATCTAGGGGTCCCTCCTCCCTCCCCCATTCTCCGATTGCCATCCTGGCAAATAATACAATTCCCTGGTAGTCTAGTGAGTCCCCACCCGACAGGTAGTGACCACCACCCCTCCCCCAACACGGGCCGATGACCAGCTCAGCCCTTCTCACATTACAGCGGCCAGCCACCAACTGAACAGTCATGGAGCATACTGTATAGAGTACATGCTCAATCGTTGACCAGTCAGCATGTACTGTATACTGTACATGCTCCGTGACAGTTCAGTCAGCGGCCAGCCATGGCGTGTGAGGAGAGCTGTGCTGGTTGCCGCTTCATCGGGTTGAGAACAGGGTGGTGGGTTACTACCTGTCGGGTGGGAGGTGAAGGCCACTAGACTACAGGCTGTATTATTTGTCAGATGGCGATAACGAAGAAGCAGGTGAAGGACCACTGAGACTGCCACGGCTGACTCTAGCCATACAACGCCCAATCGGTGTTGAGGATGGACTGCTGGACCACTAAAGGATCAGGAGCAGGGCATGGGAGGACTGCTGGACCACTAATGATTTTATTTCAATACTTGTAGAGGATTGGGGCAAGGGAAGAACCGCTGGACCACTAATGATTGTTATTTAATACATGCACAGGGATCGGGGCAGGGAGGGACCGTGGACCACCCATAATGACATTTATATAATGCATGTGGGGATCAGGGCTAGTGAGGGACTGCTACATCATGAAGGTACCCAGCCCTTGACAGTGCGTGGATGGAATGTGAGCACCCCCGTGTACTGTTAGGGGCCGTGTTTCACAAGCGTTAAACTGCACTGCTGCTGGTGGCCGTTTGGTGGTTCTGAACACTTTTCAATATTGTGCTGCACTACATATACATGAGGGAACCCTCATTTGCGTAGGCATGGCACAATACTGTGTCTTTGATGGCGGCACAATAGGGGGTGTGCCATAAGCATCCTTGACTATGGGCATGTCCTCCAACAGCAGCACTATTCCAGCGGGTTAGTGTAGGCGCAAACCTGGTTTGTGCCACGCTAACCTTTTGAAGATGAGGGCCTATATTTGCTGGTTCACACTGTGGTGTCACAGACTATTTTCATCAGCAGCAGACAGCAGTTAAAAGCATTTTGTTCTCATTTGCTGAAGCGAGAGGTGGATGTATTTGTCATCCACTTCCAGATTGATTTTTTTTTTTAGTCAAGTTCATTTTAGCCACCTAAATGTTTGCTTGGGTGGGGCTGTGTGGTGTTCATAGAAACTTTTCATCAGCTACAGACAACAAGGAATAGTCGAGACTTAAATTCGGGTTCAAGTCCAGGGTGGACTCCCCTGCCCAGGTAAATTGGGGACCGACATTTTCAGGTGAGGATGAATTTTTGGGGGATTTCCTGAGAAAAATTACATTTCGTTTGCTGATATGTGTGTGTGCGTGTTAATAAATATTGTACTTTCAGCTTGATGTTTTCTGGTATTCCTTTTGTTCTTTATGTGAACTGTTTGTGATGACAAACTGACAGACGTCAAAGGTGTTGACAATTTAGTTAATGTTAGTTTTAAAAATAAAAAGAGAGTGGGTCAGACTGTAGAGAGCAAGCACAGTCACTGGAAAAGAAGGTGACCGAATGAATAAAAGCATGAAATACTGAGCTATCCTGAGGACTGACTGAATGAAAACACAAAATACCAAGCTAAAGTACACTGACCCTTCCTTAAACTTTGGCTGTTAAGACCTGTCTGAGAGGTGATGCTAAGGCCTGAAGCTACCATGAAAAACTAAATCTTTTTTCTTCTGTTCTTCATTTTTCTCCATTGCTACTCTTTCAGAATAAATATACAGTTCCTGTGCTTCCATCCAGTTCTGAGATTATCATTCAGTTCTGTGAGTTTTTATTGTTCAGCGTTCTTGACTTTTGATTTTATTTGGTTATGAGTGCTGAAGCCACGTTCACATTCAGTGCTAGCCACTGAGATAACCATTACCAATCTGATAATTCCTTCAACTCTGAAAACACACTTGGATGCTCTTGCAATACAACTTCCATAAACTGCTGGAATGGCAGAGATTAGTGGTAATCATTTGAGACCATCATCTGTTTCAATAAAACCAGTTCCCTTTTGCAGATTCTGTAGCTACTGTAGGTCAGAAAAGTTGAAGTGCCGCAGAATTTTACCTAGACACTACCACAGGTACTAAAGGCATCTGGCTGTTGTTTCAGAATTGCACCTCTCTTGAGTTCTAAAATGTAGAAGCAGCTTATTTGGCTAAGGTTTCTTGGGGAACTGTCTGTCCTGGTCATCAGTTAAAGCACTGATGTATGTGCTTTTAAGTTGTCAGAAGCTGGTCTCTGAGTGTGAATGTCGAAGAGTTTATCACCTTTGTATTTACTGCCTTCAAGATCAGTACTGAATAATTGTCTCTATGATGGACCTGGGTTTTCAATTAAAGGCCTTACAGCCTCTTTAGTACTTGTGGCCACTGGTTGCACAGTGGAGCAATCAGATTTTCCCTTTGGAAATGTTTTTGAAAGAAAAACAGTATGCGACAGGATGTTCAGCGTTACGTGAGACAGCCACAAATTAAACTGATGTACAGACAGCAAGAGTCCTTTTACTCTGTCGCTCTCTGGTTAATTGAATGAAGTCGTATGTTCTAACACATCCTTCATGATTTAAGAGTCCTGCACACAACAGACACTGCACCATAAATGGACAGCCACTGAACTGCGTGAGGCTCATAGTATTCCAGAACTGGTTCTTCCAGCTGTTTCTGTACTTCATGTAATTTGTTGTTTCTGATAGTGGAATTACTGAAGAAAATGTAAATGGACCTGAAGTCCAGAGGCGGTGGCGAAGGCTAACAGGAAGCTGGGGTGTATTGCAGGGATTCAGTAGTAGGTGGAGGCGAGTTTATTTTACCATTGTACAGGTCATTGGTGAGACCACATTTAGAACATGGGGTGAGGTACTGATGGCATCCTTACTTTAAGAGGACATCAGCATGCTGGGGGGTCAGAGGAGAGCAACCAAGATGATGGAGGGGTTACAGGATAGGGCCTATGAGGAGAGTCTGGGAGCCTTGGGGATGTGCTCCCTGGAAGAGAGAGCAGAAGGGTGATATGATAGAGACCTTCAAATATGTGAAGAATTAACAGAGTGAAAAGAGGGTCTCTTTAAAATGAGGACAACAGCACCACTGGGGTGCACAGCCTAAAATTGATAGGTGGGGAGATTCAGAAGGGATGTAAGGAAGCATTTCTGTACAGAGAGGTGGTGTCCACCTGGAATTAGCTGCTAGAAGAGGTATTAGCAGGGACAGTGGAGCATTCAAGAGAACTGGGACAAGCACAAAGGGAACCCTTGGGACCAAAGAAGGGGAGAGGGAGGGACAGTTGGGGGGCAGGGTCATTGGCATAAATTGTAAGGCCAGACCTGCATTACTTACTGAGCAGACACGATAGACAGTGGTGGTCTTCTTCTTCTGGCTTTTTTGTATGTTCGTATGTTTGTAAGTCTTGTTGATATTTTCTCTCCTGTTCCACTGACTGAGCTGCATCACTGGCACACAAAGCTGTGCAATGTACTTTTAATCAGTTCAGGGTTATAATCAGTTTCTAGTTTTGTGCTACACCTTGATGACAACCAGTCATAACTGATTTTCCATCAATACAGGGGCAACAAGCTTTTTACCTGCTGTAATGCCCTTGTCATTCAGAAGTTTACAAACTGCCCCATAAATAGTCTCAGCCTTTCCATCAATAACTTCTACATTGCAATAAAAGTGAGTATATGGGGTATTGTTGTCCAAGCATCGTCCTAAACTATGTGTCTCTTGCTATTGTTAGTGTCTATGTACTCATCCAGTATCAAGCTTACCACTGAGCTATTCTTCACAGCAACGTCCAGCTTCTCCACCCTGGTCTATGCAGTGGCCTCCATGCATTTCAGACAGTCCAGTCACATTCATGTAGGTGCCATAAGCCCCATCTGCTTTGAAGTACAATGAATGGACACTCCATTTCCTTGAGAAACTTAACACATTTAACAAACATTGTGTTACGCAGTTAATTTTCAGCAACAAAATATGTGGTTCTCAAAAACTCTTTAAGCTGCTCATCACTTTGTGCAGTAGCCTTATCTATTACCTTTGCCATTGCCTGATGATTTTATTCAGTGTCCATTTTTAGGGCTGTGGTAGAGCTACAGTCATTAGGGATAACTCTGTAACTCTAAAAATGGCTGTATATGTGGAACCTTCCATTGGACTTTTGGAAGCATCCTTCTGAAAGCCCAACGGAGCTGAAAACCCTACTCCATGATCGGCCGCTATGGAATAACAATCGCACTATATTGGCTGTTACTTTCACATTCCATGGCATGCACTGTGCATGCAGGCTCACATGCAATACAGCTCTGCTGGCGCCGTCTTATGTTGTGAATGGCAAATACCATTCACCACAACTACATGCGAGTACCATGTATGCTAGGGGTTGCATTGTTGCCGCTTGCCAGCTCCGCAGCATTCTGTTACCCCTCCAACCTATGTGGCACACTGGGGAGCCCACCCAGTGTGCCCTGTACCATTTTACCTGCTGCCACCACCTCCGCAGCACTCTGTGCCCCTAACTCATGTGGCACACTGGAGCCTCCCTAGTGTGCCCAAAGCAAAGCATTTTACCTGCCACATCAAGTGTCAATCCTCGTGGTCGGGCGTTATGTACAACCCCACACATATCTCACATGGCACACTGGAGCCCACCTGAGTGTGCCTAACTGTTTATTTTTTCTTTCCCCGCCAACATCGGGATGTCCAATCCCCGTGTCGCATACTGTACAACCCCCAGTCATGTGACACACTGGGAGCCCACCCAGTGTGCCCAAATGTTTTTCCTCTTTTCTGTAAAAAGAAAATGGTCCCTCGTCATCACGTTTTTTCTTTTAAAGGAAACGTCCCTTGTCGTCACTGCAGTCCTCCCCCATCCCCACCCTCTCACTGAGCACCCACCTCCCCACACACACCCCTCACCCCATACTTACCTCTAGAGGTTGGCACTGTCTTCTTCTCTGGACCGGGACACGTCTACTCTTCAAAAGCTGAACATGAACTGAAGAATCAAGATGGCGTGTATAATGCCATTCAGTGGGTTTCAACTTATGCAGGAATAAATCAGCTATTTTTTTGAATTTGTGCCCCAAATTTTCAACATGGGGTTCTTGGGACCCCACTCATGAAACTGTCACTGTCATTTTGTCACTCGGTCCCAAAAGGTGATTTCGCTGTCACTGCACGATATCACCTTTTCATGACCGATTCACTAAATGACAGTGCCACTGTTCATAAGGTGGTCTCAAAAGCCCATGTTGCAAATTTGGTGAAAAGTTCCAAACATATGACTACATTATGAGCATACGTTGTGCAGTTTCTATGTAAGCTCCTAACTTCACCAATTTTTAATATTTTACTCCACATTTTCAACATTGCCATTTATGTACACCTCCTTCAAAACAATACAGCTGTCATTTTCCACAACCTGCCCAAACTTGTTTTGCACCTGTGGCACAGAATAGCATGTTCACTCTGCAAAATCACCTTTTGGGACAAGTGAACAAATGACACTGGTACTCTTCATGAAGAGGGGTCCCAAAAGGCCATGTTGAAAATTTGTGCAGCACTTCCAAAAATGGCAAAGTTACACCTGAGCGTTGAATATTTCCTATGCAGATGTGTATCTTTGGTCATTTGGTAGCTCTTCACAGCCCTATTGACTCTGGCTAGACTTTGTTTTTAATGCTTTAGCATGAACACTTCTACTAGAATGTGTTATTAAGGTCGATGTTTTGCAACACGTGCTTTTAAAAGGAATGGATGCATAAGACTTACAAATGGAACAGCTCATCTGGCCACTGTCTTTGTCAAACAACAACCAGCTGTATATGTTTAATCACCTTTGCTGGAATTTATTGAGCTTTTAAGAGGAGCTGCAGGTTGGCGGAGCTTTGGAGTTGGTCTGTTGTATCTGGCTTTGTCAATTATTTAATTCTTGTGGCTCGAGTTGTGAAAATGCAGGGGTCATGTACATTTACACCTTTTGTGGCCTTTTTCTGGTATTTGCTATTCAGGGCCTCCTGCACATTTGGTAGCTTTCTTTTTCGCTAGGTCAATAATGGTGCATGTTGTGCCATGTCACAATTTTTTATCGAAGTTCATGGGACAGAGACCCAGGTTACTGACCTTTCCGCCCTTTCAATTGTTTCCTCACAGTTCTCATGTGGCATAAAAGTTCTTTTTCCTTTTTATATAAAATGTCCACCTGGGATGCACCCAGATAGTGGACCTTTCCACCCACTTGTTTTACCACACAGCAGTCTTCTTTCTTGTAATTAAAAAAAAAATTATAAAAATGCAGCTTTTCTTGGGACACACCAGGTAATGAACCTTCTCACCCAGTTGTTTCACTACATAGTTGTCTTCTTTCTTGCAAAAGTTCTTTTTAAATTTTTCACTCTTCTTGGGAGACAGTCACACCCAGGTAATGTCCTTCCCACCCAGTTGTTTCCTCATGCACTCTTCTTTCTTGTAAAATATTTTTATTTTTTTTCTTTAATAATAAATTCAGTTTTGGGGGACACACAGGTCACGGATGTTTCTACCTTTTTCTGTTGTTTCCCCACAAAGTTCTTGCAAAAGTTCTTTTATCTCAGAAATCTTACCAGTACCCAGGACATCATATCAAATAAATGAAACAAAAAACACATTAATTCCAGGTTGAGATTATGGACCAAAGACATGGGGTTTTAATTTTTAAGACACTGGGATTTATTTAGTAGGAAATACACATTTATTTGCAAGAGATGGGTCACAATCTAAACTATAATGGTAGTAGGTTGCTGGGGACTAGAATTAACAATGCAATAGCCAGTGCTTTAAACTAGATAGGAAAGGGGACAAGGGCAAGTCAGGGTAGACTCAATAAATCTGAAACATCAAACAAGAATAGAGTCAAGACTCTCAAACCTACCAATCACTATAGGGTTTTACTATTAAATGCTAGGAATCTAAACACTGAAAAGAAAATGGAGCTGGAGTTACTTTTAAATGAACATAAATTGGACACTACAGTGGTCATAGAAACTTGGTGGCGGAATGCAAGTAACTGGAATACAAATATCTCTGGTTTTCAACTGTTTAATAGGGACATGGTGGGTAAAAGGTGGAAGAATTGCCCTGTATGTCAAGGAGGGAATTGAATGTCAACTCTTAGAACCACCTCAGGATATAGGGACAAGCTATGAATCTGTATGGACATCTATTTCTGAAAAATCAGGCAAAAATTAGTCTTGGGGTATTCTGTCAACCTCCTGATGATCCTATAGACAAAACAGATGAGTTATTAGATCAGATATCCCATTTTCAGACAAGGGTGATATGGTTATTTTGAGGGACATGAATATCCACACATCAATCAATCAATCAATCAATCAATCAATATCTTTATTTATCCACACAGTAATTGAGAGGAGTTAAAACATACTAATATACTAAGTTGTCAGCAGATCAGGCCCATTGGTCTATCTAGTCTGCTCAAGTTTCAGCCCACACTTATGTTGCTGCCCCTCCTTTTATACCTTCCTTCCCATGTCCCACCCCAAGGCCATCACTGACATTCCCTGCCCTTCCACTCACACCCTACCCTTGTATCTATTCCAACCCCTTTTAAATCCCCCACTGTGTTCAATGCCACCAGCTCCATTGGCAGCACCTTCCATGGTGCCACCATCCTCTATAAAGTAATGCTATCTCACCTCTCCCTGAACCTCCCCAACCAATTTCAGGTCATGACCCCTTGTAGATCCCTCCTCCTTTAACTGGAACAGACCACCAGTGTTGACCCACATTTCCCTTTCAAATACTTGAAGACCTCTATCATATCCCCTTGTCCCTCCTCTCCTCCAGGGAGTACATATTCAATTCCTCCAGCCAATCCCCATAAAGCCTGTCCCCCAAATCATGAATCATCTTTGTCACCCTTCTCTGGACCTTTTCCAGCAGAGCAACGTCCCTCCTCAGGTATGGGTGCTAAAACTGCACAGTACTCCAGGTGCGGTCTAACCAAGCAGTTGTACAGAGGCAATATGACCTCCCTCCTCCTCAGTGTTATCCTTAGTCACCTCAGCCTTAGGCGGTAAGATTATGGATACTACAATTTCCCTCAATCTGTCACAGATAGTCACATCTCCGATCGAGAGTGCAACATTTTGGATGTGATTTTAACAAATATTGAGGAAGATATTAACAATATTGTGATTGGCCCCCACTATGCATAAGTGATCACTCCACTGTTACACTGTGTATTAGTAGAAACAGGATGATTATGAAAAGTAAAACTCAAATTAGGAACTTTAATAAAGCAAATTACGAGGATATTAGAAGCACATTGAATAATATTGACTGGGATCACACTATTGGCCACTGAAATACAAATGACTCTTGGATAGTTTTAAGCATATAATAAATTAAGCTATTGAAAAATTTGTTGCTGTAAAAAATGTTTTATAATCATAGAGGTAAATCCCCCCTTTAATGGAAGGATTAAGAGATTACTAAATCGGAAAAATAATTGTTTCTACATTTTTAAAGCCAATCCATCCACTTTCAATATGCTTCATTAAAGAGGGCTACTAAGGTAGTTTAAAAAGAAATCAGACAAGCAAAGAGGAATTTGGAGCTAAGGATGGCCCATACTGCTGATAATTTAAAATCCTTTTATCCCTACATTAACGTCAAGAAGAGTACAACAAGAGATTGGCCCACTGTTAAAAGATAATGAAGTGGTGAAGGATCCACAGATATAGCTAACATACTGAGTGAGTTTTTCTGTTCTGTATTTACGGGGTGATGATTTGTAATTTTGCCAGGTGTATCGGCCGAGACTACTAGTATTGTTATTGATACAGATATGGTTTTGACTAGATTGGTAGATCTCAAACCTAATAAATCTGAAGGATCAATGGCCTACACCTAGATTTTTGAGGAACTGAGATATGAATTGGCACTTATATTGGCCTGCATAGTTTCAAAATCTTTTAAGAGAAGGCATGGTCCCTGAGGACTGGAGAACAGCTATGGTGACACCAGTTTTCAAAAAGGGAATAGATCACAGCCAAATAACTACAGACCCATTAGCCCGACCTCAATGGTGAGTAAAATCATGGAAGGAATAAATAAATCCACAGTCACAAAAACATGGAGGAATCAGGCCTGCAAGACCAAACACAACATGGGTTTACAAAAGGAAGGTCGTGCACCACTAATTTGATTGTTCTTTGGTGGATCAGTAAACATTTAGATAAGGGCAAAAACATAGACATGATTTATCTCAATTTTAGGAGAGCCTTCAACACAATTGTCACAGTCGTTGATTTCTAAACTAATTAAACTAGGAATAGACCCATTCTTAGTTATGTGGGTTCAAGCCTGGCTGAAAAACAGGACTCAGTATGTCAAAGTTAAGGGTTTTGTCTCAAAGGAAGGAGCTGTGACAGTGGGGTCCCCAGGGGTTAGTGCTGGGGCCTCTTCTCTTAACATATATTTCTTGGATCTACAACTGAGAGTAGTAACCAACTCATACAGTTTTCAGATGACACTAAAGTGGGAGGTCCAATGTCTAATATGCAGGAGAGGACACAATTGAAGGATGATCTGCACTCTATTGAATTATGGGCACGAGCAAATAACCTCCAGTTCAGTATCGACAAGTGTGCTGTATTACACTTTAGGAAAAATAATATATGATAGAATTACTTAATTGATGGTAATATGATTAAACCAATGAACAAAGTATCTGATCTGGGATTCTATTCACCAACACTTTAAAATCACATATACATTGTAGGCAGATCGTTACAAGGTCAACTCACATAATAAACTATGTTAAAAAGTTTTATATCAAGGTCTGAGGCTGTCCTGATGCCACAGGGTATACATTTGTCCACATTTAGACTATGGCTCACAGATTTGGAGTTCCCATTATAAGAAAGACATCAAATTGGTAGAGGCATACAAAGAAGGATAACAAAGCTTATCAATGGTCAGAGGAACAAGGGTTATGAGGATAGACTGGGGGTTTGAGTTTGTTTTCCCTGAGGGATAGGAGGCTAAGGGGCGACTTAGTTTTACATTTAATGTAATTAATAACAAACAATTGTTTGTTGAACTCAGATTGGATTCAAAGAGCAATAATCGTACAAGCTTCATGGGTATCAGTTACAAATAAGAGAAAGTAGAAAGTATGCATTCATCCCAAAGACTGTTAGATTGTGGAACAAGCTACCGGAAGAGATTGTCACTTCCAACAATCCTGTGAGCTTTAAGAGCAAAATATAAGTTTATAGTGAACGGCTGTTTGCTCAGCCATGACCACTGAGAAGTGGAGGTGATTGAAATGGGCCTTCAAGCTTCCTATCATCCTAAACCCAAGTATAAACCTGAGTATAGTTTTCCTATTTTTTTTATTCTTTTATAATAAATCCAGCTTTTCTTGGGACACACCCAGATAATTGATTTTCCAACCCTTTCCTGCTCCCTAAAACATTGTTTTCTGGCAGCAACTGCTTTGGAGTTGGTCCTGTTCCATCCTTCCAGCACCAAGATTTTTTTATTTTACCTGGCATGCTCCATCTTCTTTTTGTACACATTTTGTCAACTTCTGAATGACAAGGGAAAGCTGTGCAACTTTTATTGCACCCTGTACCTTCTTCCTTCCCAGTCCAACCCAAAAAATGATTTTTCTCTCCCCAGGGCACCCTTATTTCGTTGTGCTTATCCTTCCCTTAATTTTTTAGCAGCAGTTTTTTTTGGCCAAATGCCTCTTTTATGCATTTGTTACTCACCAGACTTTTTAGCTCAGTGTTTTGTGTTTTCATTCATTCAGCTGCTTTTCCATGACTGCCATGTCACATTATGTCTGTGCCTGCTGCATCACATTTCATTTTTCAATATGTTTCACAATGCATGCCAACTTACTGAGTCTTCTTGGCTTCCACAGGCCTCAGCTGTGCCTGCCCCTTCATTTCCATACCAACACTGTCTTTTTTTTTTTTGGTAATCTATTCTTTTTTTTCGCTCAGTTAAACTGTTTCTGGAATGAAAGTAATGGGTCTGACCTCACTGCTGCCGCCATAGTCTGCAGTCAACTAAATCACTGTCTCTTGCTCTTTTTTCCTCCTCGACTCCTTGTTGGTCTTTCCCTTGACCTGCACTCCTCATGAAATGGCGGCTCCTGCTCCCAATGCTGTGACATCTTTCTCCATTCCCTTTATGTGCATAAGTGTCATGAGAGCAGTGGAGGGACGAGAGAAGTCCGCAAACTAGACCACCAGGGAGTCAAACATAGGTGCGCACACTGAGCACCAGAGAGGTCACAAAGTGAATGACAAAGTTCCATAGAAGGTACTCTATGGCACTTTGCCACTGCACTATGAGGGCACTCAGTGTGTGGGATTGTCCCACATGGGGCCAGAATTTATGGGGTGGGGTGCTAAATTGTGCAAATCGTGCAGTGCCCTACCCCAAATTGTAAGCCCTGAATAGTATTTTAATAGAGTGCTGCAAAGAAAAAATATTGCCATGTTCAGGAGTCATATATCTGCATCAGAATTCACCACTTGCTCAACCCTACCCACATTTTCAAACAACATGAAGTCTTGCTATATTATGATATATGCAGTATAACTCCAGGTTAGAACTGCTCCGAGGTGAAAGAGTTAACTTCCATGCAGAGCATGGAATCTTGGCCAGCGAGCTCGGTTGAAAACACTGTCTGTTGAAGCTCAAACTTAAATTGTCAGATTCTTTACTCGCCTCACTGAACAGTCGCTCGAGATTCCTCCTGCTGCTCGGTTTGTTTATCGGTTTTAAAGCGTAATTCTCAGTTTATTTTACGAAATTTAACTGCAATCGTCGGTTCAAGCTCTGTCTGTGGTATTGTAAGTAATAGATAGGCTTATTTATTATTTTTCTTCTGTGGGAACTTAAAGCGTCTTTTTCGGTTCGGTTTGAACCGATCAGAGGTTAAAAGTACTTTCTAGCCCTTTAGAGTGCGGTTCCCGGTTCTTATCAGTTCTAAAAAACGGATTTTATAACGCTTTTTCCATGACCCGCTGACACGGTTGGGAACCTATGAGAGAGTCTCGCTTGGTGGATTGCCATTAACGGGCAAGTTTTGGTTAGGCTGGCACTATGTCTGAGAAACCCAAAGAAAACCGGACCCACTGGGTTTCAGCACTGTGGCCTCTGTGGGGAAGCCTTTGCCAAGGCTGACCCACACACCATTTGTGTATATTGTCTGGTTTGACCACCTCAATGCAGACTGCCAGATTTGTAAATTTTCCTGCTGCCACCATGGAAAAAGAGTTGGTAGGCTCAGGAAAGGGAGGCCAAAAGTCCGCTGACCGGATGGCCAGCCGGTTCGGTTCCAACGAACCTGAGAATGCCTTCTGACCAGGGCGATGCTTCCTCGGGCAAGCGAAGAGCCAGCTCTGAGGCAGTTCCAACTAAAAGGGCTAGAAGGTCAGCTAGTTTAGGCCCAAAAGTTCTTTCTCCAACCGCTGAGAAATAGCCAAAGCTATCCAAATTGTCCAGTCTCTTTCCCCAGTTCCGTCGAACCGGCACCATTGGGCAAGCTCCGGTTCAGTCGGTTCCCTCGGTTCAAGATTATGATTTTGAAGATTTTTATGAACCAGGGAAGGGGAGGAGGGTACGAGGAGAGTGAGTGTGATTTTGACAGTCTGGATGTGCCCATTGAACGGACATCTCTCCAGACAGACCCTCAGGAGTATCCCTCCCAGGCTATCTGAGTCCCCTTCTCATTTTGTTTTACAAGAAAGTTGCTGACACTCTGCAACTCCCTGTTGAGGAAGCTGTTGATGATCAAGAAGAGCCTGATTTTGTGGAAATGATGGATATTCCAGAGTCTAGGAGACTGTCTATTCCTTGCATAAATCTTTTAGGAAACAGACAGTAAAAATTCTGAAAACTCCTCATTCTATCCTCCCTGTGGATAAAAGGATGGACAAGAGGTATGCTTTATCAGGCTCTGATACAGAGTTCCTATCTCAGCAGTGCAGCCATGTGGGGTAGTGCAGGCTGCAGCCTGTGACAAGGCTAATATTCCTCTAGCCTCTCACCCTCCTGAAAAGGATTCCAGGAGGATGGATGCCATGGCAAAAAGCAGTACATGGCAGCATCTTTGGGACTCAGACAGGCAAATTATGGCACGCAGCTAGGTACCAGAAATCCAGGTGGGATACTGTCCTGGCCCTAGCAAAACAGGCCCCTGAACAGCTTGCCAGGGAGCTGGAGCAGGTGGCTGCGGACGGTATTGAGGCATCCAAGGTGCAATTTCATGCTGCTGTAGACTCTAATGATGTTTCATCTAAAGTTATGGCTACATCTGTGTCTCTTCTAGAATGGCCTGGCTCAGATGTACTGCCCTGTCACAGGATACCCAGTCTAAGGCTATGGATTTTCCTGTTGTGGGAAATTCTCTGTTTGGGGAGCAGACAGAGAATTATATGAAGAATGGATGAGTATAGGACCACCTATAGGAGTACACAGGCCAAAAAGGCAAGTCACTCCTCAAGGCAGCATGTCAGGGGCAGGGGCAGGCCTTTTCATAGGACCATTTACCAAGCCAGGCCTCCTCTTCTGCTTATGCCCAGAGGAGGTTCTTTGAAGGAAGGGGCAGAAGGGCTCTAGTAAGCCTGCTTCTACCCCTCAACCCAAAACCCCTACAAAACAGGCTCCCTGATGGGGTAGCCAGGGCCGATTCTCCACTACCGGTAGGGGCAGGCTGGCTTACTTTGTCAGGACTGGAAGTCTTTAACATCAGACAAGTGGGTCCTGGAAATAGTAAGCCAGGGACTGATTCTCAGCTTCAAAAATTTCCGAAGATGAGAGCCAGATCTTTCCACCTGCAAACCCATCAGAGGTACTTGCCCTGGAAGCAGAGGTTTCTGCCCTCCTGGCTCTCAGAGCCGTGGAAAGGTTCTACCCATACACCAGGGCAAAGGTTGTACTCCAGGTACTTCCTTACCCCAAAAAGACAGGAGAATGGCGGCCCATTCTGGATCTCAGGTATCTAAACAAGCACCTTTTAAAACCAAAGTTCAAAATGGTGACCCTGGGGATTATTTTACCCTCTCTAAGGCCAGGGGACTGGCTAGCCTCCCTGGACCTCAAGGATGCCTACCTACATGTTCTCATCAGAAGCTCCCATCGAAAGTACCTCAGATTGAACTGCCCTCAGGCCATTACCAGTTCAGAGCAATGCCCTTCGGCCTCTCCTCGGCTCCAACGGTATTCACAAAATGCCTGGCAGTAGTAGTTGCTCATTTAAGAAGGCAAAGATTGCCATCTTTCCTTATCTGGACGACTGGCTCATTGTAGGCCAGCCTCCAGAACAGGTCAAACTTCATTTACAAGTAACCCAGCACCTGCTTACATCTCTAGGTTTCCTTCTCAATCTTCCAAAGTCAGTTCTGGAGCCTGTCCAGCTTCTCACCTTTATAGGCAGAACTGAACACAAAAAGCCAGAGCCTTCCTTCCTCTGGAGAGAGCAAGGACCCTGGTGTCTCTGGCCTCCTCTTTCACCCCAGGTCTCTCGACCAGCAAGGCATTTCTACAAGCTCCTGGGGCACATGGCTGCTTCTACAGCAGTAGTGCAGGGAACGAGATTTCAGATGAGGGACACTCAGTTCCATTTGAAAGCCTTTTGGTCTCAAAGGACGGATCCCCTAACCAAATTGATTCCAGTGACTCGAATCCTGATCAGGCCCTCCAGTGGTGGAAGGATCAGAACAATCTGAGACAGGGGTTCCTTCACTCCCCAGTCTCATTCCTTGACCCTTACTACAGATGCATCCCTCTTGGGGTGGGGCTCACATGGCGACCTTTCCACCCAAGGGCTGTGGTCCCCTCAGGAATCTCTGCTTCACATCAATTTGCTGGAGCTCAGAGCAGTTTTCTAGCACTTCAGGTTTTCTCCACAGCTGCCAGAACAAGGTAGTTCAGGTCAGAACAGACAATACCACTACAATGTGGTACATCAACAAGCAAGGGGCACTCGGTCTACAGCCTTGTGCACCAAAGCAATGAAGTTGTGGTCTCTGGCATATTCTCTGAACGCCTCCCTTACAGCAGTTCACCTCCCAGGCAAGGACAATGTCCTAGCGGATGCTCTCAGCAGGATTTCCCAGGGCCATCACAAATGGGCACTGGATCCCCTAATACTGGAGGTAATATTTGCCAGATGTGGCACTCATTAAATAGATCTCTTTGCAGCCCCAGACAATCACCAACTTCCCTTTTTGTTGCAGGCCCCCAGTGTTGGGCTCAGTCCCTCTGGATGCCTTCTTTCTCAGTTGGGAAGGAAATTTCTCTATGCTTTTCCCCCTTCCCCTTCTTTTCAAAGTGCTAGTCAGAATCAGATCTCAATCCTGCAAGATGATCCTGATCGCTCCAGATTGGGCCAGGCAGCCCTGGTACCCTCCTCATGTCCTTAGCAGTCCACCCTCCCTATGCCTTCCCAGGAATCACAACCTGTTAACTTGTGCCCAGGGAGGATTTGGTATCCGAACCTCAAATCTCTCAATCTCAAGGCTTGGCTCTTGAAGAGTTAGAGTTTGCTGACCTACACCTTTCTCAAGGTGTATTGGATGTCTTGAAGGCCTCTAGGAAGCCTTCTGCCAGGGCTACCTATAATTCAAAATGGAAGAGATTTTCCATATGGTATGCTGGTAAACATATTCCCCAGAATCTGCTGGTGTGCCCACGATCCTGGATTATTTGGTGCATTTGAATTCCTTGGGGCTGAGGCCAGCTACCCTAAAGGTGCACTTGGCAGCTGTGTCTGTCTTCTTGTCTGCAGGTAAGCCCTCTTCTTTATCAGCTCACCCTGTGTTCTCCAAGTTTTTAAAGGGTTGCTTCACCAATCCCCCATTCAGGGATCCTGCCCTGCTTGGGATCTTAATATTTGCATCACTCAGCTTATGCAACCTCCTTTTGAGCCATTGTCTTCAGCAGAGCTGAAGTACTTGACTTGGAAAACTGTGTTTCTGGTAGCCATCACCTCTGCCAGGCGTGTAAGTGAGCTACAAGCCTTGTCAGTGGAGCCTGATTTTATCTCCTTTCATAGAGATAAGGTAGTCCTCAGGACTAACAGGAAGTTTTGCCTAAGGTGGTTTCAGACTTTCACCTTAATCAATCCATTTCTCTTCCTGTGTACTTCACTGACCATTCCTCCTCTGGTGAGAGGAGATTGCACAGTTTAGATGTCAAAAGAGCCCTTAGTTACTATATAGAACGTACCAAGGGTCACAGGTTGAATCCCTCAATTGTTCCTCACTTATGGTGAGGTTGGTAGAGGAAACCTGCCACTAAAGATCCATTGCCAGGTGGATTGTCTCTTGTATCAATTTTGCTATGAAAAACTGGGTAAGGTTCCTCCCTCAGGCCTGAGGGCTCACTCTACCAGAGGTACAGCTGCGTCTCTGGCTGCTGCCAGGGACATTCTATCCTAGAGATATGTCAAGCAGCTACCTGGAAACAGTTCACACTTTTACTAAGCATTACTCCTTGGATATCCAGGCTAGGAGTGATGCTCGATTTAACACAGCTGTGCTTCAGAGCCTATTTCTCAAGTAGGTTCTGTCCCTCCTCCATGGAGGTACTCTGTGTAGTCTGCATATGTCATAATATAGCAAGACTTCATGTTGTTTGAAGAAAAATTTCTCCACCTTAGTAATGTTGTTTCTTCTAATGGAGTCTTGCTATATTATGACCTCCCCAGCCTGCCCCTCTCAGAACCTCTGTTTTTGGGAGGTGGGTGGGCAATGCAATGTTGGCACTTCTTTGATGCCCATTTTATTTCACCCTTCTAGGGTGCTTAGGTGTTATGCTTAAGTTTCTTCTTGAATCCCCAACTTGAGTCTTTGTTTTGGGATCAAGATCAAAAGGTATTTTTGTAGTTAGTAGCCAGCGGCTAGTGTAGTTCTGACTTCCACACAGAACCTTAGTGAGTTTTGCTTGTAAAGATCTGACAGTTTAAGTTTGAGCTTCAACAGACAGAGTGTTCAACGAGCTCGCGCTCAAGATTCCATGCTGTGCATGGAAGTTAACTCTTTCACCTCCGGAGCAGTTCTAACCTGGGTTATACTGCATATGTCATAATATAGCAAGACTCCATTAGAAGAAACAACATTACTAAGGTGAGTAATTTTTCTTGCTGTTCATTATACATGCACCAAAATTGTATGACTATTTTAATAGCTATTGAGCCGTTATCAGGACCAACAACCTTTATGAATAGCAGCTGTGATGTACGGAGTAGTGACAAGGTTCACACTGCCACACCCATTCAAGGACAAGTGTTCCAGTCACCTTTACTTTCCAGTTACATAAGCCAGTGTAGTTTACATAAATATTAAAATCCATTCTTTGATGTTGTTTTCTAGCAATGTTCCAATTAGACAGGTTTTATTTTGTTTTTATGTAAAGCACATGAGATGTCTGCCGTCAACACCGAGCAGTGAAAAGAGATGGTAAACATTGAGAAATCATGAAGCTAATAAATTTAGCATACCTAAATATTTAGCATTTATTTTTATTAAATGAAACACCAGCAAGCGAAGAAAGCTGTCTCGTATTAACACTTCAGAACGGCTGAAAACTCTATCCTCGTTTGTGTGCTAAAAGCAAGCACAGCCACCACTTGCAGTTAAACAGCATCAAAGAAACCCACAGGAGAAAATACAAGAAAAGCCACTGGAATAAAACAGCTGTTTTTTTGTATAAAACTTTTATTGATTTTCCACAGGCAACAGTCCATGTACCAGTACAATCATTAAGACATATTCGATTTCAGTACATGCTTACTGTTCAATCCTATAATGCATACATGTCTGTCAACCACAGATATATATGTACTATATCTCACCCCAACATTACACTGAGCCTGTGCTGTTTTAAACAGAAAACAAGTGTGAAAGCGAGATAAAAAGATAGAAAAAGGGTCACAAGCTGATAGTCTAGTGGGTGAAAAAGAAAGGAGAAAGTAAAAGCAGAATGAACAGACATAAATAAAACAACCTTTAACCACACTCAACTTCAACTTTTAGGTCCATATCCTATATTTCAAGGGATTAGTCCTTACAATAGTGTATTCCCATCTTTCATTCATTCATGGGAGCATCCACTCTATGGGTTGGCTACCTTGACCAATGGTGTACCAGACATACCTCTGTTTACCACATCAGTGCCTCTCCTCAGGAGCAATAGTGTTCCAAAACAGGGCCCACATAGTTGTGAAGGCTTCCTCCTCCCTCCCTCCCTTAGCTTTATAAGTCAGGCTTTCCAGCTGCAAAGGCGCCCCATGCCAAATTCTTCCACTGTCCGTGGTTGGCCTGTCCCCGAAACCCACATATTCAAAATACATTGGCGTGCCACAGCAAGCAGGATTCTTATCCATTTATCTCGGACACCCATTCTGCTGTCTCTGTTGCCTCCATGCCAAAAGCATCATGAGTGGGAGAACCTGTGCGTCCCTTCCCTCATATTTGCTATTTCTTATGCCACTTGGCCCCAGAAGGTCTGAAGAACCGTACATGCCCAAAATGAGTCAAAGTGGGTACCTATAGTGGCAAATACTAGAAAGAGCATGATGGTTAGTTAGGTGTGCAGCGTTGAAGGCTGCAGTAAGTTCTAGGAAGGCAAGCTTCAAGAGAAACAATTTGTGGTTATGTAATCGAATGTCAAGAGATGAGCTATTAATCCATGACTTTTAAATAAGTAGCAGGGCATGGCTGGAAATGAGCAAACTGCAGAATCTCTGGTAGGTTAAGATTTAGCAAATATAATCAATCATGCCACTTTTGGACAAGCTGAAGGTGGAATACCACGTTTTCCAGCTGATAGATGCGTGGGACTGTCCATCCGTTAATGGAGCAAGGATAAGAAAGTCCGAGCAAGATGGATGCATGTAGGAAGAAGTCCGAGGGAACCGAGGACCTTTTCAGAAGTTGTAGACATTGAAACAGCAGAATGGTGGAGGCTTCATGGTGGATACAAGTCAGAAGTTTGAGGGTAACCCTAAGGACCTTTTTCAATCTTAAGATGTGCAACTAGTTGGAGCAGAGAGGCTTCATGGTTTATGGATGTTATACAGTATTACAAAGCAGTAAAACATTGGTTTGTACCTAAAATAAAAATTCACATTACATTCATACATGGGTACAAGTAGCAGTATAAATATCAAACAGCTACACAAATGGATATTGAGTGCATTGTACCTGGCAAGCATCTATTCAACATTTCACTAGATTAGTTTGTCAGTTTATGGTATATTTTATAATTTGGTGCTCTTTGATAACCTCAGTCTTTATATTAAGTTCCCACTGAAGACACATTCTTTGATTAAATAAATTCATGAACCCGTAGACCCTCGCTATCTAGCAGAGGTAGGCCATTAGTCAGAGAGGATAATACAACAGCTTTCCCATTTTCCAAGTTTTGGGCACTCCATCAGAGCCAATGCTCATTATTATTCACATAACACATTACCGTTATTATTTAGGTCTATACCATCTTGCGTTCCCAATGGATTTTATGGACTCCACCCATATCAATCATTCTCAGTGCCAACAAGGTGTTCAAACAACATGAAGTATTGCTGTATTCTGACATAATGCAGTTAGCCCCAGCACTTGAACTGCCCCAGAGAGAAAGAATTAACTCTATGCTGAAGCATAGAACATTGAGCTAGAGCTTGGTTTCAAACCTCTATCTGTGGTACTTCCAGTGTAACCATCAGATTCTTTACTCCACCTAACAGTGAAGTCGCTCGGAGATTTCTTCTGCTCGGTTCGGTAAAAAAGTAAAATGTTCGGTTTTAAACCGTATAATTTGATATTTTCAGATTTCCAGCCTCTGTCTACGGTACAGGTAGTGTGTAGATAGGTAGTGACTGTGTTTTATTTATAAAAAGTTTGGAAATTGTTCTTTTCCTCAGTTTCTTTCTGGTTGGTCTGGTTTGGAACCGACCTTTTTACATCTCCTGTTTTATTTACTAAATTCTGGGATTAGAGTGGTGTTCGGTACGATTGGTTTCAAAAGCACCAGTGATTTTTCTGGTTCTTTTTCAAAACCCGTGACACGGTTTGTAACCAATCGGTGTTTTATTACCTGGCTTAAAAGCTGATATAGGGTAATCTGGTAGGTTGCTATGTCTGAGAAACCCAAGAAGAAAACCAGTCCGACAGGGTTTCAACACTGTACTGAGTGTGGGAGGCTTTTGCCAAGAGACCCCACCTCATCTGTGTTTATTGTCTGGGTTTAATCACCTCAAGTCAGACTGCCATATCTGTAAAACTTTCCTAAATCCACTCTAGATAAAAGACTGAGTAGGCTGAAGGAAGGAGGCCGAGAAGTCCGTAGATCTGGATGGCCAGCCCAGTTCAGTTGTGGCCAAACCTGAGGAGGTGCCTACTGACCTAGGCGATATCTCCTCGGGCAAAAGGAGAGCCGACCCTGAGGTCGGTTCCGTCAAAAGAAGCATAAGTCTGCGGTTCGGATCAGTACCGCATTCTCCAACCATGGATGAAATAGTCAAAGTGATTAGTATTGCATTACGATCCAGATACTTTCTACAGTATGAGGAGTGGGAGGGAGACGAAGATTATCCTGATGATGATGGTGACGACCAGGGGGTCTGGATGTGCCCATTGAACTGGACATCTCCCCAGACAGGCCCTCTGATGTCTCCCCTCCCAGGCTTTCCGAGTCCCTTCACACTTCTTGTTTTACAAGAAGGTGGCTGAAACCCTTCAGCTTCCTTTGGTTGAAGCTGTTGAGGAGGAAGAAGAGCCTGATTTCATGGAAATGATGAACATCCCAGAGTCCAAAGGTTGTCTATCCCTCTTCATAAGTCCTTGGGGAAACAGATACATAAAATTTTACAAACTTCTAATTCATTACCTCCTGTGGACAAAAGAATGGACAGTAGGTATATGTTATCGAACTCAGTGCGGAGTTCCTTTATAATCATAGCAGCCATGTTGGGGTAGTGCAGGCTGCAGCCTGTGACTGAGGGCTAACATTCCTTTGGCTTCACACCCCGGACAAGGACTCCAGGAAGGTTGATGCAATGGCCAAAAACAATATTTGGCATCGTCCTTGGGACTCAGGCAGGCAAACTACATAGCCTACACAGCCAGATACCAGAAGTCTAGATGGGATACTATTCTGGAACTGGCTAAACAGGCTTCCCCAGCTAGCCAAGGAGCTGGAGGAGGTGGCTGCGGATGGAATTGAGGCATCCAAAGTACAATTTCATGCTGCTGTGGACTCCAGTGATGTGACATCAAGAGTCATGGCTACATCTGTGTCTCTCAGAAGGCATGCTTGGCTCAGATGTACTAGCCTTTCTGGGATACCCAGTCTAGCGCTATGGATTTTCCTGTAGTGGGTAACTCTCTGTTTGTGGAGCAGACAGAGGCACATGAAGAAAATGGATGCATACAGGACCACTTACAGGGTGCACAGGCTAAGGAAGGCAGCGACTCCACAAAAGCAGTCTAGGGGCAGGGGCAGGCCTTTTACCAAGCCCAGGCCACCTCTCCCTTCCCACAGAGGGTTCTTCAGAGGGAGGGCAGGAGGGGATGAGCAGGCTGCTCCCTCCTCCCAGCCTAAGGCTCCTGCCAAGCAGACACCCGATGTGTCAGCCGGGTCGACTCCCCAATCCCAGTAGGAGGCAGACTGGCTTACTACTTTCAGGCCTGGAAGTCTGTGACCTCAGACAAGTGGGTCCTGGAAGTAGTAATCCAAGGACTAGCCCTCAGCTTCAGAAAGTTCCCAAAAGAGGGCCAGGTGTTTTCCTGCATCTATCTCAGAAACCCTCACCCTAGAGGCAGAGGTTTCCTCTCTTCTAGCTCTCAGAGCTGAGAAAGTTCCCACTCAACATGGGAAAATGACTGTACTCCAGGTACTTCCTTACCCCAAAGAAAACAGGGGTGGTGACCCATCCTAGACTTAAGATATTTGAACAAACACATTTCAAAACCCAAATTCAAAATGGTAACTCTAGGAATAATCCTTGCCTCTGTAAAGCCAGAAGATTGGCTAGCATCTCTGGACCTCAAGGATGCCTACTTCCATATCCTATCAGGTGCTCCCACAGAAAATACCTCAGGTTTGAGTTGTGTTCAGGTCATTACCAATTCAGGGCCATGCCATTCGGCTAACATCAGCTCCAAGGGTGTTCACAAAGTGCCTTGCAGTAATGATGGCTTACCTCAGAAGACAGGGTATCATCATCTTCTCATATCTGGAAGACTGGCTCATTGTAGGTCAGTCATCTCACCAGGTCAGCTCTGCAAACCACCCACGACTTGCTCAGTTCACTGGGGTTCTTCTCAATCTTCCAAAGTCTGTCCTCTAACCAGTTCAACTTCTTACCTTCATAGGAATAGAACTGGACACTACCCAACAAAAGCTTTCCTTTCCCTGGCAAGGGTGAAGGCCATAGTAGATCTTACTTCATCTTTTCAACCTCAGGTCTCTCATCCAGCAAGACAGTTCCTCTAACTCATGGGCCATGACAGCTTCCGCTGCAGTGGTACAGGGAGCAAGATTTCAGATAAGGGACATTCAGTTCCACCTAAGGTCTTTTGGTCTCAGAAAAGGATTCCTCACCAAACTGATTCCACTGACTCAGTCTCTGGTCCAAGATCTCCAGTGGTGACTGGATCAGGACTACCTCAGACAAGGAGTCCAGTTTCTCCCTCAAGTCCTCTCAGTAGTTCTGACTACAGATGCTTCTCTCTAGGTTGGGGAGCATCTGGGAGCCCTGACAGCTCAAGGGGTCTGGTCTCCACAGGAGTATTTCCTTCATATCAACCTTCTGGAACTCAGGGCAGTGTTTCTAGCCCTTCAGTGTTTCTCAGATTCAGTCAAGGGCAAGGTGGTCCAAGTCAGAACAGGCAACACGACCACAATGTGGTACATCAACAAACAGGGGCACTCAGTCCACGGCCTTGTGCACAGAAGCCATGAACCTGGATTCTTTTTATACCATAAGGCACCACTACACCATATAAGTTCTAAGTACTAATCTACCCAGGCAGATGAGCTGGGGCAGTATTCTGTTTAAACCAATTATGGTCCAAGTTTACCTCATTTTGGAATTTAAGATCCTGAAAAATCATTATGCCGGCAAAATGTGGGATATCATCGTCCTGTCCCAGTGTGTGCACCTAGGCCACTAGTACTCATTAGCCCCAGAATTCCCATACTTAATAAATGTGAATACAACTAACAATACCATCTGAAAAGTACCTCTCCTTGTTACTGGCATACTTATTGTACTGCTCTAAAACAACCAGGCCGACCCTGAGCAATGAGGAAATATCCACTAGGGTTCATCAAAGTCAATCAGCTAGTACTCTGATTGGTTTCTTATTTCTTTTGACCTCTTAAGCAAAAACTGCAGGAATAGGGCGGAAATTCTTACAACACATGCAAACTTGAGATTACATTATGCCCTCAGTATCATAGGATTACCCCAATAGAAAGAGTCCTATGAATAAAAATGGCTTATGACACTTTTAGCTAATACCAGCACATTCAATACCCATTAAATGCCTACTTATTAAATAGGCTCTTGCTTTCTGATGTTACGCCATCTACAATAAACAACCAGAATAGCGTGCACCTCACCTACATAAAACAACTAAAATGAGCTAAAATTTGCAGTATACATATATTCTCATTCCACCCTATGTATGGTGTCCAAATGAGAAATATTCCAGAAATACAGTATTCATAAAATATGTTGTGTTCAATCAAACATGCTTTTAAGCAGAGATTATTTCAAAAATTCAGTTTAATAAGTTTTCCATCCAAGTTAACCTCCAGTCAAAGATTCTTCCCAGACTGACTTGCATTGATCGGGGACACAGAATTCTTTGAGAGAAACCGCTAGTTCTTTAAATGGAACCGCAGGAATTAATTTTGAATATTAAAGGAGGCAGTATAGTGCAGTGGTCTAAGGCTCTGAGCTGCAAATCTGGTGACATCCAGCAGACCAGACCTGGGTTTGAATCCACAGCTTCTACCTGCATACTGTGTGACCCTGAGCAAGTCACTTAATCTCCTTGTGCTCCCAGGTTGCTCCTGTAAAAAGCTTTCAGCTAGTGTGCTATACCTGGTTAAACAACTAAATTAAAAAAAAAAAGCCTTAAAACATTGGAGGATGTATGAAAAGTTCAGACTCCATAATATGAGTTCTGGGACCATGAGTAAATTGTATAGACAGCGCCAAGGCTGACCACTCAATTCTTTTATTTGGCTGAGTTAAGTGTGGAGAACTAGAAATTAAAATGGTACCTCTTAAGGGGATTTTACCCCATATCTAGGCATCCATAGTCGCTGTAAGGTGTCCTTTCTAGGTACAAATACATTTTTGTGCAAATTGGCATTGGAAATCTCAGACAAATCACAGTGAAGCACAAGCACAATGGACATATCCTCCATTTTCAGGACAGAGTGCAGGGGTCCCTTCTCTTACGGTATGGAGGCCTCACAATTAGTAACCACATTCCAGTTTCCAATTCCTTCTTAGTTTAGTTGTGCCACAGAACTGCAAAATGGCATATCGTCCTCAAGTATCTGTTTGAATCACCTTTAATCACCTGGAAGACAAAAAGCAAAACAAAATGCTTCACTAAGCATAGTGATTTATATCATAAAGGGAATACTGTGACCCCGAACCTCAGGCAATGCTAGAATACCTTAAGTTGGGGTGTAATGAGCCCTAAACATCACACAATGCCTCTTCAAAAAGAACCTTCATCGACCTGGAGCAAATATGTCCCCAAATTTCTCGCACCTCGATTTCTGTCTCGCTCTCACCACATTTCTTACTCTCCATCAGAGCCCCAGCGAGTTGTGGCAAGCCATTTCAATAAGCTCAAAACTCAAAAGCGGCAGTATAATAATTTTAGAGGAGAGATGATTCAATCCTCTCCTCCCTCATTCCAGTTCAACAAGTATCCGTCAGAATGCAAAAAACAACAGATGGCCAACATGCCCATTCAGGCGAAAGTCTGTTCTGACTGCTTACATTTTTTAAACTACAAAAGCTCTTATCCAGAGACTGTAGATTAAAATAATATGAGTTCTATTCATGAGGTCTTGGTTGGAGTTTTACCTCAACTCTGCAACAACTGTGCAAAAATGAGTTCTCTTGCTTCATGAACTCCTCCAGCATCTTTAATTTTCACACTGCTAAACCCGCCAGCTTGCCTTATAGTGCTCGACCTGCCCCAAATATGAGGATGCCACAAAAAGCGACAATGAAGATGCTAGTTTAGATAAAAATATTTACTCGGCAGAGTAACAGAACTCAGAACAGGTCTAGGGCCATCTTCTGGATTATGGATGGAAGGCTTTATAAAACAGAAGAAAGACTGAAGAAGTCCGAGGAATTCTGAGGACCTTCTGCAGATCTGAAAGTGTAGAACGAATAGGAGTGCAGAAGATGTATGCCAATAAGCTGCTGTGATTGCACTTCATTGGAATGAGCTCCGGGCAGAGGAATTTGAGTCTTTCATGACTTTTGGTGAAATGGGAACAATGTACTCATTCACAAGTTGATGGGCAGTGTTGCCACTGGTGTCATTGAAGAGGATGTTGACCCCAAGCAGCTTGGAAGAGTTTCTGGACACTGATGAGGATGAGAATAGCTTCAGTGGGCTGTGCTTACTTTATAGCTTTGAAAGTTGCAGAGTCACACTTTTGGCAGGCGAGAAGTCGGGTCCTAAACTCACGTCAGTTGAAGAACCACTAGAGCGAGGAAATGCAATATCTTCTGATGCATTTCTGATGGATAAAAGTCAGCAGAGTCGCTTGACTAGCAGATGAAGTTGAGCTCTGGCTGAGTTGAAATGTAGCAGATGGATTAAAATTGCAGGCTCACACATTGGCGGACAAGCTGAGCCCTGGTGTGAGTAAAATATGTTACAGATGGATTGAAGTTGCAGACTCCTGCCTCTGGTGAATGAATTGAACCCTACCTACACTCATAGACCTCTCAAAGGTACGAGCTAGAGACAATGTCTTACAATGCTGCTGGTGAGGGCTGTGAAAGGACATGAGAGGCAGAAGACTGCCTGTAGGAGCTGAGATGAAGGCAGAGGGGAGGATTGTGGAGGTTTGAGTTGTTAAGCTAGGAAGCTGATAAGAATAATGAGTAACAGGATGAAGAGGAGCAGAAAGCAGAAACTGCAAGGAAAAGAATGAATTGATAGGGAGATGGCAACAGGAAGTGGGATTGAAAGTTGAACAGCTCACTAGAATTCTCTGTGCATTTGAATGAATGGAGTGGACCAAAAATGTATGATTTTCGGCAAATTGAGGTTCTGTTTTCAGGCTCGAAGGAGAGAGAATGCGATAGCGCTGAATAATTGAGTTAGGCTCTGCTGAAATCCAAAACATGATGCTTCTTGAGAGCCCCTGCAGAATGAATATGCCAGATAGCTGGATGAGTTCTGAGCTAAATTAAGGCCAAAGAAAATTAACTTAGTTGCTCCTTTTAGTTGTTTAGTTTTCTACTTCTGTTGCCTGCAAGAGAATAGCTGGGGACCAAATAGGATTATGCAGTGGTAAGTAATAGTACGAGATGAATTTGCATGACAATTGATAAGGTGAATGCTAAAATAATTTGCGCTGTTTAACACTGCTATTGCAAGGTCATCTTAACTGCAGGTTTCAGCGTATGCTAGAAGGGCTGTGAGTTTTACAAAAGGCAGTATACTTGATTGCTCAAGGTACTATTGCCTTCAACGGTGAGATTGTTCAAGTTCCTATGTGCATAGCTAGGAGTTGCACTGTAGTTTAAATGAAAATGGTCAGTGGGTTGCATAGATGTACTGTTAAGCTCAGTCGAGACACAGGTTCATGAGAATCCAGAAGACAGGGATAGCTGCTGCATGGCAGTGAGTATGGAGCGAGGTGAGAAAAAACAAAGAGAGACGTGCATGAATGCTATCAGCAGAAAACAGAGACACAAGGAGGAGCAGAGCGAGGTGAGGGGAGACTATGGAACCATTATGCCATGAGCGGTAAAGCCATGAAAGACATAAGGGGACAATGAAACTGACAAGAAAAGGAAACACTCTGAGAGCAGCAATGGACATGGGAGGCCTGCAAGTGGGACTCAGAAAGGCAAGCAAAGAGCCTGGGACAGACAGAAAAGAGGGGCAGAGGAGAGAGGAAGGGTGGCAGGAGCAGGGACAGGGACAGTGAGGAAAGTCACAGAGTGGCAGAAACTGCGAAAGAGCAGAAGGGGAGGCAGGCAAAGCAGAGAAAGGAGCTGAGCAAATGGAGGGAGGGAGGCAGCCACATGGACCAAGCAGCCACACAGGTGCTCAAAACACTCTGAGCACAGGTTGCTGGAGAGGCTGGCTTATAATTGGAATGTGGGAGGAGTTAATTCCCCACACTGAATCTCAGGCAAAGCCTCCCAGAGATTGTGCCTTGATCTAAATGGCCATTTAAGCCTGCCTCTCAAAATAAAAATCCAATCGCCTTATGTCTCAAAACTTGGTTTAAAAATCACCTCAGATTATACCATACTTTTCAATGCCCTTTAAAATAAAACTGTTTATTTCGAACCCTCTGACCTGTGAGCATGAAGGGCTGTGGCATACTGCAGTTTCTTATTTTGTATCGTCCTATAGTGTTCCCTATACTGGTACAGAATTTCCTAACGGTTTTCCTACATAATAGGCAACACACTGGCACATTGCTAGAGAGATAAAACCTCCCATGTCACAGGTTACCAGATCTCATATCTGTTATGTGGTGTCTGTCTTGGGGTTTAGAAATTCTTACCAGGGACACAACCCTACAAAATGAGCATCTATGAGTCATGTCTCATTCTCTTGCTGTTTGCTGTCTGCTGTGGACTAGTTTGTCTTTAATGCTGCTTGCTCTATGATAGGCCATTCTAGGGCTTGGGCAGTTATCTCATGCAAGGTCTTATCTCCCTTTGAAACCTTCCAGTGCTTCCTGAAGATTTTATCAATGTGGCATGAGTGTACTGACAAAATGCAACACTCCTGTCCCTGTCTATGATTCCGAACCTCATCCGATAGCATATCCCTTTTCTTTGATCTGGCAGAGCCCCCTCTGCCTTGGCAATGCAGGTCTCCAAATTTCCTCTTTCCTAAATCTATTTTTAAATCAGTCAGTCCCTTGTCAAAACATTTATCATTACTACAATGATTGCTGAGTTTTAAGAACTGCCCTTCAGTATGTTTATCATGTGGCGTAGGTGGCAACTCGAAACAGCAATAGCATATTTCTGTCATTATGTTTGCAATATATGTCAGTCTCTATGTTCCCATTTTCCCTCTAGGGATCTGCAGGTCCAGAAAATGTATTGTCACAGGATCTGCTGTACAGGTGAATTTCAGATTTGGGATGGTGGTATTGATGTAGTTTACAAACATCAACATCT
The DNA here is from genome assembly GCA_016271365.2 of Neoceratodus forsteri. Classification (NCBI taxonomy): domain Eukaryota; kingdom Metazoa; phylum Chordata; order Ceratodontiformes; family Ceratodontidae; genus Neoceratodus; species Neoceratodus forsteri. The sequence continues at coordinate 567,620,444 of CM057453.1, forward strand.
CTTTAGTTTTATTCCATTATCCATGTAAGTGCACTAGTACTGAAACACATTTTTCAGGCATGACCCAGTGTACACTTAAATACTAACAGTCTTTGCTACCATGCCACACAGCTACGATATCATAGATGTACCTTTTCCAAAGAAATAGTTTATTGAAAAGGGATTCACTGACTGGTCTTAAATGAATTGTTTTCCTCAGGATGACATGCAAGTTAGCCACATTTGAGGCAAACATCACTCATTTTTGTGCCTTTCAGTTGTATGTAGTTTGTGTCCTGAAATGAAAAAGGTTAAATTTGGCTTACACCCTCGTATCAACCTTATAAAGTTGAACAATATGAGTGTGAGGGGCGATGACGTGGAGTCGTGCTGGCGCGGCGCTCGCGCCAAGTTAGATGGCTGAGCTACTTCCCTCACCTATGGACCCACGGGATCTTCGCTAATTCTGTTGTCCAGACGCAAGTTTAAAGTATAACCACTGCAAATGTAAGCAATGACGGTTCATAACTTACCCTGTTGGTACGGTGATTGTCTGCAGCCGACAGTCAGCGGACCCAACTGAAGGAGTAGTTTCTAGCCCCCAATGAACATGCGGATATGCAAGCTGTTCTTTCCTCGTTTTCTTCTTGAGACCATGAGCAACGCACATATCCTGCAATCAACTAGGAAGATGGTGTTTACAGCTCGCGATCCATGCAGCAGCACAATCCAAGGAAGCAGCATTTGCGGTGAGTCGGTGGCCAACAGTATTGACATTCAAAACTTAATTGCCTAGAAGACTTAGTCTCCCACAAGTTTTAACGGCAGGTAACAGGCATAACCTCACTTATGTAAACGGAGCACATTTTTGCTTCTGTCTGAAGAGACATAAAAACTAAAGCATTTCTAAACAATATGTGTTCAGCCTTCCACAGAAACCACATTTCTAAACAATATGTGGTTTCTGTGGAAGGCTGATGAATTTCCTTTCCCTCCTTATGAAAGCTAGTGAAGAAATACTATGCTGTGTACCTTTCATGAAAAGTTATATCAAATAGAATAATAGGTTACAGTGAATTACAAGGCTGTAATTCCATTGAGAGGTTCTGGGGAGATAGATAACTTTGAGGCGAAGCTTGAGAGGTATCTATGTCCCAGAACCTTAAGATGGAATTTCAGCCAAGTAAGTCACTGTAACCTATTATTATTTTTAATATATGGATGAGAGAAGGTGGTGACGTCTTACCTGGTGGAGTGTTGTGAAGGCTGAGTGCAGGCTGATATCTTGAATGAGGAATCAGGAAGTTGTCCATTTATTTTCTGAAGAGGTGACCAGAAAGTGCAGGAGGCAGATCCCTGTAACAGTAACAGCCAAAATGTTGTAAAACTTGAACCGAGCGTGTAGCTTTTAATCATTTTGTTTTGCAATAAAATAGCCTATGATTGCAGCTAACAAGCGAGGAACTGAATGAGCAAAATATGCCGCCCGAAAATGTATGTAGTGCTTGGTTATGCGAGCCAGCTTTTAAATCCTTCATACTAATGGTTGAAGAAGCCAGCTCATAGTCAGCGCGAGATAGCAGACGCGCTTGCGCTTTGTGTGGGAGTGATACTCTCGTTCCAACGTTGGAATGATGGTATTATTGGCAGTGAAGTGTGGTATTATTGGGAGTCGACTGTAGTGTTATTGGAAAGGTGATGTGTATTACAAGATTTTTGCATCGTTTTCTATGCTATTATTTTAGCGATCCATATTTTACAAAACTGTTCTTTGAAATAAGGTAGATAACAACAGGAAAAACAAAGCATTTGTTAATGCCATATGTTGTCTTGCCCGGCATTGGCATCGGTGGTGCAGAAGTTAGTGAGATGCATAATAGGAATGGCAGTGAAGTATTGAACTGGCGTAACCTCACCCACCCCTACCCTACAGAGACTGACAGGCATTGGGGTGTGCCTGTGGGTTGTCGGCCATAATGCTCATGCCATTTCACCTCACCCTACCCTACAAACACCAACAAGTGTTGCAGTGTGCCTTGGGGTCTTTGGGCCTTATGCTCACCCCATTCCATAAGGAAATATGCTGAGATGGGTGCAGTATAGGAGAATGGGGTGAACTTTAGGGCCAAGAGTCCGACACACCCAATGGCTGTTCAGTGGCTGGGGTGGGGCTGGAATGGCGTGAGCATTACAGCGAAAATCCCAAGTTACACCCCTGATGCCTGTCAGTCTCTACAGGTGGGGCTGCTACAGTTGAAACCCTAATGCCTGAGGCGTTTGTTGGTATTTTCACTCCAGATTTTCAACATGGGCTTTTGTGACCTCACCTCATGAACAGTGACACTATCAGTTTGTTGGCGAAAGGTGATTTTGCACAGCGACTGCATGTTTGGCACCAGGGGTGCAAAAAACACATTTCGGACAGGATGTGAAAAATGACAGCTGTACCATTCATAAGGAGGTATGAAGAAATGGCAATGTTGAAAATCTGGAGTGAAAATAAAATTCTCAAAGGTACAAGGTATGTGGAAATTGCGAATGCACGCTCAGAATACAGTGTTATTTTTTCTGAATTTTTTCACCAAAGTTTCAACATAGGCATTCTGAGACCTCCTCTCATGAACAGTGTCACTGTGATTTTCGTACTCTGTCGAACATTGATTTCCCACAGCAACTGGCGCCATTTGTCGCCAGATGTGAAAAACACATTTTGGGCAGGATATGAAAATTACAGCTGTACTGTTCATAAGGAGGTGTGGAAAATGGCAATGTTGAAAATCTGGTGAAAATATTAAAAGTTCTCGAGATTCTGACGTCGCGTGGAAACTGCTGCAGTGCAGCTCATAACACAGTAAGTTTGGGGAATGTTTTTTCCAAATTTACAACATAGGCATTTGGCACCACGCTCATGAACAGTGTCACTGTGATTTTCTTAATCTGTCTCGAACATTTATTTCCCACAGCAATCACGCCATTATCGCCAGATGTGCGAAAACATTTTGGGCAGGATGTGAAAAATGACAACTGTACTTTTCATAAGGAGGTGTGAAAAAATGGCAATGTTGAAAATTTGGAGTGAAATAATATTAAAATTAAGTGAATGCAGGCGTGTGAAACTGCACTATGCATGCTTGTAACACAGTCATTTTTGGAATATTTTCATCAAATTTGCAACATCGACTTTTTGGGGCCCACCTCAAGAACAGTGACACTATCATTAATTAGTCCAAAAGGTGATTCCTTGCAGTGACCGCGAAATCACCTTTCAGGACTGAATAACGAAATAACAGTGACTGATGTCATGAGATGGGGTCCCAAGAATCCATGTTGAAAATTTGGAGCCAAAAGTCAAAAAATGGCTGAGATATCCCTTAAGTTGAAACCTCCCCATTGATGCCATTATACAGCTTACTAGCATTCTTCAGTTCACGGTCGGCTTTGAAGGCGCAGGCGATGTTCCGCTCTCTGACGAGATCGGGCGTAACCTCTGGAGAGTAAGTATGGGGTGAGGGGAGGTGGGGTGCACAGAGGGTGGGTGCGGGTTGAGGGAGGGGTGCCGCTGACAGTGAGGGACCATTTTCTTTGTTTCAGGTACTTTAAAAAAAAAGGAACACTGCGGATGGTTTTCTTTCTTACAGGTGTAAGAAAACAAATGTCCAGTGTGCTCCATGACTTTGGTGGGTGATGTTGGTCACACTGGGGTGGGCTCCACTGTGGCACATGATGAGGGTGGGCGGGGGCAGGAACATGCCGACCTGGTTGGCTTCAAACACCAAGGAGGCACACTGGGGTGGGCTCCCAGTGCCACACAATCTTGGAGGGTGTATTAAACATGCCGACAGAGTTAGGCACCCCAAAGTTGGCTTTCTAGGGATAGTGAGGGGACAGGCGTGAGCCGCCTCCACCTTTATTGACATGTTTCACCAGGCAAGGCACATAGGGGGTGTATCGTGTGCCGCTGCATGACGAGCTTGTCTCTGGTTGCAGCAACAAGTTTGTTTCAAATTGGTGGCACTGCATAAAACTTGTGTCAACACTAGCATGCTACAGAATTGGCGAATGAGGACACACCTTCTAAAGCGTGCCCTGCATTTGCCAGAACTGACACACCTCTGCATTTCTCCTATTACCATCTCCTACACAAAAAGCTTTGCATGTGCAAGACAACATGAAAAGGAGGGGACTTAATCTGCAACAAATAACAGAAGTACCAATAAGAAACTCAGCTGAAATCTGAATACATCTTTTCTTCTACTTTGGGTTTAACCTGGAGCCAGTTAAAGACAAAGTACAAAAAGGCAGTCATAACAAGCAAATGGCAGCCTCCACTTCAAAACAATCTGCTGAAGTTGATGAAAACGATTGGTAAAAATTGTAAAAGAAACAAAAATGGCCAAAATATTTAATAACTCAGCATTACAGAATAAGGAAGATGAAAATAAATTAAACAACACCACTAAAGTCGGTAGTTAAGAACTCTCCAGATTCAGGTTTGGGCAAAAAGAAATTAAGACGGCAAACTTTGCCATTCAAAACTGTTGCAGCCCATGGGCCCTAACAAAGTAAAAATGCCCCCAAAGCACAGCAAGAGCAAGATAAAAAAAAAAGAAAAGGAAAAGAGGAGAAACTCCAGTTAGCCAACAAAAGTTAATTCTAGCACAAGTGAAGAACCCACAGATTTAAACAGCGGGATGAAACTTCACAGGCTGCATCTAAGGGGGACAGAAAAAGCAATGGCCTCAGGAACAGAACCCCTGACTAAAGAAGCAAAGGGCAACTTGCCTCCATTTTGGGCCCAACAGCTACAACATTTACCTGAATCAGTAGAAAAACTTAATTCTTCAATTGCCAGGATTGAAAGAAAGATGGAAGATGAAATTAAAATAATAAATGAGATTGAAGAGAGACAATCCAAAATGGAAAACGAATTGCAACCTATGGCAACAGATATAAAAGCACTAAATAAAAATTATACTTCTCTCAGTAGCAAAGTGGATGATCAAGAAAACCGCCTAAGATAGAAGAACATTAGAATATTTGGCATTCTTACCAGCTGGGAAAAGAATGCTATAGTTTTAAATTGTAAAATAATTTCTTTCTGCACTTTTAGGAATGGACCAAATTATACCAGTTATAGACAGAGCCCATTGAATATCCTTTAAGAAAGAAAAACATCTTGCCCTGTAATGGTGAAGCTATTAACTTCAGAAGGAAAGGACACAATCATGCAGGCCTTTATAAGGCAAAACATTTTGCATTTAAAGACCAACAAATCTTCCTGAAACATGATGTTTCAAAACCCTCTGGGATCTAAGAAGACAATCCTGGACTTTGCAACATACATTATGGAAAAGGGGTTGAAAGCATATATTATTTTTCTGCAAAGCTTAATGTTATTCTGAATGGTCAGATACTAATTTACAATAACGTAAAGGAAGCATATGAGGATTTAAAAATGTGGCTACCTACAATGTTTACCACCTTTGAATGTGGGTAATTAATAAATGCTGTCTCTTGAGGGAATATTTTTGGGGGGTTGTTTTCTGTATAGAGGAGGGAGACTTGCTTGGGGATGGGAGTTTGTACCTAAGGAAGTTTAAGATATGCTAAAGAAGGGTCTTTGGCATAAGGGGAGGCGGAAGCAAAATGCTTAGGCTTAATACTCTGAAGGAAGAAAAGATTCACAGGTCTTATAATGTTATCCATAAGGTCCAACGTGCACATTACTGTTTTGTGAGAAAGATGGTAGGGGTTTCTCTGTACCAAATTGATGTATATGGGAGGGAGGAAGGAGGAATGGTCCTTTTCCACTTCTTTTTTTTGCAGCCATGGCCCTAATAGGTAGTACCTGGAATGCCAATGGGATAAATTCCCCAGTCAAAAGGTACAGAATATTTAATAGAATTAGGAAAATTAAGTTGGATTTTGTTTTTCTGCAAGAAATTTTCCTGAATGAGGTAGAACTAAACAAACTGGGGAAAATGAAAGGAATATCTAAAGTGTTACATTCAGTGAGTAAGAAAAAAGGCGCAGGAGTGGCTGTGGTTTTCAGCAGGAACTTCAGGGAAAGTCATTGACCATATAACTGATATGAATGGAAGAATAGTGCTGGTCAAGATAGAAATATATGGTGGGGTGCTGTGGAGCCTGAGCAAGCTGGTGATCTTTCTGTGGAGCTCTTACACCTGCTGTATAAAATAAGATAAAATATACTCTTTTGACAAAATACCTGAGCTGGACCAGTTAAAATCACTGTCTGAAAGAAAGCTGCTCACCATGGGAAACCCTTGACGAGATCAGGCTATGGGGAAGGAGCCAGGTCGAAATCTTCAACAAGCCATCCTGCAGCCACGAGGTCTCAACCGGGGCCTGATACGAATAACTTGGATGCGGCTTCTGAGGAGTCACTTCAATCAATTGGCATCAAGCTTAATAAAGTAATAGCATCGGTTGGAGGGCTCTCTGTCAAATTCGATGCCTTAACAAATAAGGGTGGTTGGTCTGGAGGCAACAGTCGAGGCAGTACAAGGGGCATCTGCTGAAGTTACTAAGCGGGCGACTCAGCTGGGAGCAGTGACAACTATTATTAAAGAAAACACCCACCTGAGGACTCACCTCGAGACATTGGAAAATCAGGCAAGAGGTGAATCTCCATGTTTGAGAATACCGGAGGAGTCCGAGGGAGATCATCTTCTTCTGTTCATTAAAGACTGGCTGATCGAACAGTTAGGGAGGAGGTCACAGAACAGACTCACCGTCTGCAGAAGGCATACCGAGTGGCCACTCGTGGCAGATCAGTTAATCTCGAGGCCCCTAGGGCAGCAGTTGTGATGACAGATGGTATGGCTCAAGGATTTCTTCTGGCGATTGCCGAACCAAAAACTTTGTTGTGTAAGAGGAACAGGTTAAGCATTTTTCCTGACATTGGATATGCTACCTGACAAAAAGAAAAAAAAATTAGACTGAGTTCGGGCCTTATTGAGAGAAGCTGGAATTGCTCATGGACTTATTTTCCCAGCCAAGCTACGCATAGAACATAGGGCTGTGTATTCCATGTTCAACGATCCCAGCAAGACTATGACATGGAGTACGGGGCAAGCGATACCCAGAGCTAGAAGCAAAGTAGAAAGATGTTTCTTCCTCAGAGGATGAAGATACACCCTGACAATACACAGGATTACATGATTCACAGATGAGATAACCTCAGGACTTGCCAAGTTGTTCCTATTGTTGCCTTAACACTTAGAATATGGCTGCCCTGTTGCAAATAGATATAAATGGATGCAAAATAACAAAATCCTCTACATTACTTGATGATTCTTAAAGTGAATAGCTTCTATTTGATAATATATGTCTGGTTCAGCTCAGTTAAGTTCAGCTAGCTATATCTTTTCTAGTGCCATAAGCAATGTAAAAGTAGGGGTTCTACAGTAAAAAACATTTTGATTAGGGCACACGTGCATGCCTAAATACAACAGTCAAGCATAGTTGTTATTTCCCTCACTGGTTGAGGGGAGGACTTTAAACATGCTCTTATACAATTTAGTTATTTTTACTACGCAGCTCATGGACTCAGATACAGCAATTTGTAATTAATGGACCATTTGTGTTTTAAAGTGGTTTCTACCATTGGATGTATCTCAAAGCATTTGAAGGACAATATGAGGTTATGTGGAGGAGTGGCGCCCTCTTGGGGAAAAGTTTTGTATTTCTATGCTTGTGATAAAACTGTATGTTTGTTTTGAATAATAATAAACATAAAGTTTTAAAAAGATAGAAATATATGGTAAGGAACTAGTTATAGATTCTGTTTCTGCACCATTCATAGGATATGGTAATTTTCTACATGAAGTTGTAAAAATGTTATGTATATGGAATTGCACTTATGTTTTGATTAGTGGGACTTCAATGCTGTATGTGACCTAAATTAAATCTTCACAACCATTTCAGTGGAACCAATATAAATCCAGGCTTCTGAATAACTTTCTGATATCTGACAGCTTAGCAGACATTTGGCGACCTACATGGGTCAGAAAAAGTTTATACACATCAGTCTGCAAGGTACAAATTATATGCACAATTAGAATAAATTTTTGCATCGAAGGACCTTATGATAGAGTATCTAGTGTTGGTGGCCTCCATTGAACCATTAATGATTTGGACCACAGTACACTGTCTTTTAGTTACCAGACGGACTTTAACAACAAGCCGACCAACTGGAAGTTCAACAATAATCTTTATCTAATATAAATTTTGTTACTAAAATAAAACTGAGATACTGTGCAAAATTTCTCTCAAGATAACCAGATAACACTAGACAATGTAAATAGTTGGGCTGCTTTTAAAGCCACCATTAGGGGTCATGTCATTTCAGAAACAGCTGGAGAAATAAAAGATGCAGCAAAAACAAAAGAAATTGAGAGCAAACTTAAGGATTTAGAATTACTGGTAAAAATGGAGACCACAGCATAAAGGAAGAATATCAAGAAACAAAAAGTTAATAGAATCTCTGGTTATCAAGATAAAAAAAATGGTCTCAAGCAAGTAGTTAATGGAAAAATAATAGTGAAAAATTGGGAAACAACTGACAAATAGGGTTAAAACAATGGAAAGCAAAACAGAAATCACCTTAATTAAAATGCTTCAAATTTGGAAATTACAGCTCATCCAGCCCTGATTAAAATGTGTTTCTTAAATACTACCAAAACCTTTACACCTCAGAATGTAAAATGAGTGCAGAAGACATAAGATATTATAAACAATTTTGTAAAAAACATATTTCCCAGAAAGAGGAAGAAATATTGTTACAACCTATTACAATATCTGAAATAACACACATTACATAAAATGACCAAAGGAAGTCGGAATTGATGGTTATACATTAGAATTTTAAATTGTGACTGCATCAAATTAGTCCGCTCCTGGAGAAGTTCTTTAATCAAATACGAAATGAGGCTGACTACCATCCTCATTTAACCCTACATTATACTTATTCCAAAACCTGGAAAAGATGTACGAAAAATTGAAAATTACAGACCAATTACCATTCTGAATAATGATTATAAACTACATACAAAAATAATAAATAATAGATTATTACAGTTACTGAACTCCCTTATACATAAAGACCAATCAGGGTTTATTCCTGGAAGATCCATTCAGGAAGGATTATACAAATCCAATTCTTAACAGAATATTTACAAAAATCAGACTCAGAGGCCATCTATCTCTCATTGGATGCAACAAAGCATTTGACATGCTTGAATAGGAATATTTGTTTAATATACTGAGAATATATGGGATTCCAGAAAAATGTATTAGTTATATTCAGGTATTATATAAAGAGCCCTGGCAAAAATTAAAAATAACTAATACATATACTGAATTATTTCCATTAAAGCGAGGAGTCAGACAGGGTTGCCCCTTTCTCCAACCTTATTTGTCATGGCTTTGGAGATCCTACTTAATGAGATTAGGGATAATAACAACATTAAGGGAATAGAAATAGGGAGAAGAACTCAAAATTAATGCTTATGCAGACAACTTATTATTGATGCTACAAGATCCAGTTGAGAGCCTGAAGACTGTGAAAGAAGTTATTGGCATATTCTCCAAAGTTTCTGGTTACAGGATAAATGAAAATAAATCAGAAATATTAATTTTTGGCCCCACTTCCTGGGAACATATAAAAGCTAGTTTAATGTGAACATACAAAAGAAGGGATGAAATATTTGGAAATAGTGATATCAAACCAAAATACAAAATTACTACTCCTTGAATTTCATCAAGCTGGTGACATCTTTGAAAGATAAATTACAAGGATGGAGAAAACTACCATTATCACTTTGGGGAAAAATTTACTTAATAAAATGACAGCAATTCCTTCTTGTCTTACAAACTATAATCTATTATAACTCCTATTTCAAAAGAATGGTTTAGCAAAATCAGAAAACTTTTTAGCAGTTCATTTGGAATCACAAAAATCCAAGAATTGCATGGAACAAGCTAGGCTGCGAAAAAACATGGAGGTCTGGCCTGTCAGATGCATGGAAGTAGTACGTGGCATATACCTCAAAACTATTAATAAAATGGTCCCAGTTAAATCTGGAACAGGTTAAAACATTAAATAATATAATAAAGCAAAATAACAGGAGAAATCCTTGATATAAGGATATTATTTCATTCTGCTGATAAGAACAAAATTCTGTATGCACAATAATTAAAAATGTATCAGGTATATTACATTATTTCAGTGATAGATCTAAATAACATACAATGTTCCCCAAGGGCAAACATTTGGGGAATCAAATTACACAATAAATGGTAAAAAACTGAAAAACAAAAACTGGGGATGATATAATAAATCATAAGATACTATCATGGGAAAAGGTTAAAAATAAATTTGGCCTGACTGAGGAGGGTAGAATACTTTAGTATAAAATTTGCAGTTTGTACAAGAATAATTTCAAACAATGCGAGAGAGCTCCCTATAACAAAATGATTGAAATAGAACTTCAAAAATATTACAAACTAATGGGAAAATTGTCCTTTGGCTAACTGGTTTAATTATAGAACCAGTAAAGGATGCTTACAGTAAAGTTATAAACAAATCAATGTTTACCACCTCGGTCACCTTATGTGGTACCCTTGTATGTATATCCAGCCTGTATCATGTAACATGTATTTCATGTATATACTGTTATTACCTATCTGTGTTTGTACTTTAAGTGTTTATGTCACAGGACCGCATTGTGAATGAGCTTGCTCAATGGAGTTTTCCTGCAATAAACTTGAACTTGAACTTATAAACAAGCATTTGTCAATGCGAATGTTGCTTGCTTGTATGTGCTGTTTAGGTATTTGGAAGTGATAGTTCCATGCCTTCCTCCCAAGACATCCACTGTGTCTTTCCGTTCAGTATTCACAGAAGAGTGGGAGGGCGAGGGCCACAACAGTACAGCAGTTGCCAAGGGGTGAAGAGGTGGACAATAGTCCATTCAAAGGCAAAAAACTCCTGCAGGAGCTCACTAAATTGATGGTGGACAAAGCGATGTAACCAGATGGCATACGCCCAAGGATAAGAGAACTGTGAAGGAGATAGCAGTACCTCTGGCAGCCATGTTCACTGAGTCATTCAACACGAGTGAATTGGAGGAGGGCACATGTGGTCCCTCTACACAAGTCCGTAGCAGGGAGGAGTCAGGGAACAATAGGCCGTTCAGCCTCATCAGTAGTGGGGAAGATCATGGAGACATTGCTTAAAGAAAGGATAGTGGGGCATCTAGAAGCCATCGGAGCCCAGAACCATAGACAACATGGATTCACAGTGGGAACATCATGTCAGACAAATCTGGTTGATTTCTTTGACTGGGTGACAAAGGAAGTGAATCAGGGTGGGGCAGTGGACAACACTTACCTTGATTTCAGCAAAGCCTTTGACACCATCCCATATAGGAGGCTGATAAACTAGCTGGGTAGGCTGGGCATGGGGAAAGGTGGTAAACTGGGTTAGAAACTGGCTAACAGACAGGAGGCAGAGAGTGGTGGTAAATGGTGTGCAGTCTAGGGAGAGGGGTCACCAGTGGGGTGCTGCAGGGATCGGTCCTGGGGCCAGTCCTGTTCAATGTCTTCATTAGTAACATTGCAGAATGTCTGAAGGAATTTTTTCACCAAATTTTCAACATAGCCATTTTAAGACCTCTGCTCATGAACAGTGTCACTGTGATTTTCTTAATCTGTCCCAAACATTGACTACGCACACGAATGTGCCATTATGCGCTACATGCAGGAAACACATTTTGGGTGACATGTGAAAATGACAGCTGTACTGCTTATAAGGAGGTGTGGTAAAATGGCAATGTTGAAAATCTGGAGTGCAAATATTACAAATTTGTGAACTACTGGCGTGCGTAGGAACTGCACAACACACGCTCGTAAAACAGTAATTTTAGGAATTTTTCACCAAATTTTCAAACTAGCCATTTTAAGACCTCTGTTCATGAACAGTGTCACTGTGATTTTCTTAATGTGTCCCATACAATGATTTACGCTTTACCGACTGCGCCATTGTGCACTACATGGGCAGAAACATGTTTTAGGAAAGATATGAAAAATGACAGCTGTACTGCTTATAAGGAGGCACCTGCAAGCAACATAATAAGTGGGGAACAGAACTCAAAGTGAATTGGACAGAAACACAGTGGATACAAGCATGCAAAGCCATACAAGACTACAGTTTATCCAGAAATAGATCTGTTCAGTTTAAAATTTTTAATAGGGCATAATGCACACCACATAGGTTGTACAAAATGGGCTCTATAAATGTCGTAGCCTGCTGGCATTGTGGTCAACAAGATACAGACATGCTTCCATTCCTTCTGGGAGTGTCAACTGTGTAAGGACTGGTGGTCTCACTCATATGCGTATTTATAGCAGATAGGATCCAGACCTGTCAATTTTATGGATAGTAGAGCTGCAATACTAGAAATGTATGGCAACTTGTATTTAGGCAAAAACAATATTTAATAACAAAAGCCAACTCCATGGCAATTAAAAGATTAATATAAAAATTGGAAAGAACCATTGGTGTGATGCCCTTCCCAAGTGTGAATGGAAACAACTTTTCTAAACAACTTATTTAATAATACATTTTTGATACTTGGGAACAGGTCTGGACCCTATTTGATAAGAACTTACAGGATTATGTTAAATCAGACTTGTATGGATGTACACTACAGTAAAAAGTTTTAGAACACCCCATTTTCCAGTTTTTATTGAAATTTAAGCAATTCAAGTCCAGCGAATAACCTGAAATGGTACAAAAGTAAGCGGTAAACTGCTAGAGGTTAAAAAAAAATTTAGGTTAGCAAAAACTGCTGTGAGAAATTGCAAAGAAAGCCAAGGTGTCAGTGAGTACTACACCATCAAAAGGCACTTAGAAACTGGAGGAAACTCTGACAGGAAGAGGTCTGGCAGACCCAAAGCCACAACAGAATCAGAAGACAAGTTTCTGAGAGTCAACAGCTTGCGTGATAGGCGGCTCACAGGACAACAGCACAGAGTGACTGGCACCCTGAACCAAAAGGGCTACCACAGCATTTTGCAGCACCATGCAATACCCTCTGGTCTCGCCTAGTTGGTCAGGGGTTCATCCTACAGCAAGATAATGACCCAAAACATACCTCCAGGCTATGTCAGAACTATCTTCGAGGAAAAGAACAAGACGGTAGGCTTCAAATCATGGAATAGCCAGCACAGTCTCAGACTTAAACCCCATCGAGCTGGTTTGGGATGAACTGGACAGAAGGGTGAAAGCAAAGCAACCTACAAGTGCAACACATTTGTAGGAACTTCTGCAACAGTGTTGGGAAGAACTTCCGAATAATATTTGATGTCCATTGTAGGAAGAATGCCACGAGTGTGTTAAGCGGTTACAGTATATCTGCAAAAGGTAGCTACTTTGATGAGTCAAAATTTAGATTAAATTTTGTTAAACAAAATGATTCTATGATTTCTTTTTATCTCCAATTGTTTATTTGTTCTATGCTTTAATTTCAGAGTACATTGAGACATTAACCTGCGTAAATTTCAATAAAAACTGGAAAAATGAGGGTGTTCTAAAACTTTTGACTGGTAGTGTATGTGAAACCTGTAAATGGCTATCCCCCTTTTCTGGGAAATCAATTGTTTTATTTATTTGTCTACATCTTTCCACAAGGATTTACTATTATTTATACATATATGGACCCTATATCTTAATGTGACCTCCTATCAGAGTGCATGTATTTTAAAAGAAAAATGTCATGTGGTAATGATTAATAATTTATATATATATATATATATATATATATAAAAGAAAAGCGAACAATTCATAGTGTGAGAAAAATTCAAGATAGACTCCTGGGGCCTCTATTTTCATACCTGAAACCCCTGGACTGGCTAGCCTTGCTGGACTTCAAGACACCAACACATACTGGTGAACCCCAGACACCACAAATACCTTCATTTTTCTGTGGGAGGAACATTACCAGATTGGAATCCTTCCCTTTGAACTTTCTTTAGTGCTGCATGTCTTTACAAAGCGCTTTGCAGATCTCCCAAGAATCAATCTTCACTATTTATTGCTACCATTGGGTCTGTGCGAAGAGCCAACAGACTGGGAGGAGTGCTCAGCAGGTTCCCCAGATGAGACCGACTGTCCACCAGACTCCTCCCCAGGCTCTTCAATGTCCCAGCGGGCGAGCGCGAGGAGATGCCTGGTCTTCTGCAGTACATATAGTACTGGGAAGAGGCTTAAGGGAAGAGCCAAGGAACCTCACTTTGACATCCCTGGTGCAACGCCTGCCTCTAAAAGTGGGGCTTGTGAGCCCACTTCAACATGTGGATCTCAAAGGTGTGAAGTCCATAGAAAAGAGGCATTGCACTTATCCATATCATGGTCAGCTCAGAAGCTGGTTTTACAGGCATTGTGCTGGTCCCAGACAGCGAGATGACCCCTTCAAGAGCACCAATGCACAGGAGCCATCCTTGTTCTTCTTCTTCTAAGAAGACTTTTCTTGGCTCCTCGGAACCAGACAAGGTGCCAAATGGAAAATAAGAAAAACAAAGGCAAGAAAATGGTTCAACACTGCACAGAGAGAAAATAAAAAGCGGTACCAAAACAGATATGGTGCTGAGAAATGGCATTGAATGGGGTAGCAGTAAACAGGAAGGTGTATGATGCAGATAGCGATGATTGCAGTGTACCCACAGTGTGCTGTCTATGGTAGGAAAAACAGAACTGAGGAAGGTGGGCCAGCATTGGTTAATGGCCTGTCCACGGTGTGCCACTTCATATGTCCACCTTGTGAGTGTTACCAGCACCGACATCTGCCCCCTGCTGTAGGCTGCAGAAAGACTTTGCTCCCATGAGGCTCCTAGTGCCTCCAGCACAGACCCAGTGGTGACAATAAATGGTGAAGATATTCTGGAAGATCAAGAATTATGGTGAGTATGTAATTTTCATTTCTGGCAGTGTAGCTCAGAGCGCTAGGACTCCAAGACTTTCCTTATGTGAATGACTGGCTGATGAAAAGCCATCCAAGAGGGAACAGTATAGGTGGTGGCCACTCGCAGTTTCTCTTCCTCATGGGAGGTTGCTGAACCCTCACTAGTTTTAGTTAGTACCCTCCTGAACTGTTCATAGGAGCTGTTCTGGATACTACTGGGCTTGGACTTTTCTTCCAGACAGCAGAGGAACACCATAGTTCAGATGGCATGCTTCATCATGGACCACAATACAATGCCAGCACTCTCCATGCAACATATGCCGAGTCTCCTGGTATCCTCGGTGTTCACCATACTGCTAGCTAGGCTGCACATGAGAACACCTCAGTGGATGCACAATTCCCAGGCATCATATCCTCGAAACAACCTCATACGGGTAACAAGTGTGGTTTCTTCTGTGGTGGTGAGTAAAGGAAAATCTACTTGAGCTTCCCTTCTCTTCATCAGGGCCACAGGTGACCCTCACCATGGACGCATCCTAGGCGAGGTGGGAGTCCACTGTCAAGATCTCCAGACACAAGGAGTCTGGAATGACTTAGAGACGTATCTCTACATCAGTGCTGGAGATATGAGCAGTCCTTATGGCCTGCAGGCCTTATTGAACCAAGTCAGTCACAAAATGGCACTCCTCCAAACACAACAAATGTGTCATGTACACTGTTAACAAACAAGGAGGAGCTTGCTGTCATCTCTCTGCAGGGAGACAATGAGAGTGTAGGGATGGTGTCTAGAGCAGGGACCTTGCTGCACGTTGTGCACCTGCCAGGAATCCAGAACACTGTGGCAGATTAACTCACTCGAACAGTGTCAGATCCTCACAAGTGGTCACTAGTGGATGATGTCATGTAGTCCCTGTTTAATGAGTGGGAATCCAAGAAGTAGTTTTTAGCATCCCCTCAACACAAAACTGCCTCAGTTTTGCTCCAGAAATCAGAATCTGGTGTTTTCTGTCAGAATGTGTTCAGGTTACTGTGGAAAAGTCTATTTCTGCATACTTTTTGATCAATCCCTCTCATTCAGAGAGTGCTACTAAGACTGGAGGCACAGGAGAAAAATTATTCTGCTAGTCCTTTGCTAGCCAAGGAAGATATGGTATCCAATTCTGACTTAGTTGGCAGTCAGAAAATGGAAGACTCTGCCAATGAAGATAAACTTCTTGACTCCAGCTCATGGTCCTCTAGTCCCCCTCCCAACCTGGGCTCCTCCATCTTTGGGTTTGGCTCCTGAATAGATGGCGATGAAAAGGTTCAGTGTCTCCCAGAGGTCTCTGAGGTAACACTGTCAGCTTGTAAGCCATCCACCAATGAAACATATGTGCTTATGAACACCATTTTGTGTTCCAAAATCCACAGGGACCCTTCTAAGTGTCCGTCCACAAATGTGTTGCAATGCCTATTAGACCTGTCAGATTCATTACTGCAGTACTCCACAGTTAAAGCCTACATATATGCTGTCTCAGCGCATCATGAACCTGTGACACCTTGTCTGAGTTACCACTGTTCAAAAGATTTCTCAGAGGACTCTTGCGCATGAGTCCCCAATACAGAAACCAGTTACTTCTTGGGGTCTCACTTTTGGTGTTTGATATGTTCAACTGCCAACCTTTTAAAGCAATTGCAACTTGTGACATGAAATTCTTACCTTGAAAAACAGTATCCCTAGTAGTCATCACATCTGCACGCAGAGTATCTGAAATACAGGCTCTAGTCACAGATCCTCCATACATTATCTTTCTGAAGACAAAGTGGTCCAGTGCACTCCCCAAAGATTTTTTCCCAAGGTGGTGTCAGAGTTCCATTTGAACCAGTTGCTAATTCTGCCTCGTACTTTCCCAACCCTGAAAATGAAGGGAAAGAACACTTCCTTCTCTTGGTCCTTAGATTCTACCTGGACAGAATGAAGGACTACTGGCAGCAAAGCAACTGTGCATCTCTTTCAGTTCCAGTGAAAAGGGTCTTGCTGTCAATATCCATTGCCTGCTCATGGATTGTGAATTGTCTGTGCCACTGCTACACCATAGTGGGGATAAAGTCGGAAGATTCTGTTAGAGCACATTCCACTACAGTAGTAATTACTTTGGTAGCAGAACTTTGTTTGGTAGCCATTGCAGAGATCTGCCAGTTGGAGCACTGTGCATGCTTTCACCAAGCATTCTGCTCTGGATGTCCATTCAGGCAGGCTGCCAGATTTGGATGTGGTATATTGGTGGCTTACTTTATTAAATGAGTCTAAAACCCCAACCTTCCCATGACTCTTGTTGTCTCCAGCCATCCTGGTCAAGGGCTTTATTACGCTACTAGCTCAACCAAAATGTAGATCTCTATGGAAGAGATTGACATTAGAAAGATAGGGACATTACTTTCTGTAACTTTTGATCCTCTGGAGTATTTCCTTCATAGAGCCGCACTAGCCTGCTCATCATCCCCAGGACTCAGTGTGTCCACTGTGTGTCTGTTATTCTTCCCGTACAGCTATAGGGACTGCGAGGATAAATTGTGAATCTTATCTGTATCAATCTTCACCATTCATTATTAGTGGGTCTATACCGGAGGCACTAGGACCCTGTGGGAGCCTCTAAGAAAGGTTTTGAAAAACCTGGGGGAGCTGATATTGGGGACAGTGCCGCCTGAGGCTGACATACTCACGTGGAGTTGTGGGTTGGCCAGTAACCGACGTGACTCCTTCCATACCTCAGTTCTGCTTCTCTTGCTGTCGAGTGCACATTGACCTCGTGTGCAGCCAAAAATTCTACTGCGCCTTTGTGGCCTACCTCTCATTGAAGCCTTGAGTTCTGCCAGCTGCTTTACTCAGTGCCGTTCCGACTCGGATCTTCAATACGGTGAGATCTACCCTTTTATTCTTTCTTTCTTTGTTCGGTGCCGAGTCTTTGTCTTGTGATTTGTTTTATTTTCAGTGATGGTCATACCAGGTTCGAGGGCAAGAAGAAAAAGTCTTCCAGAGCAGGCCGGAACCAATGTGTCAGTGTCCCTGTGGCTGGAGTATGACCATGATGGACCAGCATGACCGATGCCTGACCTGCCTTGTTCCAAACCGACATGGACTACTCGATGCCTGCTTCTCTGTGGACCACCGTGTGTTGGAGTACTGCTTGTTTAAGTTCGGCCATGCTCCACTGACCATTGGGGGCAGCATCGCATGTGGGATGTCAAGTCCAGGTCTCTTGGCCCTTCCTCCGGGACTCCTCCCAGTACTACATGTACTATGGAGGAAGGGCCTCTGCCACTTTGGGCCTCGCCAGGTGGAATTCCCTTTCATGATGCTGGAGGGATGGTCAGGCTCCTCTGGAGGCCTGGCTGAGGCACCATTCTGGCTGTCACCTTCTCAGAGGTGCAGGTTGTCCCTGTGTTGCAGCCTTGGCTTGCTGGGCCCAATGCTGATCCCAGAGCCGTTCAGTGGATCCAGTGAGCAGAGGCGACACAGTGGTCAGTGCCAGGCCTCCGTGCAGCGCCGCACAGCACTGAGGAGGGAGGGCTTGTGGTAGCCACTCTGGTGATCACCCTGATCTCCTCTTTGGCGGAGGATGATCTAGACACAGACCCAGACTGGCTACCTGACTCTCTGGAGACCTGAGGCTCTCCTTCATCCAGCATAAGGCGCTCCTTCAATCTTCCCACTCTTTCTTGGGAGGTGATCACACTTCTATGAAGGCCCAGCACAGGGCCCCTCCGGGCTTGCAGTGCCAGGTGGGGGCCTCGTGTAGGGAGCAGCACCATTCCTATAGAAATTGAGTCCTCCGTGCTGAGACTGGAACTGGCACTGATTCTGGCACCGCTCTGTCCTCCAGCACCAGAGGGACTGTCATGTCTGCCATTCCTCCGGTGAATGCAGCGTTTGTGGTGGTACCCTTAAGATTGGTGGTGAGGACCAGGTTCCTCTCGGAGTCGGAGGGGTGAGGGCTGGGGTGATGTGTGAGGTCTTCCCCTGGAGCCCTACAGGGCTCGGGGAACCACAGTGCTGAGACTTCATTCTCTCCTTCCTTTCCTTCGGGTGTGACCCCTTTGGGTGGGGCTAGGAGCTGCCCTTCTGACCTATGCAGCTCTGGTCACCCCACGTGGGGGTTCCCTACTGGGCTCAGTCCTGACAACTTCAGTTTGGTTGAGTCGGCATTGATGAAGGAAATCAGTGGATCCCCCAGGGTTGGATCACCTACCATGTCTTGCAGGCCTAGCAGAGGACCTTTTCTCCCAGTGAGCATGCTTCCCCCTCCCTCTGCCTCCTCCACTTGTGGAAGGACAAGGATAAGCTGAAGGCGCTGCAGAGAAAGGTTACCAAATGATACAGGAGTAACAAGGCAGGTCTTAGGATGATCACTTTAGGGATATCAATATGTACATCCTGGAAGAAAGAAGGAAAAGATGAGGCGTGATTGAGATGTTCAAGTACCTCCACGGGACAAACAAGGTGGACAGAAGTGAGTTGTTCACAATAAGTGGAAACGTGAGCATAAGTGGAAACTCATGAAACTGCTGGTGGGGGAGGTTCAAAAAGAATGTCGGAAGTACTTTATTATGGAAAGAGTAGTGGTAGACTGTAACAAACTTTCAGAAAATTTCATCTGCACTGAGACAGTAGCAGTGATCAACAAGCATTTGTCAATGCCGAATGTTGCTTACTTCTATGTGCTGTTTAGGTGTTTGGAAGTCATTGGAGTGCAAATATTGAAAATTAGCGAACTTCACAAGCGTGCGTAGGAACTCGCAATGCACCTCAAAAACAGTCATTTTAAGGAATTTTTCACCAAATTTTCAACATAGCCATTTAAGACCTCTGCTAATGAACAGTGTCACTGTGATTTTCTTAATGTGTCCCATACATTGAGTTTGCACACCGACTGTGCCATTGTGCGCTACATGGTGGAAACACATTTTGGGCAGGATGTGAAAAATGACAGCTGTACTGCTCATAAGGAGGTGTGGTAAATGGCAATGTTGAAAATCTGGAGAAAATATTGAAAATTCAAGAACTTATGAGCTAAGGAACTGCACACAACGATCATCAGAAACAGTCATTTTAGGAATTTTTTCACCAAATTTTCAACATAGCCATTTTAAGACCTCTGCTAATGAACACTGTCACTGTGATTTTCTTAATGTGTCCCATACATTGATTTCATACACCGACTGTGCCATTGTGCGCGACATGGCGGAAACACGTTTTGGGTAGGATGTGAAAAATGACACCTGTACTGCTCATAAGGAGGTGTGGTAAAATGGCAATGTTGAAAATCTGGAGTGAAAATATTGAAAATTCACTGAACTTACAAGCGTGCGTAGGAACTGCATAGCCTTACGCTCATAAAACAGTCATTTTTAGGAATTTTTCACAAATTTTCAACATAGGCTTTTGAGAGTCCACCTTATGAACACTGGCAGTGTCGTTTTATTAATCAGTCGAAGGTGATTTCATGCAGTGACCGCGAAATCACCCTTTGGGCTGGATTAATGCCATGACAGTGCAAGAGTTCGTGAGGAGGGGTCCCTAAAACCCCATGTTGAAAATTTGGTGCCAAAATTCCCAAAATGCCTGAGATATGCAACAAAGTTGAAAAACCCTATCCATCCCATTATACAGCTTACCGGCATTTCTCAGTTCCAGGTCGGCTTTGAAGAGTGCAGACGTGTTCCGGTCCACCGATGATGTGCCGCGCTGAGCTCCGGAGGTAAGTATGGGGTGAGGGGTGGGAGGCAGGGTGCGCAGTGGGTGGGTGCGGGTTGTGGGAGGGGGCAGGAGGCTACAAGGACCGTTTTTTATTCACTGTTTTTTTTAAGAAGACGATGCGGGGCGTTTGCACACTGGGGTGGGCTCCAGCGTGGCAGCAGGAAAAGCTGTTTGGGGAACATGGAGCCGGCGGGGATTGGGCACCCTGTCGCTAAAACAAGATTTGCCACGCTGGGTGGGCTCCCAGCGTGGCACTGGAAACTTTTGGGGCGTGCAGCCTTGGAGCCGACAGGAGATTGGGCACTCCCGTCGGCTATAACAGTTGTTGCCACACTGGGGTGGGCTCCAGCGTGGCACCTGAACAGCTGTTGGGGGCGGAGCCGACAGGAATTGGGCACCCCGCCGCCATACAGTGTGTGCATGGGGATGCATCAGCACGCAATATGTGTGCTTGCGTGCATGTGTGTGGGGGAGAACTCTGCTTACTGAAGCAGAGCTCCCTTCGAACTGTATGCCACTGCATTTTGGAGCTGTCACAGACAGCTGCAGCACTCATTGGGGAACTGGGGCCGCGCCTGCAAACACACTGACTGCATTGGAAGAGGGACTGACACACCTCTGAAAACTCAGATGATGGCAGTATGTTTCTTGCACATGTGTGCAAGCAACATAAAAAGGTGGGACGGGCACATGAGAAAAGTGCATATTGAGGCAGTAGGGGAAAGGAAACAAAGTAATGAGGAGGACATGAGCCTAGTCCCATAACTAGGTGGACTTGGGTAGACTACATTTTAGTTTCTGTTTCTATTTTCTTTTTCCATCAGCTTTTTTATCTGGGAGCCCTTGGCAGTGGCTATGGTCTCTCCTGATGGAGACTCAGTCTCTGGCTTCATGCTGCCCCATATCGCCGGCTCAGGTAGTCCCCTGTGGATTGCCCTGCAGTGGGGCTAGGAGAGAGGCCAGCCACCCTCCTCCCAGAGACACAGTCCACATTCCTGAGCCAACCCTGCTATCATGGACCCTGCTAGGCTCTGATTTTCTTGTTTTCTCCCATCCCTCCCTACCGACGTGATGACATTGGCACATGCCTTCCTACTCGTGTGCTCTCCAGTCATTGCCAGAGGGTAGTCAGCGAGCAGGCCGACAAGTCCTTCCCTGAGACAGGAGAGCTGTCCTCCAGATGCTCGATCCTCCTCCCCTTCCAACCCCGCAGCCCAAGCTCGTCCTCGAACCGGTCGCCAGCATGGCACAGTTAGGCGTCCAGCACCTCAACCCTCAGCACCACCAGGCCAGCCCATGTTTCTATTTTTCGATGATCATCCACTGAGCAACTCTTAGTTCTCAGGACCAGAGGCACTAGGCATCAAGAGAACCAGAACATTTGGGGCCAACAGCATTCAGCATTAACATACAGTGCAATGCATACACAAACATCATATAAACAGCACTAGCCCCATCTACCTCAGTACTCTTTAAATCAAATATGAGAGTGAAAAGCTACTGATTAACAATTTGGGAATAAATTTAGAAACACAAAAATGCCATTCATCTTCCCAGACTAAGTCTCCATCACTTATTCATACTAATGGGATAGCGCGGAGGTGCTAGGACCAGCGAGACCACAATTTTCAGTAGGGTTGGCACCGAGACAGGACCATGCATGCATGGCACCATGAGACTACCTCGCACCTGTGTAGGCTATCTCGGCGTCGACCCTCCAACTGCCTCAGTTCTTTTCTCCCTGCCGCCGAGTGCGCTTTGGGTGTTGATGTCGCTCGTCCTGCCGAGTCAAAGTTCTGCCTCTACAACAGCAGCTTTTAGTGTTTAATTTAACATTTTAATAGTATTAATTTCTTATTTTATGAACAAGAAAAGAAGATTATGAGAAGAAGAAGAAATTCTCACCTGACATCAACGGAGTCATCGTTAGATGGTAGCGGTGACAGGGAAGACTTTGTTTGTAAGTTGTTATGGCAGAGGGCTGTGTCCAGTCTGCTGCCCTTTGATGAACGGGGGTCCGACTACAGACAGTCCTGTGCTCGGGGAGGACAGTCCACTAATGCGCAATTAAGCGGTTCCGGGGATCTGGCTGGCCTTAACCTCGAGCTCTTCTTCCCTGCTATGGGAAGAAGAATCCGGTGCCGCTCAAGGTTGCCCCTCAGGTACGCCTGCACAAAGGATTGTTGTCGGGAGGGCAATAGGCCTGAACCGCCTTTGGTGGGTTCCTGGCCCCACTCCCAACGACTGCATTCTTCAACTCTGACCCATCTCTGTCCTTGTTGGAGCCCGTTGAGCAGTTTCACCGGGCCGCTCCTGTGGGAACTGGGGTCCACCTGGAGGGGTGCAAGCTCGTACTGGCGCGATGGTCTGCATCTATCCAGGCAGAGAACCAGGATCCCAGGTGATAGGTTTAAATGTTTAATTGGCAAGCATTTAACCAGCCAAGGGGAGGCAGTGAAAAGAGCAGGAAATTCCAGCCCCCCAAAACAGGATAATTAATGAGGTAAATACCAAAGTAGAGAAGCTGATAGGAGCAGGACAGGAGTAAATGGAGAAAAGGCAGTAAGGATGAGGGGTTAAAAGGGTAAGTCCATCAAAAATGGAGGGCAATGAGTACCATTGCCCATAGTGTGGGTAACAAGCTCCTGTACTAGTGGCCTTGATGGAAGAGGGACGCTGTACATCGTGGCAGTCAGAGAAACATGGTACACAGAGAACGAGTGGGATGTCGACATACCAGGGTACAAATCTACACAAGGGACTGGAGGATAAAAGAGGAGGAGGAGAGCTCTCACATAAGGGAAGGGATCAAAGCAACAGAATTAAAGTGTAAACAGGGAGGAGAGGAGGCACTGTGGGTCACCCTGGAGACAGGAAATGGCACATATCCGCACGGGGTTTGTATACAGTTGTATACAACCCTCCCATCTCAGGGGGAAGAAATGGACAAGGAATGATAGAAGGCAATCTTAGAATTGCAGAAAAGGGAGAAATTGTTGATGGGGTACCTGAATATGCCAGATGTTAACTGGCACCTTTGCTGCAACCATCCAAGAGCAGGGTCATTCTTAGTACCCTGCAGGGGCATGTCTCAGACAGTTAGTGTTGGAACCCACTCGGGAGGGAGCAGTCTTAGACCTGGTACTCTCAAATGGGGATGGAGAGGATCTCAGATTTAGAAGTGAGTAGCCATCTGGAAACAGGCGACCGCCAAACAGTATGATTCACGATAAATACAGCTGTAGAGTCAAGCCATACAAAAGCAAGGGTACTGGACTTTAGGAGAGCTGACTTGGTAAAATGGGAGCGCACTCAGAAAAGCACTAGCAAACAGGCAAGAAGGAGGGTGGAGGAACAATGGGGAATAATCAAACTGCCATCACAGAGGCAACAAGCCTTTGTATGAAGCAAAAAAAAACAAATCAAGATGAAGGAAAAACCACTATGGTTCTCAAAAGAGTTAGCGGGGAAGGTTAGGGAGAAAAAGATAGCATTCAGGAAGTATAAGGAAACACAGAAGGAGCAGGACAGAAAACCGTACCAGTTAAAGCAGGAGGCAGGAAGGCAGTCAGACTAGCAAAGGGCCAAACCATGGAAAAGATAGCCAACTCAGTTAAGAAGGGGATAAAACCTTTATAGGTACCTTAGAGAGTGAGGAAAGACCAAGGAGGGATGGTGAGGCTTAATAAAGGGGAGTGGGTGAGCAGAGGGTGACAGTGAAAAGGCAGGGATACAGAACAAATACTTGCTCAGTATTCACAAAGAAGAGGAGGGGAGGTATCTAAACCAATCAATAAAAGCACTCTGGATAGGGTGTCATACCAGCCCATTCACAGAAGAAAGGGTCCTGAAAGAACCCTAAAACTGAAAGTGGACAAGGCAATGGGGCCTGATGGGATTCACCTCAGAATTCTAAAAGAGCTAAGGGGAGAACAAGTGACACCACTGACTATCCTTTTAACAAATCATGGGAGGATGGTATGGTACCTGAGGACTGGAGGAGGGTGGATGTGATTCCCTTCACAAAAGTGGGAGCAAGGCAGAGGCAAGAAACTACAGACCTGTTAGTTTGACCTCAGTGGTATAGCGCAACCGAGCTAGGACCCCGTGGGAGACTTTTTTGTCAAGGGCGGAGCCACGCAGGATCGGGCGCAGCAGCACTCGAGGCCGAGCATTCTATATGGCGCTGAGGGTTGGCCGTTAGCTGTCATCGACTCTACCCCAGCCCCAGTTCTGACATGCCGAGAGTGTAAGAAAGGGAGGGTGGGTTGAGACAAGAGAGCCTAAGGGATAGATAAAAGGAAAAGAAGAATAAACCAAAAGGAGAAATAAATGACAAAGGTGACAGAGGAAGAGGAGACTTAAATAGGAAATTGGGGAGAGGGGCCCCAATCTCTGGAAGGGAAGAAGGAGACGTAAAAGGGAAGGAGAGAGATGGGGAGGAAGAGTAGCACACCCCCAGGAGTGGAACTGCACACTAGCATTTTTTTTTTTTAGGAGATAAAGTCCAGACCTGGACTATAGGATTCAGCTGCTAGATGCAAGTTTTGATTTGAAAGCAGCCTAGGTCAGAAGACCAAACAACCAGGGAGTGCAGGCTGAGGGTGTGTCTCAAACTCTCCCCTCCCTCCCAAAAGAAGGGGAAACATTTTAACAGCCAAAAGGCTTAGAGAACAAAATGTGGGCTCATATTTTGAGCTCAGAATTAATAAAAATAGATATTGAAGAAGGGGAAGGGGAGAGAAAGAGGACTCCCCAGACTCCACGACTCCCTAGGTAAGGGAGAAGAGAAGGGAGGCTCCTCCAGTCTCTGTAAACCCGCAAAGGAGTTCACCCTGTGTCTCCACAGTCCCCTCCGCCTAAATGCAAGGGAGAGGAGAGTGAGGAAATGGTCAAAAGTATGGCAGCTTTGATTCAATGCAAAGAAGTGCAAAGTAATGCACCTTGGAAACAGAACCCCAGGGTAAGAGTACACAATGGGGGTACTAACAACAACAAAATGGAAAAGGACCTGGGGTATCATATCAGATGACCTAAAGGTGGGCAAGCAATGTGAGAAAGCAGTAAGGAGGACTGGGGGATACTGGGATGCATAGGAAGAGGCATCGCCAGTAGAAAACCGGAGATTGTTATCCCTCTGTACAAAAAGCTGGTGAGACCCCATCTGGAGTACTGTTGCAGTTCTGGAGAACCCATCTCCCCAAGGACATAGGCAGGCAGTTCAGAGGAGGGCAACTTAATATGTATACCCTCAAGGAAAGGAGGGGAGGGGGATATGATAGAAACTTTCAAGTACCTCAGGGAATCAACAAAGTCCAAGAGGGTAGCATATTTCAGAAAAAGAGATGTGCAAGAACAAGGGAGCACAATTTGAAGATAGAGGTGGGACAGCTCAGGGGCTACGTGAGGAGTATTTTTCACAGAGAGGTGGTGGATACATGGAATGGCCTTCCTGAGAAGGTGGTGGGGTCAAAAACTGTGTGGAATTCAAGAATGTATGGGACAGACATAAGGCAATTTTGGTGGGGTAGGAGGAAGTAGGCTGTTGGTTAACTAGGATCTGCAGCTTATCTATTCGTTAGGGAAATTGGTAGACTGGGTGGGCCAGCGATCCTTATCCGCTGCCAAAGTCTGTGTTTCTATTTCAATTCCAAACTCATGATGCTCTGTTGACCATGTCTCTGTCATAACCCCTATGTCCAGTTTTGCCTTAGCCATTATTGTCTTGAGGTCACAGGTCATATTGCACAGGCTCCTAGCATTAGCACATTACTCTCCATATCTGTGGCTTCCTCTGCTGTCTATTCTCACTCAGCTACTGTATGTGTCACTGAGACATTTTGTTTCAGTGCTTCCTCTTGCTGTGTTCCACTGTCCCCACTCTGTCTCCTTACTCCTGTCCTGCTCCCCTTTGTGACTAGTTTTCTATTTTCCCTATTACAGTATGTATCTACCCTTCCTCCCCATCTACTTGACTGGTTCTGACTGCCTGCACATAATGCTGGGGAGGCCCTCTGGGCCCCTCAGCTGTGTGGAGGTGCTTATCCTAAATTGTGTTGCCTCATCACTCACCTAGTTTAAAGTCTTCTGTAGGTGTTGTGTAAACCTAAGCCCCAGCACCATAGTGTCCTCCCATTGGGGTGCAGGCCATCTCTTCTGAATAACCTCTAACCCCATCAAGTGTGGCTCCAATCTCCTAGGAACTGAAAATCCTCACCTTTACACCAGCACTTGGGCCACCCATTAAATTTCTATTTTGAACTACTTTCTACAGCTAAAACGTGACTGTGGTAGGATCTTTGATAAGGTCACCACTCTGGTCCTGTCCCTGAGAGTCCTGCATATGGTACAGAATCTCTACTTCACCTCTTCTACTTCTCTCCTGGCTAGGTCGCCTGTGCCTACATGCACTATTATTTCTGGCCTCCTCCTATCATTGTTGGTCAGTTCCAGAACTTTCTCTTGAGGTTATCCAACACTGCCCCTGGAAAACAGTGGACCTACCTCTTGACTTATGGTGTGGAACACACTTTTCCACCTGGGACCCTGATGATTGAATTCCCATACTATGGCCCTTCCCTTCCCATTTGGGGTTCCCTCCTTCCCTGGCTTGTGCACAATGGCTAAAGCCCTTCCAAGCAGTGCTGGTCCCAGTCCCATCCTGGTGAAATTCCAGGGGCCCTCCAACAAGGTTTGACTTTTTAGAGGTGTGTATGGCTTGCACCTTTTGTACCTCTCACTTTTCCTTCCCTTCCGACTACAGTCCAGTTCCCTTATTAAACCACTGAGTCTTTTGTGGTATCGGAGCCTGTAGCCCCAATTGTTAATCACTGGTCTTGGCTCTTAAGTAGTGAGTTTTCACCATTTCTGCCTTGAGTTTGGCTCCCAACAACTGCACCTTCCTACAATGAGACATTAGCTGCAGACCCAGAACACTTACTAGGTTAGGAGTCGTACTCTTGTTCTGTACAGCGGTTTCTCTCGGTGCCATTGACTGGTAAGACTATTCCTTTATTTTTTCAACGATGCCAAGTGCAATTTCTGTTTATTATTTTCCGTCCAGTCTTGTCTCTTTTGGGGGCAAGAAGAAACCTTCCAAGATGGGTCAGCCTCCTAATCGGCGGTGTCCCTGTGGCTGACTTTTCTCCATCTCGGACCAGCATGACCGGTGCTTAACGTGCTTTGGCCCAAACCATGATATGGATCGTTGCAATGCCTGTTTTTCCATGGGTCATTGAGTGTTAGAAATGTGCATGTTTAAAGTCAGACATACGCCACCAACTTTTGGTGGACAGGCGCGCACCGAGACACCAAGTGCAGGTCTCTTAACTCTTCATCCGGTCACCTCTGGTCCTATATGGCCCATTGAGGAGGGATTTCACCCTCGCGGCTTTGCCTTGGTGGAAACTGGTTCCACAGTGCAGGAGGCCCAGCCTGATTCCTTCGAGAGTCGGTGGGAGACACCGTCCTGGCAGTCACCTCCTCAGAGGCAAAGGCTCGCGACATCACAGCCTAGGGCCTCCTTATCTGGTCCGACATCTTCCTCAGCACCGCCTGTCAGTGCCCGTCTCAGATCCCGCTGCTTGTAGGCGCCAGAGATTGGGGTGGCATTGTGATGTACAGAGTCTCGTTCCTGGTGCCATCTCTGATCCCGCAGCCGCACACGGTGCTTGGGATTGTGGCGGCACCGTGAGCAGTGCGGGCTGCCTCATGGTGCCGGAAGCAGAGGAGTTCATGGGGTGATCTGGGTCCAGGCCTCTCCGGTGAGGATGACGATTCAGAGGCAGACCCGGACTGGCTCCCAGATTCTTCAGAGTCCTCCGACTCCTCCTTGCCCAGCACTATGACTCCGATTCAGCCCTCCTCTTCGGGATTGCAGTTACTACCAGAACTGGTGTTGGTGATCGCGACTCGGTCCGGTGCTGGGAGTGGTACTGGAGAATGTTCTGGAGTCGGTGGTTCTCCTTCTCCCATAGGAGGTGTACCCCTACTTTGGTGCTCACACTGGGACCATTTCTGGACCAGCTAGGATGCCTGAAGTGGGGAGGGTGCTCTCACAGTGGACATCTCTCAGGAGTCGGCCACAGTGATTGAGCTGCCTAGGTTGACTCTGAGGAAGAGGTCCTCTTTGAGTCTGAGGTTGAGGAACAGAATTATGTTTTAACCAAAGTTCAAATCCATGGCTGCACTATTCCCTGCCTAGTAGAGGTCCATGGACGAGGAGGTGTTCCACCATTCCCATGTGCAGCCAGTGCCTGACCTCACCAGACTCGTCAGCTTCCTCGTCTTCCTTTTCTGAGGGAGAGATTCCTCCATCCACCTGCCCCAGCTGCTGATTTATCTAGTTATCAGCGCTTCCTTTGGGGTTGGTCGGTGAGCTCCACAGCTCTACATTAGGAAGTCGCAATCCTGAGTGGATGGCGCTTACGTCTTTAGGTGAATTCAGTGCAGCCAACCTGGTAGTTCCTGTCTGGCCCTCCCCTTCAGGGAGGTGTCGTACTGCGCCTGGAGAAGGCCTTGACCTTCTCTCCAGCCCCAAGGGACTGCCGGTGCAGGTATTGAGTACCCCCAGGGTCTTCAGGAGCCTCGGCTCACCCTCCGTCTGGCATGACACTCCTGGATACACCTTCTGGGCATAGAGCGCCCAAGATGTGACCCACCCCGGAGATAAACTCTGCTGTGTTTGATTTTTTTGGGGAGAGTGTTCTCTTCGCACGTTTGTCTTTATCTCTTTCTGCACATCAAGCCCATCATGCTGCCTATAACAGGCACTTTTATGATCTTTATTAGGACAGATCCTAATATCTTTGCCTGACTCAGAGGGACCAGATAGGCCATTGCCCTCTCCATATGGGACCTGGAGCTTACAAGGCACCAAGCAAGGGCATTGTATGATGCCAGTGAGATGGCATCCAGGCTAGCGGGACAGCAATCTGCATTAGGCGGATGGCATGGCTTGTCTTTCCAGGTTATCACCCCTGCCCTGGCAAAGGTGACTGCCTCCACATTCCGGGGAACCCACCTTTTCTCCCACAGGGTGAGGCGGGAACTTCAGGGGTGACTTCCCTCTCCTACCCAAAGGAGAATGCCACCTCACCCAGACCAGTCTCAGGCCTAACTAGGCCTGTAAGAGTTCCCTCCTCTGGTGTCTTCCCCACAGGAGGCTGTGGGACTTCCTTCCCTCAGGAGGTACTAGGTCCTCTTTGGGGCTTGGTAATCACCACCAGTGATGAATGGTGAAGACTGACACTGATAAGATATGAAAACTATGTACCTACCGTAATTCTTGATCTTTCTGTGTATCTTCACCATTCATCACTGCTTCCCACCCACCTTCCCTCTTAGGCCTCAGTCTCTGGGTGATGCCTCCTCCCTGTTTGTTTTTCCGATATTGACTCTGCTGGTACCCCATACTTTTGGCTTTGCTCCTCTTGGAGAGTGTCTTGAGTGTTTTGGGGAGACAAGCAGGAGGCAACCCTCTTGATCACCAGGTCTCCTTTTCATTCTGATGGAACCTTCCTCCATGGTCGGGCCTGTATTTGGATCCTCATCTCTGCTTCTTCTAAAACCCTAGGGGTTATTTGAAAGCAGTGTTATTGAGGCCCTGGTGATCTCTTCCTCCTATCGCTATTTTTAGTGATCTCTTGCAGGGTTCCCCTGGAGGATTACCTCTCACTCTGTACTAAATATCCTTCTCGTCTTCATCTCTCCCTCAGAGGTGATGTTCCTCTGGAAATAAGAGCTGAGGAGGTTTATTTGTCAAGAGGAGCCTGTTTTAGGATGAGTTCTGTCCCTTTTCCAGATTATACCTTAGTTGTTGGGGGAGACATTAGTCTTCTACTCTTAGTCTCCAGTGAGGACTCATCAGAGTTGGTGCACTGCTTTTCTTCTCCTGGACTTCAAGCCAGCCATCCTCTGCATCATCTTAAATTAAGGTTTTCTTCCTTCTAGAAGGAAAGGAATATGGTGTAAAGCAGTACTGCTCTTCTGTAGTCCCTCGAGCAGTCCTCTGGACCCCAGCAAGTGGGATGCAGTGTCTCCTCCTTCTCTTTCTCCTTCTATCCTACCTCTTCTCCCTCCTTATTCTGTCCCTCCTTGCTCGCCCAGAGGTTGGGGCCCCTGTCCCAGACCCCTAGGCTTCTGTTCCTTCTGTCCTCTTATCCAGCATTATTCCTTCCTTAGTTTTATATCCTTTCCTTTTCTATCCCTCGGCTCCTTTGCCCCCCCTTCTTGGCTACTCTCTGGTGTCCAGAACTGGGTCTGAGGAGGAGTCAATGTCAGTTACTGGCTAACCCGATGTAGCACCACGCAATGCGTCAGCATCGTAGGGCAGCACCGCTCAACATCAGCTCCACCCTTGCAAAAAAAAAAAAAAGCCCACAGGTCCTGTTTCTCTGGCCAGAACCCCACCAGTGATGAATGGTGAAGATACACAGAAAGATCAAGAATTATGGTAGGTAATGTTATTTCATTTTTTTCCAGATTTACAGCACTAGAATGCATCACAATTTTGTGTTACTCACAATATTTTAAAACTGGTGAGTAAATTATTCCTACCTGCTAACATTATCTGGAGCATTGGGTGGAGGAACTCTGGAGCCAACTAAAAGGGGGTAAGTGAAGGCAACAAATCTCTGTGTCAAGTGATGAGCAAAAGCAGGAAGAAAAGAGACCGCTATGGTTTTCAAAAGAGTGGCGGAAAAGTAAAGGCTAAAAGTGTTGCATTTCTAGGCCGCCCACTGGCGTTAGTGGCAAGGTGTCCGCCTGTGGTGCTGACATCATGGGTTCAGGGATGGACTCGGGAGTTAGAGGGCTGCGAGGGGAGAAAGATTGAGCATCCCATGGACTGCTCTCCTTCTCTGGGGAGGGAAGAGTGTCCGTGCAATGCGGACCTCTGGCAGAGGCTGGGGCACCACCGTGGATGGCACCACACGTTTACAGGGCGGGGTAGATGCTGGCGTCATTGCACGTCCCCGCTCCAAGGAAAAATCCTCAAAATCTATCACCAGCCGCTAATGATGGCCCCTGCCTGTGCCACCACTGCCCGATGAGTCAAAGCCTCCCCCAGAGTCCTCTCCATGACCCTGCCCTGAGAGGGCAAGCCAAGGTTCGTGACTGTGTTTCCTGGGAGGTGCTGCATGCAGCAGCTCCACCCAGCGGGAGCCAGGGATGGGGAGAGTGGTCAGGGATGGGGACAGTGGTGAGCAGAGCAGCTGGTGAAAAATAAATAAATAAAGGTTTGCATTTCAAAGGTACAAGAAGATGCAAATGGGGAGGATAGGAGATGTATCAGGGGAAGCACAGGGAAAGCAGTAAGGAGCACAAAGGTACAAACCAAAGACAGAGTAGCCAGGTGGTATCAAAAGAGGACAAGACATTTTCAGATGTGTAAATGAGAAGAGGAGACCAAGGGTGGATTGGTTGTTTTTTATTTTGTTAATACTCTGTTTCTCCTTCCTTCAGGTGGCCCATGTTCAAGTTGGCACCCCAGCCCTGTCTCCTGACATCCACCAGGACTTGCACAGCCATAGTCTGCCCCCAGGGTTTGTCCTTTCTGCCGGGTCGGTGGGGAGGCTCTTGACCACTGCCACTCACAGGATACAGTTTTGAGCTGGCAATTCTGACTGGGTGGGGCTGGGCCTGCGAGTGCCCACTATCATCCAACCACCGGAAGATTTTGCCCCTGTTTTCTTCCCTGCAGAGGAGGAGGCATGGGTGCCAGTGGCAGTGTTGTGCACTGTCCTGTATGTGGCACATTGGGCATCTGCCCCGCCTCTGCCTCCTTCTTACAGCTTCCATGTGCCAGCCTCTAGTCTCCACTAGGGGCCAAGCTAACATCGACCACTGTCCCCCACCCTCCCTGGAGGTGGAGAGCTGTCCTAGGGATGCCCGTCCTCCTCCTCCTCCTCTCCAGCCCGGCTCAGCGACTTGCTTGCACTGCAAACACAGGTTGTGGGTGTGTGGAGGGGTAAGGCAATGATGCCTCAGCCCTCCATGCCACTGGGCCAGCTCTGGGGTGGGATTGTAAGGTTTAAAAGGGAAGGGAGGACTATAGAGGAGGAACCAAGAAAGGCAGACACTCTTGAACAAAAACTTCTGCTCAGTGTTTACAGAGGAAGAGGAAGGGAGGGACTGCTCAGTGTTCACAAATGAAGGGGAAGAGGAGGACTGCAAAAGTAACAGGAGCCTTGAAGGGGAAGGTGGACACTAGAGCTTTCTCAGAGGACAGAGCCCTGAAGGCATTTGTTAATCTGAAGGTGGACAAAGCAACGGGCCAGATGGAGTACATCCACCGGTGCTGCGGGAGCTCAGGGAGGTACTGGCTGCACCTCTGACAGTCCTGTTTAACAGATCACTGGAAACTGGGGTAGTTCCAGAAGGCTGGAGGAGGGCAGATGTAGTCCTGCTACACAAAAGTGGTAGCAGGAAAAGAACGGAAATTATAGGCAACTAACATCAGTGTTTGGAAAGTTGTTGGAACACTACTGAAGGAAAGGATTGTGGAATATCTTGAATACAACAGGTTACAGGACCTGAGGCAGCATAGATTCATAAGGGAGGTCATGTCAGATAAATCTGATAGAGTTCTGTGACTGGATGACCAAGGAATTAGATCAGGGAAGAGCAGTGGCTATGGCCTGCCTGGATTTCATTAAAGCTTTGGACACCTTTCCACATAGGAAGTTAGGAGCAAATTGGGTAGCTTGGGGTGGGTAAAACATGGTAAACTGGGTAAGAAGTTGGTTGGGGAAGACAACAGAGGGTGGTAGTAAATGGAGTTCACCCGAGGAAGGGAGAGTGACCAGAGGGGTACCACAAGGATCAGTGTGGGGACCGGTCCTCTTTAATGCCTTTATGTGACATGATAGAAGTCATCCTTGGAATGGCAGAAAAGGGAGATATTATTGATGGGGGACCTGAATATGCCAGATGTTAACTGGAGCACATTGCTGCAGCCACATCCAAGAGCAGGTTCTTCTTGATGCCCTACAGGGCATGCCTCAGACAGCTAGTGTTGGAACCCACTCAGGAGGGAGCAATCTAAGACCTGGTAGTCTCAGACAGGGATGGAGAGGATCTCAGATTTAGAAGTGGTAGCCATCTGGGAAGAAGTGACCACCAAACAGTGTGGTTCACGGTAAACATAGCCATAGAGTCAAGTCATACAAAGCGGAGGTACTGGACTTTAGGAGGGCTGACTTTGGCAAATGGGAGCATGCATAAGGAATGCACTAGCAAATGGCAGGAAGGAGGTGGAGGAACAATGGGAAAAATCAAAACTGCCATCACAGAGGCAACAAGCCTTTGTGTGAAAAAATAAACATAACAAAATGAAGGAAAAACACTGTGGTTCTCAAAAGAGATGGCAGGGAAGGTTAGGGAGAAAAAATAGAGCATTGGAAAGTACAAGGAATCACAGAGGAGCAGGACAGGAACTGTATCAGTTAAAGCAGAAAGAAGCAAGAAAAGCAGTCAGAATAGCAAAGGCCCAAACAGAGGAAAAGATAGCAAACTCGGTTAATAAGGGGATAAAACCTTTATAGGCACATTAGGGAGCAAAAAGACCAAGGGAGGATAGTGAGGCTTAATAAAGAGGAGGGTTAACTAAAATGTGCAGGGTCTGCACCAGAAGCCATATGAACAGAGACTAAAGGAGCTTAATATGTATACCCTAGAGGAAAGGAAGGGGGACATGATAGAAACATTCAAGTACCTCAAGGGAATCAACAAAGTGCAAGAGGGTAGCATCGCTCAGAAAAGAGATGTACAAGAACAAGGGGGCACAATTTGAAGATAGAGGGGGGAAGGCTCAGGGCAATGTGAGGAAGCATTTTTCACAGAGGGTGGTGGACACTGAACTGCCTTCCAGAGGAGGTGGTGGAGTCAAAAACAGTTTGAGAATTCAAGAATGCATGGGACAGACATAAGGCAATTCTAGTGGGGGCAGGAGGAAGTAGGCTGTTGATTAACTGGGATCTGCAGCTTATCCAAGTGGTAGGAAATGGACAGACTGAATGGGCCAAGCGATCCTTATCTGCCATCAAAGTCTATGTTTCTATTGCAGAGGAGCTGGATGGGAAGGTCTGCCTCTGTGCAGATGACACCAAGATCTGCAACAGGGTGGAAACTCCGGGGGAGGCAGAGATCTGAGAAAACTTGGAGTGGTCAAGGTATGGCAGCTGGTTCATTGTCAAAAATGCTAAATAATGCACTTGTAGCACAGTAATCCAGGGGCAGAGTACAAAATGTGTGGTATGGTAATGATGACAACCAACAGGAAGGAGACCTAGGGTAATAATATCGGGTGTAAAGGTGGGCAGGCAGTGCAATAAGGCAGTCAAGAGGGCTAGCAGGATGCTGGGGTGCATATGAAGGGATATCACCAGCAGAAAGAGGAGGTGGTGTTGCCCTGGTATAGGTCACTGTAAGACACCACCTGGAGTACTGTGTCCAGTTCTGGAGACAACATCTCTGGAAGGACATAGAGTGTATGAGGGTCCAAAGAGGCAACCAGAATGGTGCAGGGTCTGCATCAAAAGTCCTATGAGGAGAGACTAAGGACCTCTCCATGTACACCCTGGAAGAGAGGAGGCAGAGAGGGGATATGATAGAGTCCTTTAAATACGTCACAGAAGTAAATAAGGTACAGGAGGGAAGTGTTTTCTAAAAAAAAAAAAAGTGCTCATAAACATGGGACATGATATGAAGCTTGAAGGGAGTAGATTCGGGAGAGAGATGTAGAGTAATTCTTCAAAGAAAGAGTGATGGATTTCTGGAACAGCCTTCCAGCAGGCTGGTGGGTCAAAAACAGTGGTGGGGTTCAAAAATGCACGAACTGGCACAAGGGAAAGGTAGTGAAAGGGAAAGGAGGGGGGAGATGTAGATCAAATAGTCTGTGGTGATAATGTAGGGAGGGAAATGGGCAGACTGGGCGGCCAGCTGCCCTTATCTGTCAGAGTCTATGTTTTCATGTTACCTTTGCTGGGGCAGGGTGCCACAGGTTACTGTAACAGAGTAAGGTGGTGGTAGGGTTATGAGATGGGGGCAGGAAAGGGACATCATTAATGTGCTTTGGTCACTGGCAGTGGTATAATTATTTTGGTGGCCCACCACTGGGGCTTGATAGAAGTTTTTAAAAGTTTTTGCTTGTTTGAGAGTGCCTGTTCTAATGATTTGATGGTTTTGTTTCAGCAATGAAAACTGATTTTGGTTAAAAGGTCTGAACTGGTGAAAACACATGAACCAGGCTGTTTGGAGGCAGATTTTTTCCAAATCAGATCCCCACCTCTAGTTCAAACTAGTTGAGATGATTTTAATCTTAGGATGGCAATGGGGATAGGATACGCTAGCTGATGATACAAAGGCCATGTGGCTGAATGTCTAGAGCACAGGCTTGGGAATCAGGAGACTCCTGTTCAAACTCCACCAGAGCTGGTTGCTCCGCATGACCCTGAGCAAGCCACTTAACAACTCAGTGCTTTAGCCCACTGAACTATAAAACAGGCAAAATTGGGACCACACTGAAAACAAGATACTAATTCTCAGCTGGGCAATTCAGAGCAAATGAATTGTAAAAAAAATTATGTACAGTACTCATTTTATTTTCTGTCTCGATTACAGGCAGGATGATTCAACCCACTATACTAACTAAAATCTGCACAATTATTTCTGAACTCACAGAAAGGAAAAAGGCAGTAGAACTAAGTTTTCCCTTGTGCCTTATGTTTTCATGCTGTAGGTTTGGTCCTGATAGTCTTGGACTAAACTGTGTAGTGGCTAGTTGTCTGGATCAAAACCTGCCAGGCAAAATGTTATGTCTTGGAACAGTTGGCAGCCTGTTATCAAGAGGCTGGTGATGACAGAAGGAACATAGGTACTCCGCTGCCCACAGTCCTACAGTAGCACAGGGGTTACTGTTACATTGCATTGGTGGAGCAATGTGGTAACTCCTTAAAGCACCCAAGCCACTCCCCTTTATGAGCTTTAAATATAAATACATGTATGAAAGACAGTCAAGATAAAGTATTTATTTTATAAATAATACGCATGTGAAAAAAGCAGTGAAAGATGAAGTTTTTTTTTTTGCAGATTTGCTTTTATTGTTCAAGGTAGAACTGAGAATTCAATAATTTCTTTCTAGGTGAAGAGAAAGAACTTTAATCAGATTCCCCTTTAATTACACGACCTTTGATTACATGCTTTTGAATTTCTGAATATCTCTTTAGGTGTGCACTTTTTGGCAGTATGTTTCTATATAAGTTTGTTTTATCCCAGAGAATGGAGAGATTTTTGTTCTCTAATTAGAATACAGTAAAGCCATCCTTTTATGTTGAGGGTAATGCTCTTGGCATGACTTGCCAGTTTGCAACTCACCTTGTTTTTTTAGTTGTTTGTTTTGACTGACACCAGGTTATTTTAGCATGGATTGAATAATATACTGTGTGAAGCAGTTCCAATTTTCTAAGCATTTTGTCCTTGTGTATCCTAGCCATCGTGAACATTTATTTCACTGGACAGGAAACTTTAGGAAGAATGTGTGACAAGCTGCAACAAGGTTATTGCAGATGACTGAAGGGTAAAACTAGCAGCAGTATTTTTCAGGAGTGAGGAAGACGAGCAGACGGGTTGAGCAAGGGAGAGAGGTGTTCCAGAATGAGTAATGATCACGTAAAATCCCAGCCTCTGCTTTCAAGTTCATCCCTTTGGTTATCAATCAGTCAAAATGGCAGGTAGTGACCATTAGGTGGTTTCATTAGCACCCACAGCTAGCCTGTACAGGGTGACCCACATCTGTCTTCATTAGAAGTTTGCTAGCTGCTACTAGTGAACAGATGGGTCATTATTACCTACACTGCCCTCTGGGCCTACCTGGAGGACGGGCAAAGTCGTCTTATTTAGGACACACACAAACAGCAACCTCACACAGAATGAGCATAGCAGTTGGAATAGCAGTGATGAATTAGGTTTTGGTTACTAGAGATTGTACCCTTGTGGAGTTAAATTTATTTTCATAATATCATTTTTAATGGAATGGAAAGTTGAGCAAAACTAAGTGAGGGAGAAACAAAAATGTGTTATAATACTTGCACATGCTGCAACATCAGTCCAGCAGAAGCCCTCTCAAAATATTTGTCTTTATCCATGATTTGTGGTCTGTTTTTAGTGAACCACATTCTCATGTTTCACATGCTGTATGTTTGAGGCCTGAGAGAATAAAACATTTTCAGTTAATTAGAATAGAATTGGTCAATGTGTATGTCGATTTCTCAAAAATGGGATGCTGGAACTTGTGTTTCATTTTCTATAACAAAGATTAGACGCTGATGTTACTTGCCTTTTGTGGTTCCAGGTTACATCCTATAGCTTTCTATAGTTAACGTCTGCAGCTGAAAAAAGGTTCCAGACATCATGCAGCTGAAAACTGGGGGTGGGGGTTGGACAGACCATTGATAAAAAGTATGTATAATACTGAAAATCTCTTTTGCAGAATTTGCATTGAGTTTTGGCAATGTTAACAAGAATGTAATGAACAAAGAAGCATAAACATGACCTGTAAATTCTAACAAATCTAAAGTGACATGGAAATTTACTAATAGTGAAAGATGTTGAAACCATACCAACCAACTGTGTTTGGCTTTGCTGATAAGAACACCACAATTGAAAAAGGTACAATAATGAGTTGCACCCTGCTAAAGTTCACATTGGCCCTTGTTCATTCCTGAGAGCCTGTCTTCCCAGCTGTAACCTTGCCTATTTGTGCAATGGATCTCCCTCATGACTGCCTTTTTGTGATTTATTGGTCCTAGACATTAGGCACAATAGCACGGTTTACTGTGCTGTTAAATTTTTATCTTTGAACATGTCCATGTCATTGGAAACTACCTCTAGAGGACATTTGTTTTGTTGTTCTTTCTGTTCCACTTCATTGTTTTGTGCTAATATCCTTTTCATTTTTGTTCTGTTGTAGTTTCATCCCCTTTGAAACTATGCAATTATGTGGCAGGCCATTTTCCCTCAATCTGCTGAGCACTTTGATTTGTTTAGCACCCTTTAGATCCCTTGCTTCCCCGTCCCATTATACTATGGGCTCAGGTAGTGATAGCCATGCACAGTGTAATAAGATTAGCAATATGCACGACAGGTAGAGCATGAGATATCGCTACGCCTCGGTGGTTGGACCGCCCGAGAAGTGACGATATCCCATGATATACCACACCCTGGAGTGCATTATTGCTATTATGAACTGGATTACAAAATTGGTATAAATAATAAGCTGGCAAATAAAATATATATATATATATATATATATATATATATATAAAAAGCTTCTAAGGAGTAGTGTAGGTGTACTGTTTAACAAAATAGTTCTGTTAAGGCTGCGGTCAGCAGGTGGCGCTATTGTAGGAGCTGGTAGTAGGTAGTGTAGAGACGCCTTCCTACATGTTCTGTTGCCTTCCTTCTCCTACATGCAGCTTAAAGAAAAACAAGATAATATGCTTCTGGAGGGTCTGCTCATTAGTTTATGCTGTGTTCTCTGTTTTTGTTTTAAACTGCTACTGAACTGTACTGTGATTGTTTTATTGGGAGACTGCCCACCAACACAGACCGTGGCTGTTCAAGGTGAGCGTCGTTTTTTTCTCTAGCGTCTATGTTAGTCAGATTTAATCCAAGAGAGTGGTAAGCCATCGTGGGTTTATATTTGTGATCTTGAAGATTCTCGAGGAGCGGGTTGCAGATTTTTGTTAACTGTCGTTTGGCACAGGCAGCTTGTTGTGGTGGGGAAATGCATTTTTATGGGTGAAACACCGATGTCAGAGTGCTGCAGTAGTTGGTGCTCTGAAAGGAAGCAGGGTGAAAATGTTTTTTTCTCTTTAGAAAGTGGGCGACATGTAAGGGGAGAGTTGTCAGGATTTCAGTTCCTTTTTAATTGCAGCCGATTGGAGGTTTGACTTGCTCGGGACATGGAGGCGTTCGCTGGGAGTGAGGCTGGTCTGGTGTTTTTAGAGCCGTGATGATGTAGCCCGATATCATCACGGCTTCAGAGCTCTCGCCAATCAGCTTCCTAGATTTCGATTTATAGTTCATAATAGAGAGTAATATGGATAGTGTTATGTATTTTTTCAACACCGAGGTGTGTGATGACCCATAAACCTCAAGGGAAGCTCAAGAGGTTTATGTGGTCATCACACACTGAGGGTGTGTGGAAAATACATAACCTCAAACTTACCTATCCATAATTTTTATAATTGCTGGTGTGGAGGTTTAGACTGTATTTCTAGCAGCTGGAAAGAAAAATACGCTTTGAGCTAGAGTGTAGTTTTATTTTGAAGAAATTGAACTGTATGTGAATAAAACACAGTTGAAAATACTGCAATTGAAATACTTTTGTGAAACAATGAAATGCTACAGTTTCTTTAGGAATGTCATATCAACTGGATTTCAGGTTATTATGAAGTGTCATATCAATCGGATTTCAGGTTATTATTGTCTTTGGAGCAGAATAACGCAAAATCCAGCTGATATGCATTTTAACAAAACAGTAATCCAGTTGATATTTATTTTCACCAGTAATTATTAAGCAGTAAGACACGACAGGCTGTTGGTTGCCAGGGTTAATGCATGCCTAGGTGTGTAATGAGACATGAGGCGCTTGCGGAGCGCCTTTACACCTGGACGTGCAGTAACCAAAAGACAACCGACAACCTGGAGTGTGTTACTGTGCTTATAAAATGGGTAAACTTAGAAACAATTACAAAAGCCAAAAAATGCAATTTATAAAATGAAAAACAAGTATTTTCTTTTGTTCAAATTAACTAGCAAAAAGTAGTCCTTTCTTTCCACAGATTCAATAGATGGAATGTTTGTTTGTTATGGAACACAGGAATTTAAACTGGTGCAGAATTCCTCTGGCAGAATGTTTACCCCATACACACAGTAGAAGGCCTTTGTATGTGAAGCAGTGTAAAATGTAGAGATTGTCCTGGCAAGCTGGTAAGGGTATGAGGGTGGTTTTTCATGGACACCAAAGAAACCCCAGGAATTGTAACTGAATAGTACTTCACTTTTAGGCACCAACAGCGTAGCTGTAAGTGCATACTGTGGTCATGCGATTTTTTTTTGTAGTTACTCAAGTTCAAAGGTACGCCCTGCGTGAGTGATTCGGGTGCATGATGTCACTGATGATTTCATTGATAGGGTTTTTAGGTCCTGGCATCGGGTTTCAGACCTACTCAAGCCTGGGTTTGAGAACATGAAAAGTTCTGGATGAGACTTTCAGATTTTAATACAGCTTGGTATACATTTCTTCAAATTGCCAAACTGGTGCATTACTAAATACATGCAGCTGCTTTGGGAGTCTGCACTCAATACCAAATGTCCTTTGCCACAGCATGCATTTCCTGTCAATGAGCTACAGCCTACCATGCAGTAGTGGGTAGCAGATCAGAGTTTGATCCCCAGTGTGGGTACTGCATTTCTTTCTTACTCAGTTTCTGTAGTATAAGGGAAATTATTTGATGTAATTGTTGATGTTAATGATAGAATTTCAGCAGGATGTGAAGTTCTATATTGCTGATAACTTGAAACTTTCCAGCCGAGACTTTGAGGTTTAAATGCAACTTGGGAACATTACTTCAGACTGACTGACTGACTGGTTCATAACTAAATTCACGATAGCTGTGTGTGTGTATCGGTGGTGGTGGTGGTGGGGGCTGCACTCAGTGCTAAAACTTTGCCACAACATGCATTCTAGGGATGTGGATATGTTGTTCTATCCACATTGTCTGGCATAGTCCTTTCCCTCTAAGAAGTACTGAAAGTCTTCAAGCTGGTTCCTCCCACCCACCCGGGTGATATATCCCTCGGCTCTGTGCCGCGACACCAGACCTTCCTTTCCACTGGAAGAAGCAGGTCCCTCCTTCATGCTCCAATGTTGTAGGCCCTAATGTTTACTAATCCTTTTGATTGCTTCAAAAACTTCTCAACCGCTTCGTGTTTGTCTTCGAGCTACCCAGCCATGATGCATGACAAGTCTGTGCCTGGATTTTGCCAGTGCCCGTGCAGGCAGAAGATGTCATGTACCAACTCCCACGCCATGTGCATTTACTACCTGGGCCACGAACATGATACCAGTCTGCAATATTTGTTGGTCTTTTCATGCAGCAGTCCTCGAGGACTGTCTCGCCCACTTAGTTGGGCCTCTTGCAGAAACTGCATCTGCTGGTCAAATCTAAAGACGCCTGCTGGGTGGTCTCCACGGCCGCGGGTCCACTGAACAGCTAGAACAGCTTTATGCCTTAGATCAGGAAGTGGCTCGGCCACCGCCACCCTGTTCAGCTTCTGCCTTCGTGACGCCTCCAGTTGTGTTCCACTTTACGGGCTCCTTCATGAGCTCTGCCAGTCCCTCCCAACGAAGGGTCAGGGTTCTTGATTCTCACAGCTCTAGATCTCGAAGGAGAAGAAGGAGTCAAAAAGCGAAGACTTATCATCGACATTCAGGGGACCAGTAGCATTCTCGGTCTCACAACTCCCAGGTTTTGACCACAGTCGAAACCACAGCCTTGGCCGCTGGTTTACGAGACCTGTCGGGCCAGCTGGCCGCGATGTTGGCTGATGATGCGCCAAGATCTTTCTCGACCCAATCGACTGGTTGTCATCCCAAGAGGCTGATAACTCTCTCTTCAGAACTCTGGTCCTGCCTGTGACCAAAGAAGGGCTGCTCAGTGCACTGTCCAGAACCCTCCGGTCACTGATCCAGACCAGGAGGAACCATGCATTCCCCAGCTCCCTCCGAGATCCCCCATCGGCATCCTCGGTGGCCAAGGTCGAGGTCTCGGTCCTCATCTAGTGGGTTGGAGCAGTTTCCACCATCATTGGCGCCCCACTCTCGGTGCCACGGAAAGCAGCACCACCGCTATTCCTCATCTTCATCCTCCTCGGGTGAGGAGAGACTTTAAGCAAGTTGCGCTAGTGTATGAAGATCTTAGGTGGCAACAGTTGGTGCGCTGGCCGGCATGAAGTCGATCCCAGTTTCCACACTGGCCATCACTTGGCTGTCGCCCGAAGGCCGACACTGACTCCCCTCAGAGTCAGTCGAGACCGCCCTCCCCAGCGAAGCCGGCCTCCACCAATTGTGGTGGAGCCACTGCACAAGCAGTCATTGACTGGCGCTCTGACCAAGGAGTCTCATCCGCCAAGGGCTTCCCATCAGCTATCAGTCACCATCACCTGACCGCCTACGGAGGGTTGAAGAGTGACTCGGGCGGTTGGTCGTTTTATGGACCTCTGAGTCTGAGGATTCTTACTGTACCCCGTCCGTCGACGAGGAGTCCGTGGGGATGGTTGACGGGAGGAAGGGCCCTTCCTTCCTGGGCATCCTCAACCTCATTTCCGAGTCCACGGGGATGAAAATGGAGCCCATTCAGAAGCGGACTCGCTATCCTGTTACAGAGATCCTGGATAAAGGAGACTCTCCAATGGAGGCTTTTCCAGTGGCTGAGACCATTGTCAGCCCAGCCCTGGAGCTTTGGCAGCATTCTGCATCCTTCCCCACGCCTTCTGCCCGGATGGCTGCAAGTATGAGGTGCCCATCAGTACCGTCTTGGGTTTTATGGAGCACCCCTCTGCCAAGGGACTGGTGGCCGACTCCATGTTTGTGCTCGGGCAATATCAGGGACATCAACAAGCCGCCAGACAAGGAGGCAAGAAATTGGCCCATGCAGCTAAAAGTCTATGCTGCCTCCTCGCTCGGCCTCCATCAGGGAGCTTGGCTTGCCTTGGTGGCACACTTCTCCCACGCTTCTTGGGCTCTCTGGATGTGCTGATTCTTTACCTGCCTGCAGACCTCCTGACCATGGTCAAACAGGTCCAAGATCAGGCCGGGCTGTGGCCAAGCAGCAGCTGCAAACAGCTGTGGATCTGGGGATTCCTGTGGCCCCTGGTGGTGGCTGCAGCTAGCCATGCGCCATAGGGCTTGGCTGCGGATCTCTACTCACGACACTTGGCACAAGCTGGCGGATGTTCCTTTCTTGGGTACTGTCCTATTTGGGCCCAGTGTGGAGGGTCATCTCCAGCGCATTGAGAAGTCCAATGCCACCTTGGACTCTGTAACATCCACACAGATGGATCCCAAGGCTCCTGGCAACAGAAGTGAAAGCCCTTTCGGTGCTCTACTCCTGCAGCAAACCAGCCCAGCATCAGACTGCCAGCAGGCTCAGTCCTGGTGACCCAGGCCCAAGTCAGTGGCCTCGGTGGTCCGTAAGCCCGGAGGGAAGGGGCCTGTGGTGCCTCAGCCAGAACCTCCTCTTCCAAGCATGCGTAGTGATGGAATGAGGGTGCCACCCTCATACCTGTCACATTTCCCTGGGTCCTCCTGTGGGGGTCAGCTCTGCCACTCCTTTCCACCTGGTCCGCTGTCAGACAGATGGGTTCTAGAAGGGGTCGGTCAGGTCTGCTTTTGGAATTTGAGCAGGTACCCTCCAAGCTGAGCCAACGCCTACACGGGGGACTTGGTGCCTGCAGACACTTGATCAGCTGTTCGAGATGACATAGCCCAGCTCCTTCACAAGGAGGCCATGGTCAGAGTAGGGATCCTCCAGAACACCCAGGGTTTGTCTCCAGGTATGCATATGGGGCACAAAACCCTGGCACAATATATCAGTTGGGGGTGAGGATATAGCATGCACCAAGCAGGAAAGGGATCTTGGGTATATCATCTCTGATGACCTCAAGGTAGGGAAACAGTGTGACAAGGCAGCAGGTAAAGCAAATAGGATGCTGGGATGTATAGGCAGGGGCATCACCAGCAGGAAAAGGAGGTCATAATTCTGCTATACAAGACACTAGTGAGGCCCCACCTGAGTACAGTGTACAGTTCTGGAGACCATACCTACGTAAGGACATAGACAGGGTAGAGAAGGTTCAGAGGAGGGCAACAAAGATGGTGCATGGATTGCATCACAAGTCCTATGAAGACAGGTTGAAGGAACTGAACATGTACTCCTGGAGGAGAAGAGGGAGAGGGGGATTTGATAGAGACATACAAGTATCTTACAGGGAGGAACAGGGTGCAGGAAAACACTATTTTTAAGCGAAAAAGATGTTCCAGGACTAGAGGGCATGGGATGAAGTTGGAGGAGGACGATTCAGAGGAAACATGAGAAAGAATTTCTTCACAGAACGGGTGGTGGACAAGTGAACACCCTGCCAGAGGAAGTGGTGGGGGCTGAAACAATCACGGATTTAAGAATGCATGGGATAGACATAAAGGAATTCTGGAGG
Organism: Neoceratodus forsteri; assembly: GCA_016271365.2. Classification (NCBI taxonomy): domain Eukaryota; kingdom Metazoa; phylum Chordata; order Ceratodontiformes; family Ceratodontidae; genus Neoceratodus; species Neoceratodus forsteri. The sequence continues at coordinate 567,665,426 of CM057453.1, forward strand.
TCAGGGGTAAGGGCAACAGACTTCTAGGAAAACAAACTGAACTTACAAGCTCAAATGGGCAGACTGGGTGGGCCATAGGCCCTTATCTGCCGACACTGTCTATGTATCTATGTAGGTACTTCCTGGTGCCAGTGGAGGGGCTGCCCATTCTAGATCTGCTTGGCCTGAACAAGTTCCTCAGATCACACCTTCAGGATGGTAACTCTGTCTCAGATCATACCATCTCTAGAGCAAAACATATTTTTTAACTTATTTATACTATTGGAATTTCGGAAACAACCTTTGAGTAAGAACTCTTTACAAAGGATCCATGTTCGTTAAGCAGTACACATACAAACATAATTGAATTCACAATACAAATGCAGACATAGTTGAATTATCAGTACAGGAAGTAGCAAAAACATAGAAAACAGCTAAGAGTTTCTTATGAGTTTCATTAGGGTTTAATACTAAGTGCTGTATGGCATGGCATAAGGAAGTATATGAGAGAGAGGAAAATGTAGAATAGGGAGAGAGTGGTTAGTGAATGGAGCATGGGGATAGAGCAGCCCAGGAAGAGCATTGTCACATTGCATTACAGCTTTGGCGCTGAGGAGCTGGGGATGGTACATGTGAGAGTTTGTGGTAAGGTGGGGAGAAGTGGTGGAGAGAGAGAGGGAGAGAGAGGGAAGGAGGGAGATACCAAGCGGGGAGGGAGCTGTCATGAGAGTTGAAATTGATGGAGAAAAGGGGGTGGGGGGGTGAGGGAGAGACTGAGAGAGAGAGAGGGACTATGAGGCATGAGGCAAATGAGAGCGCAAACCACTAGTGGAATAAGAGCTACGGAGCATGAGGTGCCAGAGTCTGGGGAGCAGGGGTAGGGAGTGGGAGGGGTGGCCCATGTGAGTGAGTCCATGAGTAGTTGCTGGTAGGGAGGGTTGGTGCAGGCTCTGGAGACCCACTCTGAACAGTTTAGCACTCACAGAAATTCTTTTGCAGTAGAAACTGCTTATGTTTGGCTTTGAGGGTTCTAGGGTTAGCAGCATTTAAAGTGTTTGCCAGGATCACATTAAGCCACAGTGGGGCATGGTAGGAGAAGGATCTTTGTCCAAGAGCTGTCCTTGGAATCGGACACAGAACGGGTGTAGTTCTTTATTTCTGGTCCTGTACATGGAGTCGTTTAATGCCATCAGGTCAGTGATACAGGAGGCTTAGGCCTAGCATGGCTTTCCCTACCTAGGAATTACGCCTGGTATGAGATTCTATTCTTGAGGCTTAACGTGTTTGTTTTCTCATAGAGTACATAGTGTGTAAGCCAGTCAGCATCTAGTAACAGTCTGCAGGCCTAGTTTAGAGTCGTGCCTACCCTCTTGAGGGCGGTATCAGTTGGTGCTCTGTAGGCCACCAGGCCATAGTCAACCACGGAGAGAATGGAGCTGTTTATGGAGAGCCTGTGAGCATTGGTAGTGAGGCTTTTCCGTGCCGATAAAGAGCTCGAGTTTAGTATTTACCACCTTCTGCAACCTGGTCAACATGCTGGCCATGTGAGAGAGTATCATGTATTATTACTCCTCCTAGGTATTTAAAGGAATGAACCTGTTCTTAGGGGCTGGCCTGTTGTCGGTAACTGTAGTATGGGATACCTCCTCTTTAGCTGAGAGCTAGAAAGGAGCATGGATTTTTTTTTTTTTATTGAGTAACAGCCTACGAGAGCTGAACCAGACCTCCAGTTGCTGGAAGGTGGACTGCAGCTCAGCCTGCAGGGTCTCAGTGTGGGCACTGCTGCTGAATACCACCACATCATCTGCGTGAGAGGATAATTTTGCTGGTGCATGCCTCCAGGAGTGTGTTCAGAAAGAGGCTGAACAACAATGGACCCAGTATGGACCCCTGTGGAACTCCTAGCACTGTGTCCTGAGAGGTAGAAACTGTTGTTCCAGTTCTGACCCTTTGAGACCTTCCGGATAGGTAATCTTGAAACCACTGGACAGCATTGGAGGCCTGCCCAAGGGCCCCACAGTTCCTTGAGAAGGAGTTGTGACAGACCATGTCAAAGGCCTCTGCAGGTCAATGAAGATGGATCCAACCAGTTTACCCTCGTCCATAGCCTTGTGAGTGTAATCGGTGAAATCAGTCAGGGCTGTGGCAGTGCTGTGTTTTTCTGAAACTATGCTGCTGGGGACACTGCAACTGGTATTTCTGGATATATTCCATGATTTGGTCTGCTGCGATCCTCTCTAGTGCTTTGGATAGGGAGAGGATAGTGATGGGCCTAGAATTGCTTGTGCAGGTCCTGTCCCTGCTCTTGTGAACTGGGGTGACCAGTGCTTGTTTCAGAGGGAGGGAACTTAGCCAGGGTTAGGGACTTATTTAAGATTTTAGTGATGGGGACAATAAGTACATCCACTGTCTGAGCTACCAGTTTGATGTCGATATAGTCACTGCCTATCCTAGACTTTCCTAAGACCTTTTGATGTAGCCCATGGCTTCCTTTGACTGTAACTCCACCTGAAATAGAATTGTGGTGCCAAGACTCGTGGGTATGTTTTCAGGATTCACATCCACAGGCTTCAAGTATTCATCAGGGAGGACGGAGCTTAGGTCTGTGAATGCAGAGTTAAACTCTTCTGCTATGGTGAGTGGGTCCATGGAATTGGAGCCATTAATATTGAGTAGTAAAGGTTGTTGCTTGACTTCCTTTCCTAGGAGCTCCTTAAGGTTATTTCAGAAATGCCTCCCATCCCCAGCTGCATTCAAGTTGATTCTTGTAATAGTCCACCTTGGCACTCGCATTAGGTGAGTGCATCTGTTACTAGTGGCCCTGTAGTTCTGGATGTTGTTGATCTGCCCATGACCTTGGCCCTGCTCCATAGGTTATCCTGCTCTCTCATTAGTGCCAATAGCTCACTGGTAATCCACTCATTGCTATAACCTTGGACCTTCTTTTTTGAGTGGGGCATACTTGTCACACGCTTGATTAAACGATCAGTGAGGTATTGTAATGCTTGGTCCAGGTTTTGCAGAAAGTCTAAGGGTGACCAGTCTATCTGTGCTAAGGCTTCTTTCAAGGAGGCAAGCTGCCTTTATGCATTGCTCTGCTTTCCACAAGCTTAGGTGGGGATTTTTGTATTTATTGGTCCATCTGCAGATAATTGGGGAGTGGTTTCACCATGGGATCAAAGGTTTCAAACGGTGCTCAGTGAAAATGCTGCACCTCAAACTGTAAGACTAAATGAATAAAAGGTGCGCAAACCATGGTTTAGCACTTGTATAAAACCTTTGGCACTCAGCATATATTTTGGCTTTGTCACTTCATTGCACACCTTTTGTTCAATGTGGCTTTGCTCCCTGGATCTTCAGAACACGCCCCGATCCATCCGTCCCACCGCAGTTTCCTCTCCGCTGAGCTGAGGGAACCTCTACGAGTTCCAGGCATGCTATTTGGCCTCTTCTCAGCCCCTAGGGTTTTCACCAAATGCGTGGCAGTGGTGGCAGCTTTCCTGAGGTGCCGAGGGGTATGGGTGTGCCCCTACCTGGATGACTGGCTGATTTCAGGTCCCTCCATGCAGAAGGTGAAGTGGTCCAGGGATCTGGCCCTCTAGACCTGCACTTCCCTTGGCCTCCTGGTCAATGAGGCCAAGTCAGAACTCGTGCCCTTGCAGGTGATCGGCTTTATGGGCCAGAGTTCGACTCTTGCTGAGCCAGAGCCCGGCCCCGGTGGACAGGGTGGAAGTTCTCTCCTCCTTTGCCCGATAATTTTGGGTTGGGCAATTGTGCCCTGCCTGAGGCTTCCTGCACCTTCTGGGTTACATGGCGACCTGCACCAGCATGGGCCCATTGGAATATTCACTCCTGCAATGGGAGCTGGCCAGCCAGTGGTCTCAGTGCAAGGATCACTTCGACCAGCTGGTCACTGTAACCCACAAGATGTGACACCCTCCAGTGTTGGCTATTTTCAGAGCATCTGCAGGAAGGGATCCCGTTTGTCTGTCCCTAGCTGACAATCATCCTGATGACTGATGCCTCTCTCACAGGCTGGGGTGCCTGTCTGGGGAACACAGAGTCCATGGACTCTGGACCCCTGAGGAGTTCGATGTCACATCAACCTGTTGAGTCACAGGCAGTTCGCTAGCGCCAACTGCATTTGCTCCACATATTCGGGGTCAAGTGGTCCAAGTCTAGATGGACAACACCACAACCATGTACTACCTCAACAAATAGGGCAGGATGCACTCCCTGCCTTTGTGCAAGGAAGCTGTCCATGTATGGACCCTGTGTACAGCTTGGAGGCGGATCTTCTAGCCATCCATGTGGCAGGAGCCTCCGATCAGCTGGCAGTCACCCTCAGCTGGATAGGCGAGGTCTCATGAGTGGTCTCTCCATTTGGAGGTAGTTCACAGCCTGTTCTCCCAGTCGGACTCCCTCAGGTGAACCTGTTCGCCTCCATGGAGAATGCAAATCTGAGGCTGTTCTGTGCCCTGCCCAAGAAGGGCTCACTGTAGGGGATGCCTTCTGGAGGCCTTGGACCCCAGGCCTCTTCTATGCCTTCCCTCCACTTCCCTTGATCCACAAGGTGCTGCTCAAGGTCAGGCAGGACAAGGCACAGGTGATCCTGGTGGCTCTGGACTGGCCACACCAGTTTTAGTACCCCGCTCTCCTCAGCTTCAGCAACAGGCTCCTGAGGCATCTATCACACTGCCTGGACCTGCTTTCCATTAATCAGGGAAGGTACTCACCTGTACTTCAATCCCTGCACCTGACAGCCTGGTTCCTGAGTGGCGAGAGTTCCAGGCTTTGGGTCTCTCCCAGGATGTCCTCACTGTGGTGGAGGCATCTAGAAAGGAATCTACCAGAAAATGCTATACCTTCAAATAGAAGACGTTCTCCATTTGGTGTCAGGGCAAGGGCTGGACCCTTTAACCTGCCTGGTGGCCAGCATTTTGGACTACCTGTGGTCCCTCTCCAAAGGGGACTTAGGTCGATGACCCTTAAGATGCACCTGGCAGCCATCTCTGCTCACTGGGCATGGGCTGGTCAGCAGTCAGTGGCGCAGGAGAAGGTGGTCTGGCACTTTTGCAAAGGCTTAGATCATATTTTCCTCTGATGCGTGAACCACCACCACTGTGGGACTTGTTGTTGCTGGTTTTGGGAAAGCTCATGGACAAGCCCTTCAAACCAGTGCACAAGTGTGAGATGTCTCACCTGTCATGAAAGACCGCCTTCTTGGTAGCTATGACATCAGTCAGAAGGATCAGTGAGCTCCAGATGCTTTCAGTGTAGTCTCCTTACCTGGTCTTCCACAGGGGCAAGGTTGTCCTGTGCCCCAACCTGAAGTACCTCCGAAGGTTGTATCAGAGTTTCATCTTAATCAGGTGATGACTCTTCTGGTGTTCTTCCCAAATCACAGAGGCCGAACGCAGACTCCATACTCTGGACCTGAGGTGAGGTGCTTGCTTATTACAAAGAGCGTGCTGGCTGGAATTCAGGGAGAGGGTCACCAGCTGTTTGTCACTGTTGTCGAGGCACAGGTCAGGAAGCATAGGAAAACCAGGAGCAGTTGTAGAATTCAACAAAACTATTTATTTGCAGTTGCAGTAACATAACAAAAAGTAAACTTGTTCAGAATGACTATGTACAGAGGAGAAATAAAATTAAATCTTCCTTTAGTCTCTGTGTCCCTTTTTCTTGTAATCTCTCTTGCAGCTCAGTTTAGCTGTTTTATAAGACATTTCAACCCTCATTCTTAGCAAACATCCTGTTTTGCAAAATGTTCTGTTCTAAGTAAATATCAGGAGCTGCTAGAACAGTGAGCTTCCTGAGGCCCCTACAGCTATTGCAAAAGGCTCAGACATTTGCACCCAAGTAACCTCTAGCTTTCTACAGTCATCTCAAATTATAAATATATACACATTTCAACAGTAATACAAAATATTCTCTAAGCAAAAGCCATCCTAATATCAGTTTCATTCCATACAGTGATTTGAACATATTTTATATTAACCGATATGCAAGGAGGAAAACGGACAGCAAGAGAAAACTGAGACAGTGAGAGGCAAAGAATTGCGAGACTGTTTGGTTGATCAAGTCCGAGTCTCACAGGGAAATTTGATTGCTAAACCATACCAAGAAGAGGCAGTAGAAGGACAGATCCTTTCATTTAAACACATTCTCCAAAATAAATGGGACAGAGTCCTATTCTACCCTGTCACTGTCACTTACGCTGAAGCCGCACTGGCAGACCTGCAGCCCAGCAGATGATTGGCAGGTGGATCACTTCCTGCTTTAACCTCTGCTGTAGGTTGGCGGGTGAGAGCCTCCTGAAGGACTGGGCTCATTCACCTGTCATACCTCTGCGTCGGTGGCTGCTTCTGAGGATGTCCTATCCAGAAAATCTGCAGGGTTACTACCTGGAAGTCAGCACACACCTTCATTTCCCATTACCACATTGACCTCGAGTCATGCCAGGATGCTGGTTCTGGGCATCAGTTCTCAAATCTCTGTTCCCTAAATAGGGGTGTGCGCCTTGCCTCCCTTTTCCTGGAGAACTGCTAGGAGTCTGCCAGATAGTGTGGATAGAACGACATATCCACATCCCTAGAACACAGGTTCAAACCCCAGGAAATCTTACTGTATTCTGACTTATGCAGTATGGTCTCACCATAGGACTGCCCCAGGGCCGAAATGGTTAATAGAACCTATGCAAATGATGGAATGCTAGGCTTGAGCTTGGTTTTCAAACCAATGTCCCTCGTAAACAACTCCTAACCATCAGATTCTTTGTCCCACTTGCCTCAGTAAGACATCTCTGGAGAGCTCTCTTGAAGAAACTTTATTTTCTCGGTTTTTACCTCAGTAAATTAATTTATTTGGTATTCTTATCACTGTCCTTCGTTTTCAGGTAGTAATTGTTTAGATTTTAGTTTGTAAGGTGTAAGTAGTCATTTTTCTCCCGGTTTCTTAACCGAGGAAACCGACAGTTCCCTTTTTTTGTTTTAATATTGTTTAGTTAGTTTGAAATTGTTCCGACTCAGTATAGTAGGTTAGCTAGTTTTAAAACTTATACTGGAGTAATTCCCAGTTAGTGGGTCTCTTTTTTTCAACGGGGTAACTCCTGGATTTATGTTTCTAAACCTGGTTTCATTTTTTACAGTGTAACAACTGACACACAAAAAAAAAATTCTGTTTAGGTTTTCATTCTATTTCACTTATGTTATAGAAACCAAAAAGAGAACAGGACCCACAGGTTTCCAGCACTGCACAGAGTACGGGAACTATTTGCAAAGGCTGATCCTCATTTGATTTGCTTGTTCTGTCTGGGGTTTGACCACCTTCAGACAGACTGTGAAATCTGTGCTAATGTCCTCAGTCCACCCTTGAAGGCAGTTGAAGAGGCTGAGGGAAAAATGACTGATAAGGCTGCTAACCAGGCCACTGAACAGTCCACTGAACGGAGGGACTGCCCCTGTGACAGGAGCAATAGTTCCACAAAGAAAAGAACCCAGATAAGGCTGCTGAACCGCCATCACAGTTAAGAAAAAATGAAAAGAAAAGCACCAGGAACTTTAACCGATACCAAGAGTGGTTCCTTCTGCAAAGAGATTGCGACACGATCAGAATTATTCAATCACTGCAGTCTGCGGTTCGGTTGAAAAACAGCGGTTCCAGCGAACTCCCAGTTCACAAGTCCTCGGTTTAACAGACCAAGGTGGTGAACAGTTTGAGGATCCTGGTCTTGGTGAAGAACCAGAAGAGGATTATGGAGACGATGATTATGATGAGCCTATAGAGCCAGACATCTCTCCTGATCCCCACAGGCCTGATTCCCCTAATAAGGAAATGAAGATTTTTCTTCATACTTTGCTTTTATGAAGCAAGTGGCCCAGTCTCTTGACCTCCTATTCCAGGAGTCTCTGGAAGATGAGGAGGAGGAAGGCTGTAAAGAAATGATAGGCGTCCCTCCATCAGAAGGACGCTTCTCCTGTACACAAGTCCTTGAGGAGGCAGACCATGAAAATATTGGAGAACCCCACTTCTGTCCCTCCTACTGATACGAAAGTGGACAGGAAGTACTGAGTGGATAAGTCTGGGGTCGAATTTTGTTTGATCACCCCAGTCATGAAGGTGTAGCACAGGCTGCAACTTGTGACAAAGCTGGCATCCTCTGGCCTCCCACCCTCCTGAGAAAGATTCCAGGAGAATGGATTCAGTAGCTAAGAAGGTTTATTTGTGATCCTCCCTAGCCATTAGGCAGGCATCCTATATGACATATCTAGCCAGATATCAAAAATCTGTGTGGTCCACTGTACTGAAATTGCCAAGTCATTCTCCTTCCAATGGCTGCTGACCTGCAAGAATCGGTTAAGAGGTGCATTGAAGCTTCTAAGACCCAATTTAGGATGGTAGTGGACTTAAATGACACTGCAGTCAGGCATATGGTTTCAGCAGTGTCTCTGAGAAGGTTTGCATGGCTTAGAACCACTAACCTCTCACAGGACACACAAAATGAGGCCTTGGATTTTCCATGTGACCCTATGTCTCTGTTTGGAGAACAAACAGAGGCATACATGAAAAAATGGATGACTACAAAGCTGCCTACAAAAGTGCAGCAGTAAAGAGAGAACTGCCAACCCCAAAGACACCACTCTAGGGGTGGCAGGGCAGAACTCCTTACATGCCTTATTTTCAGCCCTAAGTCTTTCCCAGTATCAGCCTAGGGATACTTTTGGGGCAGGGGCAGGCGGGGCACTGGCCGCACTGTCCAGCCGGTAACTCAATCAAAGCAGACTCCTGAGCAGAATGTCTGGGTTGCCTCCCATTACCAGTAGGGGGCAGACTGGCCACTAGTTCCAGGAATGGAAAAACATCACCACAGACAAGTGGGTTTGGGTTCTGGAAGTAGTGGGCCGGGGTCTGGTCCTCAGCTTCAAAACCAGGCCAAGGCTGAGGTCAAGGGCCTTCAAGCCCTGTTCCCCATCAGAAACAACTCTACTGGAAGAGGAAGTGTCATCTCTTCTTCTACTTCAGGTGGTAGAAGCAGATCTTCCTTGTCAATCTTCACCATTCATTACTTCCTGGGTGTAAGCCGGGCGCACCGTCACGGGCTTTTTTTTTTTTTTTTTTTTAAAGTTGCCCTAACGGCCCGCCCTCGAGGCGGCGTCATGCGAGGCGGCCGTTAATAGCGACCGACTCCTCCTCCAACTCAGTTCTGTTTCTCCGCCCGTCGAGGCAGCACCTGTTCGCGGTAGCTAACGAAAAGTCGCGTATCCGACTCCTTTTTCTACACTTTCGGCGCCCACGGTAAGACTGTTCCTTTTTCCTTTCCTTTATGCGGCCGGTGTATTTCCGACTGTGTTTAATCTTGTTTATTTCGCGTTATGTCGGTTCTGGGTGAAAGCGTTCTTCTAAAACGGGCGTGCCCCTATCGTCGGTGCTCCTGCGGCGGCATTTCTCCGTCTCGGACCGGCATGGCGTCTGTCTTCGTTGCCTGGGACCCAACCATAATATGGATTAGATGCGGCGCTTGTTTTCACGATGGACGTCGGCGTCCTCGAAGTCCAGCAGCGTACAAGCTCGGCAAGGCCCGCCGACTTTAGAGACGGCGTCGCTCGCGGGAATCTCGGGCGAGATCATTAGCCTTTCCCGGGTCCCTCCGGGCCTATCTGGTCCGAGGAGGAGGTCTCCTCTTCCTTCTTGCCGAGGAGGCCCCTTCAGCGGTGTTGAGGAGCGTCGTAGCCCTCCGCGGGCGCAGCGCTGACACCGCCCGGCAGTCACCTCTTGAGGTGCAGGCTCCCTCATGTGAGGCTCCTGGCTGGGCCCGGGTCAGGGTGGACGCCGGCGCGCCGGGCTGTTCGATCGGCGTCCGTTTGCGGGTGATCGAAGCGGCGCCGCCCCCGGGTGTCAAGCTTTCAGGATCCTGGCGCCGCCGGTGATCAGGGCGGCGCCTGCTACGGTGCCGCTGGCCTCGGTGCCGCTCAAGGTGTCATGAGCCTGGTGGCGCCACACGGTGCCTCCCGGGACGCCGGGCTGGCGGCGCCGGCAGCCTTCCTCCTCCGGCGTGGCCGGTCTGCCGGAGCTGGGGGTGGGGTTGGGCTCATGCTCGCCGGGCGTGGTTGGCGAGCGGGCCGGGCACTGCACCGGGGCCGCCTGCGGGCTCGGGACCCCTGGGTGGCCAGTGCATCGAGGTCCTGTTGGTCTCTGTCCTCCTGAGGACGATGACTCAGATGTGGACTCATCCTGGCATCCCCATTTTTCGAATCTGGGTCTGGTGGCTAGGGGTAATTAGGAAAGCAGCGAGCGGGCCCCTCCCTTCAGCACCTCTTGCCATTGCCTCCTGAGGGTTCCTCGCTGGGGTGCTGAGAGTCCCGGGGCAGACGGGGACGGAGGAGGCTCCTCTCTGAGGTCGGTGACAGCTACCCCCGGGTGCTGTTACCTCTTGGGTTAGGGCGTTGCAGTCGGGGAGGGCCTCTCGGGATCCGGGGTTTGAGGGGCAGGCGTCCTGTTGCCGTTCCTTTGCCACCGGGTGGCTAGAGCCGAGCGCAGAGCCCCGCCTCCCCCAGGGTTTTAGGTGTCTCGCGCGCGGACTGCCCTTCTGGATCCATGTGTCCAGCTGCGTCAGGGAGTTTCTCCCAGGGTTTTCGTTCCGCTTCCCAGAGTTCCGCTTCGTGCCTGTTTGATATCCGGATCCTCCTACTAGAGCCCTTCCTGGGATTCCGGAGCCTCGCAGAGAGCAGTTGCCTCCCTGGAGGTGCCCCTCCCATCTCTGCCTTCATTGACCCCTGCTCCCCAGGCCATGTCGGTCCCACGGGTCCGCTATCCTGGGAGTAGTTCAGGGTTCAAGGCGCTTCCTCATATGTTAGTTACATGCATGAGCGGGTCTTCGACTCTCCCACCGCGAGAATCCTCTGACATTCCAGTCCCCCATCCCTGCCTCTCCTCTGAGGGAGAGGAACCCTGCTCATCTGTCCGATGTTTATTTCACAGAATATCATGCTTTCCCTGGAGGATGGTGAGGATTCAGATTTCCGCTCCGAGAGACAATACTTAACGGTGACGCGGATCCTTGGTGAATTCAGCCCGCATCTGGTGGTACCTTCCTGGCCTGTTCCTTCCAGAGGCGTTTGTCGGTCCTGGTGTTCCGCTGCTTTTCCCTGCCCCGGCGGACGCCAGCGAGTGTTGTGCCTCCTGAGTCTCTAGGTTCCTCTCAACCCGCCTCAGGTTTGTATACCGGATACTCCTTCTGGGCGCCGTGCCTGGCGCCGCATCGCCCCGGTTCGGACTCTCCAGTTCGACCGTTAGCTAAGAGGTTCTCTTCTTGGCGTGCAGTGCATGTGTTGTATCACATCAGGCTCATCACGCTGCCTACAACCGGCTCGGGTCGGTGATGTCCCAGCTGCTGGCATCATGTTTCGACACGGAGCAACCAGACAAGCTGTTGTTCCTCCTGGGCGGTAGGTTTGGGCTGGCAAGACCAAGCAAGGGCATCTTATACGCCAATGAGGTGGCTTCAGGCTTTGCGGGACAGCGATCTGCATCAGGCGGGCTTTGCATGGCTGCCCTCCAGGTCACTCCCCTGGCCCGGCGGTGATGCACCCGCCTGGGACCTGGTTTTTCATCCAGAGCTAGGAGATTTTACAGGGCCCTCCGCTTCCTGGCCCCGGAGGCACCTCCTAGCTCTTTCTCCCACTTAGGCTTTCTGAATAAGCCAGTCTTCCTTCTGTTTCTCACCAGCAGAAGGTTGGGGGTCTTGTTCCCCAGGGTATGGCCTCTTCTCCTGGGAAGAGGAGCTTATCACTAGGAGATGAATGGTGAAGATTGACAAGGAAGTAGGAAATTACGACCACCGTGATTTTGTCTCTTTGTATCTTCACCATTCATTACTTACGGACGCCCACCATCCCCTCAGTGGCCTCTCCTGTGTTTCCACCTCCGCTCTCCTTCCTCTCTGCATTATATAAAATATAGGAAAATTGCTTCATTTTCCAAAAACAAAAAAAAAAACAAAAGTAAAAACAAAAAATCTTCTGGGGGGGTTTAAATCCAGAAAATTATTTACTCTGAGATTCTATGGGCCATCTCGCTGGATTGCATTGGCGATCAGACTGCACAACTATCTCTTGCTATTCTTATGGCAAGATACCTCTGGGGTTGTTTGGCCTGGCTCAGGCTATTCAGTTTTGATCCTGTAATCCCGTGTTCAGAGTAGTTTGGCCTGAAATCTAATCCCCTCTATTCTTGCCTTGCAGAGCAGAGGAACCAGTACGCTCTGTTCTTCTAAAAAAAAAAAAAAAATGTTGAGGGAACTCTCTGACTGTTATAGGCATCTTGTACCGGGCCATGCATCTAGTTAAAAAAAAAAAAAGGAATAGGAGAAATCAAACAAGAAGGCAAATGAGAAGGTAGCTATCCTTCTCGCTGTTTTGCTAAGTGGTTTCTCCCTTATGTGTCCTCCTGACATTTTTACAGCAGAGCTCTGCGACCATATCCAATCTTAGCCAGCCTAAGCCTTGGCCGGCCTTAGCCAGTCAGTGTCGAATCCTGCTTCTATCTTGGAATGCCTGAAAGGCTTACATTTTCCTATTTCTAAACCCCTACAACGCCTCTCACAAGGCTGTTTTTTATTCTCCCTCCTCGGCTGTCCTCCAGTTAAAGGCCTTCCGCCGCCCAGGAGCCCGAGGTGGTGTCAAGAACAATGGCATGTTGGAAGATGAGGACTGCCTCCTGAGTCTGTTCAGCTGGGTTCGTGAACCTCTTCAGCTCTATCTCCGGGGATTCTTGCTTCCCTTTAGCTTGAGCTCAGCCACAAGCTAACTATGCTCGCTGGGCATTCTGTCCTTCAACATCCCATCTCTCTTCTTCTTCTTCTTCTTCTTCTATTTTCATTTCCTTACTCATCTCTCTCCTAGGGACGCCCAGGTAAGGAGGCCCGCACCCCCCTAGGCTAGGGATGTTCTTATCTCCTCTGTCCTTTCTCCATCGGGTTATTCCTTTTCAGTTCATTCTTCTCGCTGATATCCCTCGGCTATTCTTGCCTCGCCATCTTATTTTCTGCTTTCATTTTTGCCTCCGCTCACAGAACTGGAGTTGGAGGAGGTTGTCGAGTCACATTAACGTGTCGCGCATGACGCATGACGCCGCTTTCCTAGGGTGGGGCCGTTAGGGCAACTTTAAAAAAAGAAAAAAGCTCTTTGATTTGGTGCGCCGCCTCCGCTTACACCCAGTAAGTTAATGAATGGTGAAGATACAAGAGAAGATCAAGAATCACGGTAGTACGCATTTTTCCTTTCCTGCCATTCAAAAGGCAAGGGTCTGTACTCAAGATACTTCCTCTACATTAAAGAAAACGTGAGTGAGTCCCATTCTGGATCTTGATACCTGAACAAGCACCTAGCAAACCGAAAATTCAAGATGGTCACTTTATTTACCATATTACTCACCCTAAGGCAGGAGACTGATAGTATCCCTGGACCTAAAAGATGCTTATTTCCACATCCCAGTCAGAAGGTCACACAGAAAGTACCTGAGATTCAGATTGCCATAGTGATCATTATCAATCAGGGACGTCTTGGGATAACATCTGCTCCAAGATTATTCACAAAGCGTGGCTACTTCGTTGTGCTTTCTAAGGAGCTAGGAGTATCAGTGTTCTCTATCTGGATGACTGACTCATTGTAGGCCAGTCACAGCAGCAAGGAGAGGCACTATCTGTCACTCAGAACACCTTGTCCTCCCTGGATTTAATGAACAAAGAAGTCTGGTCCTAGAACGTGTGCTGCTCAAGTTCATAGGGACAAACTGATGCAAATATATGAATGGCTTAACTCCTCAGACAGGGTGGATGTCTATTCAAGTAGCTAGGTCTTTTTCACTGCATGTCTCAGACCAGTAGGTATTCTGCAATTGTAGTCACATGGCAGCCTCCACTGTAACCATGCCAGGAGCCAGTTCAGATGAGACATCCAGTTTCATTCAGGAGTACTGGTCCAAAAGATAGACGTCTATCAAAGCTGGTCCCAGCCAGCCACCTTTATTCAAGCCCAGGTGGCAGGTAAACATCTCAGACAAGGTGCCTTTCACAGCAGCCCCTTCTGTGATATTTACCAGATTTCCTCTAGGGTGGGGAGCACATTTGGGTATCACATCCCATGGCACATGGGAAAGCAGAATCCCTCCTGCATCAATTCATTAAGCTCTGTACTTTCAGCTTGATGTTTTCTGGTATTCCTTTTGTTCTTTATGTGAACTGTTTGTTGATGACAAACTGACAGACGTCAAAGGTGTTGACAATTTAGTTAATGTTAGTTTTTAAAAATAAAAGAGAGAGTGGGTCAGACTGTAGAGAGCAAGCACAGTCACTGGAAAAGTAGCTGACCGAATGAATAAAAGCATGAAATACTGAGCTATCCTGAGGACTGACTGAATGAAAACACAAAATACCAAGCTAAAGTACACTGACCCTTCCTTAAACTTTGGCTGTTAAGACCTGTCTGGAGGGTGATGCTAAGGCCTGAAGCTACCATGAAAAACTAAATCTTTTTTCTTCTGTTCTTCATTTTTCTCCATTGCTACTCTTTCAGAATAAATATACAGTTCCTGTGCTTCCATCCAGTTCTGAGATTATCATTCAGTTCTGTGAGTTTTTATTGTTCAGCGTTCTTGACTTTTGATTTTATTTGGTTATGAGTGCTGAAGCCACGTTCACATTCAGTGCTAGCCACTGAGATAACCATTGCAATCTGATAATTCCTTCAACTCTGAAAACACACTTGGATGCTCTTGCAATACAACTTCATAAACTGCTGGAATGGCAGAGATTAGTGGTAATCATTTGAGACCATCATCTGTTTCAATAAAACCAGTTCCCTTTTGCAGATTCTGTAGCTACTGTAGGTCAGAAAAGTTGAAGTGCCGCAGAATTTTACCTAGACACTACCACAGGTACTAAAGGCATCTGGCTGTTGTTTCAGAATTGCACCTCTCTTGAGTTCTAAAATGTAGAAGCAGCTTATTTGGCTAAGGTTTCTTAGGGGAACTGTCTGTCCTGGTCATCAGTTAAAGCACTGATGTATGTGCTTTTAAGTTGTCAGAAGCTGGTCTCTGAGTGTGAATGTCGAAGAGTTTATCACCTTTGTATTTACTGCCTTCAAGATCAGTACTGAATAATTGTCTCTATGATGGACCTGGGTTTTCAATTAAAGGCCTTACAGCCTCTTTAGTACTTGTGGCCACTGGTTGCACAGTGGAGCAATCCAGATTTTCCCTTTGGAAATGTTTTGAAAGAAAAACAGTATGCGACAGGATGTTCAGCGTTACGTGAGACAGCCACAAAATTAAACTGATGTACAGACAGCAAGAGTCCTTTTACTCTGTCGCTCTCTGGTTAATTGAATGAAGTCGTATGTTCTAACACATCCTTCATGATTTAAGAGTCCTGCACACAACAGACACTGCACCATAAATGGACAGCCACTGAACTGCGTGAGGCTCATAGTATTCCAGAACTGGTTCTTCCAGCTGTTTCTGTACTTCATGTAATTTGTTGTTTCTGATAGTGGAATTACTGAAGAAAATGTAAATGGACCTCAAGTCCAGAGGCGGTGGCGAAGGCTAACAGGAAGCTGGGGTGTATGCAGGGATTCAGTAGTAGGTGGAGGCGAGTTTATTTTACCATTGTACAGGTCATTGGTGAGACCACATTTAGAACATGGGGTGAGGTACTGATGGCATCCTTACTTTAAGAAGGACATCAGCATGCTGGGGGGTCCAGAGGAGAGCAACCAAGATGATGGAGGGGTTACAGGATAGGGCCTATGAGGAGAGTCTGGGAGCCTTGGGGATGTGCTCCCTGGAAGAGAGGAGGCAGAAGGGTGATATGATAGAGACCTTCAAATATGTGAAGAGAATTAACAGAGTGAAAAGAGAGGGTCTCTTTAAAATGAGGGACAACAGCACCACTGGGGTGCACAGCCTAAAATTGATAGGTGGGGAGATTCAGAAGGGATGTAAGGAAGCATTTCTGTACAGAGAGGGTGGTGTCCACCTGGAATTAGCTGCTAGAAGAGGTATTAGCAGGGACAGTGGGAGCATTCAAGAGAACTTGGGACAAGCACAAAGGGAACCCTTGGGACCAAAGAAGGGGAGAGAGGGAGGGACAGTTGGGGGGGGGCAGGGTCATTGGCATAAATTGTAAGGCCAGACCCTGCATTACTTACTGAGCAGACACGATAGACAGTGGTGGTCTTCTTCTTCTGGCTTTTTTTTGTATGTTCGTATGTTTGTAAGTCTTGTTGATATTTTCTCCCCTTGTTCCACTGGACTGAGCTGCATCACTGGCACACAAAGCTGTGCAATGTACTTTAATCAGTTCAGGGTTATAATCAGTTTCTAGTTTTGTGCTACACCTTGATGACAACCAGTCATAACTGATTTTCCATCAATACAGGGGCAACAAGCTTTTTACCTGCTGTAATGCCCTTGTCATTCGAAGTTTACAAACTGCCCATAAATAGTCTCAGCCTTTCCATCAATAACTTCTACATTGCAATAAAAGTGAGTATATGGGGTATTGTTGTCAAGTATCGTACTAAACTATGTGTCTCTTGCTATTGTTAGTGTCTATGTACTCATCCAGTATCAAGCTTACCACTGAGCTATTCTTCACAGCAACGTCCAGCTTCTCCACCCTGGTCTATGCAGTGGCCTCATGCATTTCAGACAGTCCAGTCACATTCATGTAGGTGCCATAAGCCCCATCTGCTTTGAAGTACAATGAATGGACACTCCATTTCCTTGAGAAACTTAACACATTTAACAAACATTGTGTTACGCAGTTAATTTTCAGCAACAAAATATGTGGTTCTCAAAAACTCTTTAAGCTGCTCATCACTTTGTGCAGTAGCCTTATCTATTACCTTTGCCATTGCCTGATGATTTTATTCAGTGTCCATTTTTAGGGCTGTGGGCGGAGCCTACAGTCATTATGGGATAGCTCTGTAACTCTAAAAATGGCTGATTGTGGAACCTTCCATTGGACTTTTGGAAGCATCCTTCTGAAAGCCCAACGGAGCTGAAAACCCTACTCCATGATCGGCCGCTATGGAATAACAATCGCACTATATTGGCTGTTACTTTCACATTCCATGGCATGCACTGTGCATGCACAGCTCACATGCAATACAGCTCTGCTGGCGCCGTCATGTTGTGAATGGCAAAATGCCATTCACCACAACTGCACATGCGTGAGTACCATGTATGCGCAGTTGCATTGCTGCCGCTGCCAGCTCCGCAGCATTCTGTTACCCCCTCCAACTCATGTGGCACACTGGGAGCCCACCCCAGTGTGCCCCCCCAAAATTATTTTACCTGCTGCCACCACCTCCGCAGCATTCTGTGCCCCCCAAACTCATGTGGCACACTGGGAGCCCTCCCTAGTGTGCCCAAAGCAAAAGCATTTTACCTGCCGACATCGAAGTGCCCAATCCTCGTGTCGGCGTTATGTACAACCCCCACACACATTCACATGGCACACTGGGAGCCCACCTGAGTGTGCCTAACTGTTTATTTTTTTCTTTCCCCCGCCAACATCGGGATGTCCAATCCCCGTGTCGGCATACTGTACAACCCCCCAGTCATGTGACACACTGGGAGCCCACCCCAGTGTGCCCAAATGTTTTTTCCTCTTTTTCTGTAAAAAAGAAAATGGTCCCTCGTCATCACGTTTTTTTTCTCTTTAAAAGGAAACGGTCCCTTGTCGTCACTGCAGTCCTCCCCCCATCCCCACCCTCTCACTGAGCACCCACCTCCCCACACACACCCCTTACCCCATACTTACCTCTAGAGGTTGGCACTGTCTTCTTCTCTGGACCGGGACACGTCTGCACTCTTCAAAGCTGAACCGCGAACTGAAGAATCAAGGGTAAGCGTGCTATAATGCCATTCAGTGGGGTTTTCAACTTATGCAGATAAATCAGCTATTTTTTTGAATTTGTGCCCCAAATTTTCAACATGGGGTTCTTGGGACCCCACCTCATGAAAACTGTCACTGTCATTTTGTCACTCGGTCCCAAAAGGTGATTTCGCGGTCACTGCATGACATCACCTTTCATGACCGATTCACGAAATGACAGTGCCACTGTTCATAAGGTGGGGTCCCAAAAAGCCCATGTTGCAAATTTGGTGAAAAAGTTCCAAACATATGACTACATTATGAGCATGCGTTGTGCAGTTTCTATGTAAGCTCCTAACTTCACCAATTTTTAATATTTTCACTCCACATTTTCAACATTGCCATTTATGTACACCTCCTTCAAAACAATACAGCTGTCATTTTCCACAACCTGCCCAAAACTTGTTTTCGCACCTGTGGCACAGAATAGCATGTTCACTCTGCAAAATCACCTTTTGGGACAAGTGAACAAAATGACACTGGCACTCTTCATGAAGAGGGGTCCCAAAAAGGCCATGTTGAAAATTTGGTGCAGCACTTCCAAAATGGCAAAGTTACACCTGAGCGTTGAATATTTCCTATGCAGATGTGTATCTTTGGTCATTTGGACTCTTCACAGCCCTATTGACTCTGGCTAGACTTTGTTTTTAATGCTTTAGCATGAACACTTCTACTAGAATGTGTTATTAAGGTCGATGTTTTGCAACACGTGCTTTTAAAAGGAATGGATGCATAAGACTTACAAATGGAACAGCTCATCTGGCCACTGTCTTTGTCAAACAACAACCAGCTGTATATGTTTAATCACCTTTGCTGGAATTTATTGAGCTTTTAAGAGGAGCTGCAGGTTGGCGGAGCTTTGGAGTTGGTCTGTTGTATCTGGCTTGTCAATTATTTAATTCTTGTGGCTCGAGTTGTAGTACGGGGTCATGTACATTTACTGCACCTTTTTTGTGTGGCCTTTTTTCTGGTATTTGCTATTCAGGGGCCTCCTGCACATTTGGTAGCTTTCTTTTCGGCTAGGTCAATAATGGTGCATGTTGTGCCATGTCACAATTTTTTTTTATCGAAGTTCATGGGACAGAGACCCAGGTTACTGACCTTTCCGCCCTTTCAATTGTTTCCTCACAGTTCTCATGTGGCATAAAAGTTCTTTTTTCCTTTTTATATAAAATGTCCACCTGGATGCACCCAGATAGTGGACCTTTCCACCCACTTGTTTTACCACACAGCAGTCTTCTTTCTTGTAATTAAAAAAAAAATTATAAAAATGCAGCTTTTCTTGGGACACACCCAGGTAATGAACCTTCTCACCCAGTTGTTTCACTACATAGTTGTCTTCTTTCTTGCAAAAGTTCTTTTAAATTTTTCACTCTTCTTGGGAGACAGTCACACCCAGGTAATGTCCTTCCCACCCAGTTGTTTCCTCATGCACTCTTCTTTCTTGTAAAATATTTTTTTAATTTTTTATTCTTTAATAATAAATTCAGTTTTTTGGGGGACACACCCAGGTCACGGATGTTTCTACCTTTTTCTGTTGTTTCCCCACAAAGTTCTTGCAAAAGTTCTTTTTATCTCAGAAATCTTACCAGTACCCAGGACATCATATCAAATAAATGAAACAATAAAACACATTAATTCCAGGTTGAGATTATGGACCAAAGACATGGGGTTTTAATTTTTAAGACACTGGGATTTATTTAGTAGGAAATACACATTTATTTGCAAGAGATGGGTCACATCTAAACTATAATGGTAGTAGGTTGCTGGGGACTAGAATTAACAATGCAATAGCCAGTGCTTTAAACTAGATAGGAAAGGGGGACAAGGGGCAAGTCAGGGTAGACTCAATAAATCTGAAACATCAAACAAGAATAGAGTCAAGACTCTCAAACCTACCAATCACTATAGGGTTTACTATTAAATGCTAGGAATCTAAACACTGAAAAGAAAATGGAGCTGGAGTTACTTTTAAATGAACATAAATTGGACACTACAGTGGTCATAGAAACTTGGTGGCGGAATGCAAGTAACTGGAATACAAATATCTCTGGTTTTCAACTGTTTTAATAGGGACATGGTGGGTAAAAAGGTGGAAGAATTGCCCTGTGATGTCAAGGAGGGAATTGAATGTCAACTCTTAGAACCACCTCAGGATATAGGGACAAGCTATGAATCTGTATGGACATCTATTTCTGAAAAATCAGGCAAAAAATTAGTCTTGGGGTATTCTGTCAACCTCCTGATGATCCTATAGACAAAACAGATGAGTTATTAGATCAGATATCCCATTTTTCAGACAAGGGTGATATGGTTATTTTGAGGGACATGAATATGCCACACATCAATCAATCAATCAATCAATCAATCAATATCTTTATTTATCCACACAGTAATTGAGAGGAGTTAAAACATACTAATATACTAAGTTGTCAGCAGATCAGGCCCATTGGTCTATCTAGTCTGCTCAAGTTTCAGCCCACACTTATGTTGCTGCCCCCTCCCCTTTTATACCTTCCTTCCCATGTCCCACCCCAAGGCCATCACTGACATTCCCTGCCCCTTCCACTCACACCCTACCCTTGTATCTATTCCAACCCCTTTTAAATCCCCCCACTGTGTTCAATGCCACCAGCTCCATTGGCAGCACCTTCCATGGTGCCACCATCCTCTCTATAAAGTAATGCTATCTCACCTCTCCCCTGAACCTCCCCCAACCAATTTCAGGTCATGACCCCTTGTAGATCCCTCCTCCTTTAACTGGAACAGACCACCAGTGTTGACCCACATTTTCCCTTTCAAATACTTGAAGACCTCTATCATATCCCCCTTGTCCCTCCTCTCCTCCAGGGAGTACATATTCAATTCCTCCAGCCAATCCCCATAAAGCCTGTCCCCCAAATCATGAATCATCTTTGTCACCCTTCTCTGGACCTTTCCAGCAGAGCAACGTCCCTCCTCGGGTATGGGTGCTAAAACTGCTACAGGTACTCCAGGTGCGGTCTAACCAAGCAGTTGTACAGAGGCAATATGACCTCCCTCCTCCTCAGTGTTATCCTTAGTCACCTCAGCCTTAGGCGGTAAGATTATGGATACTACAATTTCCCTCAATCTGTCACAGATAGTTCACATCTCCGATGCGAGAGTGCAACATTTTGGATGTGATTTTAACAAATATTGAGGAAGATATTAACAATATTGTGATTGGCCCCCCACTATGCATAAGTGATCACTCCACTGTTACACTGTGTATTAGTAGAAACAGGATGATTATGAAAAGTAAAACTCAAATTAGGAACTTTAATAAAGCAAATTACGAGGATATTAGAAGCACATTGAATAATATTGACTGGGATCACACTATTGGCCACTGAAATACAAATGACTCTTGGATAGTTTTTAAGCATATAATAAATTAAGCTATTGAAAAATTTGTTGCTGTAAAAAATGTTTTATAATCATAGAGGTAAATGCCCCTTTAATGGAAGGATTAAGAGATTACTAAATCGGAAAAATAATTGTTTCTACATTTTTAAAGCCAATCCATCCACTTTCAATATGCTTCATTAAAAGAGGGCTACTAAGGTAGTTTAAAAAGAAATCAGACAAGCAAAGAGGAATTTGGAGCTAAGGATGGCCCATACTGCTGATAATTTAAAATCCTTTTATCCCTACATTAACGTCAAGAAGAGTACAACAAGAGAGATTGGCCCACTGTTAAAAGATAATGAAGTGGTGAAGGATCCACAAGATATGGCTAACATACTGAGTGAGTTTTTCTGTTCTGTATTTACGGGGGGTGATGATTTGTAATTTTGCCAGGGTGTATCGGCCGAGACTACTAGTATTGTTATTGATACAGATATGGTTTTGACTAGATTGGTAGATCTCAAACCTAATAAATCTGAAGGATCCAATGGCCTACACCCTAGATTTTTGAGGGAACTGAGATATGAATTGGCACTTATATTGGCCTGCATAGTTTCAAAATCTTTTAAGAGAAGGCATGGTCCCTGAGGACTGGAGAACAGCTATGGTGACACCAGTTTTCAAAAAAGGGAATAGATCACAGCCAAATAACTACAGACCCATTAGCCCGACCTCAATGGTGAGTAAAATCATGGAAGGAATAAATAAATCCACAGTCACAAAAAACATGGAGGAATCAGGCCTGCAAGACCAAACACAACATGGGTTTACAAAAGGAAGGTCGTGCACCACTAATTTGATTGTTCTTTGAGTGGATCAGTAAACATTTAGATAAGGGCAAAAACATAGACATGATTTATCTCAATTTTAGGAGAGCCTTCAACACAATTGTCACAGTACGTTGATTTCTAAACTAATTAAACTAGGAATAGACCCATTCTTAGTTATGTGGGTTCAAGCCTGGCTGAAAAACAGGACTCAGTATGTCAAAGTTAAGGGTTTTGTCTCAAAGGAAGGAGCTGTGACGAGTGGGGTCCCCCAGGGGTTAGTGCTGGGGCCTCTTCTCTTTAACATATATTTCTTGGATCTACAACTTGAGAGTAGTAACCAACTCATACAGTTTTTCAGATGACACTAAAGTGGGAGGTCCAATGTCTAATATGCAGGAGAGGACACAATTGAAGGATGATCTGCACTCTATTGAATTATGGGCACGAGCAAATAACCTCCAGTTCAGTATCGACAAGTGTGCTGTATTACACTTTAGGAAAAATAATATATGATAGAATTACTTAATTGATGGTAATATGATTAAACCAATGAACAAAGTATCTGATCTGGGGATTCTATTCACCAACACTTTAAAATCACATATACATTGTAGGCAGATCGTTACAAGGTCAACTCACATAATAAACTATGTTAAAAAAAAGTTTTATATCAAGGTCTGAGGCTGTCCTGATGCCACAGGGTATACATTTGTCCACATTTAGACTATGGCTCACAGATTTGGAGTTCCCATTATAAGAAAAGACATCAAATTGGTAGAGGCATACAAGAAGGATAACAAAAGCTTATCAATGGTCAGAGGAACAAGGTTATGAGGATAGACTGGGGGTTTGAGTTTGTTTTCCCTGAGGGATAGGAGGCTAAGAGGCGACTTAGTTTTACATTTAATGTAATTAATAACAAACAATTGTTTGTTGAACTCAGATTGGAATTCAAAGAGCAATAATCAGTACAAGCTTCATGGGTATCAGTTACAAATAAGATGAGAAAGTAGAAAGTATGCATTCATCCCAAAGACTGTTAGATTGTGGAACAAGCTACGGAAGAGATTGTCACTTCCAACAATCCTGTGAGCTTTAAGAGCAAAATATAAGTTTATAGTGAACGGCTGTTTGCTCAGCCATGACCACTGAGAAGTGGAGGGTGATTGAAATGGGCCTTCAAGCTTCCTATCATCCTAAAACCCAAGTATAAACCTGAGTATAGTTTTCCTATTTTTTTTTTATTCTTTTATAATAAATCCAGCTTTTCTTGGGACACACCCAGATAATTGATTTTCCAACCCTTTCCTGCTCCCTAAAACATTGTTTTCTGGCAGCAACTGCTTTGGAGTTGGTCCTGTTCCATCCTTCCAGCACCAAGATTTTTTTTATTTTACCCTGGCATGCTCCATCTTCTTTTTGTACACATTTTGTCAACTTCTGAATGACAAGGGAAAGCTGTGCAACTTTTTATTGCACCCTGTACCTTCTTCCTTCCCAGTCCAACCCAAAAATGATTTTTCTCTCCCCAGGGCACCCTTATTTCGTTGTGCTTATCCTTCCCTTAATTTTTTAGCAGCAGTTTTTTGGCAAATGCCTCTTTTATGCATTTGTTACTCACCAGACTTTTTAGCTCAGTGTTTTGTGTTTTCATTCATTCAGCTGCTTTTCCATGACTGCCATGTCACATTATGTCTGTGCCTGCTGCATCACATTTCATTTTTTCAATATGTTTCACCAATGCATGCCAACTTACTGAGTCTTCTTGGCTTCCACAGGCCTCAGCTGTGCCTGCCCCTTCATTTCCCGACACCAACACTGTCTTTTTTTTTTTGGTAATCTATTCTTTTTTTTTTCGCTCAGTTAAACTGTTTCTGGAATGAAAGTAATGGGTCTGACCTCACTGCTGCCGCCATAGTCTGCAGTCAGCCTCGTCACTGTCTCTTGCTCTTTTTTCCTCCCTCGACTCCTTGTTGGTCTTTCCCTTGACCTGCACTCCTCATGAAATGGCGGCTCCTGCTCCCAATGCTGTGACATCTTTCTCCATTCCCTTTATGTGCATAAGTGTCATGAGAGCAGTGGAGGGACGAGAGAAGTGCGCAAACTAGACCACCAGGGAGTCAAACATAAGTGCGCAACTGGAGCACCAGAGGTCTACAAAGTGAATGACAAAGTTCCATAGAAGGTACTCTATGGCACTTTGCCACTGCACTATGAGGGCACTCAGTGTGTGTGGGATTGTCCCACATGGGGCCAGAATTTGCGGGGGTTGGGGTGCTAAAATTGTGCAAATCGTGCAGTGCCCTACCCCCAAATTGTAAGCCCTGAATAGTATTTTAATAGAGTGCTGCAAAGAAAAAATATTGCCATGTTCAGGAGTCATATATCTGCATCAGAATTCACCACTTGCTCAACCCTACCCACATTTTCAAACAACATGAAGTCTTGCTATATTATGATATATGCAGTATAACTCCAGGTTAGAACTGCTCCGGAGGTGAAAGAGTTAACTTCCATGCAGAGCATGGAATCTTGAGCGCGAGCTCGGTTGAAAACACTGTCTGTTGAAGCTCAAACTTAAATTGTCAGATTCTTTACTCCGCCTCACTGAACAGTCGCTCCGGAGATTCCTCCTGCTGCTCGGTTTGTTTGTCGGTTTTAAAGCGTAATTCTCAGTTTATTTTACCGAAATTTAACTGCAATCGTCGGTTCAAGCTCTGTCTGTGGTATTGTAAGTAATAGATAGGCTTATTTATTATTTTTTCTTCTGTGTGGAACTTGTAAACGTCTTTTTCGGTTCGGTTTGAACCGATCAGAGGGGTTTAAAAATTACTTTCTAGCCCTTTAGAGTGCGGTTCCCGGTTCTTATCAGTTCTAAAAAAAACGGATTTTATAACGTTTTTCCATGACCGATGACACGGTTGGGAACCGATGAAGAGAGTCTCGCTTGGTGGATTGCCATTAACGGGCAAGTTTTGGTTAGGCTGGCACTATGTCTGAGAAACCCAAAAGAAAAACCGGACCCACTGGGTTTCAGCACTGTGGCCTCTGTGGGGAAGCCTTTGCCAAGGCTGACCCACACACCATTTGTGTATATTGTCTGGGGTTTGACCACCTCAATGCAGACTGCCAGATTTGTAAGAATTTTCCTGCTGCCACCATGGAAAAAAGAGTTGGTAGGCTCAGGGAAAGGGAGGCCAAAAGTCCGCTGACCGGATGGCCAGCCGGTTCGGTTCCAACGAACCTGAGAATGCCTTCTGACCAGGCGATGCTTCCTCGGGCAAGCGAAGAGCCAGCTCTGAGGGCAGTTCAACTAAAAGGGCTAGAAGGTCAGCTAGTTTGGGCCCAAAAGTTCTTTCTCCAACCGCTGAAATAGCCAAAGCTATCCAAATTGTCCAGTCTCTTTCCCCAGTTCCGTCCGAACCGGCACCATTGGGCAAGCTCCGGTTCAGTCGGTTCCCTCGGTTCAAGATTATGATTTTGAAGATTTTTATGAACCAGGGAAGGGGAGGAGGGTACGGGAGAGTGAGTGTGATTTTGACAGTCTGGATGTGCCCATTGAACCGGACATCTCCAGACAGACCCTCAGGAGTATCCTCCCAGGCTATCTGAGTCCCCTTCTCATTTTTGTTTTACAAGAAAGTTGCTGACACTCTGCAACTCCCTGTTGAGGAAGCTGTTGATGATCAAGAAGAGCCTGATTTTGTGGAAATGATGGATATTCCAGAGTCTAGGAGACTGTCTATTCCCTTGCATAAATCTTTTAGGAAACAGACAGTAAAAATTCTGAAAACTCCTCATTCTATCCTCCCTGTGGATAAAAGGATGGACAAGAGGTATGCTTTATCAGGCTCTGATACAGAGTTCCTATCTCAGCAGTGCAGCCATGTGGGGGTAGTGCAGGCTGCAGCCTGTGACAAGGCTAATATTCCTCTAGCCTCTCACCCTCCTGAAAAGGATTCCAGGAGGATGGATGCCATGGCAAAAAAGCAGTACATGGCAGCATCTTTGGGACTCAGACAGGCAAATTATATGGCTCGCAGCTAGGTACCAGAAACCAGGTGGGATACTGTCCTGGCCCTAGCAAAACAGGCCCCTGAACAGCTTGCCAGGGAGCTGGAGCAGGTGGTCATGGACGGCATTGAGGCATCCAAGGTGCAATTTCATGCTGTAGACTCTAATGATGTTTCATCTAAAGTTATGGCTACATCTGTGTCTCTTCGCAGAATGGCCTGGCTCAGATGTACTGCCCTGTCACAGGATACCCAGTCTAAGGCTATGGATTTTCCTGTTGTGGGAAATTCTCTGTTTGGGGAGCAGACAGAGAATTATATGAAGAAAATGGATGAGTATAGGACCACCTATAGGAGTACACAGGCCAAAGAAAGGCAAGTCACTCCTCAAAGGCAGCATGTCAGGGGCAGGGGCAGGCCTTTTCATAGGCCATTTACCAAGCCCAGGCCTCCTCTTCTGCTTATGCCCAGAGGGGGTTCTTTAGAGGAAGGGGCAGAAGGGGCTCTAGTAAGCCTGCTTCTACCCCTCAACCCAAAGCCCTACAAAACAGGCTCCTGATGGGGTAGCCAGGGCCGATTCTCCACTACCGGTAGGGGCAGGCTGGCTTACTTTGTCCAGGACTGGAAGTCTTTAACATCAGACAAGTGGGTCCTGGAAATAGTAAGCCAGGGACTGGTTCTCAGCTTCAAAAATTTCCGAAGATGAGGCCAGATCTTTCCACCTGCAAACCCATCAGAGGTACTTGCCCTGGAAGCAGAGGTTTCTGCCCTCCTGGCTCTCAGAGCCGTGGAAAGGTTCTACCCATACACCAGGGCAAAGGTTGTACTCAGGTACTTCCTACCCCAAAAGACAGGAGAATGGCGGCCCATTCTGGATCTCAGGTATCTAAACAAGCACCTTTTAAAACCAAAGTTCAAAATGGTGACCCTGGGGATTATTTTACCCTCTCTAAGGCCAGGGGACTGGCTAGCCTCCCTGGACCTCAAGGATGCCTACTTACATGTTCTCATCAGAAGCTCCCATCGAAAGTACCTCAGATTCAACGCCCTCAGGCCATTACCAGTTCAGAGCAATGCCCTTCGCTCTCCTCGGCTCCAACGGTATTCACAAAATGCCTGGCAGTAGCAGTTGCTCATTTAAGAAGGCAAAGATTGCCATCTTTCCTTATCTGGACGACTGGCTCATTGTAGGCCAGCCTCCAGAACAGGTCAAACTTCATTTACAAGTAACCCAGCACCTGCTTACATCTCTAGGTTTCCTTCTCAATCTTCCAAAGTCAGTTCTGGAGCCTGTCCAGCTTCTCACCTTTATAGGCGCAGAACTGAACACAAAAAGCCAGAGCCTTCCTTCCTCTGGAGAGAGCAAGGACCCTGGTGTCTCTGGCTCCTCTTTCACCCTGCAGGTCTCTCGACCAGCAAGGCATTTTCTACAGCTCCTGGGGCACATGGCTGCTTCTACAGCAGTAGTGCAGGGAGCGAGATTTCAGATGAGGGACACTCAGTTCCATTTGAGAGCCTTTTGGTCTCAAAGGACGGATCCCCTAACCAAATTGATTCCAGTGACTCGAATCCTGATCCAGGCCCTCCAGTGGTGGAAGGATCAGAACAATCTGAGACAGGGGGTTCCCTTCACTCCCCAGTCTCATTCCTTGACCCTTACTACAGATGCATCCCTCTTGGGGTGGGGAGCTCACATGGCGACCTTTCCACCCAAGGGCTGTGGTCCCCTCAGGAATCTCTGCTTCACATCAATTTGCTGGAGCTCAGAGCAGTTTTTCTAGCACTTCAGGTTTTCTCCACAGCTGTCCAGAACAAGGTAGTTCAGGTCAGAACAGACAATACCACTACAATGTGGTACATCAACAAGCAAGGGGGCACTCGGTCTACAGCCTTGTGCACCAAAGCAATGAAGTTGTGGTCTCTGGCATATTCTCTGAACGCCTCCCTTACGGCAGTTCACCTCCCAGGCAAGGACAATGTCCTAGCGGATGCTCTCAGCAGGATTTCCCAGGGCCATCACAAATGGGCACTGGATCCCCTATACTGGAGGTAATATTTGCCAGATGTGGCACTCATAAAATAGATCTCTTTGCAGCCCAGACAATCACCAACTTCCCTTTTTGTTGCAGGCCCCAGTGTTGGGCTCAGTCCCTCTGGATGCCTTCTTTCTCAGTTGGGAAGGAAATTTCTATGCTTTTCCCCTTCCCCTTCTTTTCAAAGTGCTAGTCAGAATCAGATCTCAATCCTGCAAGATGATCCTGATCGCTCCAGATTGGGCCAGGCAGCCCTGGTACCCACTCCTCATGTCCTTAGCAGTCCACCCTCCCCTATGCCTTCCCAGGAATCACAACCTGTTAACTTGTGCCCAGGGGAGAGTTTGGTATCCGAACCTCAAATCTCTCAATCTCAAGGCTTGGCTCTTGAAGAGTTAGAGTTTGCTGACCTACACCTTTCTCAAGGTGTATTGGATGTCTTGAAGGCCTCTAGGAAGCCTTCTGCCAGGGCTACCTATAATTCAAAATGGAAGAGATTTTCCATATGGTATGCTGGTAAACATATTCCCCAGAATCTGCTGGTGTGCCCACGATCCTGGATTATTTGGTGCATTTGAATTCCTTGGGGCTGGGGCCAGCTACCCTAAAGGTGCACTTGGCAGCTGTGTCTGTCTTCTTGTCTGCAGGTAAGCCCTCTTCTTTATCAGCTCACCTGTGTTCTCCAAGTTTTTAAAGGGTTGCTTCACACAATCCCCCATTCAGGGATCCTGCCCTGCTTGGGATCTTAATATTTGCATCACTCAGCTTATGCAACCCCCTTTTGAGCCATTGTCTTCAGCAGAGCTGAAGTACTTGACTTGGAAAACTGTGTTTCTGGTAGCCATCACCTCTGCCAGGCGTGTAAGTGAGCTACAAGCCTTGTCAGTGGAGCCTGATTTTATCTCCTTTCATAGAGATAAGGTAGTCCTCAGGACTAACAGGAAGTTTTTGCCTAAGGTGGTTTCAGACTTTCACCTTAATCAATCCATTTCTCTTCCTGTGTACTTCACTGACCATTCCTCCTCTGGTGAGAGGAGATTGCACAGTTTAGATGTCAAAAGAGCCCTTAGTTACTATATAGAACGTACCAAGGGTCACAGGTTCGAATCCTCAATTGTTCCTCACTTATGGTGAGGTTGGAAAGGAAACCTGCCACTAAAGATCCATTGCCAGGTGGATTGTCTCTTGTATCAATTTTGCTATGAAAAACTGGGTAGGTTCCTCCCTCAGGCCTGAGGGCTCACTCTACCAGAGGTACAGCTGCGTCTCTGGCTGCTGCCAGGGACATTCCTATCCTAGAGATATGTCAAGCAGCTACCTGGAAAACAGTTCACCTTTTACTAAGCATTACTCCTTGGATATCCAGGCTAGGAGTGATGCTCGATTTACTACAGCTGTGCTTCAGAGCCTATTTCTCAAGTAGGTTCTGTCCTCCTCCATGGAGGTACTCTGTGTAATCTGCATATGTCATAATATAGCAAGACTTCATGTTGTTTGAAGAAAAATTTCCTCACCTTAGTAATGTTGTTTCTTCTAATGAGTCTTGCTTATATTATGACCTCCCCCAGCCTGCCCCTCTCAGAACCTCTGTTTTTGGGAGGTGGGTGGGCAATGCAATGTTGGCACTTCTTTGATGCCCATTTTATTTCACCCTTCTAGGGTGCTTAGGTGTTATGCTTAAGTTTCTTCTTGAATCCCCCAACTTGAGTCTTTGTTTTGGGATCAAGATCAAAAAGGTATTTTTGTAGTTAGTAGCCAACGGCTAGTGTAGGTTTACGGCTTCCACACAGAACCTTAGTGAGTTTTTGCTTGTAAAGATCTGACAGTTTAAGTTTGAGCTTCAACAGACAGAGTGTTCAACGAGCTGCGCTCAAGATTCCATGCTGTGCATGGAAGTTAACTCTTTCACCTCGGGCAGTTCTAACCTGGGGTTATACTGCATATGTCATAATATAGCAAGACTCCATTAGAAGAAACAACATTACTAAGGTGAGTAATTTTTCTTGCTGTTCATTATACATGCACCAAAAATTGTATGACTATTTTAATAGCTATTGAGCCGTTATCAGGACCAACAACCTTTATGAATAGCAGCTGTGATGTACGGAGTAGTGACAAGGTTCACACTGCCACACCCATTCAAGGACAAGTGTTCCAGTCACCTTTACTTTCCAGTTACATAAGCCAGTGTAGTTTACATAAATATTAAAATCCATTCTTTGATGTTGTTTTTCTAGCAATGTTCCAATTAGACAGGTTTTTATTTTGTTTTTATGTAAAGCACATGAGATGTCTGCCGTCAACACCGAGCAGTGAAAAAGAGATGGTAAACATTGAGAAATCATGAAGCTAATAAATTTAGCATACCTAAATATTTAGCATTTATTTTTATTAAATGAAACACCAGCAAGCGAAGAAAGCTGACTCCGTATTAACACTTCAGAACGGCTGAAAACTCTATCCTCGTTTGTGTGCTAAAAGCAGAAAGCACAGCCACCACTTGCAGTTAAACAGCATCAAAAGAAACCCACAGGAGAAAATACAAGAAAAGCCACTGGAATAAAACAGCTGTTTTTTTTGTATAAAACTTTTTTATTGATTTTCCACAGGCAACAGTCCATGTACCAGTACAATCATTAAGACATATTCGATTTCAGTACATGCTTACTGTTCAATCCTATAATGCATACATGTCTGTCAACCACAGATATATATGTACTATATCTCACCCCAACATTACACTGAGCCTGTGCTGTTTTAAACAGAAAACAAGTGTGAAAGAGATAAAAAGATAGAAAAAGGGTCACAAGCTGATAGTCTAGTGGGTGAAAAAGAAAAGGAGAGAAAGTAAAAGCAGAATGAACAGACATAAATAAAACAACCTTTAACCACACCTCAACTTCAACTTTTAGGTCCATATCCTATATTTCAAGGTATTAGTCCTTACAATAGTGTATTCCCATCTTTCATTCATTCATAGGGGAGCATCCACTCTATGGGTTGGCTACCTTGACCAATGGTGTACCAGACATACCTCTGTTTACCACATCAGTGCCTCTCCTCAGGAGCAATAGTGTTCCAAAACAGGGCCCACATAGTTGTGAAGGCTTCCTCCTCCCTCCCTCCCTTAGCTTTATAAGTCAGGCTTTCCAGCTGCAAGGCGCCCATGCCAAATTCTTCCACTGTCCGGTGGTTGGCCTGTCCCCCGAAACCCATATTCAAAATACATTGGCGTGCCACAGCAAGCAGGATTCTTATCCATTTATCTCGGACACCCATTCTGCTGTCTCTGTTGCCTCCATGCCAAAAGCATCATGGTGGGAGAACCTGTGCGTCCCTTCCTCATATTTGCTATTTCTTATGCCACTTGGCCCCAGAAGGTCTGAAGAACCGTACATGCCCAAAATGAGTCAAAGTGGAGTACCTATAGTGGCAAATACTAGAAGAGCATGATGGTTAGTTAGGTGTGCAGCGTTGAAGGCTGCAGTAAGTTCTAGGAAGGCAAGCTTCAAGAGAAACAATTTGTGGTTATGATACGAATGTCAAGAGATGAGCTATTAATCCATGACTTTTAAATAAGTAGCAGGGCATGGCTGGAAATGAGCAAACTGCAGAATCTCTGGTAGGTTAAGATTTAGCAAATATAATCAATCATGCCACTTTTGGACAAGCTGAAGGTGGAATACCAACGTTTTCCAGCTGATAGATGCGTGGGACTGTCCATCCGTTAATGGAGCAAGGATAAGAAAGTCCGAGCAAGATGGATGCATGTAGGAAGAAGTCCGAGGGAACCGAGGACCTTTCAGAAGTTGAACATTGAAACAGCAGAATGGTGGAGGCTTCATGGTGGATACAAGTCAGAAGTTTGAGGGTAACCCTAAGGACCTTTTTCAATCTTAAGATGTGCAACTAGTTGGAGCAGAGGGCTTCATGGTTTATGGATGTTATACAGTATTACAAAGCAGTAAAACATTGGTTTGTACTTAAAATAAAAATTCACATTACATTCATACATGGGTACAAGTAGCAGTATAAATATCAAACAGCTACACAAATGGATATTGAGTGCATTGTACCTGGCAAGCATCTATTCAACATTTCACTAGATTAGTTTGTCAGTTTATGGTATATTTTATAATTTGGTGCTCTTTGATAACCTCAGTCTTTATATTAAGTTCCCACTGAAGACACATTCTTTGATTAAATAAATTCATGAACCCACGTAGACCCCTCGCGCTATCTAGCAGAGGTAGGCCATTAGTCCAGAGAGGATAATACAACAGCTTTCCCATTTTCCAAGTTTTGGGCACTCCATCAGAGCCAATGCTCATTATTATTCACACATAACACATTACCGTTATTATTTAGGTCTATACCATCTTGCGTTCCCAATGGATTTTATGGACTCCACCCATATCAATCATTCTCAGTGCCAACAAGGTGTTCAAACAACATGAAGTATTGCTGTATTCTGACATAATGCAGTTAGCCCCAGCACTTGAACTGCCCCAGAGAGGAAAGAATTAACTCTATGCTGAAGCATAGAACATTGAGCTCGAGCTTGGTTTTCAAACCTCTATCTGTGGTACTTCCCAGTGTAACCATCAGATTCTTTACTCCACCTAACAGTGAAGTCGCTCCGGAGATTTCTTCTGCTCGGTTCGGTAAAAAAGTAAAATGTTCGGTTTTAAACCGTATAATTTTGATATTTTCAGATTTCCAGCCTCTGTCTACGGTACAGGTAGTGTGTAGATAGGTAGTGACTGTGTTTTATTTATAAAAAAGTTTGGAAATTGTTCTTTTCCTCAGTTTCTTTCTGGTTGGTCTGGTTTGGAACCGACCTTTTTACATCTCCTGTTTTATTTACTAAATTCTGGGATTAGAGTGGTGTTCCGGTACCGATTGGTTTCAAAAGCACCAGTGATTTTTCTGGTTCTTTTTCAAAACCCGTGACACGGTTTGTAACCAATCGGTGTTTTATTACCTGGCTTAAAAGCTGATATAGGGT
Organism: Neoceratodus forsteri; assembly: GCA_016271365.2. Classification (NCBI taxonomy): domain Eukaryota; kingdom Metazoa; phylum Chordata; order Ceratodontiformes; family Ceratodontidae; genus Neoceratodus; species Neoceratodus forsteri. The sequence goes on from CM057453.1 coordinate 567,698,599, forward strand.
AATCTGGTAGGTTGGCCATGTCTGAGAAACCCAAGAAGAAAACCAGTCCGACAGGGTTTCAACACTGTACTGAGTGTGGGGAGGCTTTTGCCAAGGCTGACCCCCACCTCATCTGTGTTTATTGTCTGGGGTTTAATCACCTCAAGTCAGACTGCCATATCTGTAAAAACTTTCCTAAATCCACTCTAGATAAAAGACTGAGTAGGCTGAAGGAAAGGGAGGCCGAGAAGTCCGTAGATCTGGATGGCCAGCCCAGTTCAGTTGTGGCCAAACCTGAGGAGGTGCCTACTGACCTAGGCGATATCTCCTCGGGCAAAAGGAGAGCCGACCCTGAGGGTCCGGTTCCGTCAAAAAGGAAACGCAAGTCTGCCGGTTCGGATCCAGTACCGCATTCTCCAACCATGGATGAAATAGTCAAAGTGATTAGTATTGTCCTGCAGATTACGATCCAGATACTTTCTACAGTATGAGGAGTGGGAGGGAGACGAAGATTATCCTGATGATGATGGTGACGACCAGGGGGGTCTGGATGTGCCCATTGAACTGGACATCTCCCCAGACAGGCCCTCTGATGTCTCCCCTCCCAGGCTTTCCGAGTCCCCTTCACACTTCTTGTTTTACAAGAAGGTGGCTGAAACCCTTCAGCTTCCTTTGGTTGAAGCTGTTGAGGAGGAAGAAGAGCCTGATTTCATGGAAATGATGAACATCCCAGAGTCCAAAAGGTTGTCTATCCCTCTTCATAAGTCCTTGGGGAAACAGATACATAAAATTTTACAAACTTCTAATTCATTACCTCCTGTGGACAAAAGAATGGACAGTAGGTATATGTTATCAGACTCAGGTACGGAGTTCCTTTATAATCATAGCAGCCATGTTGGGGTAGTGCAGGCTGCAGCCTGTGACAGGGCTAACATTCCTTTGGCTTCACACCCCCGGACAAGGACTCCAGGAAGGTTGATGCAATGGCCAAAAAACAATATTTGGCATCGTCCTTGGGACTCAGGCAGGCAAACTACATGGCCTACACAGCCAGATACCAGAAGTCTAGATGGGATACTATTCTGGAACTGGCTAAACAGGCTTCCCCCCAGCTAGCCAAGGAGCTGGAGGAGGTGGCTGCGGATGGAATTGAGGCATCCAAAGTACAATTTCATGCTGCTGTGGACTCCAGTGATGTGACATCAAGAGTCATGGCTACATCTGTGTCTCTCAGAAGGCATGCTTGGCTCAGATGTACTAGCCTTTCATAGGATACCCAGTCTAACGCTATGGATTTTCCTGTAGTGGGTAACTCTCTGTTTGTGGAGCAGACAGAGGCTTACATGAAGAAAATGGATGCATACAGGACCACTTACAGGAGTGCACAGGCTAAGGAAAGGCAAGCGACTCCACAAAAGCAGCAGTCTAGGGGCAGGGGCAGGCCTTTTTACCAAGCCCAGGCCACCTCTCCCTTCCCACAGAGGGGGTTCTTCAGAGGGAGGGGCAGGAGGGGGATGAGCAGGCTGCTCCCTCCTCCCAGCCTAAGGCTCCTGCCAAGCAGACACCCCGATGTGTCAGCCCGGGTCGACTCCCCAATCCCAGTAGGAGGCAGACTGGCTTACTACTTTCAGGCCTGGAAGTCTGTGACCTCAGACAAGTGGGTCCTGGAAGTAGTAATCCAGGGACTAGCCCTCAGCTTCAGAAAGTTCCCAAAAAGAGGGCCAGGTGTTTTCTACCTGCATCTATCTCAGAAACCCTCACCCTAGAGGCAGAGGTTTCCTCTCTTCTAGCTCTCAGAGCTGTAGAGAAAGTTCCCACTCAACATGGGAAAATGACTGTACTCCAGGTACTTCCTTACCCCAAAGAAAACAGGGGAGTGGTGACCCATCCTAGACTTAAGATATTTGAACAAACACATTTCAAAACCCAAATTCAAAATGGTAACTCTGGGAATAATCCTTGCCTCTGTAAAGCCAGAAGATTGGCTAGCATCTCTGGACCTCAAGGATGCCTACTTCCATATCCCTATCAGGTGCTCCCACAGAAAATACCTCAGGTTTGAGTTGTGTTCAGGTCATTACCAATTCAGGGCCATGCCATTCGGCCTAACATCAGCTCCAAGGGTGTTCACAAAGTGCCTTGCAGTAATGATGGCTTACCTCAGAAGACAGGGTATCATCATCTTCTCATATCTGGAAGACTGGCTCATTGTAGGTCAGTCATCTCACCAGGTCAGCTCTGCAAACCACCCACGACTTGCTCAGTTCACTGGGGGTTCTTCTCAATCTTCCAAAGTCTGTCCTCTAACCAGTTCAACTTCTTACCTTCATAGGAATAGAACTGGACACTACCCAAGCAAAAGCTTTCCTTTCCCTGGCAAGGGTGAAGGCCATAGTAGATCTTACTTCATCTTTTCAACCTCAGGTCTCTCATCCAGCAAGACAGTTCCTCTAACTCATGGGCCACATGACAGCTTCCGCTGCAGTGGTACAGGGAGCAAGATTTCAGATAAGGGACATTCAGTTCCACCTAAGGTCTTTTTGGTCTCAGAAAAAGGATTCCCTCACCAAACTGATTCCACTGACTCAGTCTCTGGTCCAAGATCTCCAGTGGTGACTGGATCAGGACTACCTCAGACAAGGAGTCCAGTTTCTCCCTCAAGTCCTCTCAGTAGTTCTGACTACAGATGCTTCTCTCCTAGGTTGGGGAGCACATCTGGGAGCCCTGACAGCTCAAGGGGTCTGGTCTCCACAGGAGTATTTCCTTCATATCAACCTTCTGGAACTCAGGGCAGTGTTTCTAGCCCTTCAGTGTTTCTCAGATTCAGTCAAGGGCAAGGTGGTCCAAGTCAGAACAGGCAACACGACCACAATGTGGTACATCAACAAACAGGGGGCACTCAGTCCACGGCCTTGTGCACAGAAGCCATGAACCTGGATTCTTTTATACCATAAGGCACCACTACACCATATAAGTTCTAAGTACTAATCTACCCAGGCAGATAGGCTGGGGCAGTATTCTGTTTAAACCAATTATGGTCCAAGTTTACCTCATTTTGGAATTTAAGATCCTGAAAAATCATTATGCCGGCAAAATGTGGGATATCATCGGTCCTGTCCCAGTGTGCACCTAGGCCACTAGTACTCATTAGCCCAGAATTCCCATACTTAATAAATGTGAATACAACTAACAATACCATCTGAAAAGTACCTCTCCTTGTTACTGGCATACTTATTGTACTGCTCTAAAACAACCAGGCCGACCCTGAGCAATGAGGAAATATCCACTAGGGTTCATCAAAGTCAATCAGCTAGTACTCTGATTGGTTTCTTATTTCTTTTGACCTCTTAAGCAAAAAACTGCAGGAATAGGGCCGGGAAATTCTTACAACACATGCAAACTTGAGATTACATTATGCCCTCAGTATCATAGGATTACCCCAATAGAAAGAGTCCTATGAATAAAAAATGGCTTATGACACTTTTTTAGCTAATACCAGCACATTCAATACCCATTAAATGCCTACTTATTAAATAGGCTCTTGCTTTCTGATGTTACGCCATCTACAATAAACAACCAGAATAGCGTGCACCTCACCTTACATAAAACAACTAAAATGAGCTAAAAATTTGCAGTATACATATATTCTCATTCCACCCTATGTATGGTGTCCAAATGAGAAATATTCCAGAAATACAGTATTCATAAAATATGTTGTGTTCAATCAAACATGCTTTTAAGCAGAGATTATTTCAAAAAATTCAGTTTAATAAGTTTTCCATCCAAGTTAACCTCCAGTCAAAGATTCTTCCCAGACTGACTTGCATTGATCGGGGACACAGAATTCTTTGAGAGAAACGCTAGTTCTTTAAATGGAACCGCAGGAATTAATTTTGAATATTAAAGGAGGCAGTATAGTGCAGTGGTCTAAGGCTCTGAGCTGCAAATCTGGTGACATCCAGCAGACCAGACCTGGGTTTGAATCCCACAGCTTCTACCTGCATACTGTGTGACCCTGAGCAAGTCACTTAATCTCCTTGTGCTCCCAGGTTGCTCCTGTAAAAAAGCTTTCAGCTTAGTGTGCTATACCTGGTTAAACAACTAAATTAAAAAAAAAAAAAAAGCCTTAAAACATTGGAGGATGTATGAAAAGTTCAGACTCCATAATATGAGTTCTGGGACCATGAGTAAATTGTATAGACAGCGCCAAGGCTGACCACTCAATTCTTTTATTTGGCTGAGTTAGTGTGGAGAACTAGAAATTAAAAATGGTACCTCTTAAGGGGATTTTACCCCATATCTAGCATCCATAGTCGCTGTAAGGTGTCCTTTCTAGGTACAAATACATTTTTGTGCAAATTGGCATTGGAAATCTCAGACAAATCACAGTGAAGCACAACGCAATGGAGCATATCCTCCATTTTCAGGACAGGGGTACGGGGGTCCCTTCTCTTACGGTATGGAGGCCTCACAATTAGTAACCACATTCCAGTTTCCAATTCCTTCTTAGTTTAAGTTGTGCCACAGAACTGCAAAATGGCATATCGTCCTCAAGTATCTGTTTGAATCACCTTTAATCACCTGGAAGACAAAAAGCAAAACAAAATGCTTCACTAAGCATAGTGATTTATATCATAAAGGGAATACTGTGACCCCCGAACCTCAGGCAATGCTAGAATACCTTAAGTTGGGGTGTAATGAGCCCCTAAACATCACACAATGCCTCTTCAAAAAAGAACCTTCATCGACCTGGAGCAAATATGTCCCCAAATTCTCCGCACCTCGATTTCTGCTGCCTCACCACTTCTTACTTCCTCCATCAGAGCCCCAGCGAGTTGTGGCAAGCCATTTCAATAAGCTCAAAACTCAAAAGCGGCAGTATAATAATTTTAGAGGAGAGATGATTCAATCCTCTCCTCCCTCATTCCAGTTCAACAAGTATCCGTCAGAATGCCAAAAAACAACAGATGGCCAGCATGCCCATTCAGGGGCGAAAGTCTGTTTACGGCTGCTTACATTTTTTTTAAACTACAAAAAGCTCTTATCCAGAGACTGTAGATTAAAATAATATGAGTTCTATTCATGAGGTCTTGGTTGGAGTTTTTACCTCAACTCTGCAACAACTGTGCAAAAAATGAGTTCTCTTGCTTCATGAACTCCTCCAGCATCTTTAATTTTCACACTGCTAAACCCGCCAGCTTGCCTTATAGTGCTCGACCTGCCCCAAATATCGAGGATGCCACAAAAAACGACAATGAAGATGCTAGTTTAGATAAAAAATATTTACTCTCGGCAGAGTAACAGAACTCAGAACAGGTCTAGGGCCATCTTCTGGATTATGGATGTGAAGGCTTTATAAAACAGAAGAAAGACTGAAGAAGTCCGAGGGAATTCTGAGGACCTTCTGCAGATCTGAAAGTGTAGAACGAATAGGAGTGCAGAAGATGTATGCCAATAAGCTGCTGTGATTGCACTTCATTGGAATGAGCTCCGGGCAGAGGAATTTGAGTCTTTCATGACTTTTGGTGAAATGGGGAACAATGTACTCATTCACAAGTTGATGGGCAGTGTTGCCACTGGTGTCATTGAAGAGGATGTTGACCCCAAGCAGCTTGGAAGAGTTTCTGGACACTGATGAGGATGAGAATAGCTTCAGTGGGGCTGTGCTTACTTTATAGCTTTGAAAGTTGCAGAGTCACACTTTTGGCAGGCGAAGTCGAGTCCTAAACTCACGTCAGTTGAAGAACCACTAGAGCGAGGAAATGCAATATCTTCTGATGCATTTCTGATGGATAAAGATCCAGAGTAGCTTGACTAGCAGATGAAGTTGAGCTCTGGCTGAGTTGAAATGTAGCAGATGGATTAAAATTGCAGGCTCACACATTGGCGGACAAGCTGAGCCCTGGTGTGAGTAAAATATGTTACAGATGGATTGAAGTTGCAGACTCCTGCCTCTGGTGAATGAATTGAACCCTACCTACACTCATAGACCTCTCAAAGGTACGAGCTAGAGAGACAATGTCTTACAATGCTGCTGGTGAGGGCTGTGAAAGGACATGAGAGGCAGAAGACTGCCTGTAGGAGCTGAGATGAAGGCAGAGGGGAGGATTGTGGAGGTTTGAGTTGTTAAGCTAGGAAGCTGATAAGAATAATGAGTAACAGGATGAAGAGGAGCAGAAAGCAGAAACTGCAAGGAAAAGAATGAATTGATAGGGAGATGGCAACAGGAAGTGGGATTGAAAGTTGAACAGCTCACTAGAATTCTCTGTGCATTTGAATGAATGGAGTGGACCAAAAATGTATGATTTTCGGCAAATTGAGGTTCTGTTTCTAGGCTCGAAGGAGAGGAGAATGCGATAGCGCTGAATAATTGAGTTAGGCTCTGCTGAAATCCAAAACATGATGCTTCTTGAGAGACCCCTGCAGAATGAATATGCCAGATAGCTGGATGAGTTCTGAGCTAAATTAAGGCCAAAGAAAATTAACTTAGTTGCTCCTTTTAGTTGTTTAGTTTTCTACTTCTGTTGCCTGCAAGAGAATAGCTGGGGACCAAATAGGATTATGCAGTGGTAAGTAATAGTACGAGATGAATTTGCATGACAATTGATAAGGTGAATGCTAAAAATAATTTGCGCTGTTTAACACTGCTATTGCAAGGTCATCTTAACTGCAGGTTTCAGCGTATGCTAGAAGGGCTGTGAGTTTTACAAAAGGCAGTATACTTGATTGCTCAAGGTACTATTGCCTTCAACGGTGAGATTGTTCAAGTTCCTATGTGCATAGCTAGGAGTTGCACTGTAGTTTAAATGAAAATGGTCAGTGGGTTGCATAGATGTACTGTGCCTTTAAGCTCAGTCGAGACACAGGTTCATGAGAATCCAGAAGACAGGGATAGCTGCTGCATGGCAGTGAGTATGGAGCGAGGTGAGAGAAAAAACAAAAGAGAGACGTGCATGAATGCTATCAGCAGAAAACAGAGACACAAGGAGTGAGCAGAGCGAGGTGGGGGGAGACTATGGAACCATTATGCCATGAGCGGTAAAGCCATGAAAGACATAAGGGGACAATGAAACTGACAAGAAAAGGAAACACTCTGAGAGCAGCAATGGACATGGGAGGCCTGCAAGTGGGACTCAGAAAGGCAAGCAAAGAGCCTGGGACAGACAGAAAAGAGGGGCAGAGGAGAGAGAAGGGTGGCAGGAGCAGGGACAGGGACAGTGAGGAAAGTCACAGAGTGGCAGAAACTGAAAAGAGCAGAAGGGGAGGCAGGCAAAGCAGAGAAAGGAGCTGAGCAAATGGAGGGAGGGAGGCAGCCACATGGACCAAGCAGCCACACAGGTGCTCAAAACACTCTGAGCACAGGTTGCTGGGAGAGGCTGGCTTATAATTGGAATGTGGGAGGAGTTAATTCCCCCACACTGAATCTCAGGCAAAGCCCTCCCAGAGATTGTGCCTTGATCTAAATGGCCATTTAAGCCTGCCTCTCAAAATAAAAATCCAGTACGCCTTATGTCTCAAAACTTGGTTTTAAAAATCACCTCAGATTATACCATACTTTTTCAATGCCCTTTAAAATAAAACTGTTTATTTCTGAACCCTCTGACCTGTGAGCATGAAGGGCTGTGGCATACTGCAGTTTCTTATTTTGTATCGTCCTATAGTGTTCCCCTATACTGGTACAGAATTTCCTAACGGTTTTTCCTACATAATAGGCAACACACTGGCACATTGCTAGAGAGATAAAACCTCCCATGTCACAGGTTACCAGATCTCATATCTGTTATGTGGTGTCTGTCTTGGGGTTTAGAAATTCCTTACCAGGGGACACAACCCTACAAAATGAGCATCTATGAGTCATGTCTCATTCTCTTGCTGTTTGCTGTCTGCTGTGGACTAGTTTGTCTTTAATGCTGCTTGCTCTATGATAGGCCATTCTAGGGGCTTGGGCAGTTATCTCATGCAAGGTCTTATCTCCCTTTGAAACCTTCCAGTGCTTCCTGAAGATTTTATCAATGTGGCATGAGTGTACTGACAAAATGCAACACTCCTGTCCCTGTCTATGATTCCGAACCTCATCCGATAGCATATCCTTTTCTTTGATCTCATAGAGCCCTCTGCCTTGGCAATGCAGGTCTCCAAATTTCCTCTTTCCCTAAATCTATTTTTTAAATCAGTCAGTCCCTTGTCAAAACATTTATCATTACTACAATGATTGCTGAGTTTTAAGAACTGCCCCTTCAGTATGTTTATCATGTGGCGTAGGTGGCAACTCGATAACAGCAATAGCATATTTCTGTCATTATGTTTGCAATATATGTCAGTCTCTATGTTCCCATTTTCCCCTCTAGGGATCTGCAGGTCCAGAAAATGTATTGTCACAGGATCTGCTGTACAGGTGAATTTCAGATTTGGGATGGTGGTATTGATGTAGTTTACAAACATCAACATCTCTTTAGTTTTATTCCATTATCCATGTAAGTGCACTAGTACTGAAACACATTTTTCAGGCATGACCCAGTGTACACTTAAATACTAACAGTCTTTGCTACCATGCCACACAGCTACGATATCATAGATGTACCTTTTCCAAAGAAATAGTTTATTGAAAAAGGGATTCACTGACTGGTCTTAAATGAATTGTTTTTCCCTCAGGATGACATGCAAGTTAGCCACATTTGAGGCAAACATCACTCTCATTTTTGTGCCTTTCAGTTGTATGTAGTTTGTGTCCTGAAATGAAAAAAGGTTAAATTTAGGCTTACACCCTCGTATCAACCTTATAAAGTTGAACAATATGAGTGTGAGGGGCGATGACGTGGAGTACGTGCTGACGCAGGGCGCTCGCGCCAAGTTAGGTGGCTGAAAAGCTACTTCTCTCCCTCACTCTATGGACCCGCGGGGATCTTCGCTAATTCTGTTGTCCAGACGCCAAGTTTAAAGTATAACCACTGCAAATGTAAGCAATGACGGTCTACAACTTTACCCTGTTGGTACGGTGATTGTCTGCAGCCGACAGTCAGCGGACCCAACTGAAGGAGTAGTTTCTAGCCCCCCCCCAATGAACATGCGGATATGCCAAGCTGTTCTTTTCCTCGGTTTTCTTCTTGAGACCATGAGCAACGCACATATCCTGCAATCAACTAGGAAGATGGTGTTTTACAGCTCGCGATCCATGCAGCAGCACAATCCAAGGAAGCAGCATTTGCGGTGAGAGTCGGTGGCCAACAGTATTGACATTCAAAACTTAATTGCCTAGAAGACTTAGTCTCCCACAAGTTTTAACGGCAGGTAACAGGCATAACCTCACTTATGTAAACGGAGCACATTTTTGCTTCTGTCTGAAGAGACATAAAAACTAAAGCATTTCTAAACAATATGTGGTTTCAGCCTTCCACAGAAACCACATTTCTAAACAATATGTGGTTTCTGTGGAAGGCTGATGAATTTCCTTTCCCCTCCTTATGAAAGCTAGTGAAAGAAATACTATGCTGTGTACCTTTCATGAAAAGTTATATCAAATAGAATAATAGGTTACAGTGAATTACAAGGCTGTAATTCCATTGAGAGGTTCTGGGGAGATAGATAACTTTGAGAGCGAAGCTTGAGAGGTATCTATGTCCCCAGAACCTTAAGATGGAATTTCAGCCAAGTAAGTCACTGTAACCTATTTATTATTTTTTGTAATATATGGATGAGAGAAGGTGGTGACGTCTTACCTGGTGGAGTGTTGTGAAGGCTGAGTGCAGGCTGATATCTTGAATGAGGAATCAGGAAGTTGTCCATTTATTTTCTGAAGAGGTGACCAGGAAAGTGCAGGAGGCAGATCCCTGTAACAGTAACAGCCAAAATGTTGTAAAACTTGAACCGAACGTGTAGCTTTTAATCATTTTTGTTTTGCAATAAAATAGCCTATGATTGCAGCTAACAAACGAGGAACTGAATGGAGCAAAATATGCCGCCGAAAATGTATGTAGTGCTTGGTTATCGCGGAGCCAGCTTTTAAATCCTTCATACTAATGGTTGAAGAAGCCAGCTCATAGTCAGCGCGAGATAGCAGACTGCGCTTGCGCTTTTGTGTGGGAGTGATACTCTCGTTCCAACGTTGGAATGATGGTATTATTGGCAGTGAAGTGTGGTATTATTGGGAGTCGACTGTAGTGTTATTGGAAAGGTGATGTGTATTACAAGATTTTTTTGCATCGTTTTCTATGCTATTATTTTAGCGATCCATATTTTACAAAACTGTTCTTTGAAATAAGGTAGATAACAACAGGAAAAAACAAGCATTTGTTAATGCCATATGTTGTCTTGCCGGCATTGGCATCGGTAGTGCAGAAGTTAGTGAGATGCATAATAGGAATGGCAGTGAAGTATTGAACTGACGCCAACCTCACCCCCACCCTACCCTACAGAGACTGATGACAGGCATTGGGGTGTGCCTGTGGGTTGTCGGCCATAATGCTCATGCCATTTCACCTCACCCTACCCTACAAACACCAACAAGTGTTGCAGTGTGCCTTGGGGTCTTTGGGCCTTATGCTCACCCCATTCCATAAGGAAATATGCTGAGATGGGTGCAGTATAGGAGAATGGGGTGAACTTTAGGGCCAAAGAGTCCAAGGCACACCCCAATGGCTGTCAGTGGCTGGGGGTGGGGCTGGAATGGCGTGAGCATTACAGCCGAAAATCCCAAGTTACACCCCTGATGCCTGTCAGTCTCTACAGGGTGGGGCGTTACAGTTGGAAACCCTAATGCCTGAGGCGTTTGTTGGTATTTTCACTCCAGATTTTCAACATGGGCTTTTTGTGACCTCACCTCATGAACAGTGACACTATCAGTTTGTTAGCCGAAAGGTGATTTTGCACAGCGACTGCGCCATTTGGCACCAGGGGTGCAAAAACACATTTCGGACAGGATGTGAAAAATGACAGCTGTACCATTCATAAGGAGGTATGAAGAAATGGCAATGTTGAAAATCTGGAGTGAAAATATTAAAAATTCTCAAAGGTACAAGCGTGCGTGGAAATTGCGCAATGCACGCTCGTAACACAGTTATTTTTCTGAATTTTTTCACCAAAGTTTCAACATAGGCATTCTGAGACCTCCTCTCATGAACAGTGTCACTGTGATTTTCGTACTCTGTCCCGAACATTGATTTCCCACAGCAACCGCGCCATTGTACGCCAGATGTGTAAAAACACATTTTGGGCAGGATATGAAAAATTACAGCTGTACTGTTCATAAGGAGGTGTGGAAAATGGCAATGTTGAAAATCTGGTGAAATATTAAAAGTTCTCGAGATTCTGACGTGCGTGGAAACTATGCAGTGCACGCTCATAACACAGTAAGTTTGGGGAATGTTTTTACCAAATTTACAACATAGGCATTTTGGCACCACCGCTCATGAACAGTGTCACTGTGATTTTCTTAATCTGTCTCGAACATTTATTTCCCACAGCAATCACGCCATTATGCGCCAGATGTGCGAAAACACATTTTGGGCAGGATGTGAAAAATGACAACTGTACTTTTCATAAGGAGGTGTGAAAAAATGGCAATGTTGAAAATTTGGAGTGAAAATATTAAAAATTCGTGAAATTACGAGCGTGCGTGGAAACTGCACTATGCATGCTTGTAACACAGTCATTTTTTGGAATGTTTTCATCAAATTTGCAACATCGGCTTTTTGGGAGCCCACCTCAAGAACAGTGACACTATCATTTCATTAGTTAGTCCCAAAAGGTGATTCCTTGCAGTGACTGCGAAATCACCTTTCAGGACTGAATAACGAAATAACAGTGACTGATGTCATGAGATGGGGTCCCAAGAATCCCATGTTGAAAATTTGGAGCCAAAAGTCAAAAAAATGGCTGAGATATCCTTAAGTTGAAAACCTCCCCATTGATGCCATTATACAGCTTACCAGCATTTCTTCAGTTCACGGTCGGCTTTGAGAAGGCGCAGGCGATGTTCCGCTCTCGAAGATCGGAGCGTAACCTCTGGAGAGTAAGTATGGGGTGAGGGGAGGTGGGGTGCACAGAGGGTGGGTGCGGGTTGAGGAGGGGTGCAGCTGACAGTGAGGACCATTTTCTTTGTTTCAGGTACTTTAAAAAAAAAAGGAACACTGCGGATGGTTTTCTTTCTTTACAGGTGTAAGAAAACAAATGTCAGTGTGCTCCATGACTTTGAGTGGTGATGTTGGTCACACTGGGTGGGCTCCACTGTGGCACATGATGAGGGTGGGCGGGGCAGGAACATGCCGACACGGTTGGCTTCCAAACACCAAGGAGGCACACTGGGGTGGGCTCCCAGTGTGCCACACAATCTTGGAGGGTGTATTAAACATGCCGACAGGGGATTGGGCACCCCCAAAGTTGGCTTTCTAGGGATAGTGAGAGGCGGACAGCGTGAGCCGCCTCCACCTTTATTGACATGTTTCACCAGGCAAGGCACATAGGGGAGGTGTATCGTGTGCCGCTGCATGACGAGCTTGTCTCTGGTTGCAGCAGCAAGTTTGTTTCAAATTGGTGGCACTGCATAAAACTTGTGTCAACACTAGCATGCTCACAAATTGGCGAATGAGGGACACACCTTCTAAAGCGTGCCCTGCATTTGCCAGAACTGACACACCTCTGCATTTCTCCTATTACCATCTCCTACTGCCACAAAATGTTGCTTGCGCATGTGCAAGACAACATGAAAAGGAGGGGGACTTAATCTGCAACAAATAACAGAAGTACCAATAAGAAACTCAGCTGAAATCTGAATACATCTTTTCTTCTACTTTGGGTTTAACCCTGGAGCCAGTTAAAGACAAAGTACAAAAAGGCAGTCATAACAAGCAAATGGCAGCCTCCACTTCAAAACAATCTGCTGAAGTTGATGAAAACGATTGGTAAAAAATTGTAAAAGAAACAAAAAATGGCCAAAATATTTAATAACTCAGCATTACAGAATAAGGAAGATGAAAATAAATTAAACAACACCACTAAATCGGTAGTTAAGAACTCTCCAGATTCAGGTTTGGGCAAAAGAAATTAAGACGGCAAACTTTGCCATTCAAAAACTGTTGCAGCCCCATGGGCCTAACAAAGTAAAATGCCCCCAAAGCACAGCAAGAGCAAGATAAAAAAAAAGGAAAAAAGAGGAGAAACTCCAGTTAGCCAACAAAAGTTAATTCTAGCACAAGTGAAGAACCCACAGATTTAAACAGCGGGATGAAACTTCACAGGCTGCATCTAAGGGGGGACAGAAAAAGCAATGGCCTCAGGAACAGAACCCTGACTAAAGAAGCAAAGGGCAACTTGCCTCCATTTTGGGCCCAACAGCTACAACATTTACCTGAATCAGTAGAAAAACTTAATTCTTCAATTGCCAGGATTGAAAGAAAGATGGAAGATGAAATTAAAATAATAAATGAGATTGAAGAGAGACAATCCAAAATGGAAAACGAATTGCAACCTATGGCAACAGATATAAAAGCACTAAATAAAAATTATACTTCTCTCAGTAGCAAAGTGGATGATCAAGAAAACCGCCTAAGATAGAAGAACATTAGAATATTTGGCATTCTTACCAGCTGGGAAAAGAATGCTATAGTTTTAGAAATTGTAAAATAATTTCTTTCTGCACTTTTAGGAATGGACCAAATTATACCAGTTATAGACAGAGCCCATTGAATATCCTTTAAGAAAGAAAAAAACATCTTGCCCTGTAATGGTGAAGCTATTAACTTCAGAAGGAAAGGACACAATCATGCAGGCCTTTTATAAGGCAAAACATTTTGCATTTAAAGACCAACAAATCTTCCTGAAACATGATGTTTCAAAACCCCTCTGGGATCTAAGAAGACAATCCTGGACTTTGCAACATACATTATGGAAAAGGGGTTGAAAGCATATATTATTTTTTCTGCAAAGCTTAATGTTATTCTGAATGGTCAGATACTAATTTACAATAACGTAAAGGAAGCATATGAGGATTTAAAAATGTGGCTACCTACAATGTTTACCACCTTTGAATGTGGGTAATTAATAAATGCTGTCTCTTGAGGGAATATTTTTTTGGGGGGGGGTTGTTTTCTGTATAGAGGAGGGAGACTTGCTTGGGGATGGGAGTTTGTACCTAAGGAAGTTTAAGATATGCTAAAGAAGGGTCTTTGGCATAAGGGGAGGCGGAAGCAAATGCTTAGGCTTAATACTCTGAAGGAAGAAAAGATTCACAGGTCTTATAATGTTATCCATAAGGTCCAACGTGCACATTACTGTTTTGTGAGAAAGATGGTAGGGGTTTCTCTGTACCAAATTGATGTATATGGGAGGGAGGAAGGAGGAATGGTCCTTTTTCCACTTCTTTTTTTTTTTTGCAGCCATGGCCCTAATAGGTAGTACCTGGAATGCCAATGGGATAAATTCCCCAGTCAAAAGGTACAGAATATTTAATAGAATTAGGAAAATTAAGTTGGATTTTGTTTTTCTGCAAGAAATTTTCCTGAATGAGGTAGAACTAAACAAACTGGGGAAAATGAAAGGAATATCTAAAGTGTTACATTCAGTGAGTAAGAAAAAAAGGAGCGCAGGAGTGGCTGTGGTTTTCAGCAGGAACTTCAAGGGGAAAGTCATTGACCATATAACTGATATGAATGGAAGAATAGTGCTGGTCAAGATAGAAATATATGGTGGGGGTGCTGTGGAGCCTGAGCAAGCTGGTGATCTTTCTGTGGAGCTCTTACACCTGCTGTATAAAATAAGATAAAAATATACTCTTTTGACAAAATACCTGAGCTGGACCAGTTAAAATCACTGTCTGAAAAGCTGCTCACCATGGGAAACCCTTGCGAGATCAGGCTATGGGGGAAGGAGCCAGGTCGAAATCTTCAACAAGCCATCCTGCAGCCACGAGGTCTCAACCGGGGCCTGATACAGATAACTTGGATGCGGCTTCTGAGGAGTCACTTCAATCAATTGGCATCAAGCTTAATAAAGTAATAGCATCGGTTGGAGGGCTCTCTGTCAAATTCGATGCCTTAACAAATAAGGTGGTTGGTCTGGAGGCAACAGTCGAGGCAGTACAAGGGGCATCTGCTGAAGTTACTAAGCGGGCCGACTCAGAGCTGGGAGCAGTGACAACTATTATTAAAGAAAACACCCACCTGAGGACTCACCTCGAGACATTGGAAAATCAGGCAAGAGAGGTGAATCTCCATGTGTTGAGAATACCGGAGGAGTCGAGGGAGATCATCTTCTTCTGTTCATTAAAGACTGGCTGATCGAACAGTTAGGGGAGGAGGTCACAGAACAGACTCACCGTCTGCAGAAGGCATACCGAGTGGCCACTCGTGGCAGATCAGTTAATCTCGAGGCCCCTAGGGCAGCAGTTGTGATGACAGATGGTATTGGCTCAAGGGATTTCTTCTCGGCGATTGCCCGAACCAAAAAACTTTGTTGTGTAAGGGGGAACAGGTTCGCTTGTTTCCTGACATTGGATATGCTACCTGACAAAAAAGAAAAAAATTAGACTGGGTTCGGGCCTTATTGAGAGAAGCTGGAATTGCTCATGGACTTATTTTCCCAGCCAAGCTACGCATAGAACATCGGAGCTGTGTATTCATGTTCAACGATCCCAGCAAGACTATGACATGGGTACGGGGCAAGCGATACCCAGAGCTAGAGCAAAGTAGAAAGATGTTTCTTCCTCAGAGGATGAAGATACACCCTGACAATACACAGGATTACATGATTCACAGATGAGATAACCTCAGGACTTGCCAAGTTGTTCCTATTGTTGCCTTAACACTTAGAATATGGCTGCCCTGTTGCAAATAGATATCGTGGATGCAAAATAACAAAATCCTCTACATTACTTGATGATTCTTAAAGTGAATAGCTTCTATTTGATAATATATGTCTGGTTCAGCTCAGTTAAGTTCAGCTAGCTATATCTTTTCTAGTGCCATAAGCAATGTAAAAGTAGGGGTTCTACAGTAAAAAACATTTTGATTAGGGCACACCGTGCATGCCTAAATACAACAGTCAAGCATAGTTGTTATTTCCTCACTGGTTGAGGGGGAGGACTTTAAACATGCTCTTATACAATTTAGTTATTTTTTACTACGCAGCTCATGGACTCCAGATACAGCAATTTGTAATTAATGGACCATTTGTGTTTTAAAGTGGTTTCTACCATTGGATGTATCTCAAAGCATTTGAAGGACAATATGAGGTTATGTGGAGGAGTGGCGCCCTCTTGGGGAAAAGTTTTGTATTTCTATGCTTGTGATAAAACTGTATGTTTGTTTTTGAATAATAATAAACATAAAGTTTTAAAAAAGATAGAAATATATGGTAAGGAACTAGTTATAGATTCTGTTTCTGCACCATTCATAGGATATGGTAATTTTCTCGCAGAAGTTGTAAAAATGTTATGTATATGGAATTGCACTTATGTTTTGATTAGTGGGGACTTCAATGCTGTATGTGACCCTAAATTAAATCTTCACAACCATTTCAGTGGAACCAATATAAATCCAGGCTTCTGAATAACTTTCTGATATCTGACAGCTTAGCAGACATTTGGCGTACCCTACATGGGTCAGAAAAAGTTTATACACATCAGTCTGCAAGGTACAAATTATATGCACAATTAGAATAAATTTTTGCATCGAAGGACCTTATGATAGAGTATCTAGTGTTGGTGGCCTCCATTGAACCATTAATGATTTCGGACCACAGTACACTGTCTTTTAGTTACCAGACTGACTTTAACAACAAGCCGACCAACTGGAAGTTCAACAATAATCTTTTATCTAATATAAATTTTGTTACTAAAATAAAAACTGAGATACTGTGCAAAATTTCTCTCAAGATAACCAGATAACACTAGACAATGTAAATAGTTGGGCTGCTTTTAAAGCCACCATTAGGGGTCATGTCATTTCAGAAACAGCGTGGAGAAATAAAAAGATGCAGCAAAAACAAAAAGAAATTGAGAGCAAACTTAAGGATTTAGAATTACTGGTAAAAAATGGAGACCACAGCATAAAGGAAGAATATCAAGAAACAAAAAAGTTAATAGAATCTCTGGTTATCAAGATAAAAAAAAATGGTCTCAAGCAAGTAGTTAATGGAAAAATAATAGTGAAAAATTGGGAAACAACTGACAAATAGGGTTAAAACAATGGAAAGCAAAACAGAAATCACCTTAATTAAAAATGCTTCAAATTTGGAAATTACAGCTCATCCAGCCCTGATTAAAAATGTGTTTCTTAAATACTACCAAAACCTTTACACCTCAGAATGTAAAATGAGTGCAGAAGACATAAGATATTATAAACAATTTTGTAAAAAAACATATTTCCCAGAAAGAGGAAGAAATATTGTTACAACCTATTACAATATCTGAAATAACACACACATTACATAAAATGACCAAAAGGAAGTCTCCCGGAATTGATGGTTATACATTAGAATTTTAAATTGTGACTGCATCAGAATTAGTCCCGCTCCTGGAGAAGTTCTTTAATCAAATACGAAATGAAGGGCGACTACCATCCTCATTTAACCACGCCTACATTATACTTATTCCAAAACCTGGAAAAGATGTACGAAAAATTGAAAATTACAGACCAATTACCATTCTGAATAATGATTATAAACTACATACAAAAATAATAAATAATAGATTATTACAGTTACTGAACTCCCTTATACATAAAGACCAATCAGGGTTTATTCCTGGAAGATCCATTCAGGAAGGATTATACAAAATCCAATTCTTAACAGAATATTTACAAAAATCAGACTCAGAGGCCATCTATCTCTCATTGGATGCAACCAAAGCATTTGACATGCTTGAATGGGAATATTTGTTTAATATACTGAGAATATATAGGATTCAGAAAAATGTATTAGTTATATTCAGGTATTATATAAAGAGCCCTGGCAAAATTAAAAATAACTAATACATATACTGAATTATTTCCATTAAACGAGGAGTCAGACAGGGTTGCCCCTTTCTCCAACCTTATTTGTCATGGCTTTGGAGATCCTACTTAATGAGATTAGGGATAATAACAACATTAAGGGAATAGAAATAGGGAGAAGAACTCAAAATTAATGCTTATGCAGACAACTTATTATTGATGCTACAAGATCCAGTTGAGAGCCTGAAGACTGTGAAAGAAGTTATTGGCATATTCTCCAAAGTTTCTGGTTACAGGATAAATGAAAATAAATCAGAAATATTAATTTTGGCCCCACTTCCTGGGAACATATAAAGCTAGTTTTAATGTGAACATACAAAGAAGGGATGAAATATTTGGAAATAGTGATATCAAACCAAAATACAAAATTACTACTCCTTGAATTTCATCAAGCTGGTGACATCTTTGAAAGATAAATTACAAGGATGGAGAAACTACCATTATCACTTTGGGGAAAAATTTACTTAATAAAATGACAGCAATTCCTTCTTGTCTTACAAACTATAATCTATTATAACTCCTATTTCAAAAGAATGGTTTAGCAAAATCAGAAAACTTTTTTCGCAGTTCATTTGGAATCACAAAAATCCAAGAATTGCATGGAACAAGCTATGGCTGCGAAAAAACATGGGAGGTCTGGCCTGTCCAGATGCATGGAAGTAGTTCGTGGCATATACCTCAAAACTATTAATAAAATGGTCCCAGTTAAATCTGGAACAGGTTAAAACATTAAATAATATAATAAGCAAAATAACAGGAGAAATCCTTGATATAAGGATATTATTTCATTCTGCTGATAAGAACAAAAATTCTGTATGCACAATAATTAAAAATGTATCAGGTATATTACATTATTTCAGTGATAGATCTAAATGGCTTATACAATGTTCCCCAAGGGCAAACATTTGGGGGAATCCAAATTACACAATAAATGGTAAAAACTGAAAAACAAAAACTGGGGATGATATAATAAATCATAAGATACTATCATGGGAAAAGGTTAAAAATAAATTTGGCCTGACTGAGGAGGGTAGAATACTTTAGTATAAAATTTGCAGTTTGTACAAGAATAATTTCAAACAATGCAGAGAGCTCCCTATAACAAAATGATTGAAATAGAACTTCAAAAATATTACAAACTAATGGGAAAATTGTCCTTTGGCTAACTGGTTTAATTATAGAACCAGTAAAGGATGCTTACAGTAAAGTTATAAACAAATCAATGTTTACCACCTCTGGTCACCTTATATGGTACCCTTGTATGTATATCAGCCTGTATCATGTAACATGTATTTCATGTATATACTGTTATTACCTATCTGTGTTTGTACTTTAAGTGTTTATGTCACAGGACCGCATTGTGAATGAGCTTGCTCAATGGAGTTTTCCTGCAATAAACTTGAACTTGAACTTATAAACAAGCATTTGTCAATGCCGAATGTTGCTTGCTTGTATGTGCTGTTTAGGTATTTGGAAGTGATAGTTCCATGCCTTCCTCCCAAGACATCCACTGTGTCTTTCCGTTCAGTATTCACAGAAGAGTGGGAGGGGCAAGGGCCACAGCAGTACAGCAGTTGCCAAGGGGGTGAAGAGGTGGACAATAGTCCATTCAAAGGCAAAAAACTCCTGCAGGAGCTCACTAAATTGATGGTGGACAAAGCGATGTAACCAGATGGCATCTCCAAGGATAAGAGAACTGTGAAGGAGATAGCAGTACCTCTGGCAGCCATGTTCACTGAGTCATTCAACACGAGTGAATTGGAGGAGGGCACATGTGGTCCCTCTACACAAGTCCGGTAGCAGGGAGGAGTCAGGGAACAATAGGCCGTTCAGCCTCACCTCAGTAGTGGGGAAGATCATGGAGACATTGCTTAAAGAAAGGATAGTGGGGCATCTAGAAGCCATCGGAGCCCAGAACCATAGACAACATGGATTCACAGTGGGAACATCATGTCAGACAAATCTGGTTGATTTCTTTGACTGGGTGACAAAGGAAGTGAATCAGGGTGGGGCAGTGGACAACACTTACCTTGATTTCAGCAAAGCCTTTGACACCATCCCATATAGGAGGCTGATAAACTAGCTGGGTAGGCTGGGCATGGGGAAAGGTGGTAAACTGGGTTGAAACTGGCTAACAGACAGGAGGCAGAGAGTGGTGGTAAATGGTGTGCAGTCTAGGAGAGGGGTCACCAGTGGGGTGCTGCAGGGATCGGGTCCTGAGGCAGTCCTGTTCAATGTCTTCATTAGTAACATTGCAGAATGTCTGAAGGAATTTTTTCACCAAATTTTCAACATAGCCATTTTAAGACCTCTGCTCATGAACAGTGTCACTGTGATTTTCTTAATCTGTCCCAAACATTGACTACGCTTACACGAATGTGCCATTATGCGCTACATCACGGAAACACATTTTGGGTGACATGTGAAAATGACAGCTGTACTGCTCATAAGGAGGTGTGGTAAAATGGCAATGTTGAAAATCTGGAGTGCAAATATTACAAATTTGTGAACTTACGAGCGTGCGTAGGAACTGCACAACACACGTTCGTAAAACAGTAATTTTTAGGAATTTTTTCACCAAATTTTCAAACTAGCCATTTTAAGACCTCTGTTCATGAACAGTGTCACTGTGATTTTCTTAATGTGTCCCATACAATGATTTCGCACACCGACTGCGCCATTGTGCACTACATGGGCGGAAACATGTTTTGGGAAAGATATGAAAAATGACAGCTGTACTGCTTATAAGGAGGTGTGGTAAAATGGCAATGTTGAAAATCTGGAGTGAAAATATTGAAAATTCGCGAACTTACGAGCGTGCGTAGGATCAGTGCAACAAATGCTCATAAAACAGTAATTTTTTGGAATTTTTTCACCCAGTTTTCAACATAGCCATTTTAAGACCTCTGCTCATGAACAGTGTCACTGTGATTTTCTTAATCTGTCCCAAACATTGATTGAGCACACCGACTGCGCCATTGTGACTACATGCATGCAAACACATTTTGGGTGATGTGTGAAAAATGACAGCTGTACTGCTCATAAGGAGGTGTAGTAAAATGGCAATGCTGAGAATACTGAGTGAAAATATTAAAAATTAGCGAACTTCTGCAGTGCGTAGGAACTGCATAGCGCATGCTTTCATAAAACAGTCGTTACAGGAATTTTTTCCTGGAATTTGCAACATAGGCTTTGAAACCCACCTTATGAACACTGGCACTGTCGTTTAGTTAATCGGTCCCGAAGGTGATTTTGTGCAGTGACCTGAAATCACCCTTCGGAGACGGATTAACACCATGACAGTGACAGAATTCATGAGGAGGGGTCCAAAACCCTCATGTTTAAAATTTGGGTGCCAAAATTCAAAAAAATGCCTGAGATATGCAGCAAAGTTGAAAACCCTATCTATCCCATTATACAGCTTACCAGCATTTCCTCAGTTACGGCCGGCTTTGAAAGAGTGCAGATGTGTTCCCGGTCCACGAAGATCGTCAGCGCCGAGGTCGGAGAGTAAGTATGGGTGAGGGAGAGGTGAGGGTGTGGGAGGCAGGGTGCGCAGTGGGTGGGTGCGGGTTGTGGGAGGGGCAGGGAGAAGCGCCGAGGACAGTTTTGTATTTACAGGTTGTTTTTTAATAAGGCGGCGAGGGACGTTTTCCACGCTGGGGTGGGCTCCCAGTGTGGCAGCCAGAGAGCTGTTTGAGAGCTGGAGCCGACAGGTTGGGCACCTCCGTCAGCCATAACAAGTCCCTTACACGCTGGGATGGGCTCCCCAGCGTGGCACCTAAACTTTGGGGGGCATAGAGCCGATGGGATTGGGCACCCCGGAAGGCCACTGAGCATGTGCATGGGGAGGGAAGCGCATGAGCACGCGGTATGCATCGTGTGTGTGTGTGTGTGTGTGTGTGTGTGTGTGGAGGGGCTCTGCTCACTGAGGCGGAGCTCTCCCTTTCAGCTGCACGACAACTGCATTTTCAACTGCTATCATAGACAGCTGCAGCAGTGATTGGGGAACTGGGGCCACGCCTGCAAACACACTGACTGAATTGGAAGACGGGTGCCACACCTCCGAAAACTCGGATGATGGCACTATGTTTCTTGCACATGCGTGCAAGCAACATAATAAGTGGGGAACAGAACTCAAAGTGAATTGGACAGAAACACAGTGGATACAAGCATGCAAAGCCATACAAGACTACAGTTTATCCAGAAATAGATCTGTTCAGTTTAAAATTTTTAATAGGGCATAATGCACACCACATAGGTTGTACAAAATGGGCTCTATAAATGTCGTAGCCTGCTGGCATTGTGGTCAACAAGATACAGACATGCTTCATTCCTTCTGGGAGTGTCAACTGTGTAAGGACTGGTGGTCTCACTCATATGCGTATTTATAGCAGATAGGATCCAGACCTGTCAATTTTATGGATAGTAGAGCTGCAATACTAGAAATGTATGGCAACTTGTATTTAGGCAAAAAACAATATTTAATAACAAAAGCCAACTCCATGGCAATTAAAAGATTAATATTAAAAAATTGGAAAGAACCATTGGTGACGATGCCCTTCCCCAAGTGTGAATGGAAACAACTTTTTCTAAACAACTTATTTAATAATACATTTTTTGATACTTGGGAACAGGTCTGGACCCTATTTGATAAGAACTTACAGGATTATGTTAAATCAGACTTGTATGGATGTACACTACCGGTAAAAAGTTTTAGAACACCCCCATTTTTCCAGTTTTTATTGAAATTTAAGCAATTCAAGTCCAGCGAATAACCTGAAATGGTACAAAAGTAAGCGGTAAACTGCTAGAGGTTAAAAAAAAAATTTAGGTTAGCAAAAACTGCTGTAGAGAAATTGCAAAGAAAGCCAAGGTGTCAGTGAGTACTACACCATCAAAAGGCACTTAGAAACTGGAGGAAACTCTGACAGGAAGAGGTCTGGCAGACCCAAAGCCACAACAGAATCAGAAGACAAGTTTCTGAGAGTCAACAGCTTGCGTGATAAGCGGCTCACAGGACAACAGCACAGAGTGACTGGCACCCTGAACCAAAGGGCTACCACAGCATTTTGCAGCACCATGCAATACCCTCTGGTCTACGCCTAGTTGGTCAGGGGTTCATCCTCAACAAGATAATGACCCAAAACATACCTCCAGGCTATGTCAGAACTATCTTCGAGGAAAAGAACAAGACGGTAGGCTTCAAATCATGGAATGGCCAGCACAGTCTCAGACTTAAACCCCATCGAGCTGGTTTGGGATGAACTGGACAGAAGGGTGAAAGCAAAGCAACCTACAAGTGCAACACATTTGTGGGAACTTCTGCAACAGTGTTGGGAAGAACTTCCCGAATAATATTTGATGTCCATTGTAGGAAGAATGCCACGAGTGTGTTCGGCGGTTACAGTATATCTGCAAAAGGTAGCTACTTTGATGAGTCAAAAATTTAGATTAAATTTTGTTAAACAAAATGATTCTATGATTTCTTTTTTATCTCCAATTGTTTATTTGTTCTATGCTTTAATTTCAGAGTACATTGAGACATTAACCTGCGTAAATTTCAATAAAAACTGGAAAAATGGGGGTGTTCTAAAACTTTTGACTGGTAGTGTATGTGAAACCTGTAAAAGGCTATCCCCTTTTCTGGGAAATCAATTGTTTTATTTATTTGTCTACATCTTTCCACAAGGATTTACTATTATTTATACATATATGGACCCTATATCTTAATGTGACCTCCTATCAGAGTGCATGTATTTTAAAAGAAAAATGTCATGTGGTAATGATTAATAATTTATATATATATATATATATATATATAAAAAGAAGCGAACAATTCATAGTGTGAGAAAAATTCAAGATAGACTCCTAGGGCCTCTATTTTCATACCTGAAACCCCTGGACTGGCTAGCCTTGCTGGACTTCAAGACACCAACACATACTGGTGAACCCCAGACACCACAAATACCTTCATTTTTCTGTGGGGAGGAACATTACCAGATTGGAATCCTTCCCTTTGAACTTTCTTTAGTGCTGCATGTCTTTACAAAGCGCTTTGCAGATCTCCCAAGTCAATCTTCACTATTTATTGCTACCATTGGGTCTGTGCCGAAGGCCAACAGACTGGGAGGGTGCTCAGCAGGTTCCCCAGATGAGACCGACTGTCCACCAGACTCCTCCCCAGGCTCTTCAATGTCCCAGCCGAGCGGCGCGAGAGAGATGCCTGGTCTTCTGCAGTACATATAGTACTGGGAAGAGCATAAGGAAGAGCCAAGGAACCTCACTTTGACATCCCTGGTGCAACGCCTGCCTCTAAAAGTGGGGGGCTTGTGAGCCCACTTCAACATGTGGATCTCAAAGGTGTGAAAGTCCATAGAGAAAGAGGCATTGCACTTATCCATATCATGGTCAGCTCCGAAGCTGGTTTTACAGGCATTGTGCTGGTCCCAGACAGCGAGATGACCCCTTCAGGAGCACCAATGCACAGGGGGGCCATCCTTGTTCTTCTTCTTCTAAGAAGACTTTTTCTTGGGCTCCTCGGAACCAGACAAGGTGCCAAATGGAAAATAAGAAAAAACAAAGGCAAGAAAATGGTTCAACACTGCACAGAGAGAAAATAAAAAAGCGGTACCAAAACAGATATGGTGCTGAGAAATGGCATTGAATGGGGTAGCAGTAAACAGGAAGGTGTATGATGCAGATAGCGATGATTGCAGTGTACCCACAGTGTGCTGTCTATGGTAGGAAAAACAGAACTGAGGAAGGTGGGCCAGCATTGGTTAATGGCCTGTCCACGTGTGCCACTTCATATGTCCACCTTGTGAGTGTTACCAGCACCGACATCTGCCCCCTGCTGTAGGCTGCAGAAAGACTTTGCTCCCGCAGGGTCCTAGTGCCTCCAGCACAGACCCAGTGGTGACAATAAATGGTGAAGATATTCTGGAAGATCAAGAATTATGGTGAGTATGTAATTTTCATTTCTGGCAGTGTAGCTCAGAGAGCGCTAGGACTCCAAGACTTTCCTTATGTGAATGACTGGCTGATGAAAAGCCATCCAAAGAGGGAACAGTATAGGTGGTGGCCACTCGCAGTTTCTCTTCCTCATGGGAGGGTTGCTGAACCCTCACTAGTTTTAGTTGGTACCCTCCCTGAACTGTTCATAGGAGCTGTTCTGGATACTACTCGGGCTTGGACTTTTCTTCCAGACAGCAGAGGGAACACCATAGTTCAGATGGCATGCTTCATCATGGACCACAATACAATGCCAGCACTCTCCATGCAACATATGCCGAGTCTCCTGGTATCCTCGGTGTTCACCATACTGCTAGCTAGGCTGCACATGAGAACACCTCAGTGGATGCACAATTCCCAGGCATCATATCCTCGAAACAACCTCATACGGGTAACAAGAATGCATGTGTGGTTTCTTCTGTGGTGGTGAGTAAAGGAAAATCTACTTGAGAGCTTCCCCTTCTCTTCATCAGGGCCACAGGTGACCCTCACCATGGACGCATCCTAGGCGAGGTGGGGAGTCCACTGTCAAGATCTCCAGACACAAGGAGTCTGGAATGACTTAGAGACGTATCTCTACATCAGTGCTGGAGATATGAGCAGTCCTTATGGCCTGCAGGCCTTATTGAACCAAGTCAGTCACAAAATGGCACTCCTCCAAACACAACAAATGTGTCATGTACACTGTTAACAAACAAGGAGGAGCTTGCTGTCATTCTCTCTGCAGGGAGACAATGAGAGTGTAGGGATGGTGTCTAGAGCAGGGACCTTGCTGCACGTTGTGCACCTGCCAGGAATCCAGAACACTGTGGCAGATTAACTCACTCGAACAGTGTCAGATCCTCACAAGTGGTCACTAGTGGATGATGTCATGTAGTCCCTGTTTAATGAGTGGGAATCCAAAGTAGTTTTTAGCATCCCCTCAACACAAAACTGCCTCAGTTTTGCTCCAGAAATCAGAATCTGGTGTTTTCTGTCAGAATGTGTTCAGGTTACTGTGGAAAGTCTATTTCTGCATACTTTTTGATCAATCCCTCTCATTCAGAGAGTGCTACTAAGACTGGAGGCACAGGGAGAAAAATTATTCTGCTAGTCCTTTGCTAGCCAAGGAAGATATGGTATCCAATTCTGACTTAGTTGGCAGTCAGAAAATGGAAGACTCTGCCAATGAAGATAAACTTCTTGACTCCAGCTCATGGTCCTCTAGTCCCCCTCCCCAACCTGGGCTCCCTCCATCTTTGGGTTTGGCTCCTGAATAGATGGCGATGAAAAGGTTCAGTGTCTCCC
Organism: Neoceratodus forsteri; assembly: GCA_016271365.2. Lineage (NCBI taxonomy): Eukaryota > Metazoa > Chordata > Ceratodontiformes > Ceratodontidae > Neoceratodus > Neoceratodus forsteri. The sequence goes on from CM057453.1 coordinate 567,724,860, forward strand.
AGAGGGTCTCTGAGGTAACACTGTCAGCTTGTAAGCCATCCACCAATGAAACATATGTGCTTATGAACACCATTTTGTGTTCCAAAATCCACAGGGACCCTTCTAAGTGTCCGTCCACAAATGTGTTGCAATGCCTATTAGACCTGTCAGATTCATTACTGCAGTACTCCACAGTTAAAGCCTACATATATGCTGTCTCAGCGCATCATGAACCTGTGACACCTTGTCTGAGTTACCACTGTTCAAAAGATTTCTCAGAGGACTCTTGCGCATGAGTCCCACAATACAGAAACCAGTTACTTCTTGGGGTCTCACTTTCGTGTTTGATATGTTCAACTGCCAAACCTTTTAAGGCAATTGCAACTTGTGACATGAAATTCCTTACCTTGAAAACAGTATCCTAGTAGTCATCACATCTGCACGAGTAGTATGAAATACAGGCTCTAGTCACAGATCCTCCATACATTATCTTTCTGAAGACAAAGTGGTCCAGTGCACTCCCAAAGATTTTTTCCCAAGGTGGTGTCAGAGTTCCATTTGAACCAGTTGCTAATTCTGCCTCCGTACTTTCCCAACCCTGAAAATGAAGGGGAAAGAACACTTCCTTCTCTTGGTCCTTAGATTCTACCTGGACAGAATGAAGGACTACTGGCAGGCAAAGCAACTGTGCATCTCTTTCAGTTCCAGTGAAAAGGGTCTTGCTGTCAATATCCATTGCCTGCTCACATGGATTGTGAATTGTCTGTGCCACTGCTACACCATAGTGGGGATAAAGTCGGAAGATTCTGTTAGAGCACATTCCACTACAGTAGTAATTACTTTGGTAGCAGAACTTTGTTTGGTAGCCATTGCAGAGATCTGCCAGTTGGAGCACTGTGCATGCTTTCACCAAGCATTCTGCTCTGGATGTCCATTCCAGGCAGGCTGCCAGATTTGGATGTGGTATATTGAGTGGCTTACTTTATTAAATGAGTCTAAAACCCCAACCTTCCCATGACTCTTGTTGTCTCCAGCCATCCTGGTCAAGGGCTTTATTACGCTACTAGCTCAACCAAAATGTAGATCTCTATGGAAGAGATTGACATTAGAAAGATAGGGACATTACTTTCTGTAACTTTTGATCCTCTGGAGTATTTCCTTCATGAGCCGCACTAGCCTGCTCATCATCCCCAGGACTCAGTGTGTCCACTGTGTGTCTGTTATTCTTCCCCGTACAGCTATAGGGACTGCGAGGATAAATTGTGAATCTTATCTGTATCAATCTTCACCATTCATTATTAGTGGGTCTATACCGGAGGCACTAGGACCCTGTGGGAGCCTCTAAGAAAGGTTTTGAAAAACCTGGGGGGGGGGAGCTGATATTGGGGACAGTGCCGCCCATGAGGCTGACATACTACGTGGAGTTCGTGGGTTGGCCAGTAACCGACGTCGACTCCTTCCATACCTCAGTTCTGCTTCTCTTGCTGTCGAGTGCACATTGACCTCGTGTGCAGCCAAAAAATTCTACTGCGCCTTTGTGGCCTACCTCTCATTGAAGCCTTGAGTTCTGCCAGCGCTGCTTTACTCAGTGCCGTTCCGACTCCGGATCTTCAATACCGGTGAGATCTACCTTTTATTCTTTCTTTCTTTGTTGAGTGCGAGTCTTTGTCTTGTGATTTGTTTTATTTTCAGTGATGGTCATACCAGGTTCGAGGGGCAAGAAGAAAAAAAGTCTTCCAGAGCAGGCCGGGAACCAATGTGTCAGTGTCCCTGTGGCTGGAGTATGACCATGATGGACCAGCATGACCGATGCCTGACCTGCCTTGTTCCAAACCACGACATGGACTACTGCGATGCCTGCTTCTCTGTGGACCACCGTGTGTTGGAGTACTGCTTGTTTAAGTTCGGCCATGCTCCACTGACCATTGGGGGGGCAGCATCGCATGTGGGATGTCAAGTCCAGGTCTCTTGGCCCTTCCTCCGGGACTCCTCCCAGTACTACATGTACTATGGAGGAAGGGGCCTCTGCCACTTTGGGCCTCGCCAGGGTGGAATTCCCTTTCATGATGCTGGAGGGATGGTCAGGCTCCTCTGGAGGCCTGGCTGGGGGCACCATTCTGGCTGTCACCTTCTCAGAGGTGCAGGTTGTCCCTGTGTTGCAGCCTACGCTTGCTGGGCCCAATGCTGATCCCAGAGCCGTTCGTGGATCCAGTGAGCAGGGCGACACAGTGGTCAGTGCCAGGCCTCCGTGCAGCGCCGCTTACAGCACTGAGGGAGGGAGGGCTTCGGGGTAGCCACTCTGGTGATCACCCTGATCTCCTCTTTGGCGGAGGATGATCTAGACACAGACCCAGACTGGCTACCTGACTCTCTGGAGACCTGAGGCTCTCCTTCATCCAGCATAAGGCGCTCCTTCAATCTTCCACTCTTTCTTCGGGGGAGGTGATCACTATCTATGAAGGCCCCGGCACCGGGAACCCCTCCGGAGCGGCTTGCAGTGCCAGGTGGGAGCCTCGTATAGGGAGCAGCACCATTCCTATAGAAATTGAGTCCTCCGGTGCTGAGACTGGAACTGGCACTGATTCTGGCACCGCTCTGTCCTCCAGCACCAGAGAGGGGACTGTCATGTCTGCCATTCCTCCGGTGAATGCAGCGTTTGTGGTGGTACCCTTAAGATTGGTGGTGAGGACCAGGTTCCTCTCGGAGTCGGAGGGGTGAGGGCTGGGGTGATGTGTGAGGTCTTCCCTGGAGCCCTACAGGGCTCGGGGAACCCACAGTGCTGAGACTTCATTCTCTCCTTCCTTTCCTTCGGGTGTGACCCCTTTGGGTGGGGCTAGGAGCTGCCCTTCTGGACCTATGCAGCTCTGGTCACCCCACGTGGGGGGGTTCCCCTACTGGGCTCAGTCCTGACAACTTCAGTTTGGTTGAGTCGGCATTGATGAAGGAAATCAGTGGATCCCCCCCCCCCAGGGTTGGATCACCTACCATGTCTTGCAGGCCTAGCAGAGGACCTTTTCTCCCAGTGAGCATGCTTCCCCCCCTTCCTCTGCCTCCTCCACTTGTGGAAGGACAAGGATAAGCTGAAGGCGCTGCAGAGAAAGGTTACCAAAATGATACAGGAGTAACAAGGCAGGTCTTAGGATGATCACTTTAGGGATATCAATATGTACATCCTGGAAGAAAGAAGGAAAAGATGAGACGTGATTGAGATGTTCAAGTACCTCCACGGGACAAACAAGGTGGACAGAAGTGAGTTGTTCACAATAAGTGGAAAGCGTGAGCATAAGTGGAAACTCATGAAACTGCTGGTGGGGGGAGGTTCAAAAAAGAATGTCGGGAAGTACTTTATTATGGAAAGAGTAGTGGTAGACTGTAACAAACTTTCAGAAAATTTCATCTGCACTGAGACAGTAGCAGTGATCAACAAGCATTTGTCAATGCCGAATGTTGCTTACTTCTATGTGCTGTTTAGGTGTTTGGAAGTCATTGGAGTGCAAATATTGAAAATTCGCGAACTTACAAGCGTGCGTAGGAACTGCGCAATGCACGCTCGTAAAACAGTCATTTTAAGGAATTTTTTCACCAAATTTTCAACATAGCCATTTTAAGACCTCTGCTAATGAACAGTGTCACTGTGATTTTCTTAATGTGTCCCATACATTGAGTTTGCACACCGACTGTGCCATTGTGCGCTACATGGGCGGAAACACATTTTGGGCAGGATGTGAAAAATGACAGCTGTACTGCTCATAAGGAGGTGTGGTAAATGGCAATGTTGAAAATCTGGAGAAAATATTGAAAATTCAAGAACTTATGAGCTAAGGAACTGCACACAACGATCATCAGAAACAGTCATTTTAGGAATTTTTTCACCAAATTTTCAACATAGCCATTTTAAGACCTCTGCTAATGAACACTGTCACTGTGATTTTCTTAATGTGTCCCATACATTGATTTTTTTACCGACTGTGCCATTGTGCGCGACATGGTGAGCACACGTTTTGGTAGGATGTGAAAAATGACACCTGTACTGCTCATAAGGAGGTGTGGTAAAATGGCAATGTTGAAAATCTGGAGTGAAAATATTGAAAATTCGCGAACTTACAAGCGTGCGTAGGAACTGCGCAACGCACGCTCATAAAACAGTCATTTTTAGGAATTTTTTCACCAAATTTTCAACATAGGCTTTTTGAGAGTCCACCTTATGAACACTGGCAGTGTCGTTTTATTAATCAGTCCCGAAAGGTGATTTCATGCAGTGACCGCGAAATCACCCTTTGGGCTGGATTAATGCCATGACAGTGCAAGAGTTCGTGAGGAGGGGTCCCCAAAACCCCATGTTGAAAATTTGGTGCCAAAATTCCCAAAAATGCCTGAGATATGCAACAAAGTTGAAAAAACCCTATCCATCCCATTATACAGCTTACCGGCATTTCCTCAGTTCCAGGTCGGCTTTGAAGAGTGCAGACGTGTTCCCGGTCCACCGATGATCGTCGCGCTGAGCTCCGGAGGTAAGTATGGGGTGAGGGGGTGTGGGGAGGCAGGTGTGCCAGTGGGTGGAGTGCGGGTTGTGGGAGGGGCAGGAGGCTACAAGGGACCGTTTTTTATTCACAGGTTTTTTTAAGAAGGCGATGCGGGGCGTTTGCCACACTGGGGTGGGCTCCAGCGTGGCAGCAGGAAAAGCTGTTTGGGGAACATGGAGCCGGCGGGGATTGGGCACCCTGTCGGTAAAACAAGATTTGCCACGCTGGGTGGCTCCCAGCGTGGCACTGAAAACTTTTGGGGGCGTGCAGCCTTGGAGCCGACAGGAGATTGGGCACTCCCGTCGGCTATAACAGTTGTTGCCACACTGGGGTGGGCTCCCAGGCGTGGCACCTGAACAGCTGTTGGGGGTGGAGCGAAGGAATTGGGCACCCCCGGCGGCCATACAGTGTGTGCATGGGGAGCGCATCAGCACGCAATATGCGTGCTTGCGCATGTGTGTGGGGGGGGAGAACTCTGCTTACTGAAGCAGAGCTCTCCCTTCGAACTGTATGCCACTGCATTTTGGAGCTGTCACAGACAGCTGCAGCACTCATTGGGGAACTGGGGCCGCGCCTGCAAACACACTGACTGCATTGGAAGAGGGACTGACACACCTCTGAAAACTCAGATGATGGCAGTATGTTTCTTGCACATGTGTGCAAGCAACATAAAAAGGGGTGGGACGGGCACATGAGAAAAGTGCATATTGAGGCAGTAGGGGAAAGGAAACAAAGTAATGAGGAGTGACATGAGCCTAGTCCCATAACTAGGTGGACTTGGGTAGACTACATTTTAGTTTCTGTTTCTATTTTTCCTTTTTCCATCAAGCTTTTTATCCCTGGGAGCCCTTGGCAGGTGGCTATGGTCTCTCCTGATGGAGAGACTCAGTCTCTGGCTTCATGCTGCCCCATATCGCCGGCTCAGGTAGTCCCCTGTGGATTGCCCCTGCAGTGGGGCTAGGAGAGAGGGGGCCAGCCCACCCTCCTCCCCAGAGACACAGTCCACATTCCTGAGCCAACCCCTGCTATCATGGACCCTGCTAGGCTCTGATTTTCTTGTTTTTCTCCCATCCCTCCCCTACCGACGTGATGACATTGGCACATGCCTTCCTACTCGTATTGCCCTCCAGTCATTGCCAGAGGGTAGTCAGCGAGCAGGCCGACAAGTCCTCTCCCCCTGAGACAGGAGAGCTGTCCTCCAGATGCTCGATCCTCCCTTCCCCTTCCAACCCCCGGCAGCCCAAGCTCGTTCTCGAACCCGGGTCGCCAGCATGGCACGAGTTGTGGCGTCCAGCACCTCAACCCTCAGCACCACCAGGCCAGCCCATGTTTCTATTTTTCGATGATCATCCACTGAGCAACTCTTAGTTCTCAGGACCAGAGGCACTAGGGCATCAAGAGAACCAGAACATTTGGGGCCAACAGCATTCAGCATTAACATACAGTGCAATGCATACACAAACATCATATAAAACAGCACTAGCCCCATCTACCTCAGTACTCTTTAAATCAAATATGAGAGTGAAAAGCTACTGATTAACAATTTGGGAATAAATTTAGAAACACAAAAATGCCATTCATCTTCCCAGACTAAGTCTCCATCACTTATTCATACTAATGGGATAGCGCCGGAGGTGCTAGGACCAAGCGGGAGCCACAATTTTTCAGTAGGGTTGGCACCGAGACAGGACCATGCATGCATGGCACCATGAGACTACCTCGCACCTGTGTAGGCTATCTCGGCGTCGACCCTCCAACTGCCTCAGTTCTTTTTCTCCTGCCGTCGAGTGCGCTTGGGTGTTGATGTCGCTCGTCTGCCGGAGTCAAAGTTTTCGGCTCTACAACAGCAGCTTTTAGTGTTTAATTTAACATTTTAATAGTATTAATTTCTTATTTTATGAACAAGAAAAGAAGATTATGAAGAAGAAGAAGAAATTCTCACCTGACATCAACGGAGTCATCGTTAGATGGTAGCGGTGACGGTAGGAAGACTTTGTTTGTAAGTTGTTATGGCAGAGGGGCTGTGTCCAGTCTGCTGCCCTTTGATGAACGGGGGGGGGTCCGACTACAGACAGTCCTGTGCTCGGGGGGAGGACAGTCCACTAATGCACGAATTAGCGGTTCCGGGGATCTGGCTGTGCTTAACCTCGAGCTCTTCTTCCTCGCTAGGGAAGAAGAATCGGTGCCGCTCAAGGTTGCCCTCAGGTACGTCTGCACAAGGATTGTTCGTCGGGAGGGGCAATAGGCCTGAACCGACTTTGGTGGGTTCCCCCTGGCCCCACTCCTAACGACTGCATTCTTCAACTCTGGACTCCATCTCTGTCCTTGTTGGAGCTCCGTTGAGCAGTTTCACCTCGGGGCCGCTCCTGTGGGAACTGGGGGTCCACCTGGAGGGGTGCAAGCCTGTACTGGCGCGATGGTCTGCATCTATCCAGGCAGAGAACCAGGATCCCAGGTGATAGGTTTAAATGTTTAATTGGCAAGCATTTAAACTAGCCAAGGGGGGAGGCAGTGAAAAAGAGCAGGGAAATTCCAGCCCCCCCCCAAAACAGGATAATTAATGAGGTAAATACCAAAGTAGAGAAGCTGATAGGGAGCAGGACAGGAGTAAATGGAGAAAAAGGCAGTAAGGATGAGGGGGTTAAAAGGGGTAAGTCCATCAAAAAATGGAGGGCAATGAGTACCATTGCCCATAGTGTGGGTAACAAGCTCCCTGTACTAGTGGCCTTGATGGAAGAGGGACGCTTGTATATCGTGGCAGTCAGAGAAACATGGTACACAGAGAACGAGTGGGATGTCGACATACCAGGGTACAAATCTACACAAGGGACTGGGAGGATAAAAGAGGAGGAGGAGTAGCTCTCTACATAAGGGAAGGGATCAAAGCAACAGAATTAAAGTGTAAACAGGGAGGAGAGGAGGCACTGTGGGTCACCCTGGAGACAGGAAATGGCACCACAATCCGCACGGGGGTTTGTATACAGTTGTATACAACCCCTCCCATCTCAGGGGGGAAGAAATGGACAAGGAAATGATAGAAGGCAATCTTAGAATTGCAGAAAAAGGGGAGAAATTGTTGATGGGGTACCTGAATATGCCAGATGTTAACTGGCGCACCTTTGCTGCAACCACATCCAAGAGCAGGGTCATTCTTAGTACCCTGCAGGGGGCATGTCTCAGACAGTTAGTGTTGGAACCCACTCGGGAGGGAGCAGTCTTAGACCTGGTACTCTCAAATGGGGATGGAGAGAGGATCTCAGATTTAGAAGTGAGTAGCCATCTGGAAACAGGCGACCGCCAAACAGTATGATTCACGATAAATACAGCTGTAGAGTCAAGCCATACAAAAGCAAGGGTACTGGACTTTAGGAGAGCTGACTTTGGTAAAATGGGAGCGTACCTCAGAAAAGCACTAGCAAACAGGCAAGAAGGAGGGGTGGAGGAACAATGAGGAATAATCAAAACTGCCATCACAGAGGCAACAAGCCTTTGTATGAAGCAAAAAAAAAAACAAATCAAGATGAAGGAAAAAACCACTATGGTTCTCAAAAGAGTTGGCGGGGAAGGTTAGGGAGAAAAAAGATAGCATTCAGGAAGTATAAGGAAACACAGAAGGAGCAGGACAGAAAACCGTACCAGTTAAAGCAGGAGGCAGGGAAGGCAGTCAGACTAGCAAAGGGCCAAACCATGGAAAAGATAGCCAACTCAGTTAAGAAGGGGGATAAAACCTTTTATAGGTACCTTAGAGAGTGAGGAAAGACCAAGGGAGGGATGGTGAGGCTTAATAAAGGGGGGAGTGGGTGAGCAGAGGGTGACAGTGAAAAGGCAGGGATACAGAACAAATACTTCTGCTCAGTATTCACAAAAGAAGAGGAGGGGGAGGTATCTAAACCAATCAATAAAAGCACTCTGGATAGGGGTGTCGATACCAGCCCATTCACAGAAGAAAGGGTCCTGAAAGAACTCCTAAAACTGAAAGTGGACAAGGCAATGGGGCCTGATGGGATTCACCTCAGAATTCTAAAAGAGCTAAGGGGAGAACAAGTGACACCACTGACTATCCTTTTTAACAAATCATGGGAGGATGGTATGGTACCTGAGGACTGGAGGAGGGTGGATGTGATTCCCTTCACAAAGTGGGAGCAAGGCAGAGGCAAGAAACTACAGACCTGTTAGTTTGACCTCAGTGGTATAGCTACGGAGCTAGGACCCCGTGGGAGACTTTTTTTTTTGTCATGGGCGGAGCCGACGCAGGATCGGCGCAGCACTCGAGGCCGACATTCTATATGGCGCTTGAGGGTTGGCCGTTAGCTGTCATCGACTCTACCCCAGCCCCAGTTCTGACATGCCGGAGAGTGTAAGAAAGGGAGGGTGGGTTGAGACAAGAGAGCCTAAGGGATAGATAAAAGGAAAAGAAGAATAAACCAAAAGGAGAAATAAATGACAAAGGTGACAGAGGAAGAGGAGACTTAAATAGGAAATTGGGGAGAGGGGCCCCAATCTCTGGAAGGGAAGAAGGAGACGTAAAAGGGAAGGAGAGAGATGGGGAGGAAGAGTAGCACACCCCAGGAGTGGAACTGCACACTAGCATTTTTTTTTTTTTAGGAGATAAAGTCCAGACCTGGACTATAGGATTCAGCTGCTAGATGCAAGTTTTGATTTGAAAGCAGCCTAGGTCAGAAGACCAAACAACCAGGGAGTGCAGGCTGAGGGTGTGTCTCAAACTCTCCCCCTCCCTCCCAAAGAAGGGGAAAACATTTTTAACAGCCAAAGGCTTAGAGAACAAATGTGGGCTCATATTTTGAGCTCAGAATTAATAAAAATAGATATTGAAGAAGGGGAAGGGGAGAGAAAGAGGACTCCCCAGACTCCACGACTCCTAGGTAAGGGAGAAGAGAAGGGAGGCTCCTCCAGTCTCTGTAAACCCCAAAGGAGTTCACCCTGTGTCTCCACAGTCCCCTCCGCCTAAATGCAAGGGAGAGGAGAGTGAGGAAATGGTCAAAGTATGGCAGCTTTGATTCAATGCAAAGAAGTGCAAAGTAATGCACCTTGGAAACAGAACCCCAGGGTAAGAGTACACAATGGGGGTACTAACAACAACAAAATGGAAAAGGACCTGGGGTAGTCATATCAGATGACCTAAAGGTGGGCAAGCAATGTGAGAAAGCAGTAAGGAGGACTGGGGGATACTGGGATGCATAGGAAGAGGCATCGCCAGTGAAAACGGAGATTGTTATCCCTCTGTACAAAAAGCTGGTGAGACCCCATCTGAGTACTGTTTGCAGTTCTGGAGAACCCATCTCCCCAAGGACATAGGCAGGCAGTTCAGAGGAGGGCAACTTAATATGTATACCCTCAAGGAAAGGAGGGGGAAGGGGGATATGATAGAAACTTTCAAGTACCTCAGGGGAATCAACAAAGTCCAAGAGGGTAGCATATTTCAGAAAAAGAGATGTGCAAGAACAAGGGAGCACAATTTGAAGATAGAGGTGGGACAGCTCAGGGGCTACGTGAGGGAGTATTTTTTCACAGAGAGGGTGGTGGATACATGGAATGGCCTTCCTGAGAAGGTGGTGGGGTCCAAAAACATGTGGGAATTCAAGAATGTATGGGACAGACATAAGGCAATTTTGGTGGGGGTAGGAGGAAGTAGGCTGTTGGTTAACTAGGATCTGCAGCTTATCTATTCGTTAGGGAAATTGGTAGACTGGGTGGGCCAAGCGATCCTTATCCGCCGTCAAAGTCTGTGTTTCTATTTCAATTCCAAACTCATGATGCTCTGTTGACCATGTCTCTGTCATAACCCCCATGTCCAGTTTTGCCTTAGCCATTATTGTCTGGAGGTCACAGGTCATATTGCACAGGCTCCTAGCATTAGCACACATTACTCTCCATATCTGTGGCTTCCCCTCTGCTGTCTATTCTCACTCAGCTACTGTATGTGTCACTGAGACATTTTGTTTCAGTGCTTCCTCTTGCTGTGTTCCACTGTCCCCACTCTGTCTCCTTACTCCTGTCCTGCTCCCCCTTTGTGACTAGTTTTTCTATTTTCCCTATTACAGTATGTATCTACCCCTTCCTCCCCATCTACTTGACTGGTTCTGACTGCCTGCAATAATGCTGGGGGAGGCCCTCTGGGCCCCCTCAGCTGTGTGGAGGTGCTTATCCTAAATTGTGTTGCCTCATCACTCACCTAGTTTAAAGTCTTCTGTAGGTGTTGTGTAAACCTAAGCCCCAGCACCATAGTGTCCTCCCCATTGGGGTGCAGGCCATCTCTTCTGAATAACCTCTAACCCCATCAAGTGTGGCTCCAATCTCCTAGGAACTGAAAATCCTCACCTTTACACCAGCACTTGGGCCACCCATTAAATTTCTCTATTTTGAACTACTCTCTACAGCTAAAACGTGACTGTGGTAGGATCTTTGATAAGGTCACCACTCTGGTCCTGTCCCTGAGAGTCCTGCATATGGTACAGAATCTCTACTTCACCTCTTCTACTTCTCTCCTGGCTAGGTCGTCTGTGCCTACATGCACTATTATTTCTGGCCTCCTCCTATCATTGTTGGTCAGTTCCAGAACTTTCTCTTCGAGGTTATCCAACACTGCCCCTGGAAAACAGTGGACCTACCTCTTGACTTATGGTGTGGAACACACTTTTCCACCTGGGACCCTGATGATTGAATTCCCATACTATGGCCCTTCCCCTTCCCCATTTGGGGTTCCCTCCCTTCCCTGGCTTGTGCACAATGGCTAAAGCCCCTTCCAAGCAGTGCTGGTCCCAGTCCCATCCTGGTGAAATTCCAGGGGGCCTCCTCCAACAAGGTTTGATACTTTTTAGAGGTGTGTATGGCTTGCACCTTTTGTACCTCTCACTTTTCCTTCCCTTCCGACTACAGTCCAGTTCCCTTATTAAACCACTGAGTCTTTTGTGGTATCGGAGCCTGTAGCCCCAATTGTTAATCACTGGTCTTGGCTCTTAAGTAGTGAGTTTTCACCATTTCTGCCTTGAGTTTGGCTCCCAACAACTGCACCTTCCTACAACTGAGACATTAGCTGCAGACCCAGAACACTTACTAGGTTAGGAGTCGTACCTTGTTCTGTACAGCGGTTTCTCTCGGTGCCATTGACTGGTAAGACTATTCCTTTTTATTTTTTCAACGACGCCAAGTGCAATTTCTGTTTATTATTTTCCGTCCAGTCTTGTCTCTTTTGGGGGGCAAGAAGAAACCTTCCAAGATGGGTCAGCCTCCTAATCGGCGGTGTCCCTGTGGCTGACTTTTCTCCATCTCGGACCAGCATGACCGGTGCTTAACGTGCTTGGGCCCAAACCATGATATGGATCGTTGCAATGCCTGTTTTTCCATGGGTCATTGAGTGTTAGAAATGTGCATGTTTAAAGTCAGACATACGCCACCAACTTTTGGTGGACAGGCGCGCAACCGAGACACCAAGTGCAGGTCTCTTAACTCTTCATCCGGGTCACCTCTTGGTCCTATATGGCCCATTGAGGAGGGGATTTCCACCTCTTCGTGCCTTGCCTTGGTGGAAACTGGTTCCACAGTGCAGGAGGCCCAGCCTGATTCCTTCGAGAGTCGGGTGGGAGACACCGTCCTGGCAGTCACCTCCTCAGAGGCAAAGGCTCCGCTGACATCACAGCCTAGGGCCTCCTTATCTGGTCCGACATCTTCCTCAGCACCGCCTGTCAGTGCCGTCTCAGATCCTTGCGCTTGAGGCGCCAGAGATTGGGGTGGCATTGTATGTACAGAGTTCGTTCCTGGTGCCATCTCTGATCCCGGTGCCGCACACGGTGCTTGGGATTGTGGCGGCACCGTGAGCAGTGCGGGGCTGCCTCATGGTGCCGGAAGCAGAGGAGTTCATGGGGTGATCTGGGTCCAGGCCTCCTCCGGTGAGGATGACGATTCAGAGGCAGACCCGGACTGGCTCCCAGATTCTTCAGAGTCCTCCGACTCCTCCTTGCCCAGCACTATGACTCCGATTCAGCCCTCCTCTTCGGGATTGGCAGTTACTACCAGAACTGGTGTTGGTGATCGCGACCGGTCCTCCGGTGCTGGGAGTGGTACTGGAGAATGTTCTGGAGTCGGTGGTTCTCCTTCTCCCATAGGAGGTGTACCCCCTACTTTGGGTGCTCACACTGGGACCATTTCTGGACCAGCTAGGATGCCTGAAGTGGGGGAGGGTGCTCTCACAGTGGACATCTCTCAGGAGTCGGCCACAGTGATTGAGCTGCCTAGGTTGACTCTGAGGAAGAGGTCCCTCTTTGAGTCTGAGGGGTTGAGGGAACAGAATTATGTTTTAACCAAAGTTCAAATCCATGGCTGCACTATTCCCTGCCTAGTAGAGGTCCATGGACGAGGAGGTGTTCCACCATTCCCATGTGCAGCCAGTGCCTGACTCACCAGACTCGTCCAGCTTCCTCGTCTTCCTTTTCTGAGGGAGAGGATTCCTCCATCCACCTGCCCCCAGCTGCTGATTTATCTAGTTATCAGCGCTTCCTTTTGGGGTTGGTCGGTGAGCTCCACAGCTCTACATTAGGAAGTCGCAATCCTGAGTGGATGGCGCACGCCTTTTTAGGTGAATTCAGTGCAGCCAACCTGGTAGTTCCTGTCTGGCCCTCCCCCTTCAGGGAGGTGTCGTACTGCGCCTGGAGAAGGCCTTCGACCTTCTCTCCAGCCCCAAGGGACTGCCGGTGCAGGTATTGAGTACCCCAGGGTCTTCAGGAGCCTCGGCTCACCCTCCGTCTGGCATGACACTCCTGGATACACCTTCTGGGCATAGACGCCCAAGATGTGACCCACCCCCGGAGATAAACTCTGCTGTGTTTGATTTTTTTTGGGGGGGAGAGTGTTCTCTTCGGCACGTTTGTCTTTATCTCTTTCTGCACATCAAGCCCATCATGCTGCCTATAACAGGCACTTTTATGATCTTTATTAGGACAGATCCTAATATCTTTGCCTGACTCAGAGGGACCAGATAGGCCATTGCCCTCTCCATATGGGACCTGGAGCTTACAAGGCACCAAGCAAGGGCATTGTATGATGCCAGTGAGATGGCATCCAGGCTGGCGGGGACAGCAATCTGCATTAGGCGGATGGCATGGCTCCGTCTTTCCAGGTTATCACCCCTGCCCTGGCAAAAGGTGACTGCCTCCACATTCCGGGGAACCCACCTTTTCTCCCACAGGGTGAGGCGGGAACTTCAGGGGTGACTTCCCTCTCCTACCCAAAGGAGAATGCCACCTCACCCAGACCAGTCTCAGGCCTAACTAGGCCTGTAAGAGTTCCCTCCTCTGGTGTCTTCCCCCACAGGAGGCTGTGGGACTTCCTTCCCTCAGGGAGGTACTAGGTCCTCTTTGGGGGGCTTGGTAATCACCCACCAGTGATGAATGGTGAAGACTGACACTGATAAGATATGAAAACTATGTACCTACCGTAATTCTTGATCTTTCTGTGTATCTTCACCATTCATCACTTCCTCCACCTTCCCTCTTAGGCCTCAGTCTCTGGGTGATGCCTCCTCCCTGTTGTTTTTCCGATATTGACTCTGCTGGTACCCCTATACTTTTGGCTTTGCTCCTCTTGGAGAGTGTCTTGAGTGTTTGGGGAGACAAGCAGGAGGCAACCCTCTTCGATCACCAGGTCTCCTTTTCATTCTGATGGAACCTTCCTCCATGGTCGGGCCTGTATTTGGATCCTCATCTCTGCTTCTTCTAAAACCCTAGGGGTTATTTGAAAGCAGTGTTATTGAGGCCCTGGTGATCTCTTCCCTCCTATCGCTATTTTTAGTGATCTCCTCTTGCAGGGTTCCCCTCTGGAGGATTACCTCTCACTCTGTACTAAATATCCTTCTCGTCTTCATCTCTCCCTCAGAGGTGATGTTCCTCTGGAAATAAGAGCTGAGGAGGTTTATTTGTCAAGAGGAGCCTGTTTTAGGATGAGTTCTGTCCCTTTTCCAGATTATACCTTAGTTGTTGGGGGGGGGGGGGGAGACATTAGTCTTCTACTCTTAGTCTCCAGTGAGGACTCATCAGAGTTGGTGCACTGCTTTTCTTCTCCTGGACTTCAAGCCAGCCATCCTCTGCATCATCTTAAATTAAGGGTTTTCTTTTCCTTCTAGAAGGAAAGGAATATGGTGTAAAGCAGTACTGCTCTTCTGTAGTCCTCGAGCAGTCCTCTGGACCCCAGCAAGTGGGATGCAGTGTCTCCCCTCCTTCTCTTTTCTCCTTCTATCCTACCTCTTCTCCCTCCCTTATTCTGTCCCTCCCTTGCTCGCCCAGAGGTTGGGGCCCCCTGTCCCAGACCCCTAGGCTTCTGTTCCTTCTGTCCTCTTATCCAGCATTATTCCTTCCTTAGTTTTATATCCTTTCCTTTTTCTATCCCTCGGGCTCCTTTGCCCCCCTTTCTTGGCTACTCTCTGGTGTCCAGAACTGGGTCTGAGGAGGAGTCAATGTCAGTTACTGGCTAACCCGCGAGCACTACGCAATGCGTCAGCATCGAGGGCAGCACCGTCTCAACATCAGCTCCACCTCTTTGCAAAAAAAAAAAAAATCCCACAGGGTCCTGTTTCTCTGGCCAGAACCCCACCAGTGATGAATGGTGAAGATACACAGAAAGATCAAGAATTATGGTAGGTACGTCATTTTCATTTTTTTCCAGATTTACAGCACTAGAATGCATCACAATTTTGTGTTACTCACAATATTTTAAAACTGGTGAGTAAATTATTCCTACCTGCTAACATTATCTGGAGCATTGGGTGGAGGAACTCTGGGCCAACTAAAAAGGGGGTAAGTGAAGGCAACAAATCTCTGTGTCAAGCTGATGAGCAAAAGCAGGAAGAAAAAGAGACCGCTATGGTTTTCAAAAGAGGTGGCGGAAAAAGTAAAGGCTAAAAGTGTTGCATTTCTAGGCCGGCCCACTGGCTCAGTGGCAAGGTGTCCGCCTGTGGTGCTGACATCATGGGTTCAGGGATGGACTCGGGAGTTAGAGGGCTGGCCGAGGGGGAGAAAGATTGAGCATCCCATGGACTGCTCTCCTTCTCTGGGGGAGGGGGAAGAGTGTCGGTGCAATCACGGACCTCTGGCAGAGGCTGGGGGCACCACCGTGGATGGCACCACACGTTACAGGGCGGGGTAGATGCTGGCGTCATTACGTCCCGCCTCAAGGAAAAATCCTCAAAATCTATCACCAGCCGCTAATGATGGCCCCTGCCTGTGCCACCACTGCCCGATGAGTCAAAGCCTCCCCCAGAGTCCTCTCCATGACCCTGCCCTGAGAGGGCAAGCCAAGGTTGTGACTGTGTTTCCTGGGAGACTGCTAGCACCAGCAGCTCCACCCGGGGGAGCCAGGGATGGGGAGAGTGGTCAGGGGATGGGGACAGTGGTGAGCAGAGCAGCTGGTGAAAAAATAAATAAATAAAAGGTTTGCATTTCAAAGGTACAAGAAGATGCAAATGGGGGAGGATAGGGAGATGTATCAGGGGAAGCACAGGGAAAGCAGTAAGGAGCACAAAGGTACAAACCAAAGACAGAGTAGCCCAGGTGGTATCAAAAGAGGACAAGACATTTTTCAGATGTGTAAATGAGAAGAGGAAGACCAAGGGTGGGATTGGTTGTTTTTTTATTTTTTGTTAATACTCTGTTTCTCCTTCCCTTCAGGTGGCCCATGTTCAAGTTGGCACCCCAGCCCTGTCTCCTGACATCCACCAGGACTTGCACAGCCATAGTCTGCCCCCCAGGGTTTGTCCTTTCTGCCGGGGTCGGTGGGGGGAGGCTCTTGACCACTGCCACTCACAGGATACAGTTTTTGAGCTGGCAATTCTGACTGGGTGGGGGCTGGGCCTGCGAGTGCCCACTATCATCCAACCACCGGAAGATTTTGCCCCCTGTTTTTCTTCCCCTGCAGAGGGAGGCATGCAAGGGGTGCCAGTGGCAGTGTTGTGCACTGTCCTGTATGTGGCACATTGGGCATCTGCCCCGCCTCTGCCTCTCCTTCTTACAGCTTCCATGTGCCAGCCTCTAGTCTCCACTAGGGGCCAAGCTAACATCGACCACTGTCCCCCACCCTCCCTGGAGGTGGAGAGCTGTCCTAGGGATGCCCGATCCTCCTCCTCCTCCTCCACGGCCGGCTCCCGGCGACTTGCTTGCACTGCAAACACAGGTTGTGGGTGTGGCAGGGGGTAAGGCAATGATGCCTCAGCCCTCCATGCCACTGGGCCAGCTCTGGGGTGGGATTGTAAGGTTTAAAAGGGAAGGGGAGGACTATATAGAGGAGGAACCAAGAAAGGCAGACATCTTGAACAAAAACTTCTGCTCAGTGTTTACAGAGGAAGAGGAAGGGGAGGGACTGCTCAGTGTTCACAAATGAAGGGGAAGAGGAGGGACTGCAAAAAAGTAACAGGAGCCTTGAAGGGGGAAGGTGGACACTAGAGCTTTCTCAGAGGACAGAGCCCTGAAGGCATTTGCTAATCTGAAGGTGGACAAAGCAACGGGGCCAGATGGAGTACATCCACCGGTGCTGCGGGAGCTCAGGGAGGTACTGGCTGCACCTCTGACAGTCCTGTTTAACAGATCACTGGAAACTGGGGTAGTTCCAGAAGGCTGGAGGAGGGCAGATGTAGTCCTGCTACACAAAAGTGGTAGCAGGGAAAAGAACGGAAATTATAGGCAAGTCAGCCTAACATCAGTGTTTGGAAAGTTGTTGGAACACTACTGAAGGAAAGGATTGTGGAATATCTTGAATACAACAGGTTACAGGACCTGAGGCAGCATAGATTCATAAGGGGGAGGTCATGTCAGATAAATCTGATAGAGTTCTGTGACTGGATGACCAAGGAATTAGATCAGGGAAGAGCAGTGGCTATGGCCTGCCTGGATTTCATTAAAGCTTTGGACACCTTTCCACATAGGAAGTTAGGGAGCAAATTGGGTAGCTTAGGGGTGGGTAAAACATGGTAAACTGGGTAAGAAGTTGGTTGGGGGAAGACAACAGAGGGTGGTAGTAAATGGAGTTCACCCCGAGGAAGGGAGAGTGACCAGAGGGGTACCACAAGGATCAGTGTGGGGACCGGTCCTCTTTAATGCCTTTATGTGACATGATAGAAGTCATCCTTGGAATGGCAGAAAAAGGGGAGATATTATTGATGGGGGACCTGAATATGCCAGATGTTAACTGGAGCACATTTGCTGCAGCCACATCCAAGAGCAGGGTTCTTCTTGATGCCCTACAGGGGGCATGCCTCAGACAGCTAGTGTTGGAACCCACTCAGGAGGGAGCAATCTAAGACCTGGTAGTCTCAGACAGGGATGGAGAGAGGATCTCAGATTTAGAAGTGGGTAGCCATCTGGGAAGAAGTGACCACCAAACAGTGTGGTTCACGGTAAACATAGCCATAGAGTCAAGTCATACAAAAGCGAGGGTACTGGACTTTAGGAGGGCTGACTTTGGCAAAATGGGAGCATGCATAAGGAATGCACTAGCAAATGGCAGGAAGGAGGGGTGGAGGAACAATGGGGAAAAATCAAAACTGCCATCACAGAGGCAACAAGCCTTTGTGTGAAACAAATAAACATAACAAAATGAAGGAAAAAAACACTGTGGTTCTCAAAAGAGATGGCAGGGAAGGTTAGGGAGAAAAATAGAGCATTCGGGAAGTACAAGGAATCACAGAGGGAGCAGGACAGGGAACTGTATCAGTTAAAGCAGAAAGAAGCAAGAAAAGCAGTCAGAATAGCAAAGGCCCAAACAGAGGAAAAGATAGCAAACTCGGTTAATAAGGGGGATAAAACCTTTTATAGGCACATTAGGGAGCAAAAAAAGACCAAGGGAGGGATAGTGAGGCTTAATAAAGAGGAGGGCAACTAAAATGGTGCAGGGTCTGCACCAGAAGCCATATGAACAGAGACTAAAGGAGCTTAATATGTATACCCTAGAGGAAAGGAAGGGGGGGGGGACATGATAGAAACATTCAAGTACCTCAAGGGAATCAACAAAGTCCAAGAGGGTAGCATCTTTCAGAAAAAGAGATGTGCAAGAACAAGGGGCACAATTTGAAGATAGAGGGGGGAAGGCTCAGGGCAATGAGGAAGCATTTTTCACAGAGGGTGGTGGACACTGAACTGCCTTCCAGAGGAGGTGGTGGAGTCAAAACAGTTTGAGAATTCAAGAATGCATGGGACAGACATAAGGCAATTCTAGTGGGGGCAGGAGGAAGTAGGCTGTTGATTAACTGGGATCTGCAGCTTATCCAAGTGGTAGGAAATGGACAGACTGAATGGGCCAAGCGATCATATCTGCCATCAAAGTCTATGTTTCTATTGCAGAGGAGCTGGATGGGAAGGTCTGCCTCTGTGCAGATGACACCAAGATCTGCAACAGGGTGGAAACTCCCGGGAGGCAGAGATCTGAGAAAACTTGGAGTGGTCAAGGTATGGCAGCTGGATTTCATTGTCAAAAAATGCAAAATAATGCACTTGTAGCACAGTAATCCAGGGGCAGAGTACAAAATGTGTGGTATGGTAATGATGACAACCAACAGGAAGGAGACCTAGGGGTAATAATATCGGGTGACGTAAAGGTGGGCAGGCAGTGCAATAAGGCAGTCAAGAGGGCTAGCAGGATGCTGGGGTGCATATGAAGGGATATCACCAGCAGAAAGAGGGAGGTGGTGTTGCCCTGGTATAGGTCACTGGTAAGACACCACCTGGAGTACTGTGTCCAGTTCTGGAGACAACATCTCTGGAAGGACATAGAGTGTATGAGGTCCAAAAGAGGCAACCAGAATGGTGCAGGGTCTGCATCAAAAGTCCTATGAGGAGAGACTAAGGGACCTCTCCATGTACACCCTGGAAGAGAGGAGGCAGAGAGGGGGATATGATAGAGTCCTTTAAATACGTCACAGAAGTAAATAAGGTACAGGAGGGAAGTGTTTTTCTAAAAAAAAAAAAAAAAAAGTGCTCATAAACATGGGGACATGATATGAAGCTTGAAGGGGGTAGATTCGGGAGAGATGTGAGGAAGTAATTCTTCAAAGAAAGAGTGATGGATTTCTGGAACAGCCTTCCAGCAGAGCTGGTGGGTCGAAAACAGTGGTGGGGTTCAAAAATGCACGGAACTGGCACAAGGGAAAGGTAGTGAAAGGGAAAGGAGGGGGGGGAAGCGATGTAGATCAAATAGTCTGTGGTGATAATGTAGGGAGGGAAAATGGGCAGACTGGGCGGGCCAAGCTGCCCTTATCTGTCAGAGTCTATGTTTTCATGTTACCTTTGCTGGGGCAGGGTGCCACAGGTTACTGTAACAGAGTAAGGTGGTGGGTAGGGGTTATGAGATGGGGGCAGGAAAGGGACATCATTAATGTGCTTTGGTCACTGGCAGTGGTATAATTATTTTGGTGGCCCACCACTGGGGCTTGATAGAAGTTTTTTAAAAGTTTTTGCTTGTTTGAGAGTGCCTGTTCTAATGATTTGATGGTTTTGTTTCGAGCAATGAAAAACTGATTTTGGTTAAAAGGTCTGAACTGGTGAAAAACACATGAACCAGGCTGTTTGGAGAGGCAGATTTTTTCCAAATCAGATCCCCACCTCTAGTTCAAACTAGTTGAGATGATTTTAATCTTAGGATGGCAATGGGGATAGGATAGCTAGCTGATGATACAAAGGCCATGTGGCTGAATGTCTAGAGCACAGGCTTGGGAATCAGGAGACTCCTGTTCAAACTCCACCAGAGCTGGTTGCTCCCGGCATGACCCTGAGCAAGCCACTTAACAACTCAGTGCTTTAGCCCACTGAACTATAAAACAGGCAAAATTGGGACCACACTGAAAACAAGATACCAATTCTCAGCTGGGCAATTCAGAGCAAATGAATTGTAAAAAAAAATTATGTACAGTACTCATTTTATTTTCTGTCTCGCATTACAGGCAGGATGATTCAACCCACTATACTAACTAAAATCTGCACAATTATTTCTGAACTCACAGAAAGGAAAAAAGGCAGTACGAACTAAGTTTTCCCCTTTGTGCCTTATGTTTTCATGCTGTAGGTTTGGTCCTGATAGTCTTGGACTAAACTGTGTAGTGGCTAGTTGTCTGGATCAAAAACCTGCCAGGCAAAATGTGTTATGTCTTGGAACAGTTGGCAGCCTGTTATCAAGAGGCTGGTGATGACAGAAGGAACATAGGTACTCCGCTGCCCACAGTCCTACAGTAGCACAGGGGGTTACTGTTACATTGCATTGGTGGAGCAATGTGGTAACTCCTTAAAGCACCCACAGCCACTCCCCTTTATGAGCTTTAAATATAAATACATGTATGAAAGACAGTCAAGATAAAGTATTTATTTTATAAATAACACGCATGTGAAAAAAAAGCAGTGAAAGATGAAGTTTTTTTTTTTTTTTGCAGATTTGCTTTTATTGTTCAAGGTAGAACTGAGAATTCAATAATTTCTTTCTAGGTGAAGAGAAAGAACTTTAATCAGATTCCCCTCTTTTTAATTACACGACCTTTGATTACATGCTTTTGAATTTCTGAATATCTCTTTAGGTGTGCACTTTTTTGGCAGTATGTTTCATATATAAGTTTGTTTTATCCCAGAGAATGGAGAGATTTTTTTGTTCTCTAATTAGAATACAGTAAAGCCATCCTTTTATGTTGAGGGTAATGCTCTTGGCATGACTTGCCAGTTTGCAACTCACCTTGTTTTTTCTTTAGTTGTTTGTTTTGACTGACACCAGGTTATTTTAGCATGGATTGAATAATATACTGTGTGAAGCAGTTCCAATTTTCTAAGCATTTTGTCCTTGTGTATCCTAGCCATCGTGAACATTTATTTCACTGGACAGGAAACTTTAGGAAGAATGTGTGACAAGCTGCAGCAAGGTTATTGCAGATGACTGAAGGGTAAAACTAGCAGCAGTATTTTTCAGGAGTGAGGAAGACGAGCAGGCGGGTTGAGCAAGGGAGAGAGGTGTTCCAGAATGAGTAATGATCACGTAAAATCCCAGCCTCTGCTTTCAAGTTCATCCCTTTGGTTATCAATCAGTCAAAATGGCAGGTAGTGACCATTAGGTGGTTTCATTAGCACCCCACAGCTAGCCTGTACAGGGTGACCCACATCTGTCTTCATTAGAAGTTTGCTAGCTGCTACTAGTGAACAGATGGGTCATTATTACCTACACTGCCCTCTGGGCCTACCTGGAGGACGGGCAAAGTCGTCTTATTTAGGACACACACAAACAGCAACCTCACACAGAATGAGCATAGCAGTTGGAATAGCAGTGATGAATTAGGTTTTGGTTACTAGAGATTGTACCCTTGTGGAGTTAAATTTATTTTCATAATATCATTTTTTAATGGAATGGAAAGTTGAGCAAAACTAAGTGAGGGAGAAACAAAAAATGTGTTATAATACTTGCACATGCTGCGAACATCAGTCCAGCAGAAGCCCTCTCAAAATATTTGTCTTTATCCATGATTTGTGGTCTGTTTTTAGTGAACCACATTCTCATGTTTCACATGCTGTATGTTTGAGGCCTGAGAGAATAAAACATTTTTCAGTTAATTAGAATAGAATTGGTCAATGTGTATGTCGATTTCTCAAAAAATGGGATGCTGGAACTTGTGTTTCATTTTTCTATAACAAAGATTAGACGCTGATGTTACTTGCCTTTTGTGGTTCCAGGTTACATCCTATAGCTTTCTATAGTTAACGTCTGCAGCTGAAAAAAGGTTCCAGACATCATGCAGCTGAAAACTGGGGGTGGGGGGGTTGGACAGACCATTGATAAAAAGTATGTATAATACTGAAAATCTCTTTTTGCAGAATTTGCATTGAGTTTTGGCAATGTTAACAAGAATGTAATGAACAAATAAAGAGCATAAACATGACCTGTAAATTCTAACAAATCTAAAGTGACATGGAAATTTACTAATAGTGAAAGATGTTGAAACCATACCAACCCAACTGTGTTTGGCTTTGCTGATAAGAACACCACAATTGAAAAAGGTACAATAATGAGTTGCACCCCTGCTAAAGTTCACATTGGCCCTTGTTCATTCCTGAGAGCCTGTCTTCCCAGCTGTAACCTTGCCTATTTGTGCAATGGGATCTCCCTCGCGACTGCCTTTTTTTGTGATTTATTGGTCCTAGACATTAGGCACAATAGCACGTGTTTACTGTGCTGTTAAATTTTTATCTTTGAACATGTCCATGTCATTGGAAACTACCTCTAGAGGACATTTGTTTTGTTGTTCTTTCTGTTCCACTTCATTGTTTTGTGCTAATATCCTTTTCATTTTTGTTCTGTTGTAGTTTCATCCCCTTTTGAAACTATGCAATTATTGGCAGCCATTTTCCCCTCAATCTGCTGAGCACTTTGATTTGTTTAGCACCCTTTTAGATCCCTTGCTTCCTGTCCCATTATACTATGGGCTCAGGTAGTGATAGCCATGCACAGTGTAATATATGAGCTTAATAATATACGACAGGGTGGTAGATCATGAGATATCATCCACGCCTCGGGTGGTTGGACCCCGAGTGACGATATCCCATGATATACCACACCTGGAGTGCATTATTGCTATTATGAACTGGATTACAAAATTGGTATAAATAATAAGCTGGCAAAAATAAAATATATATATATATATATATATATATATATATATAAAAAAGCTTTCTAAGGAGTAGTGTAGGTGTACTGTTTAACAAAATAGTTCTGTTAAGGCTGCGGTCAGCAGGTGGCGCTATTGTAGGAGCTGGTAGTAGGTAGTGTAGAGACGTCTTCCTACATGTTCTGTTGCCTTCCTCTCCTACATGCAGCTTAAAAGAAAAACAAGATAATATGCTTCTGGAGGGTCTGCTCATTAGTTTATGCTGTGTTCTCTGTTTTTTGTTTTAAACTGCTACTGAACTGTACTGTGATTGTTTTATTGGGAGACTGCCCACCAACACAGACCGTGGCTGTTCAAGGTGACGTACGTTTTTTTTCTCCTGACGTCTATGTTAGTCAGATTTAATCCAAGAGAGATGGTAAGCCATCGTGGTTTATATTTGTGATCTTGAAGATTCTCGAGGAGCGGGTTGCAGATTTTTGTTAACTGCCGTTTGGCACGAGGCAGCTTGTTGTGGTGGGGAAATGCATTTTTATGGAGTGAAACACCGATGTCAGGAGTGCTGCAGTAGTTGGTGCTCTGAAAGGAAGCAGGGTGAGAAATGTTTTTTTTTTCTCTTTAGAAAGTGGGCGACATGTAAGGGGGGAGAGTTGTCAGGATTTCAGTTCCTTTTTTAATTGCAGCCGATTGGAGGTTTGACTTGCTTCGGGACATGGAGAGCGTTACGCTGGGAGTGAGGAGGCTGGTGGCTGGTGTTTTTTTGAAGCCGTGATGATGTAGCCCGATATCATCACGGCTTCAGAGACCTCTCGGCCAATCAGCTTCCTAGATTTTCGATTTATAGTTCATAATAGAGAGTAATGGATAGGTAAGTGTGTGTTATGTAATTTTTTCACACACCCGAGGTGTGTGATGACCCATAAACCTCAAGAGTGAAGCTCAAGAGGTTTATGTGGTCATCACACACTGAGGGTGTGTGAAGAAAATACATAACCTCAAACTTACCTATCCATAATTTTTTATAATTGCTGGTGTGGAGGTTTAGACTGTATTTCTAGCAGCTGGAAAGAAAAATACGTTTTTGAGCTAGAGTGTAGTTTTATTTTTGAAGAAATTGAACTGTATGTGAATAAAACACAGTTGAAAATACTGCAATTGAAATACTTTTTGTGAAACAATGAAATGCTACAGTTTCTTTAGGGAATGTCATATCAACTGGATTTCAGGTTATTATGAAGTGTCATATCAATCGGATTTCAGGTTATTATTGTCTTTGGAGCAGAATAACGCAAAATCCAGCTGATATGCATTTTTAACAAAACAGTAATCCAGTTGATATTTATTTTCACCAGTAATTATTAAGCAGTAAGACACGACAGGCTGTTGGTTGCCAGGGTTAATGCATGCCTAGGTGTGTAATGAGACATGAGGCGCTGTCGCGGAGCGCCTTTACACCTGGACGTGCAGTAACCAAAAGACAACCGACAACCTGGAGTGTGTTACTGTGCTTATAAAATGGGTAAACTTAGAAACAATTACAAAAGCCAAAAAAATGCAATTTATAAAATGAAAAACAAGTATTTTCTTTTGTTCAAATTAACTAGCAAAAAGTAGTCCTTTCTTTCCACAGATTCAATAGATGGAATGTTTGTTTGTTATGGAACACAGGAATTTAAACTGGTGCAGAATTCCTCTGGCAGAATGTTTACCCCCATACACACAGTGAAGGCCTTTGTATGTGAAGCAGTGTAAAATGTAGAGATTGTCCTGGCAAGCTGGTAAGGGTATGAGGGTGGTTTTCATGGACACCAAAGAAACCCCAGGAATTGTAACTGAATAGTACTCACTTTTAGGCACCAACAGCGTAGCTGTAAGTGCATACTGTGGTCATCGTACTCTTTTTTTGTAGTTACTCAAGTTCAAAGGTACGTCCCACGTGAGTGATTCGGGTGCATGATGTCACTGATGATTTCATTGATAGGGTTTTTAGGTCCTGGCATCGGGTTTCAGACCTACTCAAGCCTGGGTTTGAGAACATGAAAAGTTCTGGATGAGACTTTCAGATTTTAATACAGCTTGGTATACATTTCTTCAAATTGCCAAACTGGTGCATTACTAAATACATGCAGCTGCTTTGGGGGTCTGCACTCAATACCAAATGTCCTTTGCCACAGCATGCATTTCCTGTCAATGAGCTACAGCCTACCATGCAGTAGTGGGTAGCAGATCAGAGTTTGATCCCCAGTGTGGGTACTGCATTTCTTTCTTACTCAGTTTCTGTAGTATAAGGGAAATTATTTGATGTAATTGCTGATGTTAATGATAGAATTTCAGCAGGATGTGAAGTTCTATATTGCTGATAACTTGAAACTTTCCAGCCGAGACTTTGAGGTTTAAATGCAACTTGGGAACATTACTTCAGACTGACTGACTGACTGGTTCATAACTAAATTCACGATAGCTGTGTGTGTATCGGTGGTGGTGGTGGTGGGGGGCTGCACTCAGTGCTAAAACTTTGCCACAACATGCATTCTAGGGATGTGGATATGTTGTTCTATCCACATTGTCTGGCATAGTCCTTTCCCCTCTAAGAAGTACTGGAAAGTCTTCAAGCTGGTTCCTCCCACCCACCCGGGTGATATATCCCTCGGCTCTGTGCCGTGACACCAGACCTTCCTTTCCACTGGAAGAAGCAGGTTCCCTCCTTCATGCTCCAATGTTGTAGGCCCTAATGTTTACTAATCCTTTTTGATTGCTTCAAAAACTTCTCAACCGTTTCGGTGTTTGTCTTCGAGCTACCCAGCCATGATGCATGACAAGTCTGTGCCTGGATTTTGCCAGTGCCCGTGCAGGCAGAAGATGTCATGTACCAACTCCCACATCATGTGCATTTACTACCTGGGCCACGAACATGATACCAGTCTGCAATATTTGTTGGTCTTTTCATGCAGCAGTCCTCGAGGACTGTCTCGCCCACTTAGTTGGGCCTCTTGCAGAAACTGCATCTGCTGGTCAAATCTAAAGACGCCCGCTGGGGTGGTCTCCACGGCCGCGGGTCCACTGAACAGCTAGAACAGCTTTATGCCTTAGATCAGGGAAGTGGCTCGGCCATTACCCTGTTCAGCTTCTGCCTTCGTGACGCCTCCAGTTGTGTTCCACTTTTACGGGCTCCTTCAAGGAGCTCTGCCAGTCCCTCCCAACGAAGGGTCAGGGTTCTTCTGATTCTCACAGCTCTAGATCTCGAAAGGAGAAGAAGGAGTCGAAAAAAGCGAAGACTTATCATCGACATTCAGGGGACCAGTAGCATTCTCGGTCTCACAACTCCCAGGTTTTGACCACAGTCGAAACCACAGCCTTGGCCGCTGGCTTCATGGAGACCCTGTCGGGCCAGCTGGCCGCGATGCTGGCTGATGATGCGGCCAAGATCTTTCTCGACCCAATCGACTGGTTGTCATCCGAAGAGGCTGATAACTCTCTCTTCAGAACTCTGGTCCTGCCTGTGACCAAAGAAGGGGCTGCTCAGTGCACTGTCCAGAACCCTCCGGTCACTGATCCAGACCAGGAGGAACCATGCATTCCCCAGCTCCCTCCGAGATCCCCCATCGGCATCCTCGGTGGCCAAGGTCGAGGTCTCGGTCCTCATCTAGTGGGTTGAGCAGTTTCCACCATCATTGGCGCTCCCACTCTCGGTGCCACGGAAAGCAGCACCACCGCTATTCCTCATCTTCATCCTCCTCGGGTGAGGAGAGACTTTAGTGCAAGTTGCGTCAGTGTATGAAGATCTTAGGTGGCAACAGTTGGTGCTGGCCGGTATGAAGCCGATCCCAGTTTCCACACTGGCCATCACTTGGCTGTCGCCCGAAAGGCCGACACTGACTCCCCCTTCAGAGTCAGTCGAGACCGTCCCTCCCCCAGCGAAGCCGGCCTCTCCACCAATTGTGGTGGAGCCACTGCACAAGCAGTCATTGACTGGCGCTCTGACCAAGGAGTCTCATCCGCCAAGGGGCTTCCCCATCAGCTATCAGTCACCATCACACCTGACCGCCTGCGGAGGGTTGAAGGTGACTCGGGCGGTTGGCCGTTTTATGTGGACTCCTCTGAGTCTGAGGATTCTTTACTGCACTCCCGTCCGGTCGACGAGGAGTCCGTGGGGGATGTATTGACGGAGGAAGGGCCCTCTTCCTTCCTGGGCATCCTCAACCTCATTTCCGAGTCCACGGGGATGAAAATGGAGCCCATTCAGAAGCGGACTCGCTATCCTGTTACAGAGATCCTGGATAAAGGAGACTCTCCAATGGAGGCTTTTCCAGTGGCTGAGACCATTGTCAGCCCAGCCCTGGAGCTTTGGCAGCATTCTGCATCCTTCCCCACGCCTTCTGCCCGGATGGCCTGCAAGTATGAGGTGCCCATCAGTACCGTCTTGGGTTTTATGGAGCACCCCTCTGCCAAGGGACTGGTGGCCGACTCCATGTTTCGGTGCTCGGGCAATATCAGGGACATCAACAAGCCGCCAGACAAGGAGGCAAGAAATTGGCCCATGCAGCTAAAAAAGTCTATGCTGCCTCCTCGCTCGGCCTCCATCAGGGGAGCTTGGCCGTCTTGGTGGCACACTTCTCCCACGCTTTCTTGGGCTCTCTGGATGTGCTGATTCTTTACCTGCCTGCAGACCTCCTGACCATGGTCAAACAGGTCCAAGATCAGGGCCGGGCTGTGGCCAAGCAGCAGCTGCAAACAGCTGTGGATCTGGGGGATTCCTGTGGCCACTCGGTGGTGGCTGCAGTAGCCATGCGCCATAGGGCTTGGCTGCGGATCTCTACCTTTACGACACTTGGCACAAGCTGGCGGATGTTCCTTTCTTGGGTACTGTCCTATTTGGGCCCAGTGTGGAGGGTCATCTCCAGCGCATTGAAAGTCCAATGCCACCTTGGACTCTGTAACATCCACACAGATGGATCCCAAAGGGCTCCGGGCAACAGAAGTGAAAGCCCTTTCGGTGCTCTACTCCTGCAGCAAAACCAGCCCAGCATCAGACTGCCAGCAGGCTCAGTCCTGGTGACCCAGGCCCAAGTCAGTGGCCTCGGTGGTCCGTAAGCCCGGAGGGAAGGGGCCTGTGGTGCCTCAGCCAGAACCTCCTCTTCCAAGCATGCGTAGTGATGGAATGAGGGGTGCCACCCTCATACCTGTCACATTTCCCCTGGGTCCTCCTGTGGGGGGTCAGCTCTGCCACTCCTTTCCACCTGGTCCGCTGTCAGACAGATGGGTTCTAGAAGGGGTCGGTCAGGTCTGCTTTTGGAATTTGAGCAGGTACCCTCCAAGCTGAGCCAACGCCCTACGGGGGGACTTGGTGCCTGCAGACACTTGATCAGCTGTTCGAGATGACATAGCCCAGCTCCTTCACAAGGAGGCCATGGTCAGAGTAGCGGATCCTCCAGAACACCCAGGGTTTGTCTCCAGGTATGTGCATATGGGGCACAAAAACCCTGGCACAATATATCAGTTGGGGGGTGAGGATATAGCATGCACCAAGCAGGAAAGGGATCTTGGGGTTATCATCTCTGATGACCTCAAGGTAGGGAAACAGTGTGACAAGGCAGCAGGTAAAGCAAATAGGATGCTGGGATGTATAGGCAGGGCATCACCAGCAGGAAAAGGAGGTCATAATTCTGCTATACAAGACACTAGTGAGGCCCCACCTGGTACAGTGTACAGTTCTGGAGACCATACCTACGTAAGGACATAGACAGGGTAGAGAAGGTTCAGAGGAGGGCAACAAAGATGGTGCATGGATTGCATCACAAGTCCTATGAAGACAGGTTGAAGGAACTGAACATGTACTCCCTGGAGGAGAAGAGGGAGAGAGGGGATTTGATAGAGACATACAAGTATCTTACAGGGAGGAACAGGGTGCAGGAAAACACTATTTTTAAGCGAAAAAGATGTTCCAGGACTAGAGGGCATGGGATGAAGTTGGAGGGAGGACGATTCAGAGGAAACATGAGAAAGAATTTCTTCACAGAACGGGTGGTGGACAAGTGGAACACCCTGCCAGAGGAAGTGGTGGGGGCTGAAACAATCACGGGATTTAAGAATGCATGGGATAGACATAAAGGAATTCTGGAGGTCAGGGGTAAGGGGCAACAGACTTCTAGGAAAACAAACTGAACTTACAAGCTCAAATGGGCAGACTGGGTGGGCCATAGGCCCTTATCTGCCGACACTGTCTATGTATCTATGTAGGTACTTCCTGGTGCCAAAGTGGAGGGGGGGCTGGCGCCCCATTCTAGATCTGCTTGGCCTGAACAAGTTCCTCAGATCACGCACCTTCAGGATGGTAACTCTGTCTCAGATCATACCATCTCTAGAGCAAAACATATTTTTTTAACTTATTTATACTATTGGAATTTCGAAACAACCTTTGAGTAAGAACTCTTTACAAAGGATCCATGTTGTTAAGCAGTACACATACAAACATAATTGAATTCACAATACAAATGCAGACATAGTTGAATTATCAGTACAGGAAGTAGCAAAAACATAGAAAACAGCTAAGAGTTTCTTATGAGTTTCATTAAGGGTTTAATACTAAGTGCTGTATGGCATGGCATAAGGAAGTATATGAGAGAGAGGAAAATGTAGAATAGGGAGAGAGTGGTTAGTGAATGGAGCATGGGGATAGAGCAGCCCAGGAAGAGCATTGTCACATTGCATTACAGCTTTGGCGCTGAGGAGCTGGGGATGGTACATGTGAGAGTTTGTGGTAAGGTGGGAGAAGGTGGTGAGAGAGAGAGAGAGGGAGAGAGAGAGGGGAAGGAGGGAGATACCAAGCGGGGAGGGAGCTGTCATGAGAGTTGAAATTGATGGAGAAAAGGGGGTGGGAGGGGTGAGGGAGAGACTGAGAGAGAGAGAGGGACGATGAGGCATGAGGCAAATGAGAGCGCAACCACTAGTGGAATAAGAGCTACGGAGCATGAGGTGCCAGAGTCTGGGGAGCAGGGGTAGGGAGTGGGAGGGTGGCCCATGTGAGTGAGTCCATGAGTAGTTGCTGGTAGGGAGGGTTGGTGCAGGCTCTGAGACCCACTCTGAACAGTTTAGCACTCACAGAAATTCTTTTGCAGTAGAAACTGCTTATGTTTGGCTTTGAGGGTTCTAGGGTTAGCAGCATTTAAAGTGTTTGCCAGGATCACATTAAGCCACAGTGGGGCATGGTAGGAGAAGGATCTTTGTCCAAGAGCTGTCCTTTGGAATCGGACACAGAACGGGTGTAGTTCTTTATTTCTGGTCCTGTACATGGAGTCGTTTAATGCCATCAGGTCAGTGATACAGGGAGGCGTTAGGCCTAGCATGGCTTTCCTACCTAGGAATTACGTCTGGTATGAGATTCTATTCTTGAGGCTTAACGTGTTTGTTTTCTCATAGAGTACATAGGTGTGTGTAAGCCAGTCAGCATCTAGTAACAGTCTGCAGGCCTAGTTTAGAGTCGTGCCTACCCTCTTGAGGGCGGTATCAGTTGGTGCTCTGTAGGCCACCAGGCCATAGTCAACCACGAGAGAATGGAGCTGTTTATGGAGAGCCTGTGAGCATTGGTAGTGAGGCTTTTCCCTGCCGATAAAGAGCCCGAGTTTAGTATTTACCACCTTCTCGCAACCTGGTCAACATGCTGGCCATGTGAGAGAGTATCATGTATTATTACTCCTCCTAGGTATTTAAAGGAATGAACCTGTTCTAGAGGGGCTGGCCTGTTGTCGGTAACTGTAGTATGGGATACCTCCTCTTTAGCTGAGAGCTAGAAAGGAGCATGGATTTTTTTTTGTAATTGGTAACAGCCTCACGAGAGCTGAACCAGACCTCCAGTTGCTGGAAGGTGGACTGCAGCTCAGCCTGCAGGGTCTCAGTGTGGGCACTGCTGCTGAATACCACCACATCATCTCGTGAGAGGATAATTTTGCTGGTGCATGCCTCCAGGAGGTGTTCAGAAAGAGGCTGAACAACAATGGACCCAGTATGGACCCCTGTGGAACTCCTAGCACTGTGTCCTGAGAGGTAGAAACTGTTGTTCCAGTTCTGACCCTTTGAGACCTTCCGGATAGGTAATCTTGAAACCACTGGACAGCATTGGAGGCCTGCCCAAGGGCCCCACAGTTCCTTGAGAAGGAGTTGTGACAGACCATGTCAAAGGCCTTCGTCAGGTCAATGAAGATGGATCCAACCAGTTTACCCTCGTCCATAGCCTTGTGAGTGTAATCGGTGAAATCAGTCAGGGCTGTGGCAGTGCTGTGTTTTTTTCTGAAACTATGCTGCTGGGGACACTGCAACTGGTATTTCTGGATATATTCCATGATTTGGTCTGCTGCGATCCTCTCTAGTGCTTTGGATAGGGGGAGAGGATAGTGATGGGCCTAGAATTTGCTGTGCAGGTCCTGTCCCTGCTCTTGTGAACTGGGGTGACCAGTGCTTGTTTCCAGAGGGAGGGGAACTTAGCCAGGGTTAGGGACTTATTTAAGATTTTAGTGATGGGGACAATAAGTACATCCACTGTCTGAGCTACCAGTTTGATGTCGATATAGTCACTGCCTATCCTAGACTTTCCTAAGACCTTTTTGATGTAGCCCATGGCTTCCTTGACTGTAACCCACCTGAAATAGAATTGTGGGTGCTGCGCACTCGTGGGTATGTTTTCAGGATTCACATCCACAGGCTTCAAGTATTCATCAGGGAGGACGGAGCTTAGGTCTGTGAATGCAGAGTTAAACTCTTCTGCTATGGTGAGTGGGTCCATGGAATTGGAGCCATTAATATTGAGTAGTAAAGGTTGTTGCTTGACTTCCTTTCCTAGGAGCTCCTTAAGGTTATTTCAGAAATGCCTCCCATCCCCAGCTGCATTCAAGTTGATTCTTGTAATAGTCCACCTTGCACTCCGCATTAGGGTGAGTGCATCTGTTACTAGTGGCCCTGTAGTTCTGGATGT
Source organism: Neoceratodus forsteri (assembly GCA_016271365.2). Taxonomy (NCBI): domain Eukaryota; kingdom Metazoa; phylum Chordata; order Ceratodontiformes; family Ceratodontidae; genus Neoceratodus; species Neoceratodus forsteri. The sequence continues at coordinate 567,756,955 of CM057453.1, forward strand.
TGTTGATCTGCCCATGACCTTGGCCCTGCTCCATAGGTTATCCTGCTCTCTCATTAGTGCCAATAGCTCACTGGTAATCCACTCATTGCTATAACCTTGGACCTTCTTTTTTGAGTGGGGCATACTTGTCTACGCTTGATTAAACGTATCAGTGAGGTATTGTAATGCTTGGTCCAGGTTTTGCAGAAAGTCTAAGGGTGACCAGTCTATCTGTGCTAAGGCTTCTTTCAAGGAGGCAAGCTGCCTTTATGCATTGCTCTGCTTTCCACAAGCTTAGGTGGGGATTTTTGTATTTATTGGTCCATCTGCAGATAATTGGGGAGTGGTTTCACCATGGGATCAAAGGTTTCAAGCGTGCTCAGTGAAAATGCTGCACCTCAAACTGTAAGACTAAATGAATAAAAGGTGCGCAAACCATGGTTTAGCACTTGTATAAAACCCTTGGCACTCAGCATATATTTTTGGCTTTGTCACTTCATTGCACACCTTTTTGTTCAATGTGGCTTTGCTCCCTGGATCTTCAGAACACGTCCCGATCCATCCGTCCCACCGCAGTTTCCTCCGCTTTCGAGCTGAGGGAACCCTCTACGAGTTCCAGGCCATGCCATTTGGCCTCTTCTCAGCCCCTAGGGTTTTCACCAAATGCGTGGCAGTGGTGGCAGCTTTCCTGAGGTGCCGAGGGGTATGGGTGTGCCCCTACCTGGATGACTGGCTGATTTCAGGTCCCTCCATGCAGAAGGTGAAGTGGTCCAGGGATCTGGCCCTCTAGACCTGCACTTCCCTTGGCCTCCTGGTCAATGAGGCCAAGTCAGAACTCGTGCCCTTGCAGGTGATCGGCTTTATGGGCCAGAGTTCGACTCTTGCTGAGCCAGAGCCCGGCCCCGGTGGACAGGGTGAAGTTCTCTCCTCCTTTGCCCGATAATTTTGGGTTGGGCAATTGTGCCCTGCCTGAGGCTTCCTGCACCTTCTGGGTTACATGGCGACCTGCACCAGCATGGGCCCATTGGAATATTCACTCCTGCAATGGGAGCTGGCCAGCCAGTGGTCTCAGTGCAAGGATCACTTGACCAGCTGGTCACTGTAACCCACAAGATGTGACACCCTCCAGTGTTGGCTATTTTCAGAGCATCTGCAGGAAGGGATCCCGTTTGTCTGTCCCTAGCTGACAATCATCCTGATGACTGATGCCTCTCTCACAGGCTGGGGTGCCCGTCTGGGGGAACACAGAGTCCATGGACTCTGGACCCCTGAGGAGTTCCGATGTCACATCAACCTGCTGGAGCTCCGTGCAGTTCGGCTAGCGCCAACTGCATTTGCTCCACATATTCGGGGTCAAGTGGTCCAAGTCTAGATGGACAACACCACAACCATGTACTACCTCAACAAATAGGGCAGGATGCACTCCCTGCCTTTGTGCAAGGAAGCTGTCCATGTATGGACCCTCGTGTACAGCTTGGAGGCGGATCTTCTAGCCATCCATGTGGCAGGAGCCTCCGATCAGCTGGCAGTCACCCTCAGCTGGATAGGCGAGGTCTCATGAGTGGTCTCTCCATTTGGAGGTAGTTCACAGCCTGTTCTCCCAGTCGGACTCCCCTCAGGTGAACCTGTTCGCCTCCATGGAGAATGCAAATCTGAGGCTGTTCTGTGCCTGCCCCCCCCCAAGAAGGGCTCACTGTAGGGGGATGCCTTCTGGAGGCCTTGGACCCCAGGCCTCTTCTATGCCTTCCCTCCACTTCCCTTGATCCACAAGGTGCTGCTCAAGGTCAGGCAGGACAAGGCACAGGTGATCCTGGTGGCTCTGGACTGGCCACACCAGTTTTAGTACCCCGCTCTCCTCAGCTTCAGCAACAGGCTCCTGAGGCATCTATCACACTGCCTGGACCTGCTCTCCATTAATCAGGGGAAGGTACTCCACCCGTACCTTCAATCCCTGCACCTGACAGCCTGGTTCCTGAGTGGCGAGAGTTCCAGGCTTTGGGTCTCTCCCAGGATGTCCTCACTGTGGTGGAGGCATCTAGAAAGGAATCTACCAGAAAATGCTATACCTTCAAATAGAAGACGTTCTCCATTTGGTGTCAGGGCAAGGGGCTGGACCCTTTAACCTGCCTGGTGGCCAGCATTTTGGACTACCTGTGGTCCCTCTCCAAAGGGGGACTTAGGTCGATGACCCTTAAGATGCACCTGGCAGCCATCTCTGCTCACTGGGCATGGGCTGGTCAGCAGTCAGTGGCGCAGGAGAAGGTGGTCTGGCACTTTTGCAAAGGCTTAGATCATATTTTCCCTCTGATGCGTGAACCACCACCACTGTGGGACTTGTTGCTGGTTTTGGGAAAGCTCATGGACAAGCCCTTCAAACCAGTGCACAAGTGTGAGATGTCTCACCTGTCATGAAAGACCGCCTTCTTGGTGGCTATGACATCAGTCAGAAGGATCAGTGAGCTCCAGATGCTTTCAGTGTAGTCTCCTTACCTGGTCTTCCACAGGGGCAAGGTTGTCCTGTGCCCCAACCTGAAGTACCTCCCGAAGGTTGTATCAGAGTTTCATCTTAATCAGGTGATGACTCTTCTGGTGTTCTTCCCAAATCAAGAGGCCGAACGCAGACTCCATACTCTGGACCTGAGGTGAGTGCTTGCTTATTACAAAGAGCGTACGGCTGGAATTCAGGGAGAGGGTCACCAGCTGTTTGTCACTGTTGTCGAGGCACAGGTCAGGAAGCATAGGGAAAACCAGGAGCAGTTGTAGAATTCAACAAAACTATTTATTTGCAGTTGCAGTAACATAACAAAAAGTAAACTTGTTCAGAATGACTATGTACAGAGGAGAAATAAAATTAAATCTTCCTTTAGTCTCTGTGTCCCTTTTTCTTGTAATCTCTCTTGCAGCTCAGTTTAGCTGTTTTATAAGACATTTCAACCCTCATTCTTAGCAAACATCCTGTTTTGCAAAATGTTCTGTTCTAAGTAAATATCAGGAGCTGCTAGAACAGTGAGGCTTCCTGAGGCCCCTACAGCTATTGCAAAAGGCTCAGACATTTGCACCCAAGTAACCTCTAGCTTTCTACAGTCATCTCAAATTATAAATATATACACATTTCAACAGTAATACAAAATATTCTCTAAGCAAAAGCCATCCTAATATCAGTTTCATTCCATACAGTGATTTGAACATATTTTTATATTAACCGATATGCAAGGGAGGAAAACGGACAGCAAGAGAAAACTGAGACAGTGAGAGGCAAAGAATTGCGAGACTGTTTGGGTTGATCAAGTCCGAGGTCTCACAGGGAAATTTGATTGCGAAACCATACCAAGAAGAGGCAGTAGAAGGACAGATCCTTTCATTTAAACACATTCTCCAAAATAAATGGGACAGAGTCCTATTCTACCCTGTCACTGTCACTTACGCTGAAGCCGCACCTGGCAGACCTGCAGCCCAGCAGATGATTGGCAGGTGGATCACTTCCTGCTTTAACCTCTGCTGTAGGTTGGCGGGTAGGGAGCCTCCTGAAGGACTACGGGCTCATTCCACCTGTCATACCTCTGCGTCGGTGGCTGCTTCTAGGGATGTCCCTATCCAGAAAATCTGCAGGGTTACTACCTGGAAGTCAGCACACACCTTCATTTCCCATTACCACATTGACCTCGAGTCATGCCAGGATGCTGGTTCTGGGGCATCAGTTCTCAAATCTCTGTTCCCTAAATAGGGGGTGTGCGCCTTGCCTCCCTTTTCCTGGAGAACTGCTAGGAGTCTGCCAGATAGTGTGGATAGAACGACATATCCACATCCCTAGAACACAGGTTCAAACCCCAGGAAATCTTACTGTATTCTGACTTATGCAGTATGGTCTCACCATAGGACTGCCCCAGGGCCGAAATGGTTAATAGAACCTATGCAAATGATGGAATGCTAGGCTTGAGCTTGGTTTTCAAACCAATGTCCCTAGTAAACAACTCCTAACCATCAGATTCTTTGTCCACTTGCCTCAGTAAGACATCTCTGGAGAGCTCTCTTGAAGAAACTTTATTTTCTCGGTTTTTACCTCAGTAAATTAATTTTATTTGGTATTCTTATCACTGTCCTTCGTTTTCAGGTAGTAATTGTTTAGATTTTAGTTTGTAAGGTGTAAGTAGTCATTTTCTCCCGGTTTCTTAACCGAGGAAACCGACAGTTCCCTTATTTTGTTTTAATATTGTTTAGTTAGTTTGAAATTGTTCCGACTCAGTATAGTAGGTTAGCTAGTTTTAAAACTTATACTGGAGTAATTCCCAGTTAGTGGGTCTCTTTTTTCAACGGGTAACTCCTGGATTTATGTTTCTAAACCTGGTTTCATTTTTTACAGTGTAACAACTGACACACAAAAAAAAAATTCTGTTTAGGTTTTCATTCTATTTCACTTATGTTATAGAAACCAAAAAGAGACAGGACCCACAGGTTTCCAGCACTGCACAGAGTCGAGGAACTATTTGCAAAGAAGCTGATCCTCATTTGATTTGCTTGTTCTGTCTGGGGTTTGACCACCTTCAGACAGACTGTGAAATCTGTGCTAATGTCCCTCAGTCCACCCTTGAAAGGCAGTTGAAGAGGCTGAGGGAAAAAATGACTGATAAGGCTGCTAACCAGGCCACTGAACAGTCCACTGAACCGGAGGGACTGCCCTGTGACAGGAGCAATAGTTCCACAAAGAAAAGAACCGCAGATAAGGCTGCTGAACCGGCCATCACAGTTAAGAAAAAATGAAAAGAAAAGCACCAGGAACTTTAACCGATACCAAGAGTGGTTCCTTCTGCTAAAGAGATTGCGAACGCGATCAGAATTATTCAATCACTGCAGTCTGCGGTTCCGGTTGAAAAACAGCCGGTTCCACGAACTCCCAGTTCACAAGTCCTCGGTTTAACAGACCAAGGTGGTGAACAGTTTGAGGATCCTGGTCTTGGTGAAGAACCAGAAGAGGATTATGGAGACGATGATTATGATGAGCCTATAGAGCCAGACATCTCTCCTGATCCCCACAGGCCTGATTCCCCTAATAAGGGAAATGAAGATTTTTCTTCATACTTTGCTTTTATGAAGCAAGTGGCCCAGTCTCTTGACCTCCTATTCCAGGAGTCTCTGGAAGATGAGGAGGAGGAAGGCTGTAAAGAAATGATAGGCGTCCCTCCATCAGAAGAGCAGCTTCTCCTGTACACAAGTCCTTGAGGAGGCAGACCATGAAAATATTGGAGAACCCCACTTCTGTCCCTCCTACTGATACGAAAGTGGACAGGAAGTACTGAGTGGATAAGTCTGGGGTCGAATTTTGTTTGATCACCCCAGTCATGAAGGTGTAGCACAGGCTGCAACTTGTGACAAAGCTGGCATCCTCTGGCCTCCCACCCTCCTGAGAAAGATTCCAGGAGAATGGATTCAGTAGCTAAGAAGGTTTATTGTGATCCTCCCTAGCCATTAGGCAGGCATCCTATATGACATATCTAGCCAGATATCAAAAATCTGTGTGGTCCACTGTACTGAAATTGCCAAGTCATTCTCCTTCCAATGGCTGCTGACCTGCAAGAATCGGTTAAGAGGTGCATTGAAGCTTCTAAGACCCAATTTAGGATAGTAGTGGACGCAAATGACACTGCAGTCAGGCATATGGCTTCAGCAGTGTCTCTGAGAAGGTTTGCATGGCTTAGAACCACTAACCTCTCACAGGACACACAAAATGAGGCCTTGGATTTTCCATGTGACCCTATGTCTCTGTTTGGAGAACAAACAGAGGCATACATGAAAAAATGGATGACTACAAAGCTGCCTACAAAGTGCAGCAGTAAGGAGAGAACTGCCAACCCCCAAAGACACCACTCTAGGGGTGGCAGGGGCAGAACTCCTTACATGCCTTATTTTCAGCCCTAAGTCTTTCCCCAGTATCAGCCTAGGGGATACTTTTGGGGCAGGGGCAGGCGGGGCACTGGCCGCACTGTCCAGCCGGTAACTCAATCAAAGCAGACTCCCTGAGCAGAATGTCTGGGTTGCCTCCCCATTACCAGTAGGGGGCAGACTGGCCCACTAGTTCCAGGAATGGAAAAACATCACCACAGACAAGTGGGTTTGGGTTCTGGAAGTAGTGGGCCAGGGTCTGGTCCTCAGCTTCAAAACCAGGCCAAGGCTGAGGTCAAGGGCCTTCAAGCCCTGTTCCCCATCAGAAACAACTCTACTGGAAGAGGAAGTGTCATCTCTTCTTCTACTTCAGGTGGTAGAAGCAGATCTTCCCTTGTCAATCTTCACCATTCATTACTTCCTGGGTGTAAGCCGGAGGCGCGCACCCGTCACAGGCTTTTTTTTTTTTTTTTTTTTAAGTTGCCCTAACGGCCCGCCCTCGAGGCGGCGTCATGCGAGGCGGCCGTTAATAGCGACCGACTCCTCCTCCAACTCAGTTCTGTTTCTCCGCCCGTCGAGGCAGCACCTGTTAGCGGTAGCTAACGAAAAGTCGCGTATCCGACTCCTTTCTACACTTTCGGCGCCCTACGGTAAGACTGTTCCTTTTTCCTTTCCTTTATGCGGCCGGGTGTATTTCCGACTGTGTTTAATCTTGTTTATTTCGCGTTATGTCGGTTCTGGGTGAAAGCGTTCTTCTAAAACGGGCGTGCCCCTATCGTCGGTGCTCCTGCGACATTTCTCCGTCTCGGACCGGCATGGCGTCTGTCTTCGTTGCCTGGGACCCAACCATAATATGGATTAGATGCGGCGCTTGTTTTCTCGATGGACGTCGGCGTCCTCGAAGTCATGCAGCGTACAAGCTCGGCAAGGCCCGCCCGACTTTAGAGACGGCGTCGCTCGCGGGAATCTCGGGCGAGATCACTTAGGCCTTTCCCGGGTCCCTCCGGGCCTATCTGGTCAGGAGGGAGGGTCTCCTCTTCCTTCTTGCCGAGGACCCCTTCAGCGGTGTTGAGAGGCGTCGTAGCCCCTCCGGGGCGCATAGCGCTGACACCGCCTCGGCGAGTCACCTCTTGGAGGTGCAGGCTCCCCCATGTCGAGGCCCTTGGCTGGGCCCGGCTCGGGTGGACCCTCGGCGTCGCCTCGGCAGCGCCGTTTGGATCCGGCGCCGTTCGCGGTGCCGGTGATCAGCGGCGCCGTTCAATGCGTTTGAATCCTGGCGCCGCTTCGCGGTACCGGTGATCGAAAGCGGCGCCGTTAATGATACCGTTTTTGCCTCAGTGCGTTCAGCGGTGCCGATGAGCCTGGCGGCGCCGCCAATAATCTTCCTTTCGCCTCCAACGCCGCTGGCGGCGTCGGCCTTCTCCCTCCTCCCGGGCGGTGCGGGTCTGCGGAGCCGCTGGGGAGTGTGAGTTGAGCCTTCATGCTGCCCGGCGTGCTGGAGGCGGCGGCGTCGCACTTTCGTGCAGGGCGTTCGTGGCCTCGGGGACCCCTGGGGTGGCCAACATCGAGGTCCTGCTGGTCTCGTCCTCCTCGGAGGCGATGACTCAGATGTGGACCCATCCTGGCATCCCCATTCTTGAATCTGGGTTCTCGGTGGCTAGGGGTACCAGGCGGCGCAGCCGGCCCTCCTCTGTCCCCGCGTCGTCTCCTGAGGGTTCCTCGGCTGGGGTGGCTGAGAATTCCGGGGGGCAGGCGTGGGGGTGGACGGAGGCTCCCTCTCTGGAGGTCGGTGACAGCTACCCCGGGGTGCTGTACCTCCTCTGGAGGTGAGGGGCGTTGCAGTCGGGAGGAGGGCCCTCTCGGGAATCCGAGGGTTGAGGGCAGGCGTCCTGCTGCTCGGTCTTCTTGGCCACCTCGGGGGGTGGCCAGGAGCCATCGCAGAGCCCGCCCCTCCCAGGGTTTAAGGGTGTCCTCTGGCGGCGTTTGTGCGGACTGCCCTTCTGGATCCATGCAGTCCAAGCGTCGTCACAGGGAGTTTCTCCCCAGGGCTTTCAGGTTCCGCTTCCCCAGAGTTCCGTTCTGCGGCCTGGTTTGATATCCGGATCCCTCCTACTAGAGCTCCCTTCCCGGTTCCAGAGCCCTACGGGAGGCAGTTTGCCTCCTCGGAGGTGCCCTCTCCCATCTCTCTCCTTCACCACCCCTGCTCCCAGGCCATATCGGTCCCTCCGGGTCCGTTATCCTGGGAGCAGTTCAAGGGATCGCGGACCTTCCCCTCATATGTTGAATTACATGCATGAGCGGGTCTTCGACTCTCCCCACCTCGCAGAATCCTCTGGACATTCCAGTTCCCCATCATCCTCGTCTCCCTCCTCTGAGGAGAGGAACCTACTCATCTGTCCTCGATGCTGATTTCACAGAATATCAGCGTTTCCTCTCCCGAGGATGGTGAGGGATCTTCAGATTTCCCTCGTTCGGAGAGACAATACAGACGGGTGGCCGTGAAATTCCTTGGTGAATTCAGTGCCCAGCATCTGGTGGTACCTTCCTGGCCTATCCCTTCCAGGAGGCGTCTATCCGGTCCTGGCAGTTCCCTGCCGTTTCTTCCCCAGCCCCGGCGGACTGCCAGCGTAGGTATTGTGCCCCCTCTGAGTCTCTAGGTTCCCTTCCCAACCCGTCCTCAGGTTTGGTATACCTGGATACTCCTTCTGGGCGCCGTTGCCTGGCGCCGCGACCCCCACAGTTCGGACTCTCTCCAGTTCGACCGTTGAGGCGAAAAGTGTTCTCTTCTTGGCGTGCGAGTGCATGTATTGCATCACATCAGGCTCTCACGCTGCCTACAACCGGCATCTGTGGTCGATGATGTCCCAGCTGCTAGCATCTATGCCTGACCGCAGACAAACCAGACAAGCCGTTGCCCTCTCCGCGGTAGGCCTGGAGCTGGCAAGACACCAAGCAAGGGCATCTTACGACGCCAATGAGGTGGCTTCCAGGCTTACGGGGACAGCGATCTGCATCAGGCGGACGGCATGGCTTCGTCTCTCAGGTTGTCACCCCTGGCCCGGCGTAGGGTGATGCGCTCCGCCTTCCGGGGGACCCGTCTTTTCTCATCCAGAGCTAGGAGACTTTTACAGGGGCTCCCTCCGTCTCCTCGTCCTCGGGAGGCACCTCCTAGCTCTTCTCCCACTTAGGCTTTCTGAATAAGCCAGGGTCTTCTCCTTCTGTTTCTCACCAGCAGAAGGCTGGGGTCTTGTTCCCTCAGGGTATGGCCTCTTCCCCTCCTGGGAAGAGGGCTTAATACTCACCCAGGAAGTAATGAATGGTGAAGATTGACAAGGAAGATAGGAAAATTACGTACCTACCGTAATTCTTGATCTTCTCTTGTATCTTCACCATTCATTACTTACACCTGCCCACCATCCCCTCAGTGGCCTCTTCCTGTGGCTTCTCCACCTCCCGTCTCCTTCCTCTCTCTGCATTATATAAAATATAGGGAAAATTGCTTCATTTTCCAAAAAAAAAAAAAAAAAAAAAAACAAAAGTAAAAAAAAAAAAAAAAAAAATCTTCTGGGGGGGTTTAAAATCCAGAAAAATTATTTACTCTAAGATTCATGGGCCATCTCGCGGATTGCATTGGCGATCAGACTGCACAACTATCTCTTGCTATTCTTATGGCAAGATACCTCTGGGGTTGTTTGGCCTGGCTCAGGCTATTCAGTTTTGATCCTGCAATCCCGTGTTCAGGTAGTTGCCCTGAAATCTAATCCCCCCCCTCTATTCTTGCCTTGCAGAGCAGAGACAAGTACGTCTGTTCCTTTCTCTTCTAAAAAAAAAAAAAAAAAAAAATGCTGAGGGAACTCTCTCTGACTGCTATAGGCATCTTGGTATCTGGGTCATGCATCTAGTTAAAAAAAAAAAAGGAATAGGAGAAATCAAACAAGAAGGCAAATGAGAAGGTAGGCTATCCTTCTCGCTGTTTTGCTAAGTGGTTTCTCCCTTTAAGTGTCCTCCTGGACAATTTTTACAGTAGAGCTCTGCTGACCATATCCAATCTTAGCCAGCCTAAGCCTTGGCCGGCCTTAGCCAGTCAGTCTGAGTCCCGTTTCTATCTTGGAATGCCTGAAAGGCTTACATTTTCCATTTCTAAACCCCTGAGCAACGCTCTCATGCTGCTGGGGTTTTATTCTTCCCTCCTCGGCTGTCCTCCAGTTAAAGGCCTTCCGCGGCCAGGAGCCCGAGGTGGGTGTCAAGAACAATGGCATGTTGAAGATGAGGACTATGCCCTCCTGAGTCTGTCTAGCGGGTTCGGTGAACCTTCTCTTCAGCTCTATCTCCGGGGATTCTTGCTTCCCCTTTAGTCGAGCCTTCAGCTACAAGCTAACTATGCTCGTTGGGCATTCTGGTCCCTTCAACATCCCATCTCTCTCTTCTCTTTCTTCTTCTTCTTCTTCTATTTTCTCATTTCCTTACTCATCTCTCCTCCTAGAGTCGCCCAGGTAAGGAGGCCCTGCACTCCCTAGGCTAGGGATGTTCTTATCTCCTCTGTCCTTCCTCCATCGGCTTATTCCTTTTTCAGTTCATTCTTCCTCGCTTTGCTATCCCTTGGCTATCTTGCCTCGCTATCTATATTTTCTGCTTTCATTTTGCCTCTCCGGCTCACAGAACTGAGTTGGAGGAGAGTAATGCTACCAATCGGCCGCCCCTGCGCATGGCGTAAGCTCGAGGTGGGGCCGTAGGCAACTTTAAAAAAAAAGAAAAAAAGCTCCCGTGGGATGTGGCCTCCGGCTTACACCCAGTAAGTAATGAATGGTGAAGATACAAGAGAAGATCAAGAATTACGGTAGGTACGTAATTTTCCTTTCCTGCCATTCAAAAAGGCAAGGGTCTGTACTCAAGATACTTCCTTACATTAAAGAAAACGGGAGTGGAGTCCCATTCTGGATCTTGGATACCTGAACAAGCACCTAGCAAAACCAAAATTCAAGATGGTCACTTTATTTACCATATTACCTACCCTAAGGCAGGGAGACTGGATAGCATCCCTGGACCTAAAAGATGCTTACTTCCACATCCCAGTCAGAAGGTCACACAGAAAGTACCTGAGATTCAGATTGCCATGGGATCATTATCAATTCAGGGCAATGCCCTTCGGACTAACATCTGCTCCAAGATTATTCACAAAACGGCTAGCTGTCGTTGTGGCACACCTAAGGAGGCTAGGAGTATCAGTGTTCCCCTATCTGGATGACTGACTCATTGTAGGCCAGTCACAGCAGCAAGTAAGAGAGGCACTATCTGTCACTCAGAACACCTTGTCCTCCCTGGGATTCTTAATGAATCAAAAGAAGTCTGTCCTAGAACCAGTGCAGTTGCTCAAGTTCATAGGGACAGAACTGGATACAAATATATGAATGGCCTAACTTCCTCAGGACAGGGTGGACAGTCTTATTCAAGTAGCCAGGTCTTTTTCACTGCATGTTCCCAGACCAGTAGGGCATTTCCTGCAATTGTTAGGTCACATGGCAGCCTCCACTGTAACCATGCCAGGAGCCAGGTTTCAGATGAGAGACATCCAGTTTCATCTCAGGGAGTACTGGTCCCAAAAGATAGACTGTCTATCAAAGCTGGTCCCAGTCACAGCCACCTTTATTCAAGCTCTGCAGTGGTGGCAGGTAAGGGAACATCTCAGACAAGGGGTACCTTTCCTACAGCAGCCCCCTTCTGTGATATTTACCACAGATGCTTCCCTTCTAGGGTGGGGAGCACATTTGGGGTATCACACTGCCCATGGCACATGGGGAAAGCAGGAATCCCTCCTGCACATCAATCTATTAGAGCTCTGAGCAGTTCTTCTGGCCCTTCAGTCTTTTGCCGCTCGGGTGGTAGGGAAGGTGGTGCAGGTCAGAACAGACAATACAACTACCATGTACTACATAAACGAGCAAGGGGGCACAAGGTCAACCCCTCTTTGCACAGAAGCTATGAAAATTTGAGCATTGGCATACTCTCTAAAGGTGTCCCTTTCAACTGTTCATCTCCCGGGCAAGGACAATGTCCTAGCGGATGCCTCAGCAGGATGAACCAGAATCACCACGAATGGTCACTGAACAGACAGGTCTTGCAGACCATTTTCAGGAGGTAGGGCACCCCAGAAGTGGACCTGTTTGCAGCCGCAGACAATTACCAGCTCCCAGAATATTGTTGCAGACCCCCCAGCAGGGGCACAATTCCTTTGGATGCACTTCTGTTAGATTGGACAGGGAAGTTCCTGTATGCTTTCCCTCCATTGCCTCTGTTGCTGAAAGTATTGAACAAGCTCAGGCTTCAACCAGCCTCAATTATTCTCGTTGCCCCAGATTGGGCAAGGCAGCCTTGGTACTCCATACTCCATCAGTGTCAGTAGCCAAGCCAATCAGTCTTCCCAGGAGGTACAACCTATTGACCTCCTCTCAGGGCAGAATCATGTACCTCAACTTACTATCCCTCAGACTCAAAGCATGGCTCTTGAGGACCGAGAGCATGCGGACTTGCATCTTTCAGAGGGGGTTATGGACATACTGAGAGTTTCCAGAAAACCCTCCACTAAGAAGACATATGCCTATAAATGGAAAAGGTTTTCTTTTTTGGTGCCAGGGCTGAGGCCTGGATCATTCCCAAGCTAACATTTCTATAGTGCTGGACTATATGGCTTATTTGCACTCCACAGGTTTAACTAGTTCCACTCTGAGGGTGCATTTGGCAGCTGATTAAGCTTATTTATTAGCAGGTAAAGCTTCTTCCTCCTTGGCTTCAAAGCCAGTGTTCCAAAAATTCTTTAAAGGGCAGCTACATTTACACCCACCACACAGGGACCCACTCCCATGTGGGATCTGAACATTTGCATTGCTCAGCTCATGCAACCTCCATTTGAACCCATGTCATCAGCAGATCTCAAATATGTGATTTGGAAAACTGTATTTCTGGTTGCCATTACCTCTGCCAGGAGGATCAGTGAACTCCAGGCACTATCCACAGAGCCAGGGTATATCGCAGTTCATAGGGACAAGGTAGTCCTGAGAACTAACAGAAAGTTTTTGCCTAAGGTGGTATCAGATTTCCACCTTAACCAGTCTATTACCTTGCCAGTCTCCTTTACAGACCATTCCACTTCAGGTGAACGTAGGTTGCACAGCCTGGATGTAAAATGGGCAGTCAGCTACTATCTTGACCACACAAAGGATCTCAGACAGGATCGAACCCTGCTCTTCCCCCAAAGAAGAGGTGGGGAAAGGAAATCCTGCCACAAAGCAATCCATTGCCAGATGGATTGTAACTTGTATCCAGTTTTGTTATAGCAAGGTAGGTAAGGAACCACCTGCAGGCCTCAGGGCCCATTCAACTAGGGGTACTGCAGCCTCTCTAGCAGCTGCTAGAGATATCCCCCTAGTAGGTATCTGCAAAGCTGCAACTTGGAAGACAGTCCACACATTTACAAAGGATTATTCTTTGGATGTGCAGGCCAGAGGTGATGCCAGCTTTGGCACAGCAGTCCTTCAGAGCCCGTTTCCTAAATAGGTTATAGGCCCACCTCCAAAGGCACTGCTTAGTAATCTGTATAAGTCAGAATACAGTAAGATTTCCTGGGGTTTGAAGAAAAAATTACTCACCTTAGTAATCTTGTTTCTTCTAAGGGAATCTTACTGTATTCTGAGCTCCTGCCCTTCCTCCCCTGCTAGAACCCATGGTCACTGCATTACAGCTGTGCTGGAGTTGTTGCAAACCTGGGGAGTATATACTGTTTTAATTTTTTGGGCATCTGTGACTTGAGTCTTCATGGATGCCAGGTTTTGGAGTATTTGAAAGAAGGGTAATTCCCTAATATTTTTCTCCTGCCATTTCTGGTTCAGGGAGGGTTCTATGGTTGTTAGTATTATTGTTATTGTTATTATTATTATTATCCTTCCATTAGTTGGAAACTGCTTAGTGCATGCTTCGTAAGAATCTGATGGTTAGGAGTTGTTTACTAGGGACAGTGGTTTGAAAACCGAGCTCGAGCCCAGCATTCCATCACTTGTATAGGTTCTATTAACCATTTTGTCTCCGGGGCAGCCCTATGGTGAGAACATACTGCATAAGTCAGAATACAGTAAGATTCCCTTAGAAGAAACAAGATTACTAAGGTGAGTAATTTTTTCTTACTCACCAGTAACAGTAGTTCTCGGAGTGGTATATATTGTTCATCCACACTGTCTGGCATAGTTATTTCCCCTTTAAGAAGTGCTGGAAAGTCTTCAAGCTGGCTTCTCCCACCCACCCAAGTGGTATATCCCTCGGCTCTGCCCCATAATGCCAGATCTTGGCCAGTGGAAGCAGTCTTGTGCACCTAAGTCAGGGGAGGCCGGGTGGGTCTGTGTGGATGAACAATATATACCATTCCTACAGCTACTGTTACAAGTGAGTAACCTGTGTTTTCCTGTCACAGAGACTTTGTACAGTGGTAGGCCTACAGGCTACCAAGCAGTACTGGGTAGTGGGGCCTTGGTTTGATCCCTAGTGTGGGACATTTTTTCGTTCTCACTACAATTTCTGCAGTATGAGAGAAATTGTTAGATGCCCTTTCTTATGTTAGTGATAGAGTTTCAGCAATTTTTTTATGCTTGTTTGTGCGCATGCGTAAGAAACATCATGCAACAGTACCACATTTCAGAGGTGTGTCAGTGTTGTGGCCAGTGCAGCGGATGCTTTACTGGATGCGTCCCTCAGCCACCAATCAAGGGGGAAGCTGCCAATGACAGCAGCTTCAGAGAGAGCCAAGGAGTTGAACCGAATCTGCTGCTGCAATCACGAACAATATTGTCACTGCAGCGGCACCTCCCCCCCCCTTGCAACCTTGTTGGCTGCCCAGCACTGTGTAACTGGCCCTTTCTCCGCCAGCAACTTGTTTGTTCTGTGTGCCTTTCCTGGTGAAACAAGTAATGAGCCGCGGCTCCTGCCACCCACCACGCACTCCAAGGAAAGTCAACATCAGGGTGCCCAATCCCCATGTCGGCATGTATCCTTTCTCCCTTCATTAATGTGGCACACTGGGAGCCCACCCCAGTGTGCCAAAATATTTCGACACCGGGATGCCCACTGCGGTGTTGGATGCACCTCCTCAAAAACCCGTCATCAATCTGCTGACATCGGGATACCCCAATCCCGTGTCAGCATGCCTAGTGTTGTGGCACACTGGGAGCCACCCAAGTGTGCCAAAATGTTTTATTACCTGTAAAGAAAAGAAAACCGTGTCCAACGCCTTTTTTACCTGTAAAAGAAAATGGTTTACCATCATCTCTCCAGTCCCCCCCACTGAGCACCCACCTCCCGCACCCCCCTTACCCATACTTACTCACCAGAGGTCGGGAGGCGTGATCTTCTCTGGACGGGCCACTTCTGTACTCTTCAAAGCCGAACTGTGTACTGAGGAATCGGGTAAGCATTGTATAAAGGAGTCAATGGGGTGTTTCAACTTAGGTTGATATCTCAGCCATTTTAGGGTGTATTTAAATTTTCAACATGGGCTTCTTGAGACCCTGCCCATGAATGTGTGTCACTGTCATTTTGTAACTCGGTCCGAAAGGTGATTTCACGATCACTGCGCGGAATCACCTTTCAGGACCAATTAACGAAACGACAGTGCCACTGTTCATGAGCTGGCATCCCAAAAAAAACATGTTGCAAATTTGGTGAAACTATTCCAAGAAATTACTGCGTGATGAGCGTGCGTTGTGCAGTTTCTACACACTCTTGTAACTTCGCCAATTTTTAATATTTTCATTCCTGGTTTTCAACATTGCCATTTTTTCCCTCCTCCTTATGAACAGTTCAGCTGTCATTTTTCACATCCAGCCTGAAATGTGTTTTCCCACCTGTGGTGCAGAATGATGTGAGTAAACTGGAAATCACCTTTCGGGATTGAGTAACAAAATGATAGTGCCACTGTTCATGAGGTGGGGTCCCAAAAGCCCATGTTGAAATTTGGAGTGAAAATACCAACAAATGCCTGGGGTGTTAGAGTTTCCAACCATAATGCCCCACCCTGTAGAGACTGACAGGTGTCGGGGGTGTGACTTGGGTTCATTGACCGTAATGCTCACTTCTTTCCAGCCCCACCCCCACCCTGCAGCTAGTGACATGCATCGAGGTGTGCCTTGGGGTCTTCGGCTCTAATGTTCACCCCATTCTTCTATACTGCACCCATCTCAGCTTATTTCCTTATGGAATGGCATGAGCGTAAGGGCTGAAGACCCCAAGGCCCACCGCAACACCTGTTGGTGTTTGCAGGCTGGAGTGAGGTGGAATGGCATGAGCGTTATGGCCGATGACACAAAGGCACCCCCCCAATGCATGTCAGTCTCTGCAGGGTGGGGTGGGGGTTGGCATTAGTTCAGTACTTCACTGCCATTCCTATTATGCATCTCTCTAACTCCTGCACTGTCAATGCCAGCAAGCCAACATCCGGCATTGACAATTGCTTGTTTAAGATCTGTATTGCTGATAACTTGAAAAGTTCCAGTTGAGACTTTCAAGTTTGAATGCATCTTGGGGAACATTACTTCAAATTGCTAGGTGTTTTACTAAATCCATTGCAGCTGTTGGGGGAAGGGGTCTCTGAACTCAGTACTGGATGTCCTTTGCCATAGCTTACATTTCCTATCAATGTGCTTTAGTGCAGAGGCAGAGCTACAAACTACCAAGCAATAGTGGGTAATGAATCTGGGCTTGATACCAAGTGTGGGACTTTTTTTTCTTTCTTATTCAGTGTTTGTAATATGAGGGAAATTGTTTGATGTCATTGCTTATATAGTGATAGAGTTTCTGCAAGATGTGAAGTTCTGTATTACTGATAACTTGAAAATCTCCAGCTAAGACTTTGAGGTTTGACTGCAGCTTGGGAACACTACTTTAAAATGACTGATTGGTTCATTACTAAATGCACTGTAGCTGTGTGTGTCATGGGGGCTGGGGTCTGCACTTACTGCTGAAACTTTGCCACAGCGTACATTTACTGTCACAGAGCCTTTGTACAGTGGTAGACCCACAAGCCATCAAGCAGTTCTAGGTAGTGGGTCTGGGTTTGATCCCCAGTATGGGGCATTTTTTGTTCTCATTACATTTCTGCAGTATGAGAGAAATTGTTAGATGCCCTTGCTTATGTTAGTGATAGAGTTACAGCAAATTTTTTAAGATCTGTGTTGTTGATAACTTGAAAAGTTCTAGTTGAGACTTTCAAATTTGAATGCAACTTGGGAAACATTACTTCAAACTGCTAGACTAGTGTATTACAAAATCCACTGCAGCTGTTGGGGGGGGGGCTCTGAACTCAGTACTGGATGTCCTTTGCCACAGCTTGCATTTCCTATCAATGTGCTACAGTGCGGAGGTTGAGCTACAGACTGCCAAGCAATAGTGGGTAAGGGATCTGGGTTTGATCCCAAGTTTGGGACTTTTTTTTTTTGTTCAGTCTCTGTAGTATTAGTGAAGTTGTTTGATGTCATTGCTTATGTTAGTGATCGAGTTTCAGCAAGATGTGAAGTTCTATATTGCTGATAACTTGAACATTTCCAGTTGAGACTTTGAGGTTTAAATGCAACTTGGGAACTTTACTTCAAATTGAATGACTGGTTCATTACACTGCAGCTGTGTGGGGGTGGGGGGTGGAGTTGTCTGCACTCAGTGTCCTTTTCCAAAGCATGCATTTCTTTTCAAGAAGCCTTGTACAGTGCTACAGCTACAGGCTACAAAGCAGTACTAGATAGAGTGCTTGGGTTTGGTCCCCAGCATGGGACATTTCTTTTGTTCTCACTACAATTTCCGTAGTATGAAAGAAATTGTTAGATGCCATTGCTGGTGTTAGTGATAGAGTTTCAGCAAGGTTTAAAGTTCTGTATTGTTGATAACTTGAAAAGTTCCAGCTAAGAGTTTGAGGTTTGAATGTAAATTGGAAGCATTACTTCAGCCTGAGAAAAGATCATGCCAACTCCGGATGCCCTAGTGCAGGAACTATCAGGTTAAAAGTTCTGAGTTTGTATATTATATGGGCTATGATTGTATGTTTTTTGAGGTGCATGTGTGTACTTGCATGAATGTATGTGTCTGTAATGTGCAGCATCTGTGTGCATGTTGTTTAGCATGCAACGGAATATGTACCTTTTACTATACAAAAATGACGGTTCCATAACTTGATTTCACTCAGTACTATTGGTACTTTGATTAAAGTTTGTTTGTGTATGGAAGTTATCATGAGAGGAAAGCATGTTGAATTTGTTATTTACTTTTTCAATTTAAGGAAGTTTTACTGTTTAGGATCTTGTTGAGTAAAGGTGGTAACCATGTTTGTAATGGCAGTCAGGGATGAGGGAAAGTAGCTCATGAATTTTGTTTGTGATTGGCCCAAATTCCAAATACTGTCACCTGAACTTGTTCCAGCTTGTGCATTTATGGGGAATTAACATATAGATCTTGGAACATACTTAGCCAATACAGTAGAACCCTCTTATAATGTACACGTTTGTGAAAGCAGGTTTTGTCCATTATAAGGGGTATCTGCTATATCCTAAAATCTTTAAATATTAATCTTCTTTGCTCCATCTCACTCATCAAAGTTAAAATGACAACACACCCACTCCTGGAACTGGGGAGCTGCTATTTGCAGCTGACTGGGAGCTGAGCAGTGAACAAGATTGGTAAGATTTTGCTGTACACTGCCTGTACTGATTGGGAGTCAAGGAGCTGAGCAGCAACCATCAAGAGTGAGGAAGGGGAGGTTATACAGACAGGAAACAGGTGCTGAGCAGTCATCCCTGGAGTAATGTGTCAGGTATAAGGCATCCGGTGAGGTGATTGATTCCTTTATAGTGCCAGACAAACCAGCTGAACAATAATGTGATGATTTTTAGGCAGTTAGCAAGCAGTTCACAACATGTACCAGGGACATAGAGGAGCTCACAGTGTCCACTATACAGAGGTTGAAGAGTGTGGTATAAATGGGATTTTTATTATTATGGGCATAGCTTTTGGCTTTTAGCAAGGCAGATCTGTCCGTTGTAAGCAGGTGTCCATTATAAGTGGGGCAGACTGTAATGAAGCAAGACATTTTGAACCCATTTTATAACTAAAGTATTGTGTCTTCATGATGCTCCCATATCATTTTTACCCATAAGCCATTTTCTGGGGTGACTGAATAATTTACCAAGCCATGGTTCATTGCTGATGGTTCTATAACAATGAGTTTGCTTTGCCCCAATGGCTATGTCTTTAGCCATACTTCTAGATTAGAGAAGTCAGGCTGTGGTTATTATTTTACCTTTGAATTTTAAATTTACCAGTTGTCTCTAGCCACGTTTTAGACAGTAGAACTTATTTAGTTGCAGATTCTGTCTCCCAGAAAAATGAATTATCTATTGTACTGTCAGTTCTCACATTGATTTTATTAACAATCTTTTGAAGTAGTAGATGTTATTTCAGTACGTATATAATCATATGATTGTTACCTACGAGGCTAATAAAATGGTACATTACAATACAATATGTGCAGAGAAAAAAGAAGCATTTAAAATCTTGTACAAAAACATATATATGCTTTTCTGTATAAAAATTGCACAACCCCTTGCACATAGGGAATTATTAGTCATACCAATGAGATACACGTATGTAACCAGTCAGATAATGAAACATGGTGGGTATCTTTATCTTACCACTATATATTCCCACTTCCTGTCCTCTTCGACCTGTGACCGTCCTCAGTCACTAGTACTAAAGTGTCTCCTACGTAGTCCTCCCTCGTCCCCCCTCCCTGCTAGTTGTGTTTTTTTCCTCCTCTCCCATCTTGAAACTGGCTCACTGGTCACCATATTTTCCTGATGCCAGCTGTACTCTACCTGTTAACTTATTTTTTTTGTACTCTGTGTATTTTGCTGTTGCTGCTTGCTGATGATGTATTTTAGACCTACTGTCAGAAGTTGTTGCTACCTAGCACTGTATATATGTATTTATATATATTTTTAATATGTTCTACTTGATTTTGTTGTATCTGGCTCTGTTACCTGTATGATGATTACACTGTGTGTAGCCTGACTTGCAATAGACTCTAGTTATTGTTTAAGTATGCTCACTGCTGTTCTCTCTCATTGTATGTGCTAGTCTCTGGTCCGTGCTGTGCCTGAAAAAGGTCCTTGGACCTGTGCACCAACCCAGTTAACAAATGAATGAATAAATGAATAAATAAATAAAATATTCAATAATCTGACACTAAAAGATTTCATTTCATTATCCAAGTGCAAAACTGTAAAAGTGCAGATATCATACCTCTGTCACAGAATTGACCTATTAACATATATACATACTGATTTATAGGCAAAAGAAGCTGCTGAATATATATGGCTTTCTGTATTATAAAAAACAAAACAAAACATGAACAACATTTTATTGACAGTTTTTAATAGTTTAATCTCTGAGCTAAGTATACTCTCCCATTGTTTATTTTGGGGTGACTTAATTTGCCTTTTGATTCTTCTACAAGTCTCCTTGCAAAGAATTTTCTGGGCTTGCTGGAGTCCCTTAATCTTTGTCAGTTGGTATGATTCAGCACATACACAATGCTGACATTGCGAGGAACTGGTTGTTGCCTCATGCCATATATCTGGTAAAACTAATTTACTTGATAAGCCTCTGTTTGATCATAAAATTGTGATGTTTTATTGTACGGTAACTTTCCTTGTTTGCCCATTAAGCCTAGGTAATATCAGACTTGAAAACGTGGCTTCTCTTTCTGAGCTCCTTATCATCAAGCTGTCAAGCAGGGGTCAATCTTAATTTATTTTGCACTAGCCAGCAGGACAAGTTGATTCAAACTTGCACTAACCCGCAGATGGTTGCACTAGCCCACAGTTAAATGGTAAATTTTGATCACTAATATAGGAAAAAACGCAAGCCAAGAAATACTCTGATTATTGCACATTTATCTTGCTCCCACATTGCTTCCTGCCCCAGCAGAAAAAAACAAACTCTGCCCGAACTGACACAGCTGCAATTGTGCTTTAAGAGCACTTGCTGAGCTCATGGTGGAACAGTGAGCCATGCCCAAGATGGTCGCTAGAGCTCAATACGCAATTGTGCATGTGCAGGTTCACTTCCGCTCTTGTGGTGAAGTCGTGCATGCGCACTGAGCTCCAGTGGCCATCTTGACCATGGCAGAGTATTCCACCATGAGCTCATTGGGCATGGGTGATGAGTTGAGTGCTTTCACAGACGGATTGTGCTACAGCTCCAAAATTGTTCTGCGCTCTGAATCCGGTCACTCATTTTTAGAGCTCATGGCAAGACAGCTGCAGGCTCCACCCACTGCAGCCGTAAAAAGACTGCAGTGCCATCACACATAGTGTGCCCCCAATGCATTTGTATCATGGCCTCTCTCTTCCACTTTCTGCCCCCTCACTGAACCAGAGGATACCACAACACCAAATGTTCAATCAAGCAGTCCTAGCTCTGCGTACACAATAGTTGACATCATCATGCACCTCACCACATTCTCACCCCCATCCATAGGGCAAGGAACAGAGTCAGGCAGAGAAAGACCCCCTCAGCCCCCACCCACCCTGTGATCAGCCAGAGACCTCCACTTCTGGAAGGTGTTATACAGTGTCAAGTGAGCCAGGGACACATCTGGGATTTAATTGGGGAGGTGACTACACAAAGCTAGGGCACTTAGGAAAAAAAACATTGTCCTTTCATCAGTCCAAGGGGAAATAGTACACAGGCATGATGCTATACTACCTTTGTTTCTGTATTGAAAGATCTATGCACCCCAGGAATGCCTATTTTTAAGCTTTCAAATTATGTATTTTATTAAGGTTTATGTTTCTACCATACATGCTACAAAGCTTTGTGTTTTGGATGAAAGGACTTGCTGGGTGGGATAGGGGTGGGATTGCATGGATGGCATGGTCCATTTAGAAGAGCTGGGAACCCCCTACTCTTGCCAGTAATGGCAGCTATGGATTTCTGGATGGTTTATGGTCATTTCAGAGTTTGGGCTGCAGTGGGGACCAGGGAAAGTACAGAGTTGAGAGATTTGGAGAGGAGAGGGAGCAGCTATGTTGAAGCTGGGATAAAACCCACCACCTGCAAGGCAGACCCTGTATACCTTTTAGCATTTTGTCACTGAAATGTTGGATGCAAACACTCAAAATGTAGAGAAATGAGGGACACATTCAGAAAACTGGAAGCTAGTGACTTGACAGCACTCTACCCTTGGTCACAACCTGGACACATAGATACATAGACAGTGTCGGCAGATAAAGGCCTATGGCCCACCCAGTCTGCCCATTTGAACACTAGCTACAAGTCCTAACAGTAGAGTGATAATGACTCACATTGAGTCTTTTGATGTAGTCCATCTTCACAAAAGTGGGAGGAGGCTGGAAACTATAGACTAGTCAGCGTCACCTCAATAGTGGGGAAAATTATGGAATCACTACTTAAAGAAAGGATTGTGGAACACCTTGAATCCAGTGGAGCACAGGATCTGAGACAGCATGGATGCACAGCGGGAAAGTTATGTCAAACAAATCTAATTAATTTCTTGACTGCGTGACTAGCTCAAGTCAAGTCAACTTTATTTGTAGGAAGTGCTTTTCAAAAACCAGAGCACTTGTACATGAATACAAACAGTAAAATATTAACTTATTGATTAAAATATTAACTTATCTACTGAAAATATACAATACAAAGAGGCAGCAAACTAGCAATCTTTGGCAAATGCTAAACTAAATAAGTGAGTCTTTAAAGCAGATTTGAAGGACTCAGTGGTCAGGCACTCTTAACAACGACGAGGTACAGAGTTCCACAGGGTCAGAGCCATAAAAGCAAAGGGTCTAGCCCCCAAGGTCTTCAGATGGACCCTGGAAACCTCTAGCAATCCGTTGTTGGCAGAGTGGGAGGAGGGGGCAGTAGGGGCAAAGGAGATCTTGCAAATAACATGGCCCTGTCCATTAGAGCCTTATAGGTCAACAAATCAACCTTGAAGGTGATCCTCCACTGCACTGGCAGCCAGTGCGGTCCGCAGAGCACAGGAGTGACATGGTAAGATCTAGATAAGTCAGTCAACAACCTGGCTGCCGCGTTCTGCATCAGCTGCAGGTGGCAGATGTCCACACCTGGCAGCCCTTGGTATAGAGCGTTGCAGTAATCCAGGTGAGAGGTCACAAAGTCATGAACCAATGTTGGGAGACCATCAGGCGGAACAAGGTGTTTTATCCAGGCGATATTCCTCAGATGGTAAAATGAGGTCTTGACAACAGCTGACACCTGAGATTTAAGCGTCAGCCCGCCGTCAAGCATAATGCTCAGATTCCGCACCCATTCAGAGGACATCAACTAGCCACCACCCAGAGAAAGTCTGGATGGTTGGCCAGAGGACAACCCCTCTACCTGATGACCCGGGTCCACAACCAGCACCTCAGTTTTGTCAGGGTTCAACCTTGTCCAGCTAGCACTCATCCAGTCTTGAATCTCAGAGAGGCAGTTATGAAAGACCGAGACAGCTTCACCCTGTTCAAGTACAAAGGGCATGTACAGCTGAGTAGAATCTGCATAGCAGTGAAAACTCTGCCCATACCATCTTATATTGTCTCCCAATGGCAGCATGTACACCGCGGACAACATGGGTGATAAAATGGAGCCCTTCGGCACCCCACAGGATAGGGGGAGAAGGGTTGAGGAAAAAAATTCCAGAGACCACTCTGAGTCCTGCCCCTAAGGAAAATGGAACCACCTGAGGATGGTACCTGACAGTCCACCCATCAGCCGCAGGCAGTCCAATAACACACCATGGTCCACGGTGTCAAACGCTGCAAGAAGATCAAGGAGAACCAGGATCGAATGGTACCTCTGATCTCTCGCTGTCAGGAGATCATTAAGTACCCGAACCAGTGCCGTCTTGGTACTATGCCTCTTCCGAAACCATGACTGGAGAGGATCATAGACATCGTGGGTGGTAAGATGCTCCTCCAGTTGCAACATGACTACCTTCTCAATAACCTTGCCCACAAAAAGGCAGGTTAGAGACTGGTCAGTAGTTTGCGAGACTGTCAGGGTCGAGGGAAGCTTTCTTTAGAAGCGGTATTACTACTACTACCTCATTCAGTGGCTCTGGAAACACCCCTGTCTCCAAAGAGCACCAGACTGTCTCAGCAAGGATCGGTCTAATGACCTCCACACTCCCCACAAGGAGGCGGTTGGACGAGGATCCAAACTACAGTACGTTGGTCGCATACCCTGGATAATCTTCACGATGTCCATGATCGCCAGCTGGTCAAAGTCAGACCAGACAAACTGGGCACTTGTAACCTCCCACCAAACACTGCCCCACTCATTAAAATGAGCTGCATGGAGCTCTGACCTGATGGTGACAACCTTATGTGCAAAAACTCGAGCAAACTCATCACACTTAACCTGTGAAAACGCACTCTGATTCTGAAGACAAGTGGGATTGCACAACCCGTCAGCAGTTCGGAAGAGCTGAGCCGGTCGATTTCTCACTGCAGCAACCTCCCTGGAAAGGAACTCTGCCTTCATATGGGAGATTGCCAGTTGATAGTCCTTATAATGGGCCATCAATCTAAGGTTGTCCTCAGCCGAACCAGATTTCCACCAGCATCGTTCCAACCTTCACCCCACTTGCCTCAGCTCCTTCATGGTCCCATCAAACTAAGGGTACCGAGGATGAAGGGTGTGTGGGCGAACTCGGATGGGAGCTATGGAATCCAGGTCCCCCAACAATGCCCTGTTATAGGCCAGTACTAGGTTCCCTGGTTCTGAGCTTTCCTTCGGCATATTCGATAGGTCCAGCACCACCATAAGACCCTCTGGTGTCAAACCTCTTAATGGGAGGTACTGGACCATCTCCATAGGGGCAGGTCTATTGGGGGGCCTCGAAACTGAACCCTATAGTGTGATGGTCAGACCAGTCGACCTGTTCCACCACCAAGTCAGAGAGCTCCATCTCCAGTAGGAACACCAGATTCAATGAGTGACCACAATTATGGGTAGCAGAGGCAACTGCCTGTGTGAAGCCCAACAAAATCATCAGTTGGAGGAAGTCTTGACCAAATTGTGAGAGTTTGTCGTCGACTCAAGCATTAAAGTCCCCCAGAACCAGCCATCTGGGGGACTCCAACACTATGTCAATGACAAAGTCCGCAACTTCCTGCAGGAAATCCTTCTCACCCCAGGTGGACAGTAGATGAGAAGTATCCTGCAACCTACATCTGTACCCATGATACACTCAAAGGATCTAGTGACCACCTCTGGCACATCTATAAGGCCCAGTTCCAACTTTTAACAGAGGGCTATACCCCACCCCCATGATCCAACCTCGGACGGTGTATCACCAAGTACCCAACTGGCACTGCTGCTTCCAGTACAGGACCAGCATTCTCATTTGTTCTTAATGGACCTGGCATTATACAAAACCGCCCGAGTAGGATGAGGAGCCAAGGAAGATCGCACCGTTTGCCCACCGCATGTGGAGCCCTAGGGTATGGAACCAGATAGGAAGGACCCCTCTCCTGGACCCATTTCTCCCCAGGGTGTCTCCTTGAACCCACAGCCCCAATCCACCAACCCCACTCCACACCACCACCAGGCCCAGCCCCCCCCCACCTCCCCTGTGCTATCCCCAAGGCCCGACACCACCTATATACCTCAGCAGACAGCGGGGGGCAATTGAAAGGGCAGAGGTCCCTAAGCCTGGCGGGGGAGTAGTGCCTGACCGCCTGAGAACTATGCCAACACATAGTTTGCTGCACTAACTAGCAACAGTGGTAGTGAACCAACACTAGTCCAACTGATGCAATGTTCCAGCCAATTCAGTGGAATGGTTCAAATGGACAGTTTCCAGCAGGCAGAAGAAACCTTTTCCTGAATGGTCAAATTCCTGCTCCAAAAGGCAGGCTTTTGGTTCACCCAACCCCATAGGCAGATACCCCAATCCAAGTGCCCCCCCAGTCTAGGGCCCCCAGCAAGCGCTCATCCTCCGGTGGACACTCCAGGGAACCCCCAGGTTATCAAGACCCCGTCCAATCTCCGGAGGATGACTCCCAACACCCCCCGTGGGACAATGAGAAACAGAGCACCCACCACTGGGCAGGCCACCCAGCCCCGAGCATACACACAACGAAGATCCCAAAAGTTCCTCCAAGTAAGACAGGCAGATAACGAAGTCTTCACACCTTTTGACAGACTATCCTGTCAGCCACATTCCAGACTACAGACCACAGTCCTGCCGCAGCATTAGCAAACCCGCTAGCAGACACCGCGCAGCTCCACTCCACGGTTTTTGGTCCGGAGCACGAACCGCAGCATCTCTCCAGGAACACCACCACAGGACTGGCAGCAGAAACAAAAGGGGAGAATACCGCCGATGAATTTTGGATCTTGCTGTGTACCTCTAACACTGGTGACAATGGCAGGCTCCACCGAAGCAAAAATATATTGTAGAATGAGCCGTCAGCACCAGAACACTGCTGACAGTAATGTCCAATTCGAGATGAAACAATGGGAGACACAAAAGCTAGACCAACGGATTGTAATATTAGACTAAACACGACGCATGGCTAAGTTCAATGAAATATCTCACTTTAGCCCCTCACTATTCTTAAATAAAACAACTAAAAAACACTAAAATGCTTAGAGGCCTGAGCTGTTGCAGATAGAAGACCCAGCGTGGTTGCCATCTTGAAAAGGGCATGGGAAGTGGATCGGGAGGGAGTGGTGGATGTGGCCTACATGGATTTTAGTAAGGCCTTTGATACCATTCCACATAGAAGGCTTGTGAACAAGCTGGGCAGCCTGGGAGTGGGTCACAGAGTGGTGAACTGGGTTAGGAACTGGCTAAGTGATAGAAGACAGAGGGTCATACCTCTCAACTGCTGTGAATTTCGCATAGCGCTATGATTTTCACACTCAAATTTACCCTTGCTCTGCATAGGTTTATGGATGTTCCTCATAAAGCTACAGCTATTTCTGGACACACAGACTATTACATCATTGAACTAAGTTGATAGAAACCCTCCTTATCACTAGCTATATGGGCCCCACTGTCTCTATACAAATTATTGTTTAAAATAAGAAAGTGCTACACATTCTGACCCTTTGCTATGATTTTGAAGGCCAGTGCTATGATTTTTAATGCTGAAAGTTTGAGAGGTATACAGAGGGTGGTGGTACATGGAGCTCAATCTTAGGAAAGGAGGGTAACCAGCAGGGTGCCACAGGGATCAGTTCTGGGCCCAGTCCTGTTTAATGTCTTCATAAGTGACATTGTGGAAGGGCTGGAAGGGAAAGTGTGCCTCTTTGCAGATGACACTAAGATCTGCAACAGGGTGGACACTCCTGGAGGGGTGGAAAAATGAGGAGAGACCTGGGCAAACTGGAGGAATGGTCTAGAGTGTGGCAGCTGAGATTCAGTGCGATAAAGTACAAAATTATGCATTTGGGGTGCAAGAACCCAGGAGAGGATTACATGATGGGGGAGAGATAATGATGGTCACTGAGCAAGAAAGGGATTTGGGGGTAATCATATCTGATGACCTAAAGGCGACTGAACAATGTGCCAATTCAGTGGGGAGAGCCAGTGGGATGCTGGGGTGCAGAGGGAGAGGTATCACCAGCAGAAGAAAAGAGGTGGTGATGCCACTGTACAGATAATTGGTGAGGCCTCATTTAGAGTACTGTGCCCAGTTCTGGAGGCCGCATCTCTGTAAGAACATAGACAGGGTGGAGACAGTTCAAAGAAGGGCAACAAAGATGGTGCAGGGCCTGCACCAAAAGTCGTATGAGGAGAGACTGGAAGACCTTAATATGTATACCCTGGAGGAGAGGAGAGACAGGGGAGATATAATAGAAACCTACAAATATCTAAAGGTCATAAATTGGGTACCAGAGGGAAGCATCTTTCAGATAAAGTGATGTTAAGAAATGAGGGGGCATGACATGAGGTTGGAAGGAGGTAGACTAAGGGGCAACGTGAGGAAATATTTCTTCATGGACAGGGTGGTGGATGCATTGAATAAACTCCCAGCAGAAGTGGTGGGGGCAAACACAGTGGGGGAATTCAAAAATGCATAGGACAGGCATAGGGAAACCCTAGCGATAGGAACGAGAAGGTAAAGTCGGAGATCAAGTAGGGTCTGTGGCTTTGCAGTAGGTAGGGAAAATGGACAGACTGGATGGGCCTAGTGGTCCTTATCTGCCATCAGTTTCTACGTTTTTATGTTTTGTGGTATTCCCCCTCTTGAACTGCCAGATAATTGCAGCTCTTAATGAGCAGATAATCACACCAGCCCATTTGGGACACTGAAAAAGATTAGCATGAGAGGACTAGAGCCTGCTAAAGTAGGGACTTTTTTAACTTCATTAACAGCCATGAAAAACCTGCACTAGTCAAGACGGACAAGTAGAGAGTTAGCTACACTAGCCCTGGTCAATTTGAACTAGGTCTTGGGCTAGTAAATGTTAAAATTGACCTCTGCTGTCAAGTATCACCTGAGATGTTTATGTGAATGGTCTTTCTGTTGCCTGTTACCACATTGTGTTACGATCTCCGGATGCTGCTGCTACTATTTTCACCAGAACAGTCAGCAGATCTGTTCATCAACCTTGGTATTCCATTGATGTTTGTGTCATGAAATGACAGTGTAGAAAGGTGATGCACATTTGGCACACCAATGGACCTGTCTTAGCTTTTGTGTATTATGCGGAAAAGCTCAAAGCTTATAATAGCTTGCTTTATGTCACTAAGGTGAGCTACTTTTCAGCATTTGTCTTCTCAGTGGCCCATGATCTAAAAACTCTATGTCTTTGATTCCTTCTTTAATTATAGTGTTTCTGCATCAGCAGAAGGCTTTGCAAAATATTCTATTACTTTCTAACCTTCAGGAATCTGTTGATCTTCCTGGACATAAAGTCGCCACCACTCATTCACACTAATGGGATCTAATTCACACTAATGGGATCTACGCCAGAGGCGCTAGGACCTAGCGGGAGCAAACTTTTTTGCAGGAGGGCCGGCGCCAGAGATGGAGCCGAGAGGAGCAGCGCCGCGAGCCTCTGCTTGTGCGGCAATGACTATCTCGGTGTCGACCCTCCAACCGCCTCAGTTCCTTTTTTCCCGCCGTCGAGTGCGCTTCAGTGATGACGTCGCTCGCCGCTGGCAGTCAAACTTCAAACTAGCAGCATAGTTTTCAGTTTATTATTTTGTAGTATTTTTCCAATAAAGTACCGCTTATGATAATTTATTCTTATCAGAAAAAAGAAGTCTCAGCCTTCATTGACAGAGTCGACCATGAGCGGTCAGGTGAGTAGGAGACTTCGTGATGAAAGCCGCTCAGTCAGCCGGCTGGTCCGCCGCCGCCCGGAAGGGGTCTGACAATGGACGGTCCAATGCCCAAGGGGATGGGCGGCCCCCCCGGAAGCATAAAAGTAAATGGTCCCATTTTCAGCACCGTTCAGCCTTGAGCTGTTCTTCGACCCATAGTTCAAAAAAGAGAAGGCATCACTTGAGGTCGCCCTCTGATATGTCTGCGTGTCGACGGTCAGTCATTGGGGTCTGTTGCCGGTCTCCTCGTTCGGAGTCGCCAGTTTCTGGTTCTGGTCTCTGGCCTCTTCGATATTGGAGCCCTTCCCTGCCTTCTGGTAGGGCTTCCGATGAGCAGTTTCATCAGTGGGCCGCTCTTATGGAGCAGTGGGCTTGAAGGCTGGTCCAGCTGCCTGGCCCGGTCACCCAGAGGCCCTCGGGCTCTGCAGGGGAATCGGGCAGGGCGATTGGGCTTCCCTAGTTGCGCGGCGCCCTCTCCAGTGCCGTCGACTCCGCGCTCAGGTGTTTTCCCCCTCACATGGCTGAGGCACAGGGGGCCACACTGATGCCTCTATCTCCTGGTATTCTTCCTCCTTTTCCCTCAAATTCTAATTTTCGGGGCCCTGAGTTGATTTCAACGCCGTCTGCATCGGTGGGTCACTCGGCACCGTTCCTGGTGCCGGGGTGCCTCCCGGCACCATCCTCGGTGCCATTGCATCTGTCGGCGCCACTCTCGGATTGCCACATATTGGATAAACAGCAACAGCTGACCATTAAGCAACCATGGATTAATTCCACAGTAGAACCATGGTTGCTTATGTAATACCAGTATGAACCACAATAAAATACATAGCAGAGTTTGCTAATATGTGTTAATATGTCCCCCGGAGCCACTTGTTGCTGAAAACGAGTGGTTTCACACACCGTCAGCTGAGCGTGAACAGCGAGGCAAGCTGAGCTGTTCTGGGTCAAGCTGAAGGCAAATGAAACCACTCATTCAAACAACATGAAGTCTTGCTATATTATGACATATGCAGTATAACCCCCAGGTTAGAACTGCTCCGGAGGTGAAAGAGTTAACTTCCATGCAGGGCATGGAACCTTGAGCGCGAGCTCAGTTGAACACTCTGTCTGTTGAAGCTCAAACTTAAACTGTCAGATTCTTTACTCCGCCTCACTGAACAGTCACTCCAGAGATTCCTCCTGCTGCTCGGTTTGTTTGTCGGTTTTAAAGTGTAATTCTCGGTTTATTTTACCGAAATTTAACCACACTCATCGGTTCAAGCTCTGTCTGTGGTATTGTAAGTAATAGATAGGCTTATTTATTATTTTTTCTTCTGTGTGGAACTTGTAAACGTCTTTTTCGATTCGGTTTGAACCGATCAGAGGGGTTTAAAAATTACTTTCTAGCCCTTTAGAGTGCAGTTCCCGGTTCTTATCTGTTCTAAAAAACGGATTTTATTACGTTTTTTTCCACGACCCGTGACACGGTTGGGAACTGATAAGAGAGTCTTGCTTGGTGGATTGCCATTAACGGGCAAGTTTTGGCTAGGCTGGCACAATGTCTGAGAAACCCAAAAGAAAAACCGGACCCACTGGGTTTCAGCACTGTGGCCTCTGTGGGGAAGCCTTTGCCAAGGCTGACCCACGCACCATTTGTGTATATTGTCTGGGGTTTGACCATCTCAATGCAGACTGCCAGATTTGTAAGAATTTTCCCGCTGCCACCATGGAAAAAAGAGTTGGTAGGCTCAGGGAAAGGGAGGCCAAAAAGTCTGCTGACCTGATGGCCAGCCCGGTTCGGTTCCAACCGAACCTGAGGGAGTGCCTTCTGACCAGGGCGATGCTTCCTCGGGCCAACGAAGAGCCAGCTCTGAGGAGCCGGTTCCAACTAAAAGGGCTAGAAGGTCAGCTAGTTTGGGCCCAAAAGTTCTTTCTCCAACCGCTGAGGAAATAGCCAAAGCTATTCAAATTGTCCAGTCTCTTTCCCCAGTTCCGTCCGAACCGGGCACCATTGGGCAAGCGCCCGGTTCGGTCGGTTCCCTCGGTTCAAGATTATGATTTTGAAGATTTTTATGAACCAGGGGAAGGGGAGGAGGGGTACGAGGAGAGTGAGTGTGATTTTGACAGTCTGGATGTGCCCATTGAACCGGACATCTCTCCAGACAGACCCTCAGGAGTATCCCCTCCCAGGCTATCTGAGTCCCCTTCTCATTTTTTGTTTTACAAGAAAGTTGCTGATACTCTGCAACTCCCTGTTGAGGAAGCTGTTGATGATCAAGAAGAGCCTGATTTTGTGGAAATGATGGATATTCGAGAGTCTAGGAGACTGTCTATTCCCTTGCATCAATCTTTTAGGAAACAGTAAAAATTCTGAAAACTCCTCATTCTATCCTCCCTGTGGATAAAAGGATGGACAAGAGGTATGCTTTATCAGGCTCTGATACAGAGTTCCTATCTCAGCAGTGCAGCCATGTGGGGGTAGTGTAGGCTGCAGCCTGTGTCAAGGCTAATATTCCTCTAGCCTCTCACCCTCCTGAAAAGGATTCCAGGAGGATGGATGCCATGGCAAAAAAAGCAGTACATAGCAGCATCTTTGGGACTCAGACAGGCAAATTATATGGCTTACGCAGCTAGGTACCAGAAATCCAGGTGGGATACTGTCCTGGCCCTAGTAAAACAGGCCCCTGAACAGCTTGCCAGGGAGCTGGAGCAGGTGGCTGCGGACGGTATTGAGGCATCCAAGGTGCAATTTCATGCTGCTGTAGACTCTAATGATGTTTCGTCTAAAGTTATGGCTACATCTATGTCTCTTCGCAGAATGGCCTGGCTCAGATGTACTGCCCTGTCACAGGATACCCAGTCTAAGGCTATGGATTTTCCTGTTGTGGGAAATTCTCCGTTTGGGGAGCAGACAGAGAATTATATGAAGAAAATGGATGAGTATAGGACCACCTATAGGAGTGCACAGGCCAAAGAAAGGCAAGTCACTCCTCAAAGGCAGCATGTCAGGGGCAGGAGCAGGCCTTTTCATAGGCCGTTTTACCAAGCCCAGGCCTCCTCTTCTGCTTATGCCCAGAGGGGGTTCTTTAGAGGAAGGGGCAGAAGGGGCTCTAGTAAGCCTGCTTCTACAACTCAACCCAAAGCCCCTGCAAAACAGGCTCCCTGATGGGGTAGCCAGAGCCGATTCTCCACTACCAGTAGGGGGCAGGCTGGCTTACCTTGTCCAGGACTGGAAGTCTTTAACATCAGACAAGTGGGTCCTGGAAGTAGTAAGCCAGGGACTGGTTCTCAGCTTCAAAAAATTTCCGAAGATGAGAGCCAGATCTTTTCCACCTGCAAACCCATCAGAGGCACTTGCCCTGAAGCAGAAGTTTCTGCCCTCCTGGCTCTCAGAGCCGTGGAAAGGGTTCTACCCATACACCAGGGCAAAGGGTTGTACCCAGGTACTTCCCTACCATAAAACAGGAGAATGGTGCCATTCTGGATCTCAGGTATCTAAACAAGCACCTTTTAAAACCAAAGTTCAAAATGGTGACCCTGGGGATTATTTTACCCCTCTAAGGCCAGGGACTGGCTAACCTCCTGGACCTCAAGGATGCCTACTTCCCATGTTCTCATCAGAAGCCCTCGAAAGTACCTCAGATTCGAACTGCCCTCAGGCCTTTACCAGTTCAGAGCAATGCCCTTCGGCCTCCTCGGCTCCAAGGGTATTCACAAAATGCCTGGCAGTAGCAGTTGCTCATTTAAGAAGGCAAAAGATTGCCATCTTTCCTTATCTGGACGACTGGCTCATTGTAGGCCAGTCTCCAGAACAGGTCAAACTTCATTTACAAGTAACCCAGCACCTGCTTACATCTCTAGGTTTCCTTCTCGGTCTTCCAAAGTCAGTTCTGGAGCCTGTCCAGCTTCTGACCTTTATAGGCGCAGAACTGAACACAAAAGAAGCCAGAGCCTTCCTTCCTCTGGAGAGAGCAGGGACCCTGGTGTCTCTGGCCTCCTCTTTCACCCTGCAGGTCTCTCGACCAGCAAGGCATTTTCTACAGTTCCTGGGCACATGGCTGCTTCTACAGCAGTAGTGCAGGGACGAGATTTCAGATGAGGGACATTCAGTTCCATTTGAGAGCCTTTTGGTCTCAAAGGACTGATCCCCTAACCAAATTGATTCCAGTGACTCGAACCCTGATCCAGGCCCTCCAGTGGTGGCAGGATCAGAACAATCTGAGACAGGGGGTTTCCTTCACTCCCCAGTCTCATTCCTTGACCCTTACTACAGATGCATCCCTCTTGGGGTGGGGAGCTCACATGGGCGACCTTTCCACCCAAGGGCTGTGGTCCCCTCAGGAATCTCTGCTTCACATCAATTTGCTGGAGCTCAGAGCAGTTTTTCTAACACTTCAGGTTTTCTCCACAGCTGTCCAGAACAAAGTAGTTCAGGTCAGAACAGACAATACCACTACAATGTGGTACATCAATTAAGGGGGCACTCCGACGGCCTTGTGCACCAAGCAATGAAGTTGTGGATCTTGGCATATTCTCTGAACGCCCTTGCGGCAGTTCACCTCCCAGGTGAGGACAATGTCCTAGCGGATGCTCTCAGCAGGATTTCCCAGGGCCATCACGAATGGGCACTGGATCCCCTAGTACTGGAGGTAATATTTGCCAGATGGGGCACTCCGCAAATAGATCTCTTTGCAGCCCCAGACAATCACCAACTTCCCCTTTTTTGTTGCAGGCCCCCAGTGTTGGGCTCAGTCCCTCTGGATGCCTTCCTTCTCAGTTGGGAAGGGTAGTTTCTCTATGCTTTTCCCCCCTTTCCCCTTCTTTTCAAAGTGCTAGTCAGAATCAGATCTTAATCCTGCAAGATGATCCTGATCGCTCCAGATTGGGCCAGGCAGCCCTGGTACCCACTCCTCATGTCCTTAGCAGTCCACCCTCCCCTATGCCTTCCCAGGAATCACAACCTGTTAACCTGTGCCCAGGGGAGAGTTTGTTATCCGAACCTCAAATCTCTCAATCTCAAGGCTTGGCTCTTGAAGAGTTAGAGTTTGCTGACCTACACCTTTCTCAAGGTGTATTGGATATCTTGAAGGCCTCTAGGAAGCCTCTCCACCAGGGCTACCTATAATTCAAAATGGAAGAGATTTTCCATATGGTGTGCTGGTAAACATATTCCCCAGAATCTGCTGGTGTGCCCACAATCCTGGATTATTTGGTGCATTTGAATTCCTTGGGCTGAGACCAGCTACCCTAAAGGTGCACTTGGCAGCTGTGTCTGTCTTCTTGTCAGCAGGTAAGCCCTCTTCTTTATCAGCTCACTCTGTGTTCTCCAAGTTTTTTAAAGGGTTGCTTCACACCAATCCCCCGTTCAGGGATCCTGCCCCTGGTTGGGATCTTAATATTTGCATCACTCAGCTTATGCAACCTCCTTTTGAGCCATTGTCTTCAGCAGAGCTGAAGTACTTGACTTGGAAAACTGTGTTTCTAGTAGCCATCACCTCTGCCAGGCGCATAAGTGAGCTACAAGCCTCGTCAGTGGAGCCTGATTTTATCTCCTTTCATAGAGATAAGGTAGTCCTCAGGACTAAAAGGAAGTTTTGCCTAAGGGGTTTCAGACTTTCACCTTAATCAATCCATGTCTCTTCCTGTGTACTTCACTGACCATTCCTCCTCTGGTGAGAGGAGATTGCACAGCTTAGATGTCAAAAGAGCCCTTAGTTACTATATAGAACGTACCAAGGGTCACAGGTTCGAATCCCTCTAATTGTTCCTCACTTATGGTGAGGTTGGTAAAGGGAAACCTGCCACTAAAAGATCCATTGCCAGGTGGATTGTCTCTTGTATCCAGTTCTGTTACGAAAAACTGGGTAAGGTTCCTCCCTCAGGCCTGAGGGCTCACTCTACCAGAGGTACAGCTGCGTCTCTGGCTGCTGCCAGGGACATTCCTATCCTAGAGATATGTCAAGCAGCTACCTGGAAAACAGTTCACACTTTTACTAAGCATTACTCCTTGGATATCCAGGCTAGGAGTGATGCTCGATTTGGCACAGCTGTGCTTCAGAGCCTATTTCCCAAGTCGGTTCTGTCCCTCCTCCATGGAGGTACTGCTGTGTAGTCTGCATATGTCATAATATAGCAAGACTTCATGTTGTTTGAAGAAAAAATTACTCACCTTAGTAATGTTGTTTCTTCTAATGGAGTCTTGCTATATTATGACCTCCTCCCCAGCCTGCCCCCCTCAGAACCTCTATTTTTGGGAGGTGGGTGGGCAATGCAATGTTGGCACTTCTTTGATGCCCACTGTATTTCACCCTTCTAGGGTGCTTAGGTGTTATGCTTTAGTTTCTTCTTGAATCCCCCGACTTGAGTCTTTGTTTTGGGATCAAGATCAAAAAGGTGTTTTTGTAGTTAGTAGCCAGTGGCTAGTGTAGGTTTGCGGCTTCCACAAAGAACCTTACTGAGTTTTTGCTCGTAAAGATCTGACAGTTTAAGTTTGAGCTTCAACAGACTGAGGTTCAACGAGTCAGGCTCAGGTTCCATGCCCTGCATGAAGTTAACTCTTTCACCTCCGGAGCAGTTCTAACCTGGGGTTATACTGCATATGTCATAATATAGCAAGACTCCATTAGAAGAAACAACATTACTAAGGTGAGTAATTTTTTCTTTTCAGCAACGAGTGGCTCCAGGGGCGATAATATATTATTGATCAAGAGTTATCAATAATATATATATATATATATATATATATATATTTAAAAAACTCCCCGAACCTGCCCATTCCAGGGCATCTGCGCATGAGATGCTGTTCACAGAATCAGAACATCTCACATGCGGAGGAAAGGAGCACTCAGATTGGTTGGGAGTGCTCCCTTGAGCTATAATAATCCATGCTTGCTCCAGCAAGTCTTTGCTCAAGTGCAGCTCCCATGGCAGCCCAGTAGATGGCTGTAAAACAGCCCTGTGCTGCTAGCATCATTTCACAGCCATCATAAAACAGCAGAATTCCCTGATTTTCCCACCCACCCAGTGGATCACTATTCACAAGTGAAGCACAGAATGAGAGCAATGCATAATGTTAATGTCAACTTTTGTGTGTGTGGAGTAGTGGGCATCACTACCTTGGTAAATCCACACTATGTTAAAGATGAGCCTGTACCTTCTATAACAGAAAACAAAAATAACAGACATTGAGATAAACAAAGCAAGATCAAAGAAAGAGGCTGCTTCTATGGGTAAAAAGAAAAATAAAGAAAATCAGAAAAACAAAAGGAAATCAAAGAAAAAGACAAACAATACTAGTCAAAACAAATATTTGAAAGGTGAGAGCAATAAACGTCATGTTGTTCTGTCTCCTGCTGATTTAGATAATGTAGAGAGTAAGGACAGGGCAGTTAATACTCACAAAAATAGTACTTGGTCTATGAAAGTTTTTTTCAGATTGGCTCAATTCAGTACATTTGGAAATTGATCTAAAATGGCTGTAAAACAGTGCTGTGCTGCTAGCACTGTTTCTCACCCCAGGAATACTCCAATATTCCTAACTCTTATGCAGTATGCCTTTAAGCCAGATCTGTCCAGAGATGGAACATTATGATAATGATGGAATCATTGGCTCGTGCCACTTTTTCAAATGCTGCCACCTATCAATTGCCTACATTTTAACCCTCAGATTTCTCTCTCCACCTGTCAAGACTAGACGCTCGGAGATCCTCCCCTCATCATCTCACTGTGAAACTTTTAAAAATACATATAAGAATTTTATTTTCATTTGCTGCCCTTATCTTTTATTTGTAGTAAACCATTAGCTTTAATTTAGTTAAATTGCTTATTTTTCTCGGTTTCTTCCGGTTCGGGATAACCATTGGGAAACTGAGTTTTTTTAGTCTTAGCGGAGTTTTTCTGACTAAAATTCCTTTATTTTACAGTAAATTATTTTATTAAAACTGTTTTTTGTAACTGCTAATATCGGTTACTGAACCACTAATCCCGGTTGCTTTCTCCTTCAGTTCCCAGTTCCAGTCGGTTCCCCGATCGGTTGCTGAACTGATCGCAACCTGTAGTTTTATTTTAAAAAGCTTCAATTTATTCACAGTTGCGAATTTTGGGTTCTTTTTGCAAAAATGTCTGAAAAACCTAAGAAAAGGACTGGTGAACCCGGTTTCAAAAATTGTACAGATTATGGAGAAGTTTTTGACAAGGCAGGCAAACACAGTTGTGTTGCCTGCCTTGGCTATGATCATTTGAAAACTGATTGCAAGATCTGTAAGACCTTTCCAGAAAAAACACATCAAAAACGTTTGGAAAGGCTTAAAAAGAAATTACCCCACCTAAGGGTCCTCAGGTTCTGACCAGCCGACACCCTCCGTGGTTGTGGGTGAAACCACATAAACCACAATTTCTACCACGGATATGGGTGCAAAGACCATCACAAAAAGGCCTGCTGAACTGGCTAGCTCTCTGGTTCCTGTGAAAATGTCTAAGAAAATAAAGAACACATAACCCCTTGCTGATCAGCCTCTGGGGATTTCTGTTGTGGCTGTAAACATGCAATGCTCCGCTGAAGATTGCACAGGCATTGAAGGTCTTGCATGCCTTGAAGGGTCTGCTGCCTGCTGGACAGCAGTCTACAGTTCAGAGCCCTGCTGAGTCAACCCAGTCCTCCCTGCATGAGGCTAGGGAAGATTATTGGGAATATGAAGAAGAGGAAGAGGGGGAACCTATAGAGCCTGATGCCTCTCCTGAGCAAGAATTTGGCTCTCCTCCCAGGTCATCAGAGGATTATTCATCCCATTTTTCCTTTGTTAGAAAAATGGTGTATGCTCTGAATATCTCTACCACTGAGGTGATAGAAGATGAGGAGGAGGCAGAGTATTTGGAAATGATGGAGTTAACACCCACCAAAAAGTTACTGATTCCCATAAATATGTTTTTTAAAAGGGATGTGATAAAGCTCCTCCAGACACCTGGGTCTGTCCCTGCTTTGGATAAAAGGTTGGACAAGAGGTACCGACTAGACAGGGAAAGGGCTGAATTTTTATTCTCCCACCCTGACCACCAAGGGGTGGTATAAGCTGCATCCTGTGACAAGGCAAAAGTAGCTCTTGCTTCTCATCTACCAGAGAAGGATTCTAGAAAAATAGATAGTATGGCCAAAAAGGGCTATTTATCAGCTTCTTTGGCCATAAGACAGGCTAATTTCCAAGCTTATGCGGCCCAGTACCAAAAATCCCTCTTGCAATCTGTCATAGCTATGGCAGCTAAGGCTCCTTCCAGTCTTTCAGCAAACCTTGCTTGCTGAGACTGCCAGATTTGGCAGGGGTAGAAGGGGTTCCAGGTGTGGTTTCCACTCTCAGCCCTAGGCAAAGCAGGACCCCTGACTTGTCCTCCCAGGCTGCCTCCCCACTTCTAGTAGGGGGCAGACTGGCTCACTATTTCCAGGCTTGGAAACAGATCGCCACAGACAAGTGAGTCCTGGAAGTAGTGAGTCAGAGTTTGTCCCTAAGCTTCAAATCCCTTCCCCCTCTAAGAACCAGAGTGTTCAAACCAGCTTCTAATGCGGAAATAAAGCTGTTGGAAAAGGAGGTTTAAAACTATTGTTGGCAAAAGCATGGGAACCTGTGCCTCCACATCAAAAGGGAAAGGGATTTTATTCAAGTTACTTTCTCACAACACAGAGAAATGGGGAGTGGCGGCCTATCCTAGACCTAAGGGTGCCAAACAGGTGCTTACTAAAGCCAAGGTTCAAAATGGTAACCTTGTCACTGATTCTGCCAGCTCTCCAAAAAGGAGATTGGCTGGCAGCCCTGGACCTAAAAGATGCTTATTTCCACATCCCCATAAGGGAGTCTCACAGAAAGTACCTTAGGTTCAAACTCCCTTCAGGTCATTACCAGTTTTCAACCCTGCCTTTCAGTCTCATTCAGCTCCAAGAGTGTTCACGAAGTGCCTGACAGTGGTTGTGGCACACCTACGAAGCAGGTTGTCACAGTGTTCCCCTATCTAAACAACTGGCCGGTGGTGGGAAAATCCCCTCAACAGGTAGAGTAACATCTTCAGCTAACCCAAGGACTCTTGGATTCCCTGGGATTCCTGCTAAATCTTAAAAAGTCAGCCATTCTCCCTGCACAAGTACTACAGTTCATAGGAGCAAAACTAAATACCCAGGAAGGCAGGGCTTACCTACCTCTGGACAGGGTAAAAAGCATCCTGTGGATAGCAGGCTCCTTCAGCTTAAACAAACCAAAAACTGCAAGACAGTTCCTACAGTTACTGGGCCACATGGCATCCATCACTGGCACAGTTCTAGGTTCCAGGTTTCAGATGAGAGACATCCAGTTCCACCTAAGGGCTCATTGGTGCCAAAGAAAAGATTCTCTCTCAAAGCTGGTTCCAGTAACAAAAACTTTACTCCTGGCCCTTCAGTGGTGGAAAGAGGAAGCCAACCTCAGAGAAGGGGTTTCCTTTCAAAAGGAGCCTCTGTCAGTGATTCTCACAACAGATGCATCACTACTAGGGTGGGGGTGCCCACCTAGGGGTTCACACTATTCATGGCACTTGGTCCAGTGCAGAATCTCTCCAGCACATAAACCTGCTGGAGTGCAGGGCAGGGCTCCTGGCACTTCAAGCCTTCGGACACTAGTTTGGGGAAAGGTGGTACAGGTTGGAACAAAACAATACTACCACCATGTACTACATAAACAAGTAGGGAGGAACAAGGTTGGATCCTCTCTGCAGAGAAGCTATGAGAGTTTGGACTCTGGCCTACTCTCAGGGAGTTCTCTTCAGGCCATTCATCTGCCAGGCAAGGACTATATTGTAGCAGATGCCCTGAGCCAAATAAACCAGGCCCATCATGAATGGACCTTGAACAGACAGGTGGTGGAAGTGATTTTCAAGAGGTGGGGCACTCCAGAGATAGATCTCTTTGCATCCCACGAAAGTCACCACCTGCCACAGTTCTGTTCGGTTCAGTTTTATTGTTTGGCAAATTCAGCATTACAATATGCTAAAAACATTATAATTTCATCACAGGTCATACAAATAGGCTGCATAAGAAAACATATTTTCTTTTTTGAGAAATAGCACTGTTATATAAATAGTTTCAAGGGAATATAAGCCCTAATGGTCTATGAATCATTTTTTAACATCCAAATTAAGAACCAATCCTTGAATTGACTAATCCTAAGCCAATTTAGATGCGTAAAAAATTTTAAATATGTAAAACAATTTATAATATATTCAGACCCTCCATGATCTTTCGCCAGTTTCTATTTCTAAATTATCTAGCTGCCTATAGGATACAAATCCTTATATCTTTACATGTTAATCCTGTAATCCTAATATGAATGATAAAAAGTTACGGAAGAGAGAACTAAAGTGCTTTACCAGTTGGAGACTTTTTCTCAATTACTACACACAATAACTCAAAACTTAAAGGCTGTTTATTTTAGCCCTTTTAAATTTCCACCCCAAGTTTATTTTTCTGAGGCAGAGAGATATTTTTCTTTATACTTCATCACTTGATGAAAAAACTTTGAGGCCATCCTTGCATCCTCTATTGTATGTGGATGTAAAAGCACAAACAATGGATCATATTATGCATTTACATATTTTATAAGAAAATTGTTTAGTAAATTAAACTGTGGGGTTTTATATAAGGGGCAGTGCACCGTAATGTGATGAAGATTTTCTTCAAAGCCCCTATTACAACTACATGATTCAGAATGCAAATTAACAGAAGCCATTCTATTAAAAAATGCATATTTTGAGCAAATAATTCCCATCCTTTCCCAAGTATTCATTTTCCTATCTAAGGGGGTAAGAGGTACGGTTAAATAATTCTCTAGAAATGCGTCTATCTTGTTTTGGCCTAACCAAATAGCCTGACATTGAGTTCTGAGCAATTCCATTTGTTTTTCCTGAGCAAGCCTCATAATTTTCTTTTTGGCAAATTCTTTGAATGAGGGGGCTATTATAATTGATTTTTCCCAATCTAACCAAAGTTGGTACATGGATATTCTTCCCAAGATACTTTGAAGGGTTTTGACCCAGGGGGATTTATAATTTTGTTTTCGCCAAGAAATCTTTTCCTTCAAGCACAGCAAAGGCAAGCGGTTAACCTGATGATTAATAATTTTTATCCAATAGCCCATCATACGTATATCGATTATTATAGCAATGGGAAGTCTTCCCAGTTCAGCCCTTACTGTGACATTAGATGTAGATAATGGCCCATGTAATAAGGATTTATAAAAAAAA
Organism: Neoceratodus forsteri; assembly: GCA_016271365.2. Lineage (NCBI taxonomy): Eukaryota > Metazoa > Chordata > Ceratodontiformes > Ceratodontidae > Neoceratodus > Neoceratodus forsteri. The sequence continues at coordinate 567,798,440 of CM057453.1, forward strand.
GAAAGGGGAATCTCCAAACATGGAGGGGAATTTATACCCCAAACCTCTGCTCCATACTTAAGAATGGGATTAATTTTAACTTCTCCAGCCACTAGTGCAGGTAATACCGATTGTCTGCATATTTCATGTTAAAGCGCAGCAAGGCTTTAGCAATCAATCTTGCCCTTGCTGCTTGGTCCCTGCAGTGTGCTGACCATGCTCCATTCGAGGTGAAATTAACACCCAGGTATATATAAGAAGTCACCCTATCTATGGATTCATTATTTAAATAAAACCTTGGTTCCTTTCTTTTACCGTGGTGTGAACCAAAAATCATAAACTTATTTTTATTCATGTTTGTTATTAGATATAATTGCTTACACTTAGTATTAAATTGTGTTATTTTATTTTGCAATCCTTGACTGGAGCATGCCAATAAAACTAAATTATCTGCATAAGCAAAAGTATGTACAGGAAGGTTCTTAATTTTAGGGGAATCAAGACTAGGTGCCTCCTTATATGTCATAAGGGAATCAGTGTACAAGCTAAATAAAAGGGGAGCCAAAGGGCATCCCTGTTTTACTCCTGATGTTGTTCTGAAATAATCAGAAATACTACCCTTATTATCATATCTGACAGCTGAAGTTGTATGTGTGTATAACATATAAATTGGAACCAAAAGGTTCAATGGAAAATGTTTTTCCATTAGTATTTCCCAGAGTTTAGCACTGTTTACAGAGTCGAACGCTGCCGAAAAATCAACAAATGACACGTACAACTTCATTTTACAGTGACCTATATTTTTCTATTAAATGTGAAAGAATATAAATATTATCTAAAGCTGAAAAATCCTTGTGAAAACCCACTTGAAACATGGATAAAGGGGAACTTACCTCTGTCCAATATTGTCATTTTTGTAATAATATTTTAGCAAAAACGTTTCCACTAATATCAATAAGGCTGATTGGGCGATAATTAGATGGAGTTTGAAAATGTCCTTTTTTCTGAATTGGTACAATTATGTTTCTTGTCCATGAAGGGGGGATAAATCTCTCCCTTAAGCATATATTAAAAAAATTTGTGAAAAAAACTACCCAGTAATTCAAATGTGCTTTATAAACTTCTCCGGGAATCAGATCAGGCCCAGGGGCTTTGTTATTTGAAAGGTTCATAATGGCATCTTATATCTCCCGGAATGTAAACACTAAAGGAGTGTATTCCCCCCATCTAATATAACTATCTACCACTTCTTCCCCAAAATTGGGATGTTTATTAAGCAGTGAGTTGTAGTGTACTATCCAGGTCTCTTTATGAATATATATAGGTGGGATTAAATTCTGTTTTTTATTTCCTTTGGCTACTAATGCCCAAAAGAGCCTAACATCACCCTCCTTAATAACTTGATACACGACTTCCCACTGTTTATGTGTAAACTCATTTTTTTTTATACAAGAAATTAATTTTTTATAGTCACTAGGAGCTTTATTTAAATTTAACATCACCCTCTTGGTCGGGTTTTTTTTTGTTTGCCTAATAAGCATCCCTAAGTTCCCTTTCTCTCTCATACATTGGGTATCAAACCAGGATGATGACTTAGGCTTACTAATATTTGTACAATATATCTCTTTATTAATTTGCTGATATCCTAGATTCAATAACTGATTAATTTGCTCACTTTTGATATCAATCTGTGTGCTAGAAAAGAGGCGGGCAAAACTAGAGTAATATATTAAGTTTGATACCCCATTCATAGTTTTATTGTTCAGTCTCAATCTCATTTTCCGTTGAATTTCGACATCCGCCATTGGTTTTATTGGGGAAGGGGTGTTAATATCATAATTCCTAAAGGCCAACAAAATTGCTGCATGATCACTTTCCGTTCACATAACCACCTCCAGTCTCTTGAAGGATTGGTAACTAAGAGGGGAGCATAAAATGAAATCAGTCATATTCCTACCTACTGGGGAGAAAAATGTACTCTCCCCTTCCCTATCCCCTTCCAATCTCCCATTAAGAATCAAGAAATGATTATCCATGATAAAAGTTCGAAAATATCTCCCTGCCTCATTAACTATCATGTCTGTTGTTTTTCTTAGTTCAAGATCTGACATATATAATTGTTCCTGTAAAACCAGTAGATTATCAAAATCTGCTATCCTAGCATTAAAATTACCTGCAATTAATACAGTATCTACCATATTTAATTGTGTGATTGAATCTATTTCCATAGATAGTTTAAACCAAATATCATATGTAGGGTGAGCATGAAAACTCGGGAGAATGTAAACATTCACTATCAGTACTATACTAGAGTCCCAATTAACTACTACCATGAGAATTTCAGGAGTAGGGGAGTAACTTAATAGCACCCTTAATCCATCCCTGATTTTTATCAGGGTTGCTAAACCTCCTTTGTTTCTCCCATGCATTTTGCCTTTAATTGCAGGGGCATCATTTGATTCATAGCCATTAAGATAGGGCTGTGTTAATGCCCATGTTTATTGGAAAATAATGGCTTCGAATCTAGAGACAAAACTAACCCATTGTGGATGTGCAAATTTATTGTGAAGTCCTGCTGTGTTCCAATTAAGAACATTGCAAGTGACATTACTTATTAACCCCCAATCGTGTTCTGATGATATGTCAGAATCTTGATTTTCAAATGGTTGTAGTCATGGTAGAGTTAATCTAGACTGAATGTGGAATTCCCACTCATTCGATGCTACTAGATAAATACCCATCTCATCCAACATATATCTATTTTCTAAAAGTAATGCTGATAATTGTGCAGAACAAATAAAACAATTAATCTGGGTTCCCTCTTTACCCTCCAGTACCCTTTCCGCCTGAGCTAGTTCATCAGTATGTATTTGAATTTTGGTAATAGCCGAAAGAATCACCCTCAGAAGGGATGCTAAATTAGCAGTGGTTTCTCTCTCCAATGTATCTATCCCAAAGATAGAAAACACAGAGCATTCAGGAGAGACTCCAAACTCCCAATTCAGCTGAGCAAGAGTAGAATTGAATTTGTCATAGGATAACATTTTTCCTGGTTTTATCCCATTATAGGTACTTTTCCAAATTGTGGCCCAAGTAACTGGCGATGATAACAACATTCCCAATGAATTTATCAGACCTTGCTTTGCCCACACTTGTTTTGCCATATCCATATTAGGCAGCATAAAATAAACTGATTTAGTAGGGTTAAGAGTATCCCTACTTACCATATTAAGTGCAGCAGCAACAGCTGGTAGCCCCCCTATTCAGCTCTTAACAAGTGGGCTATCAAGTTTGTCAATGAGACATTAGTTTCATAATTTTTAACATACATCTGATCTAATTTAAAAACTACTTCATTACCTGTGCATATTCAATTATATGCTTCAGGCTCTTCCTTATCAAAGCGATGGGGATCCTCCATCAATAACAATGGATTACATCCAACACCCATTTTGGACTGGTCTCTACTAGTAGAATTCTCTGTATGAGTTGTCCTTTGGTCCAGTATGGGGATGCATATCCCCGTTCCCTGTTTTTTTCGGGGGATTATTTCCTTTGATGTGGGCCTATTTACTACATCAGTGTTCCCCCCTATTTGATGAATGCGGATATTCTTGGACCGCCTGTATCCCGTCTAAAATAGTGTGACCCTTAGTCTCTGCCATTATAAGAGTTCCCTTTATCTTACTTTCATTTTTGGGCATCTTATTATTGTTCTGTTTCCTGGATTTATTGGTTTTGGATTTTCTATTGGGTTTAATCTTCTTTTTTTTTCTTATTGAGCCCATCTCTCTTTTTACCTTTTGGAGTCTCAGATATAATTAATGATGAAAATGATAGGTTGTGCTTTATTCTATGAGCCTCATTTTGTTCAACCAGCTGTGAGATTTGTTGTTCAAGTAAAGTAAACCTCTTTATGCAAAAGCGTGACAAGTTTTCCAGGGCTGCTTTGATACCATTATATGCCAGGCATCCAGGTCTCCCCGTCCCATCCCTCTTCTTAGTGCTTCCTCTCCCAACGTCCCACACTGTACCTGGTTTTGAACTCCGAACTCACTTTACTTATAATGTCGGATTTCGCAGGGATCGCACTGTGTCCAGAATCTTTTGCAGGCGCGGGTCTCCAATTGCTGTTCGAGGTTTGTCTTGGGCATTATTTCTAATAAATGTAGCAGGTTCTCTTATTGTCAGTTTTGGGTCATCTTTGAGTATGATCCCTTGTTGCAGCAAATCCACTCTAGCTTCTATTGCCATGGAATATGTTATAGAGCCAGTAGGGAATTGGACTACCAGTTTTGCAGGAGAAGGGGTACGAAATTTTAGATTTTTGGCTCTGAGGAATGGGAATATCGGAGAGTATTCCCTCCTCATGCGTTGAGTAGCTGGTGTGTAGTCATTGTCGAAAATAAATCTTTGACCTTCCCACATCACCTTTTGTTTGCGCCAGGCTTTGAGTAATAGCTGATCTTTTTGATTATAACTCATAAAACGCATTACAAATGATCTTGACGAAGCTGTATAGTTGGGCGAGGGCCCAGTGCTCTGTGAGCCCTTTTCAGTGTCTATTTGAAAATCAGGTCTTAAGTCCAAGGACTGGCGCAACAAGTGATCTGCAAATGCTACTGGGTTGTTCCCCTCCTCCCCTTCTGGAATACCATACACCCTAATGTTTTTTCGTCGTCCCCGGTTCTCCATATCCTCAAGTTTCTCAATGTATGTAGCTGTTCCTCTGCCAGTTCATGTTCTGTTCTTTCCAGGATCGAAATTGCATTAGAATTCTCTATAATTTGGGCATCTGCTGTTTCAGCCCTTGTCTGGAGTTCGGTGAGGTCTGAGCGAATCGAAATTCGGCAATCGCAGAAAGGATTGCCTCCGAATTAGACATCTCCAGTGACTGTTTCTGTTTGTCTTTATCTTTATCTTTTTCCTTTTCCCTTCTCCCCCGTTTGGTGTCAGAAAGTGGGGGAACTGGCAAGACTTTGTCCAAGCTCCACAGACCACACTCCTCTTCTTCTGGTACATCTCTTAGTAGATGGTATCGATTCCGGTCTTGGTGAGCCATTCTGCGGAGGTTCATAAAGAAATACTGCTCTGTTGTCTGGTTGTGTCTAATAGTTCGACTCCCCTCGGTGTCTGCAGTTACTTTACAAGGTTTAACTTTTAAATTAGGGATGTTTTACTACTAAATAAGCTACATTTGTTGCGGTGGGGCGGGAGCTCACTTGCCCCGTGTCTTTATGCCGCCGTGTCTCAACTGGAAGTCTGAGTCAGCTATTCTGACTGACTGGGTCCTGCCTGTTAGGTTGGCTCTGAACCAGTTGGTGGCAGAGTCAGATAGGCCTGCAGCAGAGAGGGTGTTTAGAAGAAGGGTGTGGGTGACAGTGTCAAAAGCCTTCGCTAGGTCGACAAAAATAGCAGAAGTGATTTGACCACTGCCAATCCCTGAGAGGATAGAGTCAGCGAGCCTAATCAGTGAGGTAGTAATAGAATGATTCTTCCAGAACCCAAATTGGAACAGAGTGAAAAAATTAGTATTAGAGAGGTAAGAAGAGAGTTGTGAGAGAACCAGATGTTCTTGAAGCATAGCAAGGATAGGAAGGAGGGAGGTAAGGCGATAGTTTGCCGATGCGGTAGGGTCACCACCCTTAGGTAGGGGAAGAACAAGGGCATGCTTCCAAGCAGATGGGATGGAAGCCGTTGCGAATGAAAGGTTGGGAAGATCAGATAGCAGAGCAGAGATAGCAGGAGCTGATAGATATAGCAGCTTAGAGTCCAATCCATCAGGTGAGCTGCCTTTAGAAGGACTGAGAGCATACACTGCATCCAGGATGTCAGAGGGTGAGATTTTAGAGAAGGAGAAGAAATTAGACAGAGGCGGTAGACTGGGAGAGGAGGGGGAGTCAGCAGGCAGGGGAGGAGGTAAGAAGGAGAGGAGAGGAGAGCAGAGGCACAGGAGGTGAAATATTAATTGAATTCATTAGCAGCACTAAGGTGATTGGAAACTAGAGTGCTGTTTATAATAAGGAGAGAAGTGGGTGGTGAGGATGGAGGGAGAAGAGGGAATGTATGACTTTCTAGAATTTGGAGGGTTTATTTATATTAGACTGAAAGGTTGAGCAGAAGTAGTCAGCTTTAACTAAGCGAGTAGCTTTTGTGCACCTGTTGCGTAGAGTGTGGTAGATGTTGTAGTCTTTGGGGAGGTTAGAAGCTTTATGAGTTTTCCAAGCTTGATCCTGGGCTCTTTGAGATGCCAAGAATTCTGGGGTGATCCATGGGAGGTGATTGTCCCTGACCCGGGTGCGCTGCAAAGGGGCATGTTTGTCCCAGATCTCCAGAAATGTAGCATGAAAATAGGTAGAAGCATCGTCAGTAGTTTTTTTTTTTAAATAGAGATTTTTATCCTCCTAAGACCTGGCAGCGTATTTCAGCCCTACTGACAGTCTCTGGTTGCTATGCCTTCCCGGCACCCCTGATCCAGTGATCCCCCATGGATTACCCCGTGGCAGGGGCGGAAGGGGGAGGTTCATCCTCCACCCTCCCGAGCGATATTTGAGGTGCCCGAGAGCCATGTGGCCGCGACACCGGAGTGCTGCAGGGCTTCATTAAGCTGGCAGTCATTTTTCCTCTTTTCTCCCTTCCCCTGTGCTTGGGCATGCACGCAGGACGTGCGCATGTAGAGGCATGCGCATGGCTACAGTCCCACAGCACCCTCCCTATGTCTGGCCTCACTGCCCACACTACCCTCCGGTCTCCACCTGGGGGTAGTCTTTCGGCAGGAATGCCAGTCCTCCCTCCCCAGGAGAGAAGAACTGTCCTCCGGATGCTCAGTCCTCTCCCTCCCCTGCCAACCCCCGACAGCCCATGCTCATTCCTGAACATGGGTCGCCGGCATGGTGTGAGGTGTGGCGTCCGGCGCCTCAACCCTCAGTGCCAACGGGCCGGCTTCGTCAGTAGTTTTTGATGAGGCTATTGGATCACAATTTACGTGGGCCAGGTCTTGGAGGAGGGGAGTGATGTTCAAAGATTTGTATGAGCGAATTTGTAGGATTTTATGGGGGGCTTTTATCTGATGGTTTTGTGTATCATAAAGGTCATGTGGTGGTCACTCAGGGCATCAGGTAGGATGTCGGATTTGATAACCCTATGGGGATGGGATGTGAGGGCCCAGTCGATTAGGGAATGGTTACCAGTAATATGCTTCATCCAGGTTGGTTCAGGAATGAGTTGTGATAGGTTATGGGCACCGATGTTGTTGCATGCTTTATTAAGGAAGGGGGACAACCAGTTTTGGTTGAAGTCGCCCATTATATATTGCTCACCTGAAGGGGTATGGGAAACTGTGGTACTTATGAGATCAGTGATAACAGAGGAGGTGAGGCCAGGGTGACACTAGGTGCCCGCAATATATGTATATAGGTATAGAGAATGGAAAGGATAGTTTTAGGATAAGTGCCTCGTAGGCTTTAGGGACTAATATGGCAAGGATGGAGTTAAATTGTATAGCTGATGAGACATAAATTGCCACACCACCACCTCTAGCAGATCGGTCTTGCTGAGATATGGAGTAACCAGGGATGGAGAGGGAAGGGTCTCCTATTTTTTTATTAAGCCAGTTTTTAGAGAGGATGATAATGTCTGGGGCAAGGGAAACAGCTAGTGGCTGGAATAGGTCTAATTTTGGGAGTATACTACATATATTTTGATGTCGAATTTTTAAGCCACGGGGAAGGACAATGGGGACATTTAGGGATGAGCCAGCAGTTACAGTTGCAGAAGCTGGGGCGACCAGGGGGCACAGCCCAGGGTTAGGGTTGATGTCTCCAGAAGTCAAGAGCAGGAGTGCGATGATGATGATGAAATGGATTTTTGCACTCTTATACTAGGGTGGAGGTGTAGTACAACATATAAAAGGGGGGTGATTGGAGGGAGTGGGTTGAAATTTTGGTAAGTGAAGAAGGGTGTAATAGGGTGGTATAGGTAAAAATGATGCACTTCGACGGAAGGGGCAGTGCGCCCAAGCAATGAGGACTGGAGCGGGAGTCCCAGTGAGGTTGCAACAGGGAGATGGGGCATGGTGTGGCTGATGGTAGCAGGCAGTTTAGGTGAGGGAACCAGAGTGAGAGTGTAGAAGGGGAGACAGAGAGCAAGGAGGATAGTAATGAGCACTCTATTGAGAGGATAGAGCCATGACAAGTGGTGTATACAGCAATGAGGTTAAAGACTTATTGGGGGTGGTAAGCAGCCAAGGAGGTAAAAACGTTAAAATGTATTGGAGGAAAGATGGCAGTAATAGAGGGAGGAAGAGGGAACAGCTACTCATAATAAACAAATGATTAAGCTACAGTTTACTGGTAACAGCTTCTGTAGTGTTAATACGTTAGAAAGTAAGTGTGAAAATAACTATAGTAGAGGGAGGAGGGACTGTTGCCAGAATTTAACAATTTACTGAGTAACAATTTATTGGTAGATAGTACAAGTATTTAACAACTGAATGAGTTACAATTTACTGGTAAACCGTATCAATAGGAGGTGTTACAGGGAGAGAACTGTAGTTAGACATACAGAGGGAGAATTCAGCTGTGTATCAATTGGATGAGCTGCGCTGGTGGGTGGAGCACAAAGTGGAGCTACTGGATTTAAAGAGTGACAGGGGCAGAGATGGGCGGGCAGGAGAAAATCTGGGTTAAATAAGGTCAGCCGAAACCCAGCAGAACAGCAGTAGAACCGCAAAGTCCTTTGGCTAACTAAAGTAGCCAATCAGCAGGAGTTAGCTGGAGCAAGTGGCCAATCGCCAAACAGCAGCAAGTGAGCACCAAAAAATTGAGATCTCCGGCACTTCTCAGAGGGACCGTACCTGGTGATTGCCTTGTAGGAAGCAGGTGGGGTGACAGCAGGCTGCGGTGGTTGTGAATTGCCGCACCGCAGAGGGAACCATGCCCGATCAGGGGGTCTCCAGTCTGTGGGAGAGAAGAGAAAGCAAGAAGTTAATTTAACTTAGGTTCAGTTAGGGGGGCACAGAGACACAGAGAGAATAGCAGCAGGGGGCTGGAGGCGGCATGAGAAAGCTTAACTTAATCGGTGGGCAGGGATTACCACAAGGAAAGCAGAGAGGTAGAAGCTGGGGCAGGGTGGGTCAGTGCAAACAAAGCAGAGAGGTAGAAGCTCGGGGGGCAGGGCGGGTCAGCTAAAGAAAACAGAGATAGAAGCTGGGGCTGGGCGGGTCAGCCGTGTCTCGGGGAGGGGTTAGGACAAGGAGAAAGAGCAGAGGAGAAGGAGGCTAGATCACCTGAAAAAGGAATTATTTAGCAGGAATTACAGGCTTAAGACAAGTAACACCTTACATTCTCAAAAAAGCAAAGCAGAACAATAAAATTACAGGAGGCTGTGCAACTACTCTAACATAAACAGTTTTTTCTAACTGGATTGTAATTTCTTAAGTAAAGTAAGTAAAAAGGTTAAGCAGTTAAAAGCAGTAGTTAGAGAAAGTAAACTAACAAGTAGAAAAGAAATGTGGGTTAAATAAAGTCATCCGAAACCCGGCAGAACTGCAGTAGAACCGCAAAGTCCTTCGTCTATCTAAAGTAGCCAATCAGCAGGACTTAGTTGGAGCATGCGGCCACTCGCCAAACGGTAGCAAGTGAGCGGCAAAAAAATTGAAATCTCCGGCGCTTCTCGGAGGGACCATACCCGGTGATTGCCTTATAGGAAGCAGGAGGGGTGAAAGCAGGCGACAGTGGTTGTGAATCGCTGCACCACAGAGGGAAGCGACGGATCGGGGCACCGTCTGGTGATTGCCTTGTAGGAAGCAGATGGGGTGAAAGCAGGTGGCGGGCGGTAGGAATCGCTGCACCGCAGAGGGAAGTGTGCCTGATGGGGGCTCCGGTCTGGTGGTTGCCTTGTACGAAGCAGGAGGGTGAAAGCGGGTGGTGGTGGTAATGAATCACCGCACCACGGAGGACACGTGCCTGATCAGGAGGGGGCCTCCGGTCTGGTGACAGTCTGTGGCAAATTATGTCCATGCCACCATAGAATCACTGCCAGTAGGAGGTTGCCCTATTATCCGAAAAAGTGGGAAGGGAGTACCACAAAAAGTGGGTTTGGGAGGTAGTAAGAAAGGGCATAACCCTTCAGTTTGTTCACTGTCCAAAGTTAACTAAATTCAGAGTGTTCGCAGCTCAATTGCCATGATGGAAGATCCTACTGGAAGTGGAAGTGAGGAAGGTGTTTTAATTTAATGTTGTGGAAGAGGTTCCCATTTCCAAGCTAGGAAAGGGTTCCTTCTCCAAATACTTCCTCACTCTGAAGAAAAATGATGAATGTCAACCCATTTTGGACCTAAGCCTACTGAACAAGGACGAGAAAAAGTAGAAATTCAGAATGGTGACACTGCAAACAGTAATACCATCCCTAATGCAGGGAGATTGGCTGGGATTACATGACTTGTCACTGCATTTTCCACATCCCAATAAGACCCAGCCACAGAAAATATTTTAAGATTTATTATGGGTCAAGCTCAGTTTCAGTTGAAGGCAATACCCACAGCACCCAGGGTGTTCCCAAAGTGTTTGTCAGTGGTGGCAGCCTTAATCCTCAGGCAGAGAGTAATGGTATTTTCTTACATAGACAACTGGCTAGTATGTTGAAAAACAAATGAGTAAGCTCAGTGCTCAATTCTAATAGTGAAGAGTGCCTTGTAAAGGTTAGATTCCGTCCCGAGCTTAGAAATATCACAACTGGAACCCAGGCAGATCCTGGAGTTCCTGGGTGCACTTCTGAACACAAAACTAAGCAAAGCATTTCTGTTACTATAAAGGGCAGAAGGTATGATTCTGGAGAAGGGGAGAACAGGGAGGGCTAGGTAGAGAAATCGGGCAGTCTGAATGGACCATTTTTTTTTTTTGCCATCATTGTCTATGTTTCTATGTTATATTCCATGTCGGTCAACCAAGGACTGCACAGAAGTTTTCCAAGCTTCTGGGTCCTGAGTCACATGGTTTCTACCACAGCAGTGGTGCCATGGTCCAGGTTGTAAATGTGCAGTGTGCAGTACCATCCCAGAAGGCAATGGTGCCAAAAAGTACACCACTGCAGCAAAAGGTACCAGCATCATGCAAGTTGATACTATACAAGCGCTAGAGTGGTGGAAAGAAGCAGGCAACCTCAAAAAGGGTGTTCCCTTCCTTCAGTCTCTTCCTACGAAAATTCTTACCGCAAATGTATCCCTTCTAGGACAAGGAGGTCATCTGGAGGGGAGAACTGCAAATGGAGTTTGGCCCCTTCAGGAAAGATAAAAGTACATAAACTGGCTGGAACTTGGATCCGTGCTTCTTTTCGTGAAGTCCTTCTTCTCCCTGATACAGGATCAAACAGTTCTGATAAGGACAGGCAATATAACAGCTATGTATATGCAAACAGGGGCACCCGGTCCTCAAAACTCTGTACTGTGGCAATGATGGTCTGGAACCTGACTTACATTCTGAATACAGAACTCTGCAGTACATCTACAGTAGCAGGAAAGGAGAATGTAACTGCAAAGTCACTCGGCAGGATGGGACATATTACTTACAAATGTTCTCTGAACAATGGTGTTCTGAACTCAATGTTAACGAGATGGGATGTGGCAGACATTGATCTTTCTGGCTCGTGGCAAAGAAGAAAACCCCCATAACTGTGTTGCAGACCCCTTCAGTGGGGGCAGTTCTAGAGGATGCATTAGCATTATTCTGGAAGAATAGGAATTGCTGTATGCATTTCTTTTATTTCCACTAATTCAGAGTGTTGCTGAAATTGAGAGAAGAGAGTGCAGCTATGATTCTGATATCACCAGACTGGCTTGGCAGTCATGGTACTTTCTGATGCTGACAGTGTTGCAGAGAATACCAAACAATAGGTCACTGAGACCAAAATCTCTCTCACAGCAGGGTATCCCACCCAGACCTCAAATCCCATACATTTGAGAGCATGGTTCCGGAGGAGTTAGAGTACTCCAATGCAAACCACTTGAGTCTGGTCCTAGAAGTTCTGAGGGTTACTAGAAAGCCAGCCACCAGGAAAACTCATCTTTCAAACTGGAAAACATTCAGTATTTGGTTTGACACTCATCATGTCAATGCAAGAATTGAGGACATATGAGTGGTTTGGGATTACCTAGTGCACCTTTAGGCATGCGGGTAAAAGCATCTACCTTTAGAGAACTGCACAAGTAGCACTTATCTCTTGTAAATCTGCAGGGAAGGAAAAATTCCTTGTAGCTCATGATGTATTCAAGCATTTTTTCAAAGGCTTGCACCATTTGTTTCCCCTATAAGGGGACCAACAAATCCCACCATGAGATTTGAACTTGGTAGTTTCACAACTGAGCCCATGTCCTCATCAGAGTTGAAATATCTGGCCTGGTAGACTGTTTTTAGTGACCACTAATTCTGCAAGTGTCAGTGACTAGCAAGCACCGTGTACGGCCCTAATTTTATGGTATTTAATTGGGATAAAGCCAATGGTGGTTTCCACATGTCCCATAAGTCAGTCTGTAACATTGCCTCTTTTTTTTATAGCCACCACCCAGTGCAGGCGAGGCAAAACATCACAGTCAGGATGTAAAGAGGACAGTTTTCCCTGCAAAGACAGTTCAAAACAGGCAGCTGTTTGTCACTTAGGGCGAGGTAGGCAGGTAAGTTTGCTGCAAAAATAAAACAAACAAAACAAAACAAAAAAAAACCACAAATCTCTCAATAGATTGTTTCTTGCATTGATGTCTGCTACCGTAAAGCTGATAGTCATCAATAGGGATAAGGGTACATTACACATGGTCTGCATCTACCACAGTTGCAACAGTAAAAGGCATATATTTGCTAGAGGTGTGCAAAACAGCCACTTGGCCTACACTATATGCCTTCATTTCTCATTACTGTCTGGGCATCCAAGCTGGAAGGGTACCTTTTACCTAGGTCCCTGCCTTCAAGACATTGCTTGGAGTCTGCAAATTGTATCAAATTACAAATACACTCTTGTTGCTGGAAGAGAAAATCATTCGATGCACAGTACAGTAGTAATGATGGTTCTTTTCGAGGTTGTGTTTGTGAGTCATACAAGCTCTCCCTACCTCCCTTTCTAGGGCCTGAATGAAAGGGTTCTTCAGTTTCTTATATACAGTACATACAAAATGATTTCATTTCTTCAAACAACATGAAGTCTTGCTGTATTCCGACTAATGCAGTTAGCCCCAGCCTTTAAACTGCCCCGGAGAACAAAGGGTTAACTTTCTATGCAGAGCATAGAATGCTGAGCTCGAGCTCGGTTGATATCTCTGTCTGTTTCCCTTTGAAATCTAACCGTCAGATTCTTTACTCTGCCTCACTGAACAGCCGCTCCGGAGATTTCTCCTGCAGCTCGGTTCGAAAGTCGGTGGAAGTGTCAGTTTACTGTCGGTTTTTAACCGAAATTTATTTTCCGCATAGTCGGTCCAGTCTCTGTCTGTGGTACTGTGAGTACTAGATAGGTTTTGTACTGTTTTTTTCTGTGTGGAACTTGTAAAAGTGTGGATCGGTTCGGCTGAACCGATCAGTTATTAAATCTTGTATCTTACTTTAGTGTGTGGTTACCGGTCCTTATCGGTTCTAAGAAAAACGTGTTTGATACAGTTTTTTCCAAGACCCGTGACATGGTTAGGAACCGATAAGGGAGTCTTGCCTGGCAGTTGCCGAAAAAAGGGTAAGTTGTTAGGCTGGCCATGTCTGAGAACCCAAGAAAAAAACCGGGCCCACTGGGTTTCAACACTGCAGTGAGTGTGGGGAGGTCTTTGCTAAGGCCGATCCCCACACCACCTGTGTTTATTGTCTGGGGTTTGAACACCTCGATTCAGACTGCCAAATTTGTAAAAACTTTCCCAAATCTACCCTTGAGAAGTGGTTAGGTAGACTGAGGGAAAAGGAGGCCAAGAAGTCCGCTGACCCGGATGGCCAGCCCGGTTCGGTTCCGACCGAACCAGAAGGAGTGCCCTCTGACCAGGGCGATACTTCTTCGGGCAAAAGGAGAGCCGATCCTGAGGGTTTGGTTCCAACAAAAAGAAAACGCAAAGAGAAATTGTCCGGTTCGGATCCAGAAGTCCATGTTCTGACTGCCGAGGAAATTGCCAGAGCGATTCGGATTGTGGAATCGCTTCACCCGGTTCCGATCGATCTGGCACCTTTTGGTAGGGGCTCGGTTCGGTCGGTTCCCCCAGTTCATGATTATACCCTTGAAGAATTTTATGAACCGGAGTTTGAGGAGGAGGGGGAGTTTGAGGATGACGATGGTGATGGTGAAAGTCTGAATGTGCCTGTTGAACCGGACATCTCCCCAGACAGACCTTCAGGTATATCCCCTCCTAGGCTTTCTGAGTCCCCTTCCCACTTTATGTTCTACAGAAAGGTGACTGAGACCCTCCAGCTTCCTATGTAGGAGGCAATGGAGGATTAAGAGGAGCCTGACTATGTAGAGATGATGGACATCTCAGAGTCCAGGAGACTGTCTATTCCCCTCCACAAATCTTTTGGGAAGCAGACACAAAAAATCTTGAAGTCTCCTAATTCTGTACCTCCTGTTGATAGAAGAATGGACAAGAGGTATACACTTTCAGGCTCAGATACAGAGTTTTTATATCAGCAATGCACCCATGTTGGGGTTGTGCAGGCTGCTGCCTGTGATAAGGCAAGCATTCCCTTGGCTTCACACCCCCCAGACAAAGACTCCAGGAAGATTGATGCCATGGCAAAAAAACAGTACATGGCATCTTCCTTGGGACTCAGGCAGGCGAATTATATGGCCTATACAGCCAGGTACCAGAAGTCCAGGTGGGACACTGTACTGGCACTAGCTAAACAGGCCTCCCCCCAGCTAGCCAAGGAGCTGGAGGAGGTGGCTGCAGATGGGATTGAGGCATCAAAAGTTCAGTTTCATGCTGCTGTGGACTCCAATGATGTGTCAACAAGAGTCATGGCTACATCTGTGGCTCTTCGGAAAATGGCTTGGCTCAGATGTACTAGCCTCTCACAGGATACCCAGGCTAAGGCCATGGATTTTCCTGTAGTGGTAATTCTCTGTTTGGGGAGCAGACAGAGAATTACATGAAGAAAATGGATGAGTACAGGACCACTTACAGGAGTGCTCAGGCCAAAGAAAGGCAGGCAACTCCTCAAAGGCAGCAGTCTAGGGGCAGGGGCAGGCCTTGTCATAGGCCTTTTTACCAAGCCCAGGCCTCTTCTCCCTTTTCACAGAGGGGGTTCTTCAGAGGGAAAGGCAGAAGGGGGATGAGCAGGGCTACATCCACTCCTCAGCCTAAAGCCCCTGCCAAGCAGACACCCTGATGGGCCTGCCCGGGTTGACTTTCCTATACCAGTAGGGGGCAGGCTGACTTACTTCATCCAGGACTGGATGTCTATTACATCAGACAAGTGGGTCCTGGAAGTAGTAAGCCAGGGACTGGTTCTCAGCTTCAAAAAATTTCCAAAGATGAGAGCCAGATCTTTTCCACCTGCAGGTCTCTCAGAAACCCTTGCCCTAGAGGCAGAGGTTTCATCTCTGCTGGCATTGAGAGCCATAGAAAGAGTACCTTCCCTACACTGGGGTAAAGGTCTGTACTCCAAGTACTTCCTTACCTCAAAAAAGACAGGGGAGTGGCGACCCATCCTAGACCTCAGATACCTACACAAACATCTTTTAAAACCAAAGTTCAAGATGGTAACTCTGGGAATAATCCTTCCCTCTTTAAGGCCAGGGGACTGGCTAGCCTCCCTGGACCTCAAAGATGCCTATTTTCACATTCCCATCAGGTGCTCCCACAGAAAGTACCTCAGGTTTGAGTTGCCCTCAGGCCACTATCAGTTCAGAGCAATGCCCTTTGGCCTAACGTCAGCCCCAAGGGTCTTCGCAAAGTGCCTGGCAGTAGTAGTTGCCTTTTTAAGGAGGCAAAATATTTCCATTTTTCCGTACCTGGACGACTGGCTAATAGTGGGTCAGTCTCCAGACCAAGTCAAGTCAGACCTGCAAGTGACCCAGCAAGTGCTCACTTCTCTAGGATTTTTCTCAACCTTCCCAAGTCAGTTCTCGAGCCTGTCCAGCTTCTTACCTTTATAGGGGCAGAGCTGGATACTGTCAAAGCAAGAGCCTTTCTTCCCCTGGAAAGGGCAATGGTTCTTATAGAACTAGCCTCTTCCTTCAGCCTTCAGGTTTCTCGACCAGCAAGGCATTTCCTCCAGCTCTTGGGCCACATGGCAGCTTCTACGGCAGTGGTCCAAGGGGCAAGATTCCAGATGAGGGACATTCAGTTCCATCTGAGGGCCTTTTGGTCTCAGAGGAAGATCTCCCTTACCAAACTGATCCCAGTGACTCGGACCTTGATCCAGGCCCTTCAATTGTGGCAGGATCAGGACAATGTAAGGCAAGGGGTCCCATTTGCCACTCAGTCTCATTCAGTGGTCCTTACCATGGATGCTTCTCTTCTGGGCTGGGGAGCCCATCTGGGGGCCCTCACTGCCCAGGGACTGTGGTCCCTCAGGAATCCCTTCTCCATATCAATCTCCTAGAACTCAGGGCAGTTTTTCTGGCCCTGCAAGCCTTCTCCCAGTCAGTACAGAGAAAGGTGGTTCAGGTCAGAACAGACAACACCACCACCATGTGGTACATCAATAAGCAGGGAGGCACTTGGTCTATGGCCTTGTGCACAGAAGCTATGAAATTGTGGTCCCTGGTGTATTCTCTACAAACCTCTCTGATAGCAGTTCACCTTCCAGGGAAGGACAATGTTCTAGCAGATGCACTGAGCAGGATCTCACAGGGCCATCACGAATGGTCCCTGGACCCTCTGGTATTGAAGGTGATTTTTTCAAGGTGAGGCACTCCAGAGATAGATATTTTTGCAGCCCCAGACAATCACCAACTTCCTGTCTTTTGTTGCAGACCCCCAGTCTTGGGCTCAGTCCCCCTGGATGCTCTGATTCTGAACTGGGAAGGGACATTTCTGTATGCCTTCCCTCCCTTCCCCTTCTGTTCAGAGTTTTAGTCAAGATAAGGTCACAACCTTGCAAAGTGATTCTAATTGCTCCAGACTGGGCCAGACAGCCCTGGTGCCCCCTGTTGCTGTCCCTAGCAGTCCATCTTCCCCTGTCTCTTCCCAGGAATTACAACCTGTTAACCTCCTCTCAGGGGAGGATTTGGTACCCCAATCTTCAGTCTCTCAATCTCAAGGCATGGCTCTTGAAGAGTTAGAGTTTGCAGATTTGCATCTGTCTCAAGGGGTTCTGGATATTTTCAAAGCTTCTCGAAAGCCCTCCACCAGAAAGACTTATAACTCCAAATGGAAGAGATTCAGCATTTGGTGTTCTAAGAAGCAAATTTCTCCAGACACTGCTGAATTGCCTACAGCTCTGGACTATATGGTCTTCTTAATGGCCTAGGCCTCAGACCAGCTACTCTCAAGGTACACTTGTCTGCTGTTTCTGCTTTTCTGTCAGTGGGGAAGTCTTCCTCACTATCATCTCATCCTATATTCTGTAATTTTTTTAAGGGATTGCTTCATACCAATCCTCCCTTTAGAGACCCTACCCCTGCCTGGGATTTAAATGTTTGCATTGCTCAACTTATGCAACCTCCTTTTGAGCCTATGTCCTCAGCAGAGCTTAAGTACTTGACTTGGAAAACTGTGTTTTTGGTAGCCATTACCTCTGCCAGACGTATCAGTGAATTGTAAGCCCTGTCAGTGGAACCTGATTTTATCTCCTTTCACAGAGATAAAGCGGTCCTTAGAAGCAATAGAAGGTTCTTGATTAAAGTAGTTTCAGATTTCCACTTGAATCAGTCTGTGTCTCTTCCTGTATTCTTCACTGATCATTCTTCCTCAGGAGAGAGGAGGCTACACAGTTTAGATGTTAAAAGAGCCCTTAGCTACTACATAGAGCGTACCAAGGGTCACAGGTTTGAGTCCCTCCAGTTGTTCCTCACTTATGGAGAAGTGGGAAAGGGCAAACCTGCCACCAAGAGAACTGTTGCCAGGTGGATTGTGTCTTATATACAATTCTGCTATGAGAAACTGGGAAAGATTCCACCCTCAGGCCTGAGGGCTCACTCTACAAGAGGTACAGCTGCTTCCCTGGCTGCTGCCAGGGATATTCCTCTCTTAGAAATCTGTCAAGCAGCCACCTGGAAAACAGTCCATACCTTTACCAAGCATTACTCTCTGGATATCCAGGCTAGGAGTGATGCTCGGTTTGGCACAGCAGTACTTCAGAACCTATTCCCAAAGTAGGTTGTGTCCCTCCTCCATGGAGGTACTGCTTGGTAGTCTGCATTAGTCAGAATACAGCAAGACTTCATGTTGTTTGAAGAAAAAAATTACTCACCGTAGTAATTATGTTTCTTCTATTGGAGTTTTGCTGTATTCCAACCTCTCCCCCGCCTCTCCTCTCAGAACCTGTTTTTTGGGAAGTGGGTGGGCAGGTGCAGTGTTGCACCTCAGGGGTGCTCCTTTACACCCTTTACTTTTTGTTTGGTTGTTTATCTTGTTATTATTCTTATTTGAATTTTTTTTTTTGTTTTGGGTTTCCTGACTTGAGTCTTCCTTTGGGAATCCAAAACTTTTTGTTGCCTGTTGGCTAGTAAAAATTTTACGATTTCCACATAGAATAGCTAGTGAGTTTTTGCTCGTAAGAATCTGATGGTTAGATTTCAAAGGGAAACAGACAGAGACATCAACTGAGCTCGAGCTCAGCATTCTATGCTCTAAATAGAAAGTTAACCCTTTGTTCTCCGGGGCAGTTTAAAGGCTGGGGCTAACTGCATTAGTCAGAATACAGCAAGACTCCTATAGAAGAAACATAATTGCTAAGGTGAGTAATTTTTTCTTCTTGACCATTTGAAATTTTATTAATATCATAGTCAACTTTGTAGTTTTTACAAGTTTTTCAGCTGGTGATTGGTCATTTCTTAATACACTTACATTTCTAAATACATAGCAGAGATTAGTTAGGAGTTCATGGTTATCTTCTGCTCTTCAGTTATAAACCTGCTCTTGGTGGGGTCAGTTGGCGTGTGACAGTTTGAACTTTAACATTTTAAAGTTCTTTCTTTGGGGCAGCACCTTGGGGCTGAAAAGATCATTCAAACTGTATGACTCACAAATACACCCTTTAGAAGAAACCCCATTACTATGGTAAGTAATTTTTTTATTCCTCTCTCAGCTCTGTTTCTGTCCAGTGTCCTCCCATGTCCTCAATATTTGGCCCGGCTGTTTATTCCTTGTTTTCATAGATTAGTGGAGAGCAAGTGGTTGAGCTATTAATTAACCACATGCTTCCTTAATCCCCTTCGGAATAAGTTTCTAAAAACTATTTTGTTGGTTGTTCTCCCAGTTATTACAAAGATTATTAACCTTTCCTTGAAAAATGGTGCTTATTACTGACCATTTAAAAAAGTCCTGGTTTCTGCTATTATTAACAAACCCTCCCTTAGTCCCTCGGTTTCTGCTTGTTAGTGTCTCATTTTTAAGGC
The DNA here is from genome assembly GCA_016271365.2 of Neoceratodus forsteri. NCBI lineage: Eukaryota > Metazoa > Chordata > Ceratodontiformes > Ceratodontidae > Neoceratodus > Neoceratodus forsteri. The sequence goes on from CM057453.1 coordinate 567,817,937, forward strand.
TGCCTGATGTAGTCAGGATGGGCTTCTTGGAACTACTGCAATATACATGAGTAAATGTTTGGTGCAAAGAGCAGGCAGCAATGAGCATGGCTTCTCCTTTGCCCCCCTCCTCGGTAGGGGGGATACTGAATTAAGCTGCAATCTGCATCTTCTTTTCCCCCCTTGGTGGTGATGGTGGGGGGATACATAATCAAGTCACGATTGGTGGCTTCACTTCCGACTGAACCAAGCCACGATCAGTGGTTTCATCACCAGACCCCCCCCCCCCGTAGAGGTGGGATATTGAACCAATCCACGATTGGCGGCCTTTCCTCCGACTCCCCTCGGTATTGGGACGTGGGGTGTTAAACCAAGCTGCAATTGGTGGCTTCTTCTCTGACCCCATTGGTAGTGGGGGTTATATTGAACCATGCCGTGATCAGCAGCATCACTGCAGGAGATTGCAACTGAGTGACTCCATGTCTCCAACTAGCCATTGTCTGCAAAGTGCCATTGTGTGCTGGTAACAAAATGAAGAAGATAATCGATCCAATAATCGGGCCCTGAAATGCATTACACAGACACGTAGTAAGAGGTAAGTGAGCAACATTTCCTCAACAGCTGTTTTGTTTTCGTAGCCACGTTGGTTCATAAGTAACTATACCCAACAGAATGGGTCAAAAACAGTGTTAAATAAATCGTGGCGGGGGGCTTGGAGAAAAGCTTGCTGGTAGGTACTGTAATTGTTTTGTTGGGGAGGGGAGTAGTATCTCCATGAAGAATCTGTTCCAGAAGAAAATGTCAACATTATGGGGTGAGGGGGAAGACTGGTACAAACCAGGACCAGAATGCCCATAAAAGGACCTGGTGAAAACCAGAATGAATCTGGAAGTGGGACGCATCCAGTACCAGGAAGAGCTCCAGCTGGTCTGCATCCTGACTCAGTGGCACAGCTGGCTATAACTAACAAAATGCCAACACAACCTACCAAAATGCCTTCCACCCTGCTGGAATTTCAACATTCTGGCTGATCAGGGTAGGCGTTCTGGCAGGTGAGTGGGCATTCTGGCAGGTCAGGGTGGGCATTCTGGAAGATCATGTTGGCTCTTCTGTTGAGTCATGTGACCATTCTGTCAGGCCAGAGGTCATTTCAACAGGTTGGATGGTCTGTATCTGATGGGTCAGTGTGGCATTCCGACGTGTCGGGTAGAAGTATATGTAATAAAAAAATTCAGGGGTAGGCTGTCCAGATGGCACAGTGGTAGTACATTGCAATGCCATACGTACAACGGGGGTTTGGGAACAAACTCGTTGCACTGAGAGGCAGGCCAGGCCTAGACAACAGATGGCCAGCAATGCATCTTAGTTGGGAATGGTTGGTGGTGGGTTCTGCTACCACAACGAATCCTGCATCTGGGCCTGGGAGCTTGGTCCTGCCACAGAGGGAAGCTGTGTGTGTGTGCGTGCGTGCACGCATGTGCATGTTCGTGCGTGCATGTGCGCAGTCGACCTAGGCATTGGCCACTCCTGCTGGGGGAAGGGGAGAAAAACATGTGAGAGAACTCAGCTGTCATCTATATGAGGTCATACCAGTATCCCTGGGCCTAATCAGGTTATATTACATGGAAAACTGCTGGCCAGGAATAAAATATATGCGGAAAAATATAGTGGAAGATATACAACCTGTTGAGCCAAAGCCCATTATAAAGACATCACAAATACTTTTCATAAGTACAGTGACATCTATGATCTACTCCCCCCTGCAGAGGGGGCAAACAACAAAGCAGTGCTTGATGGCGATCTTGAGACCCCCCATTGCTACACTGTTGACTATTCTTAAAACCCAACATAGAAATAACATCTGTTAATTTACATACTCCAGAGAAGTGGCTCATTTTCTTTTTCAGCTGTAAACTGAAGTCACAGTTTAGGAGTATTAGAAGCTTCTGAGAACAGGAACATTTGAACTTGGGATTCAGTATGTTTATTTACGGATTCCTTCCTTCCTTCCTTCCTTCCTTCCTTCCTTTCACAATTCTGCTTATTTTCAGCTTTGTTCTGGGGGGAAGGGGCTACAGAAGCAAACTGACATGCTGAACCAGATTAAGCTGTTGGTGGTATTTTAATGAATTGGAGGTAATGTTTCATGTTCTCTTATTTACCTAATATTTCCACTTACAGTAACATTTTGTTTATTTGTTAGTGTCTTAGAGACCTTTTCTGTTACAGAATACAAGGTTGCCATGTTTTTTATGAGCATTTTATCAATTTGTTAGTGAAATCCATGTCCATGGCTCTGTAAGCTATAACCCACGACAGGGTTCAGTATTAGGACCGGTCCTCTTCAATGTCTTTATAAGCGACATTGCAGAGGGACTGGAAGGAAAAGTATGTCTCTTTGCAGATGACACAAAGATCTGCAACAGAGTTGATGCACAGGGTGGGGTGGAAAGGATGAGAAGGGGCTTGGCAAGGTTAGAGGAATGGTCAAATGTATGGCAGCTTAGATTCAATGCTAAGAAATGCAAAGTAATGCATCTGGGAAACAAAAACCCAGGGGAAGAGTACACAATGGGGGGTGAGATACTAACAACAACAAAAATGGAAAGGGACCTGGGGGTAGTCATATCAGATGACCTAAAGGTGGGCAAGCAATGTGAGAGGGCAGCAAGGAGGACTGGGGGGATACTGAGATGCATAGGGAGAGGCGTCACCTGTAGAAAACAGGAAGTTGTTATCCCTCTGTACAGACAGCTGGTGAGACCCCATCTGGAGTACTGCATGCAGTTCTGGAGACCCAATCTCCGCAAAGACATAGACAGGATGGAAGCTGTCCAGAGGAGGGCAACTGAAATGGTTCAGGGTCTGCACTGGAAGACATATGAAGAGAGACTCCAGAGAGACTCCAGGAGCTTAATATGTATAGCCTCGAGGAAAGGAGGGAGAGGGGGGACATGATAGAAACTTTCAAGTACCTCAAGGGAATCAACAAAGTCCAAGAGGGTAGCATCTTTCAAAAAAAGAGGTGTGCAAGAACAAGGGGGCACAATTTGAAGATGGGGGGCGGCTCAGAGGTAATTTAAGAAGTATTTTTCCCAGAGAGGTTGTGGATGCATGGAACGGCCTTCGGAGGAGGTTGTGGAGTCAAAACAGTGGTAGAATTCAAGCATGCATGGGACAGTCAGAAGGCAATTCTAGGGAGTGGGGGTAGGAAGAAGTAGGCTGCTAGTTAACTAGGATCTGCAGCTTATCCAGTAGGTAGGGAAATGGGCAGACTGGGTGGGCCAAGTGGTCCTTATCTGCCGTCAAATTCTGTGTTTCTATGTAGGGCATGGGTTTACTGGACATTAATGCATGCCCCAGGTGCGTTGTGAGGCATGGGGACGCAGCCTGAGTGACCTCCAACCACCTGGAAAGTGCATTAATGTCCAGTATACCCATGACCCTGGAGTTGGTTATTGCACTTATAAAATGGGACCTTTTTTCTGTTGGAAAAAATGCTCATAAGCTTCTTTATTATAATAAAACTTCTGTTATTTTAACTGTGCAAGTCCACGTCAGAAACTAGTTCCATTAAAAAAAATCCTTCACATTTTTTTACTTATTGTAAATAAAGGACACGTGTTTTTAAGTAGAACTATGTTTTTAGTCCCTCTCTCGCGGCTTTCTGTGTGCTGATTTGAGTCTGCTGCCGCTGCCTCGTTTCCCTTGGCTCCTGTTCTGTTGTGCCGAGGACTTTGCAGCTGCCACAACCTCCCGTTGTTCACTCCTGGCTCCTCAAAAATGGTAACTATTGGAACATTTTTATCAATTGTACACCACTTTGAACTATTAACTAACTGCTGCTGTAGGCTTTCTTTCTCTCAGGCAGTTTGTGAACTAACTGCCACCGGAGTCTTGCTTTCTCTCCCAAGCACTTTGCATTGGTAGAGCTCTGTCCTCTCTCCCCTCTCCCTCCTCAGCATTTTTGAAGCCGCACAGTGAGCTGCAGTTATAACATGGAGCCGATCATGCAGGACTCTATGCCAGGATACGTGGAGGGCTGCATGGGAAATGTAGTGAGAAACAACTGTCAGAGTTATTTCTCATTTATTTTGCATTCAAACCTCAGGAAATCTTACTGTATTCTGACAATATGCAGAATGGTCTACCCACAGGACTGCCCCCGGAGCTGAAGTGGTTAATAGAACCTATGCAAAAAGTATTGGGTAGCCAACAGAGGAGCAGAATTCCTTTTTGAGCACCTTAACCATGAGAGGTGGTACAGGCTGCAGCTTGTGACAAAGCTGGCATCCCACTGGCATCACATCCCCGGATAAGAACTCCAGAAAAATAGATTCAATTGCTAAGAAAACTTACTTGGGGTCCTCTCTGGCTATTAGACAGGCCTCTTATAATGGCCTATGTCTCTAGGTATCAGAAAATACTTTTGAATATTGTCCTGCAAATAGCAAAGGCTGTCCCAGCTCCCATGGCAGCTGACCTGGAAGACGCTGCAAAAAGAGGCATAGAAGCTTCTAAGGCCCAGTTTAGGATAGCAGTTGATACCAACGACACTGCAGCCAGGCAGATGGCAATATCAGTGTCTCTCAGAAGGTTTGATTGGCTCAGGACTACTAACTTGACCCAGGATACACAGACAAAGGTTTTGTATTTTCCATGTGAGCTCACATCTCTGTTTGGAGAGCAAACAGAGGCTTACATGAAGAAAATTGATGATTACAGGACTGCTTACAAAAGCGCTGTTGCCAGCAAAAGGGCATCCACTCCACAAAAGCACGAAGCCGGAGGTGGTAGGGGCAGGGTCCATTATAGGCCATTCTTTCAGCCTCAAGCTTTCCCCCAATATAAGCAGCAGAGGGATATTTTGAAGGCAGAGGCAGAAGAGGCAGTGGCCATACTAGCCCCAGCACACAGTCAGGAGCTCCAGTGAAGCAGGCACCCTGAGGTGTCTGTTCGGGTCATTTCCCCAACCCCGGTAGGGGGCCGGCTGGCCTACTATCTCCAGGAGTGGCAAACCATCACCACAGACAAGTGGGTCCTGGAGGTAATAGGTCAGGGCCTTGCTCTCAGCTTGAAGCTCATGCTAAAGCTGACGACAAGGGTTTTCAGACCATCTACTACATCAGAAACAGCTCTGTTGGATGAGGAAGTATCTAACATTCTGTCACAAAGGGCAGTAGAGCCAGTCCCCTTGGCACAAAGGGGAAAAGGCCCATACTCAAGATGCTTCCTCACAACAAAGAAAACTGAGGAGTGGCGACCCATACTGGGTCTCAGACATCTAAACAGACATTTGTCAAAACCAAAGTTCAAGATGGTGACTCTGGCAAACATCCTCCCAACACTAAGGCAGGGAGATTGGTTAGCATCTCTAGCCCTAAAGGACACTTATTTCCACATCTCCATCAGGCAATCCCACAGAAAGTATCTCAGATTCAGATTGCCATCAGGCCAGCATCTGTTCAGGGCAATGCCCTTCGGACTGACTTCTGCCCCAAAGGTGTTCACAAAGTACCTGGCTGTGGTCATAGCACACCTAAGAAGGCAGGTGGTGGCAGTGTTTGCCTACCTGGGTGACTGGCTAGTCGTAGATCAATCACCTCATCAGGTCAGGGATCCCTTTGCAGTCACACAGGATACTCTGCAATCCTTAAGGTTCCTAGTGAGCCTGAAAAAGTCAGTGATAGAACCAGTTCAGCTCCTGGAGTTCACAGGAGCCAAGTCGGACACTGTAAGGGGAAGGGCATTCCTTCCACAGGGAAGAGTGGACAGCCTGGTGCAGCTAGCCAGTTCTTTCAAGCTGCACACCCCAAGGTCAGCAAGGCATTTTCTTTGGTTGCTTGGCCATATAGCAGCTTCCAACAGCAACAGTGACAGGGGCCGGGTTCCAAAAGAGAGACATTCAGTGTCATCTCAGGTCACACTGGCATCAAAAAGGAGATTTGTTGTCAAAGCTAGTGCCAGTTGCAGGAACTCTTCTTCAGGCACTACACTGGTGGTAGGAGTGGGACAACCTCACATAAGACATCCCTTTCTTGCAGAAAAAACCCTCATTGGTGCTAACCACAGATGCCTCCCTCCTGGGATGGGGAGCACACTGTTCATAGTACATGGCTCAAGCAGGAGTCATTGTTGCACATAAATCTACTGGAACTCAGAGCAATCCTCCTGGACATCCAACCCTTCGCCAACATGCTACAGGACCAGGTGGTGCAGGTCAGAACAGACAATACAACCACTATGTACTATGTGAACAAACAGGGAGGCACAAGGTCAACTCCACTGTTCACAGAAGTCATAAAAATTTGGAGTCTGGCATACTCCCCAGAGATCTCTCTCTCCGAAGTCCACCTTCCAGGAAAGGACAATCCTGACAGATTCCCTCAGCAGAATCAACCAGAACCACCACGAATGGTCACTCAACAAGCAGGACCTTCAAGTTGTTTTCAGGAGATGGGGCACTCCAGAAGTGGACCTCTTCGCAGCCCCAGACAGCCATCAGCTACCTCAGTTCTGCTGCAGACCTCCTGTGAGGGGCACAATCCCACTGGATGCACTGCTGCAGGATTGGACAGGGAAGTTCCTATATGCATTCTCTCCCTTTCCATTATTGCTAAGGGTACGGAAAAAGCTCAGAGCTCAGCCAGCAACAGTGATCCTTATTGCTCCAGGCTGGGCCAGGCAGCCCTGGTATTCCCTAATTCTGTCCCTGTCAATAGCCAAACCAGTCAGCCTCCCCAGGAGGCACAACTTGCTGACATCCTCCGAGGACAGGATCCTGTACCCCAGTCTCCAGTCCCTCAGGCTCAAAGCCTGGCTCTTGAGGACTTAGAGTATGCCAACTTGCACATCTCAGAAGGAGTCATGGAGGTCGTCAGGGTCTCTAGAAAGCCTTCCACCAGGAAGACCTACACATCTAAGTGGAAAAGGTTTTCCATCTGGTGTCAGACAAGAGACATAGACCACAGTCAGTCAGGTTTGCCAGCTGTTCTGGATTATTTGACCCATAGAAACACAGACTTTGACAGCAGATAAGGACTGCTTGGCCCACCTAGTCTGTCCATTTCCCTACCTATTGGATAAGCTGCAGATCCTAGTTAACCAACCGCCTACTTCCTTCTACCCCCCCCACCAGAATTGTCTTATGTCTGTCCCATGCATTCTTGAATTTCCCCACTACCTCCTCAGGAAGGCCATTCCATGCGTCCATCACCCTCTCTGTGAAAAAATACGTCCTCACATTGCCCCTCAGCCAGCCCCCCTCTATCTTCAAATTGTGTCCCCTTTTCTTTCATATCTCTTTTTCTGAAAGATGCTACCCTCTTGGACTTTGTTGATTCCCTTGAGGTACTTGAAAGTTTCTATCATGTCCCCTCTCTCCCTCCTTTCCTCAAAGGTATACATATTAAGCTCCTTTAGTCTCTCTTCGTATGGCTTCTGTTGCAGACACTGCACCATTTTAGTTGCCCTCCTCTGGATTGCCTCCATCCTATGTCCTTGCGGAGATGAGGTCTCCAGAACTGCATGCAGTACTCCAGATGGGGTTTCACCAACTGTCTGTGCAGAGGCATAACAACTTCCTGGTTTCTACTGGTGATGCCTCTCCCTGTACATCCCAGTATCCCCCCAGCCATCCTTACTGCCTTCTCACATTGCTTGCTTACCTTTAGGTCATCTGATATGACTACCTCCAGATCCCTTTCCATTTTTGTTCATGTTAATAACCCCCATTGTGTACTCTTCCCCTGGGTTTTTGTTTTCTAGGTGCATTACTTTACATTTCTTTGCATTGAATCTAAGCTGCCATACTTTTGACCATTCCTAGGCTCCAACCTTGCCAAGTCCCTTCTCATCCTTTCCACCCCCATGTATCAACCCTGTTGCAGATCTTTGTGTCATCTGCAAAGAGGCATACTTTTCCTTCCAGTCCCTTCATCCTTGCCAAGTCCCTTCTCATCCTTTCCACCCCACCTTGTGTATCAACCATGTTGCAGATCTTTGTGTCGTCTGCAAAGCGGGATACTTTTCCTTCCAGTCCCTCCACAATGCCACTTATTAAGACATTAAAAAGGACCAGACCCAGTACTGAACCCTGAGGTACCCCACTAGTAACCTCCCTTTCTTTGGAGTGACTCCATTTACTGTTACCCTCTGTGTCCTGTTATCCAGCCAACTTTTTACCCAGGCTACCTCTCTGGGACCCACTCCCAGGCTGGCTAATTTGTTTATTAGAAACATAGAAACATAGAAGTTGATGGCAGATAAGGACCGCAAGGCCCATCCAGTCTGCCCATTTCTTTTTCTATCTTATAAATGTGCTATTGGCCTTTGGTCTGTCAATGACCTATCTATTCATACTCATCTGTATTGCTCCCTTATGCCTTTCCCATGTCTGTTTGAAGCCCTGCACTGTATTCATATCCACCACTTCCTGAGGTAGGCTGTTCCATGCAAACACCACCCTTTCTGTGAAAAATAACTTCCTCACATTACCCCTTAAATGGCCTCCATCTAATCTCATGCCGTGTCCTCTTGTCCTATTTTTCTTATATTGAAACATGTTCGACTCTTTCACCTTGTTAATGCCCTTAAGTTGTTTGAATGTTCGATCTTATCGCCTCTCTCCCTCCTTTGCTCTAGGGTATACATATTGAGCTCTGTTAATCTGTCCTCATATGTTATCTGATGCAGTCCCTGCACCATTTTGGTTGCCCTTCTTTGGACTGCCTCAATTTGGTTAATGTCCTTGTGAAGGTGTGGCCTCCAGTACTGCATGCAGTACTCCAAATGGGGCCTAACCAGTGTCTTGTAAAGAGGGATTATTACCTCCCTCTTCCGACTTGTGATACCTCTACTAATACACCCTAACATCCCCTAGCCTTACCTACTGCTTGGTGATTTCAGGTCATCAGTGATGATGATGTCCAAGTCTCTTTCTTCCCTTGTGACTGCCAGCAACTCCTCCCAGCCTATAGGTGGCTTCAGGGTTTCTCTTCCCTATGTGCATGATCTTGCACTTCTTGCATTAAACCCCAGTTGCCACTCTTCTGACCATTTTGCTAGTTTATCCAGATCTTTTCTCATTCTGCCCACCCCATCTGGATCATCTATTCTGTTGCAGATCTTGGTGTCATCTGCAAACAAACCTTACCTCCAGTCCATCTGCAATGTCACTGTTGAAGATATTGAAGAGGACTGGCCCCAGGACTGATCCCTAAGGTACCCCACTTGTGACTTGCATCTCTTCTGACTGTATACTGTTTACCACCACTCTCTGTGTTCTGCCTGTCAACCAGTTTGCCACCCAGTTGGCCAACTTCTGACCCACCCCAAGCCTACCCAGCTTATTAATCTTCTATGTGGAACAGTATCGAAAGCTTTGCTGAAGTCAAGGTAGGCAACATCAACTGCTCCCCCTTGGTCCACCACTCTGGTTATCCAGTCAAAGAAATCTATGAGATAAGTTTGACAGGACCTTCCTTTTGTAAACCCATGGTGTATTGGATCCTGTGCTCCTATGGATTCCAGGTGTTGCACTATCCTTTCCTTAAGGAGTGCCTCCATAATCTTGCCCACTACTGAGGTAAGACTGACTGGTCTGTAGTTCCCTGCCTCCTCCCTGCTACTACTGTTGTGAAGCGGGATCACATGAGCCCTTCTCCAGTCTTCTGGGACCTCTCCTGTGCTCAGAGACTCACTAAACAGTTCTGATAATGGCTCTGCTAGTTCCACCCTTAGCTGCTTTATTACCCTGGGATGTATGCCATCAGGTCCCATTGCCTTGTCCACCCTGAGCTTATCGAGGTCTTGTAGGACCCTTTCCTTTGTGAAGGGATTAGTGCTCACCTCCCTCTCCCCTATGTCCATGGTACTGAGCTGTGGGCCCTGCCCTACTTTTTCTTCAGTAAATACTGAGCAGAAGTGTCTATTTAGGATAGATGCTTTTACATGGTCCTCCTCTTCCTTACACGCCCCCTTATCTCCTTTGATCTTAGCAATACCCCCTCTGGACTTTCTCCTTTCACTAGTGTATCTATAGAAAGTCTTGTCACCTTCTTTTACTGTTTGTGCTAGTGTTTCCTCAGTTTGGGCCTTTGCCTGCCTTACTGCCTTCCCTGCTTCCCTTAGGGAAGTTTGGTATGCCTCCCTATCTTCATCCCACTGTTTTCCGTTATATTTCCTGAAGGTCAGCCTTTTTGGCTCTGACCTTTTCTGCTACTGTTTTTGCACTTTCTTTTCTCTATAACACAATGGGATGTTGCTTGAAATATTGCATCCTTAATGCTTGCCCACTTTGCCTGTACCCCCTCACCTTTATTTCTTTTTGCCAGGGCTAGCTTAGCTCTGTTGACCATCTTATCAAGGTCAGCTGTTCTGAAGTCCCATATGTTTGCCTTGGAATGGGATGATTTAGTTGTAGTGGCCAAATTGAACCATACCATGTGATGGTCACTGACCCCAGGTGACCTACCTGAAAATCTGTGATCCTTTCCACATTAGTCAGTACTAGATCTAGGATAGCCCTGTCTCTTGTGGGTTGTTGTAGCAGTTGTTTGAGGCCCTTTCCCTGCAGGGGAATCCACCATGTGTCTAGTTCTGACAGATGTCCCTGCTGGTATTGACCAATCTGTATCTGGCATGTTGAAGTCTCCCATAGAAACATAGAATTTGATGGCAGATAAGGACTGCTTGGCCCACCCAGTCTGCCCATTTTCCTACCTAACAGATAAGCTGCAGATCCTAGTTAAGCAACAGCTTACTTCCTCCTACCCCCCACTAGGACTGCCTTATGTCTGTCCCATGCATTCTTGAATTCCCCCACTGTTCTTGACTCCACAACCTCCTCAGGGAGGCTGTTCCATGCATCCACAACCCTCTCTGTGAAAAAATACTTCCTCACATTACCTCTGAGCCATCTTCCCTCTATCTTCAAATTGTGCCCCCTTGTTCTTGCACATCTCTTTTTCTGAAAGATGCTACCCTCTTGGACTTTGTTGATTCCCTTGAGGTACTTGAAAGTTTCTATCATGTCCCCTCTCTCCCTTCTTTCCATAAGGGTATACATATTAAGCTCCCTAAGTCTTTCTTCGAATTTGGTTGCCCTTCTCTGGACAGCCTCCACTCTGTCTATGTCTTTGTGGAGATGGGGTCTCCAGAACTGCACACAGTACTCCAAATGGGGTCTCACCAACTGTCTGTACAGAGGGATAACAACTTCCTGTTTTCTACTATTGATGCCTCTCCTCTTGATGTATCCCAGTATCCCCCCAGCCTTCCTTACTTCCTTCTCACATTGCTTGCCCACCCTTAGGTCATCTGATATAATTACCCCCAGGTCCCTTACCATTTTTACTGTTGTCAGTATCTCACCCCCCATTGTGTACGCTTTCCCTGGGTTTTTGTTTCCCAGGTGCATTACCTTGCACTTCTTTGCATTGAATCTGAGCTGCCATACATTTGACCATTCCTCCAACCTTGTCAAGTCCCTTCTCATCCTTTCCACTCCATCTTGTGTATCAACCCTGTTGCAGATCTTTGTGTCGTCTGCAAAGAGACATACTTTTCCTTCCAGTTCCTCTGCCATGTCACTTATAAAGACATTAAAAAGGACCGGTCCTAGTACTGAACCCTGCGGTACCTCGCTAGTAACCCTCCTTTCTTCACTGTGGGCTCCATTTACTACTACCCTTTGTATCCTGTTGTCTAGCCAATTTTTTATCCAGGCTACCACCTTGGGACCCACTGCAAGGCTGGCTAACTTGTGTATTAATCTTTTGTGTAGGACTGTATCAAATGCCTTGCTAAAATCTAGGTAGGCCATGTCCACAGCCCCTCCCTGGTCTACTACTTTGGTCACCCAGTCAAAGAAATCATTTAGATTCGTCTGACACGACCTTCCCATCGTGAATCCATGCTGCCTTGGGTCCTGTGCCCCACTGGCCTCTAGGTACTCAACAATTCTTTCCTTCAGAAGTGATTCCATCATTTTCCCTACCACTGTGGTCAAACTAACTGGTCTGTAGTTTCCTGCCTCTGTCCTGCTCCCACTTTTGTGAAGAGGAATCACATCCGCCGTCCTCCAGTCCTCAGGTACCACACCTTCCTCCCATGATTTGTTAAAGAGAGTAGTCAGCGGTGTCACTAGTTCTACCCTTAGTTCTTTTAGAATTCTGAGGTGAATCCCATCAGGCCCCATTGCTTTGTCCACCTTCAATTTTATTAGTTCTTTCAGAACCCTTCCATTATCAGAACCTCCTCTTTAGCTGTCATGTTTTGTACGTCTTCTAACAATAATGTGTCTATGTCCTCCCTCTGGTCTGGGGGTCTGTAAACAACCCCAGTTCTTATGGCTGTCCCACTTCCTTTTTCCAGGGTGACCCACAGTTCTTCTGGCTCCTTATGTGTATTCTGAATTTCTGTAGCTTTGATATTTTCATTGACATACAGGGCCACTCCACCCCCCCTCCTTTTTTGGACCTCGGTCTCTTCTGAAAAGTACATAGCCAGGTACTGAAGTCTCCCAAGTGTGGTTACTGGTAAACCACATCTCACTAATTGCTACTGTGTCCAGTTTAGCCTCTTGTCATTATTGCCTGCAGTTCTGGGATCTTGTTTCCCAGACTGCGAGCACTAGTGTACATGATTTTCCATTGGCCAGATTTCGGTGTGTTAGTTGTTGGGTGAGGTCTGGTGTTTCCCCCTGAGCGTCATATGGGAAGCCGCACCTTTTTCCTTACCTGGTGATGCAAATGAACTGCAAACTTGCTGAACTCCTGTTTGACCACTAGCTGAGTGGGGAAGGGTGTTCTTCCATTCGACATACAGTATGGGGTGCTGCACCCCTCTCCCCATTTGCTAATTTAAATATTCGGCAAAGACATCAAACTTCTGCCCTAATGCACTGACTACCTCCTTAGTCAGATGGAGTCTATCAAATTTAAAGAACTTTCGCTCCTAAAACTGTTGCCAGTTCTCTACAAATTTGTGTCCTTTTTCCTGGCACCAACCCTTGAGCCACATGTTTAGCTCCCCTATCTCCCCTTCTCTGACTTTCCGTCCATCTGCCCCCCTCTCCCAGACTGGCAGGATCTCAGAGAAGGAGATGCCAGACGAAATGGATGATATTTTGTCATCCAGCCTGGTCAGGTGTTTCTTGGTCTCCACAACTGACCGTCTGGTGAGATAATTAGTTCCTATGTGTACTAGGACGTCAATGTTTTCTCCTGCTTCCTGAACAATTTTAGCAATGCCGTCAGTGTCTCTCCACGCTGTTGTACCTGGGAGACATATGACCATTACCCCTGGCTGGAGATAGGGATCAACTCCCCAAATCATGGAGTCTCCTATGATCAGAAGTTTTTTGGATTTCCTTTTTGCGTTTTTTGTTTTGGTTCCTACTTTGGGCGAGTTTTGTTGTGCTAGCTCCTGTGCTGCAGTATCCTACTCTGCAGTGTCCTCTGTCCCTTTGTTTGATTTCGGAGATAGAGGCAGATACCTGTTTGTAGTTTTTATATGGATTGTGGAGGTAATATGTTGGAGAGCACCAAGTGACGGGGCACCCGATTTGCCCCTCCTAACCACCTGCCAACCTCCCAGACCACTACTCTCTGCCGTCGAGGTGCTTCTGTTGGATGTTGGGGAAATGGCGGGTGGTTCTTGCAATATGTTTCCTCTTGAGTATGAAATTTGAGGTGAGCAATCTCTGCCCATTTAGTGTGAGACTGTGTCAAATGCCTTGCCAAAGTCTAGGTAGGCCATGTCCACAGCCCCTTCCTGGTCTACTACTTTGGTCGCCCAGTCAAAAAAATCTATTAGATTTGCCTAACATGATCTTCCCACTGTGAATCCATGCTGGCCTCTAGGTACTCAACAGTTCTTTCTTTCTGAAGTGATTCCATCATTTTCCCTACTACTGAGGTCAAGCTAACAGGTCTGTAGTTTCCTGCCTCTGCTTTGCTCCCACTTTTGTGAAGGGGAATCACATTCACCCTCCTCCAGTTCTTAGGTACCACACCATCCTCCCATGATCTGTTAAAAAGGGTAGTCAGTGGTGTCACTAGTTCTCTCCTTAGTTCTTTTAGAATTTTGCGGTGAATCCTGTCAGGCCCCGTTGCTTTGTTCGCCTTCAGTTTTAGGAGTTCTTTCAGAACCCTTTCTTCTGTGAAAGGACTGGTATCAAACCCTGCTATCCAGAGTGCTTCTATTGATTGGATTAGATACCTCCTCCTCCTCCTCCTCTTTTGTGAATACTGAGCAGAAGTATTCGTTTAGTATCCCTGTTTTTTCACTGTCCCTCTCTGCCCACCAACCCTCCCCTTTATTAAGCCTCACTATCCCTGCCTTGGTCTTTCTTTTCTCCCTAATGTACCTATAAAAGGTTTTAACCCCCTCTTTAACCAAGCTGGCTATCTTTTCCTTGGTTTGGGCCTTTGCTGTTCTGACTGCCTTCCCCGCTTCCTTCTGCTTTAACTGGTCCAGTTCTCTGTCGTGCTCCTTCTGTGTTTCCTTGTACTCCGCTCCTCCTCTAATGGCCTCCTTGCGATTCCCAGGACAAGGTTAAGAACTGCTGGCAACAGAGCATTTAGCGTCACTGCCCCCGTCCTGTGGAATTCGCTCCCTTTAGTTGTTAGGGAGGCCCCATCTGTTGTGGTATTTAAGGCCCACCTCAAGGTATTCTTGTATGTTCAGGCATTCCCGGACTATGTCTTATAGTTCATATCTGTTTATAAAAAAAAAATGTTTACTTTAGTTTTAGAGATTCTAAGTGTAGCTGTAGCTGAGGGTAGCAAATTGTGTATCAAATTTTGTTTTAACTTGTTTGGAGCAATGTGTTTAATTGATTGTTATTGTGCTGTGTTGTATTTATTTGATTGTTGTACGGTGCCCAGAGCCTCCGGGATGGGCGTCTTTTTAAATAACATTTGCCTTGCCTTCTTGAATGCTGTCTTTTTCTCCCTCACCTTCCCGCCACCTCTTTTGAGAACCATAGTGTTTTTTTCTTTCGTTTGTGATGGCAGGTCTGATGTTTCCTCATTGTTCCTCCACCTTTCCTTCTTGCTTGTTTACTAGTGCTTTTCTGAGGCACTCTCTCATTTTGACAAAGTCAGCCCTCCTGAAGTCCAGTACCCTCACTTTTGTATGGCTTGACTCTGTGGCTGTGTTTATCGTGAACCACACTGTTTGGTGGTCACTTGTTCCCAGATGGCTACCCACTTCTAGATCTGAGATCCTCTTTCCGTCCCTATTTGAGAATACCACGTCTAAGATTGCTCCCTCCCAAGTGGGTTCCAACACTAGCTGTCTGAGGCATGCCCCCTGTAGGGCATCGAAAATGACTCTGCTCTTGGATGTGGCTGCAGCAAAGATGCTCCAGTTAAAATATGGCATATTCAGGTCCCCCATCAACAATATCTCCCCTTTATCTGCCATCCTAAGGATACCTTCTATGATTTCCTGGTCTATTCCCTTCCCCTGAGATGGGGGTCTGTGTACAACCCCCGTGCGGATTGTGGTGCTATTTCCAGTCCCAGGGTGACCCACGGTGCCTCCTCTCCTCCCCTCCCTGTTTACCCTTTAGTTCTGTTGCTTTGATCCCTTCCCTTACATAGAGAGCTACTCTTCATCCTCTTCTACCCTCCCTGTCCCTCCTGTAGTTTGTATACCCTAGTATGTTGACATCCCAGTCATGGTTCTCTGTGTACCATGTTTCTGTGACTGCCACGATATCCAGGCATACTTCTTCCATTAAGGCCACCAGTTCAGGGATCTTGTTACCTAGACTATGGGCCTTGGTACTCATTACCCTCCATTTTTTGATGACCTTACCCCTTTTTGCCCCAACCCTGTCCTTACTGCCTTTGTCTTTTCTTCATTTACCCCTGCCCTTCTCCATAGCGACTTCTCTATCTTGGTGTTTAGCTCTCTAACTACCTTGCTTTTTTTAGGGGGTTGGGGCTAGCATTTCCCTGCTCCTTTTCAGTGCCTCCCCCCTTGGCTACTTTTAAATGCTTACCAATGAAGCATTTAAACCTGTCACCTAGAATCCTGGTTCCCCTCCTGGACAGATGCAAATCATCACGCCAGTATAGGCCTGCATCCCTCCAGGTGGACCCCCATTTCCAAGTGAAGCCAAAACCCTGATCTCTGCACCAGTTTTTCAACCATTGATTGAATCCTATAGTGCGGAGCACCCTAGCCTCACCCATGCCATAGACAGGCAGCACCTCCAAGAATGGTAGTGTGATTGCTGCTTGTCTAAGGCCCCTCCACAACTCTACAAACTCCTCTTGCACTGCTCTGATCCCTTTCCCAGCCAGGTCATTAGTCCCTAGGTGGACAATGACATCCAGCTCCCTGCCCTGTGCAGCTGCTCCCACGATCCTGAGGATTCGCTCCCTGTCATTCCAAGCCATGGCACCAGGCAGGTACCTTACCTCCCTCCCTCTCTCCCCTCCCCTAGTTCTACCCTCCTAACAATGGAGTCCCCCACCAGGAGTTGTTTCCTTCCCCTGTGGGGTCCCATGCCTCCCTCCTGTGGATCTCCTTTGTGGAGGTACCCAGCATCCTCCTTGGTCTCCACTGTGGGTGCCTTCATGGAGGAATCACACTCTGCCAGAATGGTGTATGAATTTTAGAGAGGTACAGCTAGAGGGATGCACCTCTGTTCCACCACCATCATCCTCCCTGAGCCCACTGTGGTTCAACCGCTCCTCTTTCTTGGCAACCTCTGAGGCAGCGACAGCAGCCCTGGTGGCCCCTGGGTGGGAGAGAAGGTCCCCTGATTCCTGGCCAACTCAGCCTGGAGACAAGCAACCTCCTCCCTCAGCCCAGAGAGGTGTCTGTAGATGGGACAACACCGCACCATCCAGAACGTCTCCCAGAAGACTGCCGCTCCACAACCACTGCACTGCACCACTCCAATCATGTCTTATTTGTGGCCCCTCAACTGTTGTTTTGTATGCTTACTCTTTCCCCTCTCTATTTATATTTTAATG
This sequence comes from Neoceratodus forsteri, assembly GCA_016271365.2. Taxonomy (NCBI): domain Eukaryota; kingdom Metazoa; phylum Chordata; order Ceratodontiformes; family Ceratodontidae; genus Neoceratodus; species Neoceratodus forsteri. The sequence continues at coordinate 567,834,913 of CM057453.1, forward strand.
TTTTTTCTCCCTACTTTCCTACTGCCTCCGTGGCCTTAAAGCGCCTGCTCTTCCTTTTGTGGGACAGAAAGTTCCTGTATTCCTCAGTAGTCTCCTTCTTACTTGCTCAGAGTCAGACCTCCAGCAACTGGGGGGGGGGATGGAGAGCTGCTCTTTTCCTTCTAGGATGGTGAGTCTTTTGTGCCTCTGTGATCACTCCCTTCCTGCTCCCAAACAGGGAGTTCCTGTTGTCAGTCAAATCCTGTGCCTATAAAAGTGGAACTGGCGGGCGAGGGGGCAGGGAGGGCTATATAGTCTCAGTAGAAGAGTAGTAAAGTTCTAACAGCACCTTCCTCCTCTTGCTGTTCTGTTCCAAAAGCTATCTAGGGCAGTTTTAAATCCAAACACCTGGCTTCCTGCTGCCTAAACCACTCCCCCTAATTCACAGTTCCCTTCTTCACCTAGCTAAATGTACAGATAACAGTTCCCTTCACCCAACTCAAACAAACACGCTAACTCTTGTTTTTTTTTTTTTTTTTTACCCTAAATTGAAGGTCTCAGTAGTAGAGTTCTAGTTCTTAAGTCTCACTGTCTTGGCCTAAGATCATCTACTCTTAAGGTGTACCTGGCAGCTGTCTCTGCTTACTTATCGGCAGGCAGAGGCTCATCCCTGGTTTCAAACCCAGTATTCAGAACATTTTTCAAGGGGCTGTTGCATCCACTTCCCCCACAAAGGGTCCCTACACCAGTGTGGGATCTTGTATTGGCCAGCTCATGCAGCCTTCTTTCGAGCCCATGTCCTCAGCAGATCTCAGGTATATAACCTGGAAAGCAGTGTTCCTGGTGGCAGTCACCTCTGCCAGGAGGATTAGTGAGCTCTAGACCCTGTCCACAGAGCCTGACTACATTGCATTCCATAGGGACAAGGTTGTCCTCAGGACTAATAGGAAGTTTCTTCCCAAGGTGATATCTGTCTTCCACCTCAATCAGTCCGTTACATTGCCAGTCTTTTTCACTGACCATTCCACTTCAAGGGAACATAGACTGCATAGCCTGGATGTTAAAAGAGCTATCAGCTACTACCTGGACCACGCAACGAGCCACAGGCAGGACAATACTCAGCTTTTCCTGATCTATGGGAAGTGGGAAAAGGCAAACCAGGTACAAAAAGCTGGATTGTTGCTTGCATTCAGTTTTGCTACAGCAAGGTGGGGAAACAGCCCCCCTGTGGGTCTCAGGGCCCACTCTACCAGTGGAACAGTTGCTTCCATAGCAGCTGCTAGAGACAGCCCTCTGCTGGAAATCTGCAAAGCAGCTACCTTGAAAATGGTCCACATATTTGCCAAGCACTGCTGCTTGGATACCCAGGCCAGAAGTGATGACAGGTTTGGCACAGCAGTACTGCAAAGCCTGTTCCCTAAATAGGTTGTCTGCCCACCTCCAAAGGTACTACTTGGGTAGTCTGCATATTGTCAGAATACAGTAAGATGTCCTGGGGTTTGAAGAAAAAATGACTTACCATAGTAATATTGTTTCTTCCAAGGGAATCTTCCTGTATTCTGAGCTCCCACCCTACCTCCCCTGCAAGAACATAATGGGCACTGCATTCTAGCTGTCCATACCCTACTGCAAACCTGTTAGTATGTTTGTTTGTTTTCTTGGGCATCTGTGACTTGAGTCTTAAGGATGCCTTTGTTGTTTAAAAATAAGTTGATCTTTGGTGGGGGGTGGGGGGGGATTGGCTTTATATTAGGATAGTTTAGTTAGTTTAGTTTAGTTATTTATGCATGCTTCGTAAGAATCTGACGGTTGCAGAAAATGCAACCAGGGACAGTGGCTTGAAAACTGAGCTTGAGCCTAACATTCCACTACTTGTATAGGTCCTGTTAACCATTTCAGCTCTGGAGCAGTCCTGTGGTGAGACCATACTGCATATTGTCAGAATACAGTAAGATTCCCTTGGAAGAAACAAGATTACTACGGTAAGTAATTTTTTCTTTTATTTCTTTTGCTAAGCTGTGTTTTTAAATATGGTGTTCATTTGGGTCTGTCAAGGAGCAGAACGTAACAAACGTCAGTCGGAGTGAGTTTTTGTCTTTTAATTTTCATCTGTACACGACAACATATGTAGTTCAGTATCTCAAGCATGGGTTTTCTGGGGATTAATCAACAGCCACATGATGACTTGTAACTAGTGAGGTTTAGATAATTCTTGCTTTTTTTGCCAGACCGTTTTATAGTTATATAGAATTAAGACATATTTTTGTGTAGACACAAATATTAAAATTCATCATTAAAGATTTTGCAATTTAATGGAGCCTGCCAATACACAGATGGAAATAATGTTGCAATGTGTGTATCATGGTTTCAGCAGTAGATCTAGAGGGTTAGCAGGTTTATAGTTATGCAGCTGCATATAAAAAAACATGCAGTAGCAGATCTATCTAGTGAGATACCGCGTGCAGTGTGCACGAGTACCTGTATATTACAAACATACGAAATTTGCCAGCAGATAAAGGCCAAGAGGTCTATCAAGTCTGCTCGAATGTGCAGCTAGCACCCTTATTCTGCAGCTGCCCTCCCACCCTTCCCTTCATTAACCCTCCCCTTGTCCTGTCCCATCCTTGTTTGAAGCAGTCCACTGTTCTACTCGATGCACCACTTCAGGAGGTAACGCATTCCACCCAGCCACCACCCTCTCTGTAAAAGTGTCTCCTCATCTCCCTCCTGAACCTTCCTCGCTCCAGTCTCATATCATGGCCCCTGGTGTCTCTCCTCTCCCTTACTTTGAACAGCCCCTCTGTACTTGTCTTGTTTATTCCTTTCATGTATTTAAAGGTTTCAATCATGTCACCCCTGTCTCTCCTCTCCTCCAGTGAGTACATGTTCAACTCCTTCAACCTCCTCTCGTATGATAAGTCCCCCAGCCCCTTGATCATCTTTGTCGCTCTGTGCTGCACCCCATCCAGTAATTTAATGTCCCCCTTCAGATACGGACGCCAGTACTGCACGCAGTACTCCAGGTATGGTCTAACTAATGACCTATACAGTGGCAGAATCACCTCCTCCCTCCTCGAGGATATACCCTTTGCAATACAATCCAGAATTTTGTTGGCCTTTGCAGCTGCCTTCCTACATTGTGCTGAGTTGTTCATTGACCCTGTAATGAGCACACCCAGATCCTTCTCCTCCTCTGTCTGGGCTAGCTGCACTCCCTAGCTGGTAACTCCTCCTTGGGTTCTTCATCCCAAAATGCAGCACCTTGCACTTTTGGCATTAAAGCCCAGTTGCCAGGTGTCTGACCAGGTTTCAAGCTTTGCCAGATCATCCTGCAACCCTGCCATCCCCTAGGTCATCCACCACCGCCTACCTTGGTATCATCAGCAAACAGACTGATCTTGCTCTTGATGTCCCATGATATGTCTGTAATGAATATCCCAAACGACACTGGTCCCAACACCGAGCCCTGTGGAACACCACTCATCACTGTCCTTGGGTGTGAGAGCTCCCCACCCACCACCACCCTCTGTTGCCTTCCCTGCAGCCCGTTTCCTACCCATCTCACCATCTTTGCAACCGCCCCTGTGTCTACTAACTTCCTTCCTAACCTTCCATGTGGCACTGAGTTGAATGCCTTGCTGAAGTCCAGATACAGGACATCCACTGCATGGCCCCTATCCAGTTGCCTAGTTACCCAGTCATAGAACTCGACCAGGTTGGTTTGGCAGGATCTGCCACATATGAAGCCATGCTGCCTGCTGTCCTGTAGTCCTTTGGCCTCTAGGAGGGCCACCAGCCTCTCCTTCAGGATAGTCTCCATTAGCTTACCCACGATGGATGTGAGGCTCACTGGTCTGTAGTTTCCGGTTCATCCTTGGGGCCGCTCTGTGGAGGGCACCACATGAGCCATCCTCCAGTCCTGAGGCACACACCGAATGTAGTGAGGCATTAAATAGGTCTGCAAAGGTCCTGCAAGGACCTCTGCCAGCTCCTTCAGTACCCTGGGGTGGATGCCATTTGGGCCTGGCGCCTTGTCCACCCTCAGTGCCTTCAAACCCTCTCGAACTCTGCTCTCCATGATTTCCCCATCTGTCACCACTTCCCACTCTGCTTCTGCCATTTCTCCCACCTTGGGTGTCACCCCCCTCTTCTCTTTAGTAAATACTGAGCAGAAGTACTCATTTAGTGCTTCCGCCTTATCGCACCCTGCTTCCACCCAACCCCCCTCCTTCCTAATCCTTACTATGTGGTCCTTACAGCTCATTTTATTATATTAATATTATATATTATGCAGAGGTGCAGACCCCATGGGGCCTTCTGTCTGCAGAAGACACTGTACGACATACAGGCACAGGAGTGGACTCAGATACAAATCCATGAAGGTAGCACATCAGTGCTACTGTATTTGTGTCATCTGGAAACAGTTGTACGTTGTTTGTTTTACCTGATGATGGCTATCTGTGGTTGCTTGTGTTGTCCTTTTGCTGCTTGAGGCGGTGAGGAGTTAGGGTTGGAAACCCTACCACCACATTTCCCTACTTTTGTGATATTAACTCGAACCCTAACTGGTGCATTAATGTAGTTTTTTTGCAATGAATGTGTGTATATATATATATATATATATATATATATATATTTATATTTTTGTATGGAGTGGTTAGTGGCCCCTTCCTTCCATGTTTTCCTTGTCTCCCCCCTCCCCGTCTCTCTTCCTGCAGTTTATCCCCTCTAGGGTATATTCCTGTTAGTTGCTACTGTATATGCAACATGCCCTGAGCACTATCCAGTCTAACTCCACAGAGCAGAGGATCTGTCTCTGGAGAGACACGATGCACCTTACTTTTGGATTGATGTATTAGCCTCACAGGGGGTACACCCCTGTGGTTGCAAGAAGAAGTAGGGTATGTTTTTCTTCATGTTACAATTTTCTGGTTAGTACCTCTGGTCACTTCCCTCTGTGCTTTGGGCTTCACCCATCCTGCCTGGAGCATGCCAGTGGAGATAACCACATCTTGCCTCCATGCGTATGCAGTCTTTTACCATGTAATTCTGCCTTGTGATTCAATATCCTATTGTATGTACTATTTTATTGTACTTTGTCTGTATTCTAACCTATTGTGTGCTCAGACCTGGAATGTTTGTAAATGAGTCTGTGACTTAAAGGTGTTTGTAATTCCGAGAAATAAATAAAATAACAAATAAAATAAAATAGGACTGCTAGTCCTGCAACTTCTATACTCTCCATCCCTGCTGCTTTTCTCTCATTTATCACAGAGAAAAGGGGGTAATGAGTTTACTCTTGAGTTTACTAAAGTTCTGTCTGGTGGCATCAAGTTGTTACTTTTTGGGAGTGTAGATGTTATTTTTTCCGTTTTTGGAGATTTTTGCTATCTCTTTTGCAAGGGGGTCCCAAATTGGACTTTCCTTTTTGCCACTTCTGCCAGAGCCATTTGCTCAGGGCTACTTTACCTACCACTTTCCACATTCTGTCTGGATTTGTGGTAAGAGGCTGTGGCTCTGTTTAGACCCACTACCTTTTTGCCACCTTGTAGGCCCAACCCTTAGTCTCTAAGTTAGTAGTCTGGTTTTAATTGGTTGTTTATTTTCTTTTCTTTATCCTTCTTCTATACCTTTGGGCTAGACAATATCTAGCCTTCTTTTTTAATTCTCGCCACTTTGTTTCTCTCATGGAGAGCAGAACTGAGGTGCGGGAGGGAGCCAGCGTAGGTTATTGGCTAGCATGTGGCACCACCTGAGGTGTGTGAGGTGCGTGGGCAACATCAGTTACTGAAATCAGCTCCCTCCCTGTAGAAAAAAGCTCCCACAGAGTCCTAGTACCTGTGGTCCAAGACCCATACGTATGAATCAATAGTGAAGTTATTCTGGAAGGCCAACAATTACTATAAATATGTAATTTTCATTGTTCTCTCTCTCTCTCTCTCTCTCTCTCTCTCCCCCCTCAGTAAAAATTGTATGGAGGTAGCTGGAGTTGGCACTGCTAGTTATATCATTAGTGCACATGGTACCACACATTGCTGCAGTTGGCACGGCAAGCCAGCACCCAAAGTTCTAGTTCTTGTGGGGTCCCAATGCTTCTATCTAAGAACAAAGAGTACGGCTTTGTGAAGGAGGTGGGTATAGAAGATTAAGAGTTACTGATAAGTATTAGTTACGATCCTATTTTTAGATTTTAAATCATTAAAAGGAGCTCTCCTTTACATACTGTATGGCTATATCCAGATTTTCATCAGTAGTCTCAGCATTTTTGAATACTCATTTCTCAAACTGTTGAGAATATTAATGAAACCCTGAGAATAGCCATACTAAAAGGAGCTATCTTTTCAAATCTAAAAAAAATGCTTAATCAGATTCAAACTGGGAAAAGCATTTCTTACAAGACAGTAGAAAAAGGGAACAAGCTTTGGTCAGAATGTTCACTGTAACATGCATTGCTGCTTTAAAACAGTACTAACATAATTCATTCAGCTTGACCTTTTTTATAAAAATGTTGATATCAAAGCAGGAAGTATTGATCAATTATAAAAATACAGCATCTTTCCACATTCAGCTGTATGCTTAGTTGCATTAATGGCATTCCCCTCTCGGTGTTCTGTAGTCTTGATTTATATATTAGCTTTCTGTTCTTAGTGTCTTGTTAAAGACGTGTATTGTAAATAAGTCTGTCTGCACCAATAATGGATGGTCACTGTTCAGTTTGATAGTATGTCCTTTGTTCTCTTATTATCTTTACATCTTCTTTATGTGGAAACCTATGCTCTAATGACCTTTTGGGGCAGGTGCTGACATGTAACTATCACCCCCTGCCACTTAATTGTTCACTTATCATCATTTCATTTTGCTCTTGCTGACCCGTTGCAAGGTGACACCATGTGTTAGTTAATGGCACCTGCCATGGCCCTGTGACCTCCGCTGTGTCACCAGGGGACCCACAGATCATCTTCATATCATCACCCACTGGTCTTTCTATACCTCCTCACCTCTCTTCCCAGTATATCTCATGTCAGCTTGTATAACCTTCATGACACTGACTATGCCATTGTTCATGGTATTTCATTTTGCCTTTCCTTATCTGACTTTTAACTTCTTATTGTCTTTTGAAGGATGCATTAAAGACGTTCCCTGGTGTTTCAGGTTCACATTTTTCTAATGTACCCTAAAATGTTTTCAAGGCTGTTTATTGGAAGTAGAACAAAAAAAAATCATAGATGTATGTATGAAACCATTATTAGAGAAATGATTGTTATGTCCAGCTAGGAATCTAATTAGGATGACAGTGAGGTAATAAGCCCCCAAATTATTAGTTGCTGACATCTTCCAAGATGCTGTATGTAAATGCCTTTCCTGTCTTGTGTAGCTATATTAAAGGGCACAAATGCACTTTAAATAAAATCAGGAAGTAGGTGCCTTACCTCTAAAGGAATCCTGTGGCCCACTAAGGAAATTATTTTGAAGCCAGTATTTTTGGAAGGGAAGGGGTTGTATTTGGGCTTCACTGGGCTTCCAAGTCTCAAAGTGACAGCCCTGTCCCTGTGCTCAGATGTTAAGTGACATCTGAGTTAGGAGAGCTTGCCTTACAGATGAAAATGGGTGCATTTTTTCTCCTAAATTTTTTTAAATGTTTTAGGGGGTTGTTTAGTTCAAATCAAAGATAACACTCAAGAAGACATCACTAAATGTCTCAGCGTGAGGGCAGAGTCTTTCACTTAAAGGTGATAGGAAACAGTTTTCACACCTCTGGATGCCCTCCAGTTGTTCTTTTTTTTTTTTTTTTATTTCTGTTTACTCTCCTACCCTGCGCCCAGTCTCCACTCCTTCAGGAGGCACACATTGCAGTCTCTCCGCATCACAGCCTGCCAGATCCACTCCAGCAAGTCCCCATGGAGCCGTGGCTGTACCCCCCAGGTGGGTACGGGGTGGGGCGGAGACACCCCGAGACTTTCAAGTATTTCATTGGACTCCTTCAGGATGCCAGGCAGGCATGAGCTATCAGAGTCTCTGCTTTTTCATGCTCCATCATTTAGGAGACCGGGCACATTTTTTCCTCTGTTCCTGGGGGAGTGTCTTGCACCCTAGCATCATGGCATCACCGCTGATGTCACCACTCCCCATGCCCTGGAGTTAGCTCTGCGCTTGCTGTGCCTCCGGCTTCCGCCAGAGGCCAGGCAAGCGTTGATCACAGACCCCCCTCCCTTCCAGGAGAGGAGAGCTGTCCATCGGATGCTCAATCCTCTCCCATCCCTGCTGACCCCTGACGGCCCAGGCTCGTTCCTGAACCCGGGTCACTGGCGTGGCGCGAGGTGTGGCATCCAGTGCCTCAACCCTCAGCACCACCAGGCTGCCTCTATAGTTGTTATTTTATTGGCTACCCAGTATTCTGTTAGGTTGTGACCTTTTTTGTTAAATTAATAATCTAATTTTATTGCCTTTTTAACTACCCTGAATATCTCTCTCTCTCTCTCTCTCTTTCTCTCTGTCCTCAGCAGTTGCTGCTCTCTCTTTTCACACTGCCTGAACATTCTGTGACATCAGAAACTCCCATTCCAGACCATTCAGTTGAATAGCATGGAATGGGAGTTTCTGATGTCATAGAATGTCCTAGAAATATGAAGATCAAGAGCAGTTGCTGGTGAGGAGAGTGGAAATCTATGTAGATCTGAGGGAACCCCAAAGGTAGATTATTTATTTATCCACAAATCATCAAAGCATATCAGAATACATAACTAGCATGGAAAGGAAGATGGAAGGGCAGTTAACTATGTACAAATCATTTCCCATCTCCTTTAAGGAAGTGGAAGGGATTGGGCTGCTGTCTCTACAGAACCCAAATATGATCCCTTCCTTTTAAAAAATTGGCCACAGGGGGATATGGCCAGCAGTTGAGCTGTGTGTAGCAGATTGTCACGGTACTGCAGATCACATCAAACATCAATTTTGACTGAATAAACCAACCAGACCTAGAAAGAAATGCTGAGGCACTCACCAAGCTGAATATTCTGGCACAAAATAATGTTACAGTTTACAGTGATTCTGAGAGCTATGGGATGACCGAAAACAGCAACTGGAGGAGAAGTTGCCAAGCAGAAGGAAGCATGCTTAGGCCAAAGCAGAGTAGGGGACCCCATGAATGTAGACCTGATGCAATCAGCAAATGCTGCTTTGCTCAAAGCAGTGCAAGTTCTAGATAAAATAAAGTGTAAGACTGTACTTCTAAAATGCTGGTGTTGAACAAAAGGTACATGTGGTAGAGGAGAAGGCAAAAGGGGCAGGAAAGTCAGGTGACGATGCCCTGGAAGCAATTGCAGGTCTTGCCAGAGAGAACACGCTGTTAAGTCGAGAACCTGGAAAATGGGGCAAGGGCGTCCCATATCCAAATTCTTGGTTTGGTGAGACTGTGGAGGGTGACTCGATGGATTAGTTTATAGAGGGCAGGTTGATGGAGATGTTGTGGCTGGAGCACCGAGTTGCGGTCCAGAGTGCATACAGAATTACCCCATGAGGGGAGCATCTTCAGGTGGCAGCTAGAAGGAATCATGCCTGCGTGATTTTGATAATCCTGGGATCAGTAAAAGAACAGGACAATGTAGTGCAGGAGGCAAGGCAGAGAGGCCCAATGACCTGGCAGGACTCCTCCATTCACATCTTTCCGGGCCTCAGTTTTGTCACCCGACAGTGGGGAAAGGGGTCTTGTTGTGATTCCATCAGCCTGGAGTCCACCACACGCTTCTCATGCCTGCAAGCCTTAAGATCATGTACTGTATGTAGGTAAGGCTTACCAAGTTTTTGATACCATTGAAGCAGGGAAACTTTGCCAAGATTGAATGGGACTGTTCTGCCCATGAGGAGGGATCAGAATCAGAGACTGAGGAAACTCCATAAAGTATGGGCATAACTTCAGATAGTCATACAGCAGGGAGCAGTCTGGAGAGCTGTACTGAACTCTGAATGGCTGAAAATAGCCCCCCCCCCCCTTTTGTGATTACTTTTAGTGCAGATGCTTGGACGTTTTGGGTTTTAGTTAATTCACAGATTTAACAACATTCTCTTTTACAGGTTTGGGTACACATGGGAATTCAGCCGTGGCATCAGCAATGACACAGTATTAATTTCAGGCTCCCTAGATGCCTCTGCAGTGCGGCAATTAATTGCGTACTCTTCACAAACCACTTGGACTTTTCTCGTTACATCAGTTTGGAGTATGGGACACTATTGCTGAGAATAACATATTATATGCAAATGTTTTCTTTCTACCTCGTGAAGAACTCATTGTTATAGTAAGAACTTATTTATTTTAACTTAACTGCACTGGCGATTGATTAAAAGAGCGAATCAAATATTGTACTGTAAGAACTGCACTTCAAAAAACGCGTCTACCTTGATAGCGACACGGGTAGGATAGCGAAAGGTAATTACTGCTACCCCTGTAACTGTCAAGGCAGAGTGGAAGAAGGAGTCATGTATCTAATAGCGAGGTGCCTGGTCAAGCCGCTCCCATGGTGGAGAGGATAAGGCACTAGCACAGAGAGCAGCGGGGACCTGGAGACGTGTTCTGCTCCCAGTCTCCCGGTTTGTATATTTTCAGTTTTGTCCGTTCCCCTGATTATTTTGTTCTAAATGTTTTCCGCCCCCCAAGTGATGTTTTTGTTCCCCGAATGTTGTGTTTTACTTGTCCCCCAAGGTTCTCCCATGGAATTAGTTATTTAAATATATGGGATGTGGGGCAGAGCCCTCAAAAACAAAAGTTCCTTTTATTTTTTTGCTGTGGTAGTGGTCCTCCATGTGTTTTTGGACTGCTACCAGTGGCGCTATTGTTGCTTGTGGCTTTTTTCCTGAGCGCTGTTGTTGTCGGTGCTGTTTTTTCTGTGCGGTTCTCGACTGCGCTTTTGCTTTAGGCATCTTGACCTAGTGCCACTGCTCTCGTCATACAGTAGTTTTGAGCTCCAAAATTTAATGGTGGGTTAATAAAGGCTACATTTTGGCCCCATATCAGTTTAGAGTATTATTCTCTAATACTAATATAAATGGAAGATTGCTCTACTCAGGTAAATTATAACTATTCTTGGTTTGTATCAGTTTCAGACGGACTTGAGAAGAAGTGTAAACTGTTTACTTAATATAGCTCAAGTTCTCCTTTGTGGTATGAGAGGGGATGCATAGCCTATGTCAAGGATGCATTATGTATTTGTAGTAATTCTGACGTTGGATCATCCCTGCTCATGGCAGCAATAGTCTTTTGGTTTATTTATCTGTTTAAATGTTTGATGATAACCCCCTCTATGATGTAACATGGTCAGGAGTATGCGCTTCCCTTACTTTAACACTGCTGTTTCACACTATACCTATGTACTTGCATGTTGCATAGACTTGTATCACACTGAAGTTAAACTCAGTACAATTTAAGTTAACAACATCAGTGGCCACAACAATTTTATTTAATGGGCCTTGGGTGCCTTCGGAGGAGGTAAGACAGTCCTACTTTTTTTTGTAAACAGGCAATTTGTATTGGGCCTATTTTTCCTATGGTATATTTAAAATAAAGAGCATGGCTGGAACTAGGTTTCAGCCAATCAGATTCGAGAACTGTACCTACCCATTTTATAAGTAATGTAGGTTTTCTTTTCCAGACTTTGTATCAAGCTACAGAGGGTCTTTAAGGAGTTCTTGATTCGTTTTAACTTTCTAGCCAGCAGCTGGTTTGGCACCGGTGGTTGTTGATGCGCATTCTTTGTGGTTTCACTTTGACCCAATGGGCCTGATTTCAGTTTGAAAACGTTGGATGCGTGTGGCTGACTCCCCTTTGGTCTAGGCATAACAAAATTTTCCTGAGCGTTTACAATACATTCTGGTACCAGACAGTGTTGAAATAAAGAGGAAGTTTGCTGTGTACATTTGGTTTAGTAAAACCAAAGTAAAATCTTGTGGCAGGATTTCTGCACCAACATCCTCCTGCTCCAGTGGCTGGCCATGTCTCCTGTAAGGCAGTTCTACTTCTTGATTTTTGTGGTAGTTTCTCATTTGAGCATGACTGGTACTCTTTAAAGTGTTTGTTAGTCTGCATATATTTTTTATTATTTGAATTTTTGTCTGGTACTGCTTTTATTTTTTATTGTTTTCTTTAGATTTTTTCGCCCTGTGCCTCCCACCTCTGAACCTGCCACTATGAAAGCAGATACGGTATCTCCAAAAGTACAGTAGCATGGTAACCTTTACGTAGCTTCCTGTTGCAGTATTCACAGTATTACCATATTCTATATCTAAGGAAAAACAATTATGTAGGTGACATGGGATTTATATGGTTCAATGTGTAAAGCATATAAAAATGCCCCACGGTTCAGCAGTGGCGTAACCTGTCGATACAGGCTGTGGCAATGGAAAGGCTCTCCCATGTATTGAAAGGAAGGGGGGAACATTTCTATAGGATGTGGGAGCCCTTCCTTTCCTCTCTTTCACTAGGGGAGAACCAGATTCTAGCAAATGATGGTTTTGATGGAGGGGAGCTGGGGGGGTGATCCTTGGGAGGAGCGAGGGGGGGTACTAGACACCCATCCTATAAGAATCCTATGAGGCCAGGATGTCTTATAATGCATCACATCGCACCTATACGCCTGGTTAGCTAATACTATAGACCATCAGTTACATAACATTAAATGGGTGTTTCTACAGAATGTGGACATGATATTCTTGTAATATATTGGTTAATGGACTGGACCCTTGTATGTACAGGTATAGTTGATGAATTTGTTGTGTGTATGATGTATATGGTTGTTTTCTTATGCAAAACTTTAATAAAAAGATTATGCAAAAACAAAAAATCTTAGTACAGGTTGTTTGCCGTAGCAAGGACCATGTACTGTATACTGTATACTGTACTGTTCCATTGATGGAAAAAATAAAGCAGACATTATGAAAATTGCTGTGTCCTTGTTTTTTTTATTTAGTACTCATGTTGACATATTAAAAAACAGATGTTGCCACTGATAAACAATTATCAGACACTTTTCTTTTGTTTAATATATTTTAATTGAGGATAAAGAGCAGCGCATATAACAAACAATTCAAGTCATACATAGGGTGAGTTCAGTGTCATTCAGGTACAAGGATACTCCAAGTATTGATAAATACCCCAGACCGGGTATAATATTAAACCGACAAGTCACAGATATTGTCATGGTTAAGTGATGCAGCGTATACAAACCCAACGGTAGAGGCAGTGACCCAGCAGGCCCAGTCCTCCCCCCATTCAACAGGAGCCAGATAGCATGTGCTTTCATGGGATGAAAGAGTTGTCTCATGCCATTATATAAATGATCCATCCCAGCCATTTAGTGTGAAATTGATCTGACTTGCTGTGTAAGTAGGCAGTTAGCCTTTTTATGTTTTGTCTGTCTGTCTGTCTATCTGTCTATCTATCGGATATAATAGCCTGCCATATTGCCACAGTCGGCGGCAGAGCCTGCATCCAGTTTCTTGTGAGTGCTATTTTAGCAGCTAGCAGATAAACAAAAGCCAAGGAACGAGAACTCAGTCGGCACCCTTCTGGTAGTATTGACAAAAGCACCATAGTGGGGCAGATCGGTTCTTTAGACAATGCCAGTTGTTCGAATTGCGTTACTGTATCTTGCCAAAATTTCTGTATAAGTGGGTACTACCAAAATATATGTGCCTGATCTACTTGGATTTGTCCACACTGTCTCCAGCAGTGACACAGTTCTGAGGCAGTGTGTCACCATGAACCTCTAAAACAGGCATGAAAATCCACTGTGTATTTTTAGGGGATATGCAAGACTGAATATGAGTTCTCCAAATACCATAAATACAGCAACAGGGTACTTAAGTATTTACTCAAGTACTGTAATTTCCCTGTTCAGGAAAAATATTTAGGGAGACTAAAAAAAAAAAAAATCACACAGTCAAAAAACAAAACAAAAAAAACCCTCTGTCCCACGGCATGGGACCAGAGCTAGTCCCTTGGCTACCCTTCCTCAACCCCAGTCATTTCCCTCTCTCCATCTTCTCCTCTTTTCTCCCTTAGAAGGGTTTTAATCAGCACTGTCAGGAGCCAAAACTATGTCTAAAATTAACCCCCCCCCAGCTCAACTCCTGGCCCCAAAATGTAGTTGTGCACTAGTGGGTCCCCTCCTGGCAACCAGTTGGAGGGGACACTGGCAGTCAAAACTGAGGCCAGCTGGTCTGTCCTCTGGTCCAGTCCTGCAGCTCACATTTTCTGTTTTTTTAACAGTCAGTTGACTTCACAAGTGTGCAGTACATGTGACATGGGGGGATGGAGAAGTCTGCACTGGGGGCTGTAGCCCCAAAGAGCAGGGCGATTCATTACTAGTCAAGAACAAAGCTTATTTATTGCAAATGTAAAATTATAGGGGGGTCATCTGGTTTTTGTCATTTATGTCACGAAACAGACTGATTAACAGCATGCTTATACTGCTAGCTGACTCTATTAAACAATTGAAAAGGGGATGCTGTAGGTTAGTGAGGGGGAAACTGACTAGCCTTTATCCTGAATACCAATGCCCACTCACCAGCCCCAGATCATGAATTGGGGTCAGAGGGGGTTCACTATTGAACAATTATATTTTTAATGCTTGTTGGGCAGGCTGTGGAGAGGGATGGTTTCTAAACACACTATTTACTCCCGGCATAGTGCCAGGAACCTGCAGTTAACAAAAAAATCTGTCTATGTGAGAACATGGAGGGGATCAGGATGAGATATGACTGGAGTAAGAGAGGATGTTGCCAAGGGACAAGCTGTTACTGCATTAGAAGAGCTATAATTATTTTTTATTTAAATTTGGCAGAATGCTAAGGACCAAATAAAAATTAGAGGTTGGGGAGGGGGGGTTGTAGATTGCCTAGTACAAGTAGTTGCTTAGGATCCCTATTTGTTTTGTTGGTTGTAACCATTTGGATGATGTATTGGGACAAATGATAGATCTGATATACAGGGTTGAATCATCAGGCTCTTCCAAGAATCAATTTTCACCATTCATTACTTCATGGGTCTGTGCCGGAGGCACTATGATAGTTGTGCTGCATTCGTTCCAAGTACATAAAGTTTCCACCCATCAGCCTGCTCCTTATTGAGCTGTGAGTTGCAAGCCTGCTGCAGTTTGAGCTGCATTGAATGCTACAGTGCTACACCTCTGCAGACCCTACTCCCTAAGGAGACACAACATGTTTGTTTCGTGAAAAGATGAAAGCATGGAAAGGGCAGACAAGCCCACTAAAAAAGAGATGCAGAGCACACAAAAGGTCCAGAAATGTAGTACTTTTAATGCGCCATGGGCATAAAAAAGATAAAGTGCATACGTGCTAGATTTAAAACAGGTTACAGACAGCAAAAAACGACCAGTCACCACTAACTCCCCTATGTTTGACGCCCAACACATCTTCCTCAGGGGGCAGAGTCAGGGTGCCAGAGTCCGTTACTTATAGGGCATGTTATTCATCACAAGTTCAAATCCAACAGACACAACTTTAACCAAGCCCACTATTCTCAATAATTTACAGTTGTTTCATTTGTAATTAGTATCTACAATTAATCATCAGTATGCCCATATAGTTGATACACAACTGACATAACTGACAGTAAAGAAAGAGGCTTGAAAGTGCATGAAGTAAATCCAGTGGGCATGGCCTTACCACACAACGGTAACTTACTAATAATGTTAAAAACGTTGAAACTGACTGCTAGGCAAATTGTCATTTCTTAAAAAAAATACAATGTCAAATTCTCAAACAATACTCGGAATATACATAAGCAGTACATTAGATTTGAGTTCTATGCTAGAAAGGCTTTCAACACAGACTCATCAGACAAAATAATATACGCAATGATGAATTTATATTATTGCATAACATATTAAAACTAATGCTCGTAATACAGTTATTCATAACCATACGACAATAAAAAAAAGGTTTACTGTATATAAAGTTTGTGCACTTTTTGCTTGTACAGCTAACATTAATAATTTCTGTGATGTTCGGACCCATATGGTGTCATCTTCCGAAACAGTTTGCATATGTAAAGTCCTTTGACTTGGTGACTGTGAAAATATGAATCAGGGACAAAACAGTGTTTAATATATTAAAAAACTTCAAACTTTAACAAAAATACATACAAATTTTAATTTGACTTGAAAAGAGGCGTTTCACTTTTTATTATTTCTCATAGAAAAGAGCTGAAATCCAAAATCTTGTTCAGCCCTTTTGGTGACAAGGACTGCTACCTGTGGATCCACTACGACTCTTTTTGGGGGAGCCATGTCAGTCTTGCCCCCCTCCCCCAACTTCAGGTTTCATCACCTGTTCCAGAACAAAGTCTTTGTTGATATCTGTCACCATCCCATCTATGTATTTGGTGTACATTTAGAGGGGACACTCTACGTACAGAAAGTCTCAACATTTTATCATGACGTCTGCTGTTTGCCAAGCTGAGGCCTAAATACTGGATGTTTATATAAGCAGAAATATACAGTTTAAGCTTAGTCTTGGCCAGCATCATAGAGGACACATTCTTCTTAGAGTGCTGTGCTAAAAGGGGGGCACCACATATCACAGTCTCATATTCCCACCCCAGTCTACTCTCACAGTGCAACTGGTTTACATTAAATAAACACGTTTTATTTAAATAAATATGATGTTAGAGGAAACTGACCCAATTAAAGAAGCACCCCACACCCCACAGAGCCACTGCAAGCACTGCCCGCCACCATCTCATGTACAGTATACAGCAGACTTCTGCCTCTCACTGCATGCTGCTAATCTGGGCAGCTAAGTCCTCCACGGTTGCATTTATTTTTTCTATATGTCTTTAGAAATTGGTGACTGAGAACGATAAATTGAGCAAAGGCTCGTTTCCTGGTGAGAGCCAAGGAAAGGTACATGGGAGAATCACCTCCAGACAGGCATAAATAAATCTTAGCAGCTAGATGGTAGCAGTCTCTGCTGGCCTGTAAGGTGTGGAGCCCCCAATTAAACCGGACAGAGAAATCATTTCTGAATGTATATCTGCTAGTCCCTTGCAGATCCAGCCATACAATGATTAATGCAAGTTAACTAAGCACAGTTTTTTTTCTGTATCCTGCTACAGTATATGATGGAATCCTACAATAGTAAGATTTTTTTTTACTTTGATGTTATAATTTATTTACCCAGGATAGCACAGTTGAGATTCAGCATCTTGTTTTTTAGTAGGGCATCCATCCTGTTTCTACCCTTTTCTGCGGCTGGGTTGACCGTAGCTCTGGGAGGTTTAGTGACTTGATCAAGGTCTGCCCCAGTGGTCCAGTGGCAGCTCCTCATGCTGCCATACAGGGACAGAGTCTGCTCATTGCACTAGGCGGCAGCCAGGCTGAGGTAGCTGACTCGTGACAGTGCACCTCAGTAGGGAAGGGCTGGCAATTGGTTCTGGCACCACAGTGACCCCAGTGGCTGGACCAGGGGGCTTGTTCTCACTGCAGGGATGCTGTGTAGCCAGGAGGCCAGCAGTGGCTATGCCCACTTTTTTTTAATTTAAAAGTTGCCTAGATTACAGGATAAGTTCTATGAGAAACAAGTCTTGTTTGCAGAACATCCCAAGTCAATTAAAAGAACAATATATACTTAAACTGACACAGACAAGATTAATTAAGACAAGTACAAATGCTAATTAAGCAATAATGCTTGACAGGGTGTGTGTTGTGCTGGGATAACGTCACTCCTCAGGTGGTTGGGCACAAGGCCGCAGGCCAAGTGCATCCAATACCTGAGGCGTGTGTATCCTCACACAACACACACCCTGGAGGGGATTATTGCTGTTATACAATGGCTTGTTGTAATACAGAATAAAAAAAATAATTTTAAAGAATGTTTTTATTAGTGTGGAAGAATATTTTTGTTTCTTAAGAGAAGATGCAAAAAAAGAGTAAGTAATGGTCATCATGGTCCTCTACACTGGTTCACATTGATGAGACTAGGCCTGTGGCATTGTGCTGGGATAACATCATGGGTCCAGTCCCAGACTGACCAATCAGAGACCAGGATTCTTTCTTGCCATTGTGTAATAAACAACAAGGGATTGAGGGACTACAGGCTGGGGAGAAATCCAGAAAAATATATGCTGTCTAAATGGCTTGAAAACAAACTTTAACAACAGAGATAAGCATTGATGGTTTCTGCCGTACTTGAAAGAAGTGTAAAATAACTTATTTTTTTTGAACTACTGCTTTCTGGGGGTTCTACTAAATAGAAGTAAAACAGTCCATTAACACACAGAAGAGGCACAGTTATTTCTGTAAAAGGAAAACAATATATATATATATATATATATATATATATATATATATATATATAATTTTTTTACTTTCTGTTTATACTCCTCCCCTGAGTCACCAATTGCGTCTGCCCCACCTCACTTATCTAGACCCACGGTAGTCCCTCCATGTAGCCTCAGATTGCCCCCCCCCCAGGCAAGGACAAAGATGGGGACATACACCCCCGAACCACGTCCATTTGTCAGGGCACCAGACTGGGGCAGGCAGGTGGGCTTGTGGGGTTTGCGCTAGGGTGCTCCATCTTCCAGGAGCCTAGGGAGCATTTTTCTGGTGTTCTGTGCATGGCATGCATCCCTGATGTCCAAACGTACTCGCCGATGTCTGCCATGCATCTTTCCCCTCCGATGTAGGGCAGGGAACGTGCTGCACCTCAGGCCTCTGACAGAGGGCAGTCAGGCTCCAAGTCAAGGACCCCCTTCCCTCCTGGGAGAGGAGAGCCATCCTCCGGATGCTCAATCCTCTCCCTCCCCTGCCTACCCCCAGTGGCCTGGGCTCGTTCCCGAACCTGGGTCGCTGGCATGGTGCGAAGTGTAGTGTCCAGCGCCTCAACCCTCAGCGCCACCGGGCCGGTGGAAAATAATATTTTTTATTAAACCATCCCATCCCTATACACAGTATCCATCTACCTTGCAAGGCAGGCCCTAAGCCACCACACCAAATGGTCTGTCCATGTTCATCATCAAACATGTTAATTTATTGTAGTCAAGAATTGGCTATAAAAAATATGATGGGTGGACAGACTGTGGCATAGCCCTGGTCTTGCAATGGAGGTGGACACTAAGTATGTTAATGGGGTGGTTTAAAAACAGATCATAAATTCAAGCTGATGCCTAACAGACTGGAAGGTGTCATTGTATATATACAGTACAGTATGTCAAGCATCAAGCGAATGTGACTGGTCTTAAATTATATTTCATTTATATTGTATATGAAAACTCCACTGTATAACCTGTACAATGACATGCTGTATTAAAACTTTTTCAAAAACATGCATACTGCACACCCAGACAGTCCTAAATAGAACTGCAGATTTAGAGTACCTTGGATTTCTTTCTTTTTTTTTCTTGCAAACATAATTTCTGAGGGCATGGATACAGTTCACTATCCACACTTTGGCAGTTCTTCAAGTTAAGCTCCTCCCACCACCTGAATGGTATGTCCTCTGGCTCCACCCCATGACATCAGATAATTCTTTCCACTGAAAGGGACAGGTCTCCAACTTCGCATCTCCGCAGTGTTCAAGGAAATTCATAGAGTTTCGGGCTTGGTTGAAAAAAACTGCAATTTATTTTGCAATCTTCAATACCATCTCTTGTTCTGGATCTGCAGTGATCAAACTTTAGCACTGAAGAATGGAAGCCATGCAGATTTAAATTCTGCATTCAGTGCTGGCGGAAAATAGCAGTCACTCACTCCCACGTGTTTTGCCTGTACTGCTTGGGAGGGCAGCATGAGGTGGTGGGTTGCAGCCTTTGCCAGGCAATGCTCCTAGTGTTGCTGTAAGATTCGCAGGCCAGACTCACCCATGGTTGACCCCCAGGGAGGAATCCCAAGGATCAACCTAAGAGCCGCAAGGAGACCTTGGTGGCTGCTGGGTCGACTTCACAGCTTGCGGCTCTTGATGAGGAGGTGCATAGGCAATGACTACAGGGGTAGCCCCCCCGGGAAGATTAAGCACGGACTCTGCCCCCCCCCTTGAATTTAGCAAAGTTGCAGCAGCCAGCAGAGGCAGGGAGGGGTTAAACGGGGGCAAAACAGTCCCGGAATGCATGCCGTGTGATGCCCTTCCACCTCATCAGCCAGCCACTAGCATTGTCTTTTAACTCCCCTGCCAGCCCAGGCCAGCCAATCTGTGTGCACCATTGTGAGGAGGATCAATCATGGCATTTGGGGTCACATGCTGCCATTTTGGATTTTCGGCGAGATAGGCAGTAACTTTCCCTACCCACTGGCTCATCCATAGCGGTCACGGACAAGGGCAGTTTCTTTTTTTCCCAGTTGCTCCACTCGCTCATCACTCTCTCTCTCCCCCTTCCTTCCCATCAAGGGCAAGGCCACTCTCAGGACATTGTCACTGGTTGCTCGTTGTCAGTCGATCATGGACACCCTAAGCATGAGGTGGCAGGCAAGGAGGAGCCTGACTCATACATGAGCACTCTGCACTGGACTCGACTGCATATGTGGGATTTGGGATTTGGGAGACAGACACAGCTGGGCGGCTGGGCGGGCTGGGATAGCAGCAGAGAATGAATAGAGATGAGACGAGGCGGGAGCAGCCAGCTTGCAGCTTTGGAGGCCCAGGTCAGGGAGGCACAGTCAGAAAGCAACTGGACTCGAGCAGCAGCAAATTCCAGCAACACCAGCGGTGAGGCTTGTTTGGGGCCTGACTGGGGGTATAATGTGTGATAATTGCAAGTTGCAACCCTTACTCAGCCGATAGTTATCAGTGCACTGCCAGTAGCAGGTAGTGGATTTTTACTTCTACCAGTCTGTTTGTCTTCAGTTGTTTCCAGTTCCCATGCTTTCAGATGTAACCCCTAGATGGCGCTATCCCAGGGGCTACTACCCCTGCCTGATTTGCCACTAACAGGTTGAGGGGCCTGGATCCAATGGCGGGTGCCTCCACCCAGAGGTCAGGTTTGCAATAGTTAAACTAACTTGGTCACAGCCTCTGGGACACTGCAACCCCTTTCTTCCCACTAGTGGCCCACACAATATATCAGAATTACCTTCACAGTATACACTTACCCCAGGTCTGGTTCCGGCACTGGGACCTCCTGTGAAATGAGATACAGTGCAACAATCACAGTACAGTACTTTAACATAGACAAATACCTCAGGCAGTATAACTTCACTGAAACAAGCAGCTCTGATTTATTTAGGGGATATAACAAGGACAGGAAATCAGGTTAATTAGCTTATCACTCTAATAATCTACCTATGGCTCAGTGCACAGGCCTATCCCTATCAGTTACTGTCCCTGGGTACCCAAGCCCTAGTGGCTAGTCCAAACCGTGGCAGCTGGTAGGGGCCCTTTCACACAGAGAAAGGAGAATTAAACAGTCAGCAGTACAGTAATTCCATTTGGATTTAATGTGTGGCAATTCAACAGGAGCAACCCTGAATTAGTACTCACGACCTCCAAATAAGATAGGGTCCTTCAATGTCAGCAGGGCTCACTTGAGGTACACAAACCTCTTCACACATCCATATAAAGAAAGTACTATACCAGGCAGGCTGCATCTGTATCCCGATCGCAATTACTGCACAATACCCGGGAGAACACACAGCAGATTCAGTTCCTGACAGACCGAGTGCAATTTTCAGCAATTCTTCCAGTCTTCTACAGGGTGAGCCTGGTTTCTACTCTTCAGAGATCCTTTGATTCTTTTCACAGGACGGATTCAGTCCTAACAAGCTGTTACACAAGCTGCAGACCGGAACTCTGGGCCTTACACACGTTTTTTGACTAAAACTGCACACTGAAAAGCACAGGGCTCCTTCCTTCTTCACTGCCAAAGCTCAACTGAAGCTCCAACCGACAAAACTGGGCACTTCCTTTGAGTTCCTCCCAGTTCTTGACTGGATTGGCTGTCACTCACAATAGACTGCTGCTGTTGGTCCAAAAGGCACTGAAGTCTAAACTACATCTCCCAGAGTCACTGCCCATACAATCCTCTTGTGGCTGGCTCAGATTATGAGTCCCAAGTTCTGATTCGTCCAAGGCACCATTTTAGAGCTAGCTACCCACACTGATTGGTCCAGTTCAGCAGTTCAAAACTAGAATGGGAACTAGCAGACACAGTTCTGACTGCAAAGAAAGCAGGTTAGACAAACTGTAATTTCATTATTACTCTAAATAATTTCTGGCAAACAGTTACATCTTTCAGATAGGTTCCCTTTGCACTCCTAGTGACTGCAAAAATGAAGTGAATTAGCAGCAGCTCGGTGGTGCACAGAGAAAACACCCAGCCCCCATACAAGCCAGTATGTCTGCAAGCAGACAGCTCTTAAAGAGACAGTACCAGAGGCTCTAAAAACACTCACTGATAAATGGCTTAAATGCCAAACACCATTCAGGCTTGGAGCATTCAAGCAAGCTCCTGGAAGTCTTTGGAAACCCCCATTTGCAGGGGGTTACACCCTTCCTGGCTCTGGAAAGCTTGACGTCCGCGTCAAGCAAGTACATAAGTTTCAACTGCAACCATATACATTTGCATTAGGCTCGACATGTAATCATCAGTCAATATATCATTTTACCAAGAACACATTTCTGAAACATTGCAGATCGTCCTCTTTACACAGTATTACATACACATTGTACCATAACTCAAGTTATTACCTCTTGTACATGAAACCTGAAGAGAGGGGCCCTTCCCTATCAGTTACCTTGGGGCTGGACGGGCAAGGGCACCATACTTAGAGGGCAACACAAGTAACTTGAGTTAGCACTGACGCTCAGTTTGGGCAATGAGCTCGGGGACACATACACTCCTTTATGGACAACATTGAGAGGCAAATCCACAGGCCTCCCAAGGAATCATAACTGAGGTGCACCACAGGCTTTACAGCTCGACCAGTCTTCTAAGGGGAACTGTTACAGTCTCTGCACCTGAGCCTCATTTTCAGCATTGTCCACACTTGTCAGGGGAGTCTCCATGGGGGTGAGAGGCTAGAACTTGGGGCACTTTCAGCTCCAGGAGTTACAGTTTCTGAGTCCACAACATTTGGCTCGAATGGAGCTTTGGACACTGGCAGTGGACTGTCAGGGCACTCAAAATACTCTTCTTGTTCGGGTGTATCACCAGTCTGCCCCAATCTATCATTTTCCTCCCTGAAAGCTCAAACAGTTCAACCATGCACAATGATTCCATTTCATCTGATCTGATGCTTTGCACTTCACTTTCTGGGAGCATTGGCTCAGGGATGAAGCTGAGGGCTTAAACAGTCCAGAAGGCCCAGCTTTGTCTCCAGTATTGACTAGGGATTGCCCGAAACAATTGACTCAGTTCGTAAGAAGGATAGTATTCAAAGTCACTCTCCTTTCTTCCGATATGGACTGACAGTCATGCTCAACTGGGACTTGTGGAGGGAACACTTAACTTTGCTTCTGTAGGTGCAGACTTTCTTGATCTTTTCTTAGCAGCAGCTCTAGTCACTGGTCCAGAGGGGGCATCTTCTAGGGCTCAGACTCAATTAAGATTTGCCCAATGGGCAGTAAATGATTTCTATGCATTGTTTTTACATCTTTTGAATTATTCTCAGGCCTTACTTTTGTACACTGGCAGATCATCTAGTTTGCCCACTACAATGTGAGGGAGATGGTGCCATCTGTCAGCAATCTTGTGCTTGCCATGCAATCCCAGATTTCTTAGCAATACCCGATCTCCCTCCTGGAGTTCCTTACTTTCACCTTTTATCATACCTTTCTTTGTTGGCCAGATTTCTTTGGCAGCCATGGTTTGAGCCAGTTGGTACGATGAGTTAGCTGGGCCTTTAACTTTGCACATACTGTAAATAGTTGTCAGCCTGAACTCCATCAGGAGAGACCCCAAAACACACATCTACTGGTAGTCGAGCTTCTCTTCCAAACATCAGGCGGTAGGGGAGAATCCAGTGGCATCACTTTGGTGCAGTTATAAGCATGTACCAGGGTGCTAATTTGTTGGCTCCATCTAGGCTTGTCCTTTGGGTGCAGGGTGCCTAGCATATCTAGCAAAGTGCGGTTGAAACGCTCAGGCTGTGGGTCCCCCTGGGGGTGGTAAGGAGTGGTTCTGGACTTTCGCACTCCCCACAGAGAAAGCATCTCTTTGATCAGACGACTCTCAAAGTCTCTCCCTTGATCAGAATGGATTCTTTGTGGAGCCCCATAGTGAACAAAAAAGTTTTCTACAAGTACTTTGGCCACAGTGGATGCTTTCTGGTCTTTGGTGGGGAAAGCTTGGGCATATCTCGTGAAATGGTCAGTGACCACCAGCACATTACTGATATTTCTTTGATCTGACTCCAAACTCAGAAAATCAATACAGACCAGCTCCATGGGTGCACTGGTGGTGATATTAACAAGGGCAGCCCTCTGGGGAATAGCTTTCCTCTCTGTGGCAGGCTACAAGTTCGAATGTGTTTGCTCCATCGGCCCATCTTAGGCCAATAGATCTGGATCTCACCAAGTCAAGTGTTCTGTCTATACCAAGGTGCCCCATGTGGTTGTGCAAGGACCTCAGTACTGAGTCTCGAAAGGCAGTGGGCAGCACTAGTTGTTGTTTGTCTACTTGTCCCCTCTGTCTACTGTTTCTCTGTATAACAGTTTATTGATCAGTTTCAACTTAGGACCTTCTTTGTATAACAGTGCAGTTCTCAAATCAGTGGGCCGTAATTTGGACACATCTTTTCCTGCATAGAGGGCTTCTAAAGTGCTGCTTTGATCATGGGATCGTGGGATTGAGCCGCCGAATACTGTCATTGTCCAGCTGAGGCAGTGCACCAATGCTATTGCAGAAAAGTGGCAACAAGCAGCAGGTATGCAATTCTCAGAGGCTCCCAAGCAATCCACTATGCAGTCCATCGTCCGTGGACATTTGTTCCTCCCTGTCAAACTTCGGCAGAGTGCCGAATGTCAGGTTCTGCCAATCGGACCCAATCATTCTGGGGAACAGGCCTCGGGAGAGGCATCAGCATCTATGGGTTCAGACCTGCTCGGTATTCGAGCATAGTCATATAGATAATGCGAAAGCCACCTATGGCCAGTGGCATCCAACTTAGCTGAGGTCTGCACATAGGTCAAAGGATTATTGTCAGTTTTTACTAGTATTTTGCCCCATACAAGTACTCATGGAATTGGTCAACAATAGCCCACTTCAAAGCTAAGAACTCTAACTTATGTACAGGATAGTTCTTTTCGGATGGGGTCAGGCTTCTACTAAGCAAAGGCCACTGGTCTCAGGCCATTCTCATGCTCTTGGTACAACACAGCCCCCAACCCTTGCAAGCTAGCATCAGTGTGCAGGACGTAAGGTTTTCTTGGATCGGCATAGGCCAGCACTGGAGCATGGGTAAGTTGATATATGATCTCATGAAAAGCAGTCTCACAATCAGGGTCCAGCTGGCCCCAAATATTTCTTCACTGGATGAAAATACACTCTTTCAGTCTTGAGGGACGCTGACTTTTGGTATTTTTGTGGGTTGGGGATACCCTTGAGTAAGGTTTAAAGGGCGGATCACTCTTGAATAGTCCTTGATGAGGCGCCGATAATAACCACAGAATCCCAGGAATCTTTGCAGTTCTTTTAGATTTTTGGGCTGTGCCAGGTGGTCAAGGCCTCAACTTTACTTGGGTCGGTTTTCTATTCCTCGGTGGATACTATAAGTCCCACATACTTTACTGATGTTTGAAAAATTGACACTTATCAATGGACAGTTTAACGACAAAGTCCTCCAGGCGTGTCCAATACCTTAAATAATCTGCTCTCATGTTCCTCCAGTGAGCTGCCAAACACAATAACATCATCTAGGTATACCAGGCACTCTAGTAAGTTCATGTCCCCCACTGCACGCTCCATCAATCGTTGAAAAGTGGCTGGGGCAACTGAAATCCCTTGAGGCATCCTCATGAATTCATAGAAGCCAGAGGACAGATAAAAGGCTGTCTTTCCACGGTCCTCTGGGGCCATCGGGATCTGATAGTACCCACTGCGGAGATCCAGCACAGAACCACTTGCCCCGTTTAGGCAGTCCAAAGCATCCTGAATGCGGGGCATTGTGTACTGATCAGGATAGTCCGGCCGTTTAGCAAAGCGATAATCCACACACATCCTTACTGTTCCATTCTTTTTCCTCACTACCACAATGGGGAAAGCATAAGGGCTTCTGATTTTGTATTACACCAGCAGCTAACATCTCTTGCAGATGCTGCCCTCACATCATCTATGTCAGCAGGTGCCAGGGCGCCGAGACCTTCCACGAAATGGTCTTTCGTCATGCAGCCGGATAATGTGCTCAGCTCCTTGCACGCGTCCTACATCCCATTCCTCCTTTAAAGAAAACACCTGGTCTCTGGGCAAGCTTCTCACTGATCTTCACTTTCCATTCAGCTGGCAGCGGAGTCGTCCAAATCAAACAAGTCAGGAGCTACTCTGTCATTCTTCCTTGAACTCTGTTGCTGGGTAGCACTGCAGTGTCTGCATCAATGCACATTAGCCAGGATGCAACCTCTGGTTTACTCGAATGTCTCTTTCAGACACATTATGAACTTGGACCATTACCCTTCTGGTATAAGCATGGGCTCTAGCGGCAAAATACTAGCTTGACTCAGCAGTCCCTCTGGCAATTTTCCATCGCCTGGTGCATCCAACATTAATATTTTATTCTTAACATCCTTTCTGATACGGACCTCTCCTGTAAGGTACACTGGGCATTTGGCGCCAGGATCAGAGACTCAGGATCCTTCTTCCATACAATTCCGACCCGGTTCCTCTGGTTCTGTTTTTAGCATCTCTCTGTGCCTCATAGGCCTTCTTAATTAAAGCGGAACTCTTAAAGCTCTACTAGTCTTTGACCCTGCTGTTTTCATAACACAACTGTGCCAGCCTTCGAACATATGAGCATTTGTTCCAATCAACAAAGGGACACCATCAACAGTCCAGTGGGGGACACACTAAGGCTAGGGTCTCTACTTGTTCGCCACTCCAGCCACGGAGGTGGGGAAAGACAGCCAAATTCGGATATACCCGGAATAGGGGTAGGCCTTCTCACTTAACCCCCATACATGCAGTCCTTCTAATGGTTGTAAGGGTACGTCTGACAAATGCTTCTGATACCAATCTTGGAACATAATTGTCACTTGGGAGCCACTGTCTAATATAGCTCTTGTAGACACTCCGTTCACCTTTACAGTGGTCTCCATGGAGGGACCCACTATTCTGGACCAGTCTGAGAGGCAGTGGGGGCCTGGGCAACTTGACCTTGCCACAAAAGGACGTGAATTAGCATTTTGGTGCCCTCACTGGATCATGTCGCGGCACCTCTTAACCACTGATTTCTTCTCCGAGCTCTCCTTGTAGCCTATATGCAACTTTGTCAGTGTCTTTTGGGGACTGGCATTCCCTTTTCATGTGCCCATCTTTCCCACAATTATAGCAAAACATACTTTCTGGAGTTTGAGCTGGCCGAGGCGCCACACTGGGAGCCAGGGAGGGGTATTACTAACTGGAAACCATTGGTGCCATCTCTGTCTGCGCGTGATAAGCATTTGGAGACATCTCGTCAGTTTCTCCACTTCCATGGTCAAGGAATCGAGTTGGAGCTGTTATCAGCAGGAGATACATGGGTGGGTACCCCCACCCCCATAGCAGATGCAGTCGGATATATAGGTCAGGGCCCGTACTTGCAGGCGTGGCCTTCATAAAGGGACTGTTTTGAATTCCCGGATCTCTCTCAACAGTTCGCATCTATTGTGACATATCTTTTCCTTGTCAGAGCACTCATTGACTGCCAACCTCTGCCCCTGAACTTCACTTGATGGGTCACCCTCAGTCACTCGGGTCGTAGCCGCAGCTATTGGTGCAGGTCCCTCCGAGGTCGCTTTTTCTCAACTCCTCGAATTCTCTCATTAACTCATCATAGGAGGTGGGGATTCCAGTCGATCTGCCAGGTGTAACTGAAGCAACAGCAGTTCTGAGAGGGGCAGACTTAAGGATCCTGTCCAGTCTGGTTCGGTCCAGTTCAATCGCTGGCAAACTACCTTTTCTGAGGCATTCTTGCAACAATTTTTCCAGCCGAGATACATACACAGACAACAACTCCCTTGGTACTGTTGTGCATCTTACTCTCCACCATAGGTCCTCATCTGAATCTGGGCTCCATCACACATTCTCCAAGGCTCAAGATAGGCCTGTGCAGTCGCTCAGGGTTACTGGCCCGTTGGACCTACGGATGGTAGCCAGGGCAGGACCTGGAGGCTCTCACTAACCCTCTTTGCTTTTCACCTTCCGAGCATTGCCATTCTAGCACTTGGGGCAACATAGTCTATCCAGGTCTCCCAGTCATCCTCCCTTGGGGGTGGGAGGGTCCCAGAGAGATCCTCAACCTTCGGTAAGAGTCGTGACTAATGGCAGGTGGAAATAGAGTCTGCATTGGTTCAGCCACCATTACGGGCACTGGAGCAGGAGAGGGTGTTGGGGAGGAACACCCCAGGTGGCAAGAATAGTTTCTTCAAGTCCTCCACAGTTTCCCTTCTCCCAGCAACCATTCAGCAAATTTCTCCTCAAAAGTTTCAGATAGTGGTGGGGGCTGATTCCCCCCCGGGTCTTTACTGTCCTTAGTTATCACTCTCCAAGCAGTGAGGGCTCCCTCTGGGGTAATGGTCTGTGGCACTTTGGAGCTATCTATGGGATCCTTAAACTCTATTAGGGCCAGGAAAGTGTGGGTGAGCAGATTAGCATGCCGACCCACCACCACAGGGTTTTGTAAACCTTCCACCTTGGAAAGTACTCCCTGCACAGTGTCCGTATTGATACCCAGGGGGATGTCCAGGATAAGCATAGCATTTTGGGGGTCGATCTCCTCCCCAGTACACCACTCCACCAGCCGGTGCACAGCCACTTCTGTCGGGGTACCCATTTTTTCTTAACAGTGGTTCGTAAATATGGCCACTAGAGGACACACAATCCCAGCGGTGAGCCTCCAAGATGTAACCCCTAGATGGCGCTATCCCAGGGGCTACTACCCCTGCCTGATTTGCCACTAACAGGTTGAGGGGCCTGGATCCAATGGCGGGTGCCTCCACCCAGAGGTCAGGGTTTGCAATAGTTAAACTAACTTGGTCACAGCCCTCTGGGACACTGCAACCCCCCTTTCTTCCCACTAGTGGCCCACACAATATATCAGAATTACCTTCACAGTATACACTTACCCCCAGGTCTGGTTCCGACACTGGGGACCTCCTGTGAAATGAGATACAGTGCAACAATCACAGTACAGTACTTAACATAGACAAATACCTCAGGCAGTATAACTTCACTGAAACAAGCAGCTCTGATTTATTTAGGGGGATATAACAAGGACAGGGGGAAATCAGGTTAATTAGCTTATCACTCTAATAATCTACCTATGGCTCTGTACACAGGCCTATCCCTATCAGTTACTGTCCCTGGGTACCCAAGCCCTAGTGGCTAGTCCAAACCGTGGCAGCTGGTAGGGGCCCTTTCACACAGAGAAAAGGAGAATTAAACAGTCAGCAGTACAGTAATTCCATTTGGATTTAATGTGTGGCAATTCAACGAGGAGCAACCCTGAATTAGTACTCACGACCTCCAAATAAGATAGGGTCCTTCAATGTCAGCAGGGGCTCACTTGAGGTACACAAACCTCTTCACACATCCATATAAAGAAAGTACTATACCAGGCAGGCTGCATCTATCCCGATCGCAATTACTGCACAATACCCGGAGAACACACAGCAGATTCAGTTCCTGACAGACCAGTGCAATTTTCAGCAATTCTTCCAGTCTTCTACAGGGTGAGCTGGTTTCTACTCTTCAGAGATCCTTTGATTCTTTTCCACAGGACGGATTCAGTCCTAACAAGCTGTTACACAAGCTGCAGACCGAACTCTGGGCCTTAACACGCTTTTTGACTAAAACTGCACACTGAAAAGCACAGGGCTCCTTCCTTCACTGCCAAAGCTCAACTGAAGCTCCAACCGACAAAACTGGGCACTTCCTTTGAGTTCCTCCCAGTTCTTGACTGGATTGGCTGTCCTCACAATAGACTGCTGCTGTTGGTCCAAAAGGCACTGAAGTCTAAACTACATCTCCAGAGTCACTGCCCATACAATCCTCTTGTGGCTGGCTCAGATTATGAGTCCCAAGTTCTGATTCGTCAAGGCACCATTTTAGAGCTAGCTTACCCCACACTGATTGGTCCAGTTCAGCAGTTCAAAACTAGAATGGGGAACTAGCAGACACAGTTCTGACTGCAAAGAAAGCAGATTAGACAAACTGTAATTTCATTATTACTCTAAATAATTTCTGGCAAACAGTTACATCTTTCAGATAGGTTCCTTTGCACCCTAGTGACTGCAAAATGAAGTGAATTAGCAGCAGCTCGAGTGGTACTCAGAGAAGCACACAGCCCCCCCATACAAACTAATTATGTCTGCAAGCAGACAGCTCTTAAAGAGACAGTACCAGAGGCTCTAAAAACACTCACTGATAAATGGCTTAAATGCCAAACACCATTCAGGCTTGGAGCATTCAAGCAAGCTCCTGGAAGTCTTTTGGGAACCCCCATTTGCAGGGGGGTTACACACAGAAAACTGCTTTTAGTTTCCCTGTAATGCCAGCTCCAGGCAGTTTTTCCTCTTTCAGGAAGAACTACAAAGGCTTAAAGTGCTCACATTCTTTGTTGCCATTCTGGTGCTGTTCTGAAATTGTTACAGGTATTGAAGTGAACTGTAAGCTTCCACAAAGTCTCTGGCACAACTTTCTGACATCCCAAGATTGGTTAAAATATTAGTTAGGAAGGTTTTAAGGGCTGCCCCATCCTCTAATTTTTTGGGAATGAAGGGGCATGATCATGTACAGAGTGGAGGTGCACAGAGTAACTTAGCAATTTAAAGTTGGAAGGGACTCTAAGCCCATCATGTTCCCCTCCCCCACTTCATAAAGTGACTGATAAGTATGATGTGCAAGTGTACAAATTTAATGAGATTTCCTACTCGCCTGCTGCCGAGGGTACCCTGTGATTCCCTTGCTAAGCAAAAATTTGCCCAAGCTTACCTAGAAGGCCTGTAGTCTGTCTTTTTTACCCACTACCTCCACTGGCGGGCTTTACCATATGTTCACTACTCTCTGGGAGAAGTGTCTCCAGTGTTATCACTGAATTTACCAACATTGAACTTAAGAATTTGTCCCCGCATCTTGCTGGAGCACATCAGATCAAACATTTTTATCTGTTTGACCTTGTTTGTATAGCATAAACATTTCCAACGTTGTTCACTGATCACTGTTGGTACCTAAGCCTCTGATTAGCATTATTAGCCCAAAAAGTGTTTTTCTTTGTAAGTACCATAAAATGCTGTTGTTACTTGCCCTCCATTATGTAAGACAAATAAAATGTTTGAGTAAACAAGGCTGCTGGCCCTGCCACCTGGCAGGTAGCTGTATGCTTCCCTCACTTTTTCTATGATAATATGCCCTACAGACTAATAGGTGAGTTGGCAGGGCTACTAAACATGGAGCGAGCAAAGGAAGTGCATGGCTGCCTGTGAGATGGTGGCAGGCAGCTGCTGTAAATGACTTATGAAGATTTAGTAAAAGGTTAAAGAGTATTTTTTAAAGGGCTTCACAAAAATTACTTCATGTGCTTGGGCTAATAACACTAATCAGGGGCTTAGGTGTCCGCATGGAAGGACGCTTTGAGTTGCAGAGTTTTCTTTTAACCTAAGGAAAACAGTAAAGTAATATAAAAATAACTAAACAGATAACAAGTAGTAGGAGACTGCTTTGGCATGTTGGTAACAATGGTCTGTGCCCTGAGCCTGGGATGTGTAGTGCAGAGACTGGCAGAAAGGGTTATTAAGTACCTCCCTCATGGGTGAGACATTACTGTAGTGGTCCTTGGTGAAGGTGTGCCATTGGTAGTGATGCTAACCATGAGATGATGAGCACCAGCCCTGGGCACTGCTATGTATGCATACAAAGGGAGAACAGTGGAAAATGCTGTCCGTGTGTACCAGATAATGTGCCTGAGTCTTCTCCCATACCATTTGACCCTGACCTGTGTAATGCAATTATCTTTACTTCTTGCAACTGGCTGCCTCAGTGTCACATCTGGAAGGTTCCATACCCATAGCTATGAGGTGGCATTCAAGGGTACAACCTCTCCACTTGTGACTGCCCCTCCCCAAGTGAAAAGTGTCCAGCCAAGTCACAGCCACATTGCATCTAGCAGTGAAGCCCGGTGTCACAAGCTGCAACCCTACATTTTCTAGGTTGGAAATGAGCCTAGATGGTTCTTCTCCCCAGATCATCTAGCTTAGGTAGCATACATGTGTGGAGTACTGGTGATAATTGGTTGTCAGTCATTCAGATGTGGGAAGCCATGATGATGTAGGGCTTGTGTGTCAGTCACTTAGATATGGGGACAGTTTTGCTGTTGGACTTGTCAATCACTCAGATGTGAGGAGCAAGTTGCTATATTGTTAACATGTACAGTATCTCAAAAGGTTTTGCCATCAGATCATATTAAAATGTGCTTAGGTATTAAGAACTTCTTCATTTTTATAACAGGGCATGATGCATCTTTATTTTTGTATAGCAACCTCTGTCACCCCATACTGTGTGCCAGTGGGCTTTTGACAGTACGCATTACATGTGTTTTATTAAAATGCCACCCACTTTCCAAAGAGCAGGGATAGGACAGGAAGATATATCCTTGGCCTGTGGGAAGTGAGTGGCATTTTAATAAAACAGCAGACAAACAATATTTTTGACAAATTAATTTTATTGAGAAAAGATTTGGGTGTTAGACTGCTAAAAAAGTGACCAGATGAGGGCTGCCACTAGTGCTTGCAGCACTTGCTGGGGAGTGGGTCAAGGTGGTGAGTGACAACATCAGAGGATATGGGGAGGGGGCTCAGGGTGGGTGAGTGACACCACTAGTGTCTGCAGCAATTGCTTGGGAGTGGGTCAAGGTGGTAATTGACAACATCCGTGGATAAGCCAGTAGGTGGGAAGGGGGTCAGGGTGGGTGAGTGACAACACTAGTGTCTGCAACAAGTTCTGGGGAGTGGGTCAAGGTGGGTAAGTGACACCATCAGAGGTTGTGCCAATAGCTCGGGAGGTGGCAAGGTAGGCGAGTGACACCACCACTTGCTGGGCAGTAGGTTAAGGTGGTGAATAACAACAAAATACATAAACATGTGGGTAATCTGCTAACAATGAAATGGTGTTTATTATGCTGTGCTATCTCTTCAGTAAAACCCCCAAAATGCACCACAGAGCAGCACCAAAAACCCTAGAGCTTCTGGGGGCCTTGGCGGCCCCCAAGACCCTCAGCCATTTCTTTGGCCCCCCCTCCCAGGAAAAATATGAGGAGGAGGCTGCTGCAGACACCATGAGTTCCTCATCCCAGTCTTGGTGCTACTTCCAGCTGGGGCCAGCATTGGAGGATCCTTTTTAGAAGATTTTCAAGAAATGTTAGGCCCTCCAGACCTTCAGGGAGAGCCCATCTCACCAGGGCAACAAACACAAGCACCGCCACACAGGTCATGGAATTGCTCCCTCAACTCCCCTGACCGCTTAACTTTGATCGTTTGCTTGACTTTGGTTGAGCTGCCTTAAGTTGACAGCCAATCTGAGAGCCCATCATTATTCCCATCAGGCTTGTTAATCTTGTCTTCAGTTGAGCAGGCAGTTGAGATATTTCTAGAGTCTGTTTACTGGTTGTTGGAGGAGCTCGACAAAGAGTCTTTTCTCCCAGATCCCAGTGCTCCTAGTCTTCATGCAGGAGGACATGGCCTGGTCGGGGTCTCTGACTGGGTCACTGCAGGACCAGCAGCCAGTGGTTGCACCTCCGAAACCAGTGCTACTGAATATAGCTCAGTATGTGGTCTACCATGACCCATGGGCAGATCTGTCCTGCTGTCATCCCCCCAGGTCAATGGTCAAGGTCAAGGCAGCACTCACACTCTTGATTCTGCTCGACTGGTAGGTGCTACCATTGATGCTCTTTGACCTCCTCATTCTCAGGCAAGGAGAAGCACTACCATAAGTCACTGTGATGATTCGAGGAGCTCCTCTGACTGCAGTGGACCATTGCTTGGTGGAGTAGAGCTCAACCTTTTGGACCTTTGGCTACCTGGCAACTGCCAGTCATGCCCATGCTGGTCTCTCTGAGGCAGGTGTCCCCTGCATCTGCTTCTCCACCCTTAAGTGTGAACCACCACCACCACAGCCCTTGGTGAAAACTCCCCATGAATTACTCCTCTGCTGCTGCCGGCTTGCCAGGCTGCTGTCAGTATAGATCACCCAATCTGAGGACATTGGGGTGGTTCTCAGCGGGAAGCAGATGAGGGCCATTTTTGATTAGTCCTTCAGTAACTCTGACTGCTTGTCCATGCTTTCCTCGAGGTCCCTTACTTTGACCATGGCTCGGTTGAGGAGGTGTTCACCAATCATTAAATACCCCTTCACTGACATACTGGACAGGGATGATTCCCCAGAGTTTGCCTTTCCTGTGACTGAGGCCATCTCGGGATCGACTCTGGTGCGTTGTCAATGTCCAGCATCCTACCCGGCACCCTGCACCCATATGGTCTGCAAATATGCGGTCCCTACAGGATCTCTTTTGGGATTCTAAAACCACATTTTGGCTGAAGAGTTGGTCTCTGACTCAGCCTTCCAGAAAGTCCAGTGGCCAAGGGGACATGGGCATAGAGTCCAAGAAGACTGGCCACACAGTGAAGAAGGTTTATGCTGCTGCTTCTTTGTGTCTCTGTCAGGTGAGCTACAATGTGATCATTGCCAATTTTGGCCACTCCCTGGGCATGCTGGATGATGTTCTCCCTCACCTTCCCACTGACCATCAGCTCACAGTAAAGTTGGTTAGAGACCAGGGTAAATTGCTTGCTAAGCACCAGCTACAGATGGTTCTTGACATGGGACACATGCCATGGCAACAGCCATTGTGATGCATCGTAGGGCCTGGCTGCGGCTTTCATCCTGCAAGGCTGATACCCAACACAAGTTTCCCGATGTCCTCTTTCTGGGCAGCAGTCTCTTTGGCCTCGGTTGGAGGGACGTCTCACCAGAACTGAGAAGTCCAGTGTAACCCTAGATTCTAACCCCAGGAATCACTGATTATGATTAAACTTAATGCAGTCAGCCTCCTGTGTTGAACTGCCCAGAGAGGTGGAATTTTATGTAAATTATGGAACTCTCAGTTGGCTCATGCCACTTTCAAACTGCTGCCCTAGCAACTGCTACACTCTGAGTGCTTCAGATTCTTTACTCCGCCTGCCTAGTAAGGATGTCCCGGAGAGCTCTCCTTGAACTGTCTCTGACTAAAGTTTATCTGTAGATAAGTACTCATTTTCAGTTTAATTTTAAATTGCTGCCTTAGAAACATTGTTTAGTATAGTAAATTAGTGTTTTAGTAGTTTATTTATATTCGCGGTTCCTTCACGACTCCTTGGAACCGAGGGTTCCGAGTCCATTTTAAAGGTTTCTTATCTCAGTTTATTATTTAGAGTGATTTAGCGATCGGTTCCCTGAACCATTTTAGTTTTGTCCAAATTTAGTAATTTTCTCGGTTTCTTTTTCTTCAGGAACCGAATAGCGCTCGGTTCCAGGAACCGCTAGCCGTAGTTATTTTAAAGTAATCTCCGGTTCCAAGTTACTTTAAATAATGGCATTTTGAAGTTATCTTTTTTGCCTAGCTTAAATGTCAGAGGTCCATTTGGATAAACCTAAAAAACGCATAGGACCCACAGGTTTTAAAAGTTGTGACTCTTGTGGGCAACTTATAACAAAAGCAGACAGACACTCTCTGTATTTCTTGTTTGGGTATAAGTCACATATTTGCCAATTATGATATTTGTAAGACCTTTTGCCCAAAAACATTAAAGAAAAGGTCTAAAATTTTGGAAGAGATGGCTTCTGCTTCTTCCGTCTCCCACAAAAAGGATGGAGGTAATGCCAAGGATCCTGACAGGAGCTCAGATAAATCTGAACAAGGTAAAACAAAAAGGGCTGTGGAAACAGGCACTGAACCTGTTCCATTAAAGAAAAAGTGTAAAGAAAAACATGTCGCTGTGTCTCCGGCCGAGAAGGCTGTGGAGCTCCCAGCAGACAAGCATATTATGCCCTCGGCTGAGGACATTGCTAAGGCATTACAAGAATTATAAGCCCTACAGGGTGCAATCCCGGTTCCTACACCGACTGCCCTGGTTCCTCCTACAACCCCAGCACGGCAAGAAGTGCTCTAAGTGTTTGGGGAGGAGGAGGAGGAGGAGGAGGATGACGACTTTGAGGGGGAACCTATAAATCCAGAGGTTTCTCCTGATCAAGAGTTTGGATCTCCTCCCAGGGGTCCTGAGGAATACTCCTCCCACTATGCTTTTGTTAAGAACATGGTGGAAACCCTGAACCTTCCTCTTCAGGAAACAGAGGAGGATATGTAGGAGGCAGACTTTCTAGAAATGATGGGGTTAACCCCATGAAGCGTTACTTCTGCCCATGCATAAATCTTTAAAGAAGGCTGCAGTGCAGATTTTTAAAACTCCAACCTCTATTCCTGGTGTGGATAAGAAAGCTGACAAGAAATACCAGCTGGACAGAACTACAGCTGATTTTCTATTTACACATCCTGATCCTGAGGGAGTAGTCCAAGCTGCTGCCTGTGGCAAGGCCAGGATCCCATTGGCTACCCATCCACCAGACAAAGATTCAAGAAAAATGGATGCTATGGGAAATAAAGGGTACATGGCTGCCTCTTTATTAGTCTGGCAGGCCAGTTACATGGCATATTCAGTGCAGTACCAAAATGCTCTATGGAACACTGTTCTAGCTTTGTCTGATAGGGTCCCAGCTGAAGTGGCTATAGACTTACAAGATACAGCAAGGGGCTGCACTTGATGCTATCAGGTACCAATTTCATATGGCAGTAGATGCCAATGATACTGCATCCAGGTTAATGGCTTTGTCAGTTTCACTCAGAAGGTTTGCATGGCTTAGAGCCACCAACCTAACCTTAGACACCCAGGCCAAAGCAATGGATTTCCCCTGGAGAACAACTCCTTGTTTGGGGATAAAACTGAGGCATACATGAAAAAGGTGGAGGAATATAAATCCACCTATTAGAGCAATTCCAAGGATAGGCCCTTCACCTCTTATAGATCCCAGAGTAGGGGAGGTAGGGGCAGGGTTTTTTTACCCCAGACCTTTCTTTCAGGCACAAGCCTCCCAGCCTCAGTAGCAGGCTAGAGGTTATTTTAGAGGAAGGGCAGGAGAGCCATGAGAAGAGCAGCTCCTGCACCACAGGTTCAGGCACAGCCTGCACAGAATCCCTGACGGGCTAGTACAGGTTGCATCCCCTATTACAGATCCACCAGTAGGTGGCAGACTGGCTCATTACCTTCACGCTTGGCAGTCCATCACCACAGACAAGTGGGTGCTGGAGGTAGTGAGCCAGGGCTTGGCACTCAGTTTCAAATCATTCCCAAAGCTGAGAACAAGAACCTTTGCTCCGACAACAGCTGCACACAGGATTTTGTTGGAAGCAGAGATAAAATATCTGCTAGCAATCAAAGCAGTAGAGGTAGTGCCTCTAATAAGCAGGGGAAAAGGTTTTTATTCCAGATACTTCCTCATAAGGAAGAAAAACGGGGAGTGGCGGCCTATTTTGGATCTAAGACCTCTGAACAAGCACATTTTGAAACCAAAGTTCAAAATGGTCACTCTTGCCATAATCATTCCTTCCTTGCAAAAGGGAGACTGGCTAGCCTCCCTAGATCTAAGGGATGCTTTTTTCCATATTCCCGTCAGACCTTCTCATAGAAAATTCTTGAGATTCAGGCTGGCTTCAAGCCATTGTCAGTTTGCAACTCTCCCCTTTGGGCTAACTCCGGCACCAAGGGTTTTTACAAAGAGCCTATCAGTGGTGGTAGAGTTTTTGAGAAAACAAGGTATAACAGTCTTCCCCTACCTGGACGACTGGTTAATAGTAGGACAGTCTCTGCAGCATGCAGTACAGTCACTGGCACTCAAAAATCCATACTAGAGTCCCTGGGATTTCTGATAAATGAAGCAAAATCTTAACAGGTACCACTCAAGGTGCTGGAGTTTATTGGAGCAGAACTAAATACCAGACAGGGCAGAGCCCTCCTGCCACAGGACAGGGCAATGAGCATTCTGCAGATTGCAAAATCCTTTGTCTCTGGGAGAGCCAGAACAGCCAGAGAATTTCTCAGGTTACTAGGCAACATGGCATCTGCCACGGCGGTGGTAATGGGCTCCAGATTTCAACTGAGAGATATTCGTTCCATCTCAGACAGTATTGATCTCAAAAGGACGAATCCTATGTCCAAACTGGTTCCAGTCACAGAAAGTTTAGTCCAGGCCTTACAATGGTGGGTGTGCCTTTTATAAGGGAATAACCTTCAGTAATCCTCATAACAGATGCCTCTCTTCTAGGCTGGGGGGCACACATGTTAGAGCACAGAGCAAGTGGCACATGGTCCCCCAGGAGTCTCTGCTGCACATAAATCTCTTGAAGCTCAGGCCTGTTTACCTGGCTTTGAAAACATTTGCTCCTTACCTGCAAAACAGGGTGGTGCAAGTCAGAACAGACAACACCACAACCATGTATTACATCAGCAAGCAAGGAGGTGCCAGGTCACATCTACTGTGCACAGAAGCAATGAAACTGTGGTCCCTAATATACTCCATGGGAGTATCCCTGTCAGCCATACACCTTCCAGGGAAGGACAATGTACTGGCAGGCTCTTTAAGCAGGATAAGTCAGGACCACCACGAGTGGTGCCTGAATACTCAGGTACTCAGTACAATTTTCAGGAAATGGGGCATTCCAGAGGTGGATCTCTTCGCCTCCCCAGAAAACCACCAGCTTCCAATGTACTGTTGCAGGCCTCCTCTAAGAGGCACAATCCCCCTGGATGCCTTGGCCCTGGATTGGACAGGGAAATTTCTGTATGCATTCCCTCCTTTCCCTATGATATTCAGGACCCTACTGAAACTGAGGTCCCAACCAGCAAAAATGATACTGGTGGCTCTGGATTGAGCGAGATAGCACTGGTACTCTCTTCTGCTGTCTCTGACAGTGGTTTCCCCAATCCATCTGCCCAGGAGGCACAACCTGTTAACCTCCTCTCAGGGCAGGATCCTGTACCCCAATCTCAAATCACTGAGGCTCAAGGCATGGCTCTTGAGGACTTAGAGTTTGCTAACCTTAATCTATCAGAACAGGTGCTGACAGTGCTTAGGGGTTCCAGGAAGCCTTCTACTAAGAAGACATATGCCTCTAAGTGGAAAAGATTTACAATATGGTGAACAAGTAAAGGCTTGAGCCCTTTCCGGGCTGATTTGGCTATTCTTCTAGATTACCTTTACACATTTACATTCCTTAGGCCTGAGACCTTCCACCCTCAAGGTTTACTTAGCTTCAGTCTCTGCTTACCTGTCAGTTGGTAAGGAGAGTTCTATGGCTTCTCACCAGGTATTTAGAAAATATTTTAAAGGCCTTAATCTTCTGCACCCTTCCCTAAGGGAACTGGTTCCTGCCTGGAATCTAAATATTTGCATTGCTAAACTCATGGATGCACCATTCGAACCTATGGCAACTGCAGATTTGAAGTATGTCACTTGGAAAACTGTTTTCCTGGTTGCCATTACTTCAGCCAGAAGGATCAGTGAATTACAAGCCCTGTGCACAGATGTGGACTACATTTCATTCCACAGAGACAAGGTAGTCCTTAGGACTAATAGAAAATTCCTTCCCAAGGTGGTATCTGATTTTCACTTAAATCAATCTATCACTTTACCTGTCTTCTTTACAGACAACTCCAGTTCTCCAGAAAGGAGACTTCACTCCCTTGATGTCAAAAGGGCTCTCAGCGACTACATTGACAGAACCAAATCTTACAGGACAAGTCAATCACAGCTCTTTCTCACATATGGTGAAATTGGTAAGGGCAGAGCTGCAACAAAACATACAATTGCTTGCTGGATAGTGGCATGTATACAGTTTTGTTATAGTAAGGTGGGTAAACAGGTACCTCTAGGCCTGAGAGCACACGCCACCAGGGGCACAGCTGCTTCACTGGTAGCTTCAAGAGAAATTCCGCTACTGGAAATCTGTAAAGCAGCTACATGGAAAACAGTACACACCTTCACAAAGCATTACAGCCTGGACTTGTAATCCAGAGGTGATGCTAGGTTTGGTACAGCAGTACTGCAGAGCTTGCTTCCAAAATAGGTTATCTGCCCAACCTCCAAAGCTACTGCTTGGTAGTCTGCATTAATTTTAATCATAATGAGTGATTCCTGGGGTTAGAAGAAAAAATTACTCACCATAGTAATCTTGTTTCTTCAAAGGGATCACTCATTATGATTAAAGACCCTCCCTACCTCCCCTACTAGAACCTATAGAAGTTGCTCTGCATCCCTGCATTAGGATTTTTTTCTTTTTCCTATATAGGTTAAGATAGAGACTCACTTTGTTTAGCCAGTTGGTGTCCAGGTGGTCTCAACTTTCTTAGGTTTGTTGGTTAAGGATGTTTTGACTTGAAAGGGCAAAAAGTATTATTTTTAAGGTTTGCTAGTTTTTAGCTAGTGTGTCTTTTACCCAGTTAGGCTCCATAAGAATCTGAAGCACTCAGAGTGCAGCAGTTGCTAGGGCAGCAGTTTGAAAGTGGCATGAGCCAACTGAGAGTTCCATAATTTACATAAAATTCCATCTCTCCGGGCAGTTCAACACAGGAGGCTGACTGCATTAAGTTTAATCATAATGAGTGATCCCTTTGAAGAAACAAGATTACTATGGTGAGTAATTTCTTCTTCTGTGGCATTGTCCCAGAAGGACCCAAAGGCTCAGAAGCCTAAGAAAAAGACCTTCCAGTATAGGTAATTTCTACCACAATAGCCTTAGCAGCAGCCTCAGCAGGTCCCTGTATCAGGAGATGGTAAGCCACCTGTTCTACCAATGGGGTACCCCTCTGGTGGATCTGTTCATCTCCTGGGAGAAGAGAAAACTGAGACTATTTTGTGCCCACCCCCCACAGTCCAGAGCATTTACTGGGTGGTGCATTTGCAAAGTCCTAAACCCTATGCCTTCTGGAAGGATAAGGTGTGGATAATCCTGGTAGCTCCAGACTGCCCCAGGCAGTTCTGGTACCCAGATCCCCTCAGCCTCAGCAGCAGGTCTTCATGGCACCAGCCTCTTTACCCAGACCTGCTAACTGGACAACAGAAGAAGGTCCTGCATCCAGCCCTTCAATCCCTGCAGCTTTCAGCATGGTTCCTGAGTGTCTAGAGTCCCAGGCCTTGGGTCTCTCGTAAGACATGCTTCACCTCTTGGAGGCCTCCCAAAATGAGTCAAATCTCAAATGCTATGTATTTAAATGGAAGAGGTTCTCAATACGATGACAGGACAGGGAGCTTGATCCCCCTACCTGCCCTATGGCGAGCATCCTAGATTACCGTTGGTCCCTCTCTCAGTTGGGCCTGTGAGCGACACCCTGAAAGTGCACCTGTCAACCATCTCTACTCACTGGGCACTGGCTGGTAAGCTGACAGTGGCCCAGGAGAAGGTGGTTGGACACTTTTTTAAAGGCCTGTACCACTTGTCCCCTGCAGTGCATGAACCATCACCACCTTGGGACTTACTGCTGGTGCTGGTTATGCTCATGGGCAAGCTGTTTGATTCTGTGTACAGGTGTGAGATGTCAGACCTGTCGTGGAATTTAACATCCACACCACCCACCCAGCCTCCCCTGGCAAGTGGCACGTGAATTGGTGCATCCAGTGTGCGAAGATCTTATGTCACAGGGCAGAACCAGAGTATATACCACCTCGGTGATGGGAGGGGAGCTTAGCTCAAAGACACCTGACAAATCAGCCTGTTCCAGGGAACTGCCAAAGTGTGTATTTGAACTGTGCACCACTCCTAGAACTACAGTTACAAGTGAGTAACCTATATTCTCAGAACGTCCAAACCCAAAATTGCGGACTTCTAGAACCTTGGATTTTTTCTTTATCAGTGTCAGTGGCTCAGCAGGTTGCACAATCGCCTCTGAGGCTGGGAGATCAGAAGGCTGTGGGTTCTATGCCCACACCAGGCACCTGGGTTAAATCCCATTACTGACACTGAAGTGCAGCATGAGGGGTTGCTGCACTCCTGAGGTGCTGTCTTTTGGATGAGACGTTAAATTGAGATCCCATCTGCCTGTTCTGTGGTAGTTCAGGTGGATGTTAAAGATCCCATGGCACTTCTCGAAAAGAGTAGGGGACGTTTTTATTTACAAGCCAAAAACATACATTTTAAAACAAAACATTTTTAAATCACTACAAAAAA
This sequence comes from Neoceratodus forsteri, assembly GCA_016271365.2. Classification (NCBI taxonomy): domain Eukaryota; kingdom Metazoa; phylum Chordata; order Ceratodontiformes; family Ceratodontidae; genus Neoceratodus; species Neoceratodus forsteri. Next base: position 567,877,329 of record CM057453.1, read on the forward strand.
TTTCTTGTAACCAATTCCAGTAATGGCTTTCCATACTTCTTGTGCTCTTTTTTCCCCAACAATCTACATTCCTCTTAAAAGATTTTATCTGTTTCATCCTGGAATTTGCTAAATAAATCGTGTACTGTAGCTTCCTTATTTTGCATAAATCTTTGACATCTATTTTGCCATATAGCCCATTTCAGAACCGCAAATATTATATATACTGTGTTCTTATTTAATTTTTCTCACTGCTTTGTCAACTGTCCATACACCAAATGTTATATGTATATTTTTAAAAGACCTGCATCCCCCAATAATTTGTCACTGTTTCCCAAAAAGGCTTAATAAACTCACATTCAAAAAATAAGCGCTCCATGCTTTCTTCTTGATTACCACAATTCCACTCCCCCACATATTCTTTCTTCAACTTTTTTTTATGTTTATGATTGCCTCTCACATTTAACTTGTCATGACTGCACATCCACACTATTTCCTTCATTTTCTTTGGAATTCTTTTTTCCAGTGTTATTTCTAAAATTTCTGTACATTTATTCCATTGTCTACCTTAAAAACTGGTGTTTCAAAGTGATTGTTCTCCATGATTCCTTTATACATCTGTTTTCTATTGTTTATGATTACATCTCCCCTCCTACTACATTTCCTTTTTTCCAATACTCTTAATTAAGGATGAACTCCATTGTTGTGTTAGAAAAGACCAACAACTACTCTCTCCTTTTCTCAAAGGAACTATGTTTGTACACACAAATATATTTACATAAAAAACTATTGGATGTATCATATTTAATCCTCCATCCTTTATTGCCATGTATGTAATTCCTCTTTTGATAGGATTCAATTTACTATCCCATAATAGCTGAAAAAAGAGACTTAATATTTTCATTTGCATTTGTAATGGTATTGGAAATATATATGCTAAAAACAAAATTATTGGCACTATGAAGGTCTTTAGTAAATAAATTATTTTTTCTCTTGTCATACTCCATTGCTTCCACCTGCATATTTTCTTTTGTGCTATTTCATACTTTTTTTTTTACCAGTTTTGCTGTATCACCTCCTGTCCTCCAAAAGAAATTCCCAGAACCTTAATACTTCCCTGAACTATATCTAGTTCCCTTCTTTTTTCCATCTCAACTTCCCCTAATGGGTAGATCTTACTTTTTTCTTTGTTTATTTTAATCCCAGTATACTTAATATTTCTTTCCACTAATTTTATCAACTCATCCCCTGATTTTTGGTCTTTGACTAAAACTACGCAGTTATCTGCATATGCACTTGTTTTAATTAAATTCTTATTTTGCCACACAATGTTCTTAATCTCTTTTTCTACTTCTATTTTCCTTAACAGTGGATCTAGACATGAGACATACAATAAAGGACTTAACGGACATCCTTGTCGTAACCCATTCATTATATACATTGATGTTCTTAAATGTCCATTAACCATTGGACAAGTTTGTGCTTCTTTATATAGTGCTTTGATTAAACTAATGAATTCTCCCGGGATCTTGTATTCCTCCAAAGTGTCCCATATGTACTGGTGCTTTATGACATCAAAGGCTGTTTCCTGATCTAAGGCATATAAATACCCCTGTAGTGAATGATCTTGCCCTTTATTAACGATCTCTCTTATAAAAATAAAATTCTGCTGTATGTTTTGTCCTATTATAGCACGTTTGTGTCTGTAGTATTAATTTATCTGTAAATGTCCTTAATTGGTTATTGATTATTTTCATTAGTATTTTGTAATCTGATGTTAACAAGCTGATAGGCCTCCAGTTTTTAAGTTGCGTTTTTTTCCCCTTTTTTATGCAGAAATATAGTTATTCCTTTTTTCATGCTATCTGCCAAGTTATCCCCATTCAAAATTCTGTTATACACTTGTGTCAGGATAGGGGCAATTTGCTCCTCTAAGATTTTATAGACTGTGTTAGGAATCCCATCCACCCCTGGTGCTGTGTTGCTAGTTAAGGTTTTTTATTGCTTTTTTAACTTCTTCCTCTTTTATTGTTTTTTTTTTATTGCATTTGCTTCTTCTTCCTCCAGTTTTGGCACATTTGCTGTTTGGAAAAAAGCCCCCTCCCCTCCACTGACTTTTGGTTGTTGATATTATTCCCTCAGAAATTTTTGTACAATGCATTTAATGCTAGCTATGTCTGCGCATACCTCCCCTCTCTGTCCTGCAACTCATACATTATTCGATTTTCTTTTCTCTCCTTGTTGCTATCAAAGGGGTTTGTGTGATGTTTTGCTCCCTGTGTGCCACTTTTTTTACTCCATGATAAATGATTTAACTATTGTACTGATATCCCTTCATTTCCTCCTTAACTTCCTCTATTTGTTTTGATTCATCCACTTTATTCTTAACCTGTCTAGTCATACGCTCATATAAATTTGCCCTTAACTCAGGTATTTCCTATATTTAGTAGCTTCTGTTTGCGGCCCTTCGTCTATCATAAGATGCTTAATCTCATACTTAGTGTTTTCGCACCATTCTGATATGCTGTCATACAATTCTTTAACTGTTAACTTATCTTCCAAAAGCTCTTTAACTTTTTCCTTACACTTCTCCTCCTGTAACTTTGCTATATTCATCCTCCAGTATCCTTTTCCAATAAACATCCTACTACCCAGATCTATTTCTATTTTTTTTGCTATGTGATCAGATGTTTCTACCAGAATGTTTCTGATATTTCTAATTTTTGTTTTCTTTTGTACCATTCGAAAGTCATTTCGTGTTGAACATGTGCCTTTAAAATATGTGTGCTCCCCTTTTTTCCCTTTTACTTTATATCCATCCTCCATCCCATTATCCAGCATTATCTAATATTTCCCTTGAATAATTGGTGTCAAAAGATTTTTGCTGTTGCCCTCCCCCAATCTGCTGTAGTCAAATCACAATTGAAATCCACCCCCATACCACTAATTTTGAAGTATGTAGGTATGGTTCTATTTGTCCCATTACTGTATTTCTTTCTATTTTTCCCTGTGGGTAATAAATCATTATTATTCTCATTGGTGTTCTCCTGATTGTACCATCCATTATAAGAACTCTTCCTGGCACTGGATCTATAACTTTTAATATTTGTACCTCATGAGATGTAAAAGCCACCCCACCCCCGAACATCTTTCAATCCCAGTGGACCCCAGTGATGGCTCCCATATCCAGTCTCTTTGGACTTGCTGTATCTCATTTGTGGTACGTAACCTTGTATCATGGAGTATATAAACATTTTTAAGATCACTTAATATTTTAAAAGTCATTTGCCTCTTTCTTCTATTTTTAATGCTGTTCACATTGTGTGTGAGGCATTTCAGACTCCTCATCAGTTTTGTTGTTTATTCATTTCTCATCCCGCATCCTTTGATTTCTTTATTTTTTTTTTGACACCTATGTGTCCGTGGTGTCCCCATCCACTACTACATCACCTTCTGAAAAGTCTGTACTTGACCTATCCGACCCTTCATCCATAGTAGACCACTCTTTATCTTGCAAAAGTGTGTATCTGTTTGTAAGTTCCACACCTTCTCGATCCTTCTCATGCAGTATTGTTTGCTTGGTTGTAGTCTTATTTCTATTTTTTTGTCTAGTCACCATTGTAAATTTACTATGCCCTGCCTCTTTTTCTTCTTTTTTCCCGGGTTTTATCCTTTCTTCCTCCTCCTTTCCTATTTTCTTTTGTCTCTCTGTCTCCGACCCATGAGGAGGGGATTGGGGTTCTTTTTTACTTTCTAAATTCTCATTTTTTTCCATTTTCCACCTTCCTGCCACATCTTCATTTAAGGCTTCCATCACTACTTTGTCCTGCTTATTTTTTTCCTTTTGTGCTACTGCTAGGTAGACATCTTGCTCTGACCTTTCCCCAGTGTCTGGGCTGTTATGAGAGGCCCATGGGCATTTAGAAAAAGTATGGTCTTCTTCCTCACACAAGCTGCATTTTGTTTTATTGGTACATTCAGCCCCGAAATGACCTATTGAACCACATAGGCCACATTTCACTTTCCCACATGCATTACTTAGGTGTCCTCTGTCTCCACATTTGTAACAGGCCCGAGGCTGACCTGCGTAGAAAACAATACCTCTATCTCTACCTAAAAATAAAACAGTTTGGCAAGTGTTGGATTTCACCATCTATCTATCTATCTATCTATCTATCTGTTTTAGAGTTATTTTGTATCTCCATCCTCCTGTCCAGAGACAATTCTCGTCCAATATTGGTTCAGGTGGTCCATGCATTACACACTTCTGTTTTATCCAAAGATTTATGTCTATCACATTTACTCCTTCATTTCGGAATAATACAATGCAGTTTTAAAGGCAGGTTTTGTTAAAGAAACAACAATAAAATCCTTCCAAAACTCTGTGTATTTCATCTGGTGGTACAATTTCCAGAAACGGTGAAGCCCTCCTGGATGTTTAAAACTTACATCGTACTCTGTGCTCCCTACATGAATGAGGGCATACATTTCATAAGGGTAGTATTTTATGCTATTCATTAATAGCTGTTTTCCTATAAATATCCTGTCTGGTGCATCCTCAGTAGTACCTCTAAATCTAAGCCTTACAGCATTCCTCCTCTTTGCTTGCTGTGACTTTGTGTCATTTGGAAATCATTTTTCTTTTGTGTTTCCACCCCAGGGTTTTTCTTTCTGCCCTCCACCATCCTCACTCATTTCTTTGTCAGTTTGAATCGTTTTCTGCTCCAGTGCCATAGATGTGTCCTCGTTATCATTGCCAGTTCCTTCAAAAATTATTTCTTTTGTTTTGTCTGCCTCTGATAATGTGTCTTTCTGCTTGCTTTCTGCTGCATCTTCAGTGTTTTTAACACTGCTTTTTTAATAACTTCTTTTTGTTTTATATTGTCCCCTGAGGTGCTGGGCCTGTTTGGATCTATAATTACTATCTCTTTAGTATCATCCATTTCTGTCATTCCCCCTTGTTTCTGTTCCTGTGCCCTTTCTTTCTTTTTTTTTCTCATCATCCTTTTCTAGCCCTTCCAACACTTCACTTGATGTGCTAGGCCTATTAGGGTCCCAGCCTGACCCATCCTTCTTCAAATTCCATCCTGCTTCTAGTAAGGCCTTTGTAACCCACTCTGGGTTATCTTTATAATTTTCAAAAGTGTGCTCCTCCAAGCCCTCTTCACTTGCTTTCTGTTTATCTATTTTCCCTTTTTTTTCCATTTGTGGACCTTCTTGTTCTTTTTTCATTTTCCCTTTGTTTTTGCACCCATCATTGTTTTCTTACCATTTCCTTCAATTTTAGTATCTGTTCTCCTCCGTGGCCCGAGCCATTTCCGACTCATTTGGGCTTGCCCTTTTAAGGTTTCCCTGTTATTTACACTTTCACCTGACTCTGCAGGCATGGCACCCTTTGATCTTGCTGTATCACTTTGTTGCAGTTGATCCTGACAGGCTTCTGGCCTGCCAGGCCTGTCATTTCCACTGTCAAACATTTACTCTGTCTGTTTAGGGCTTAACTCTTCTTTATCATCATTATTTCCTCTATTTACAAGTTCCTTTTGTGCATGTACAGAAATTGAAACCGTTGTACTCACATTTTGAGTTTTCACATCCTCAGTCTCCACTGAAGTTCGTTCGCCTTCTTGTTTGTTACTGTTTTCTTTGTTTCTTTGTTGCTGCTTCTTTTCCTCTTTCATCTCCTCTTTTCTCCCACAATCCATGGCCTCTGGTGTAATTAAGACCAGGGAGGAGGCCCTCTCCCCAGTCTTCCACACATCCTCACTCACTCTCAGTGCTGCAATGAAACTGACACAAAGCCTGTCAGTCCTGCATGGATCCCCCCTACTGGAGGAGTAGGGGAATTTTTTATTGACAAAATATAAAAGCATGATACAATCAAACAGTAATATGGTACATGAAAGCATAAAAAACAGGAAAGAAATGAAAATATGTATTACATCATACATGTAAACAAAAAGTAAACATTACAGAGTATTTCTACCTGGAATCAAAGAAAAGAACAACATAAATAAAAAATGAACATCATACACCCAATAAAACAGTTGCAACCCCCCCCCCCCAAAAAAGAAACAAAAATTCCCCCATCCCCACATATGGAAATTGTAGGAGAAATGTTTGGTAAAATCATATCAAAACAAACATAAAACAGCATTACATCATGCAAATCCAGAAAAAAAGAAAAGAAAAATCACGAACATAAAAAGTATTAAGTCACACAGTAGCCCCAACCCGAAAGAAAACAGAACCCAACCCTCTTCTCCTTCCTACTGACCGAGTGAGGGGAATCATAACAGAATAACAGCAGAAACAAAAAAAATACAAACAGCGTGAAGTCACACAAACCAATATACAAAACAGAGAACAAGAGAAATGCAAAAAAATACAAAATGGTGTTGTCACACAAAAAATACACAAATCAAAAGGAAAGCAAAAAAGAAGGACATGAATACAGGTCCTAACAACCTAAAAAAGAAATCAAGAACAAAAAATTTACAGAATACAAAAAGGAAACCCCTTCCCCCTCCTCCCCTAAAAGAGCAGGGAAGCAGGGGAGATAATAAGGGAAACCATAAAAAGCGAAGAAATGAAAAGCAAAGTGCAAGATGAAATAGAAGAAAAAACCCCAGAAAAGAGTAGATAAGGTCAAACTCTCAGGAAAAACAGCAAAAGAATCTGAAAGGAAGAACAAAAAGTCCTCCCCATCCCCTAAACCGAAAAGTCAGGGAGACAATGCAACAAATCAACAACCAAACAAAGAATAGCAAAGAGCAGTAAGACACAAAAAAAGAACAGACTAAGCAGAGGGGAAAAGAAATCAGAAAAGAAAAGAAAGTAGGAAAAAGAGACATGAATAGTAGATAAGGTAACAGAAAGGAGAACAAAAGCAACAAATGGCCTCAAACAACTGGTACAACAACCCACAAGAGACAGGGCTATCCTAGATGTAGTACTGACTAACAGGGAAGGGATCACAGATCTCCAGGTAGAAGGTCACCTGGGGGCCAGTGACCATCACATGGTATGGTTCAATTTGGCTACTACATCTAAATCATCCCATTCCAAGGCAAAAATATGGGACTTCAGAGGAGCTGACTTTGATAAGATGGCCAACAGAGTTAAGCTAGCCCTGGCAAAAAGAAGCACAGGTGAGGGTACAGGCAAAGTGGAAAGCATTAAGGATGCAATACTTGAAGCAACATCCAATTGTGTTAGACAGAAAAGGAAGTGCAAAAGAAGAAGAAACCACTTTGGTTCTCAAATACAGTAGCGGAAAAGGTCAGAGCCAAAAGGCTGGCCGTAGGAAATATAAAGGAACACAGCAGGATGAAGATAGGGAGGCATACCAAACTGTCCTAAGGGAAGCAGGGAAGGCAGTAAGGCAGGCAAAGTCCCAAACTGAGGAAATACTAGCACGAACAGTAAAAGAAGGTGACAAGACTTTCTATAGATACATTAGTGAAAGGAGAAAGTCCAGAGGGGGTATTGCTAAGCTTAATGGAGAAGAGGGAGCATGTGAGGAGGAGGACCCTGTAAAAGCATCTATCCTAAATAGATACTTTTGCTCAGTATTTACTGAAGAGAGGGTAGGGCAGGGCCCGCCGCTCGGCACCATGGACACAGGGGGAGGGAGGTGAGCACTACTCCTTCACAAAAGAAAGGGTCCTACAAGAGCTTGCTAAGCTCCAGAGTGGATAAGGCAATGGGACCTGATGGCATACATCCCAGGGTACTTAAGGAGCTAAGGGTGGAACGGAACTAGCGGAGCCATTAGCAGAACTGTTTAGTGAGTCTCTAAGCACAGGAGAGGTCCCAGAAGACTGGAGAAGGGCTCATGTGATCCCGCTCCACAAGAGTGGTAGCAGGGAGGAGGCAGGGAACTACAGACCAGTCAGTCTTACCTCAGTAGTGGGCAAGATTATGGAGGCACTCCTTAAGAAAAGGATAGTACAACACCTGGAATCCATAGGGGCACAGGATCCAAGACAGCATGGGTTTACAAAAGGAAGGTCCTGTCAAACTGATCTCATAGATTTCTTTGACTGGGTAACCAGAGTGGTGGACTAAGGGGGAGCAGTTGATGTCTCCTACCTTGACTTCAGCAAAGCTTTTGACACTGTTCCACATAGAAGATTGATAAATAAGCTGGGTAGGCTCAGGGTGGGTCAGAAGTTGGTCAACTGGGTGGCAAACTGGTCGACGGGCAGAAAACAGAGAGTGGTGGTAAATGGTATACAGTCAGAAGAGATGCAAGTCACAAGTGGGGTACCTCAGGGATCAGTCCTGGGGCCAGTCCTCTTCAACATCTTCATTAGTGACCTTGCAGATGGACTAGAGGGTAAGGCTTGTCTGTTTGCAGATGACACCAAGATCTGCAACAGAGTAGATGATCCAGATGGGGTGGGCAGAATGAGAAGAGATCTGGATAAACTAGCAAAATGGTCAGAAGAGTGGCAACTGGGATTTAATGCAAAGAAGTGCAAGATCATGCACATAGGGAAGAGAATCCTGAAGCCACCTATAGGCTGGGAGGAGCTGCTATCAGTCACAAAGGAAGAAAGAGACTTGGGCATCATCATCACTGATGACCTGAAATCATCCAAGCAGACCTCTAAAGCAGTAGGTAAGGCTAGGGGGTGTTAGGGTGTATTAGTAGGGGTATCACAAGTCGTAAGAGGGAGGTAATAATCCCTCTTTACAAGACACTGGTTAGGCCCCATCTGGAGTACTGCATGCAGTATTGGAGGCCACACCTTCGCAAGGACATTAACCAAATTGAGGCAGTCCAGAGAAGGGCAACCAAAATGGTGCAGGGACTGCATCAGAAGACAAATGAGGACAGAGTAACAGAGCTCAATATGTATACCCTTGAGCAAAGGAGGGAGAGGTGATATGATCGAGGCATTCAAACACCTTAAGGGCATTAACAAGGTGAAAGAGTCTAACATGTTTAAATATAAGAAAAATAGCAGGACAAGAGGACACAGCATGAGATTAGAGGGGGCGATTAAGGGGAATGTAAGGAAATCTTTTTCACAGAAAGGGTGGTGGATGCATGAAATGGCCTACCTCAAGAAGTGGTGGCTATGAATACAGTGCAGGGCTTTAAACAGGCATGGGATAGGCATAAGGGAGCAATACAAATGAGTATGAATAGATAGGCCACTGACAGAGCAAAGGCCGATGGCACATTTATAAGGTAGAAAAAGAAATGAGCAGACTGGATGGGCCTTGCGGTCCTTATCTGCCGTCAACTTCTATGTTTCTGTGTTTCTAAGCAACCACTCCAAAGGAGGCTCAAGTCTAAACAAAGCACAATAAAGGACACAAGAACAGAAAAACTGTAACATAGACTAAAAAGTATGAGCCCAAAACAAAACTAACTACCACCCCCAAACCAAAACAAAGCACAGACAAGATCAAGCAGCAGAAAGCCACTCACACGAAGGCCAGTAGAGCCGGTATGTATCACAGAGCAGAGATGCACGCTCCCTATCTTGAATACAGCAGAGCTCTGCAAAAATCTGATCCATAATATGAGTGCTCGTATAAGATTTCTGTTGCAACAACTGAGCACAACGGGCCTGCCATAGAAAAAACCTACAGAGGGCAAAGACAAGGCGGAGAGTACTAGGATAATAATGAGAAAGGGAGGCAGGAAACAGCCTATACACAAGAATGTCATACGAAATCGACGTAAGATGCTTTTCCTTCCATTTATGGAGCCAAAGAGTCCAAAAATCCTTACTAAAAGGACAATCCCCCAAAAAAATGACTTATGGTTTGCAGTATGCCCAGACAAGTATCCCGAAAACACATACGCTCCTCCAAGGACTTGTGCAGGTGATTACCACGCACTCCCAATCTCCCATGACACGACAACCAAGTAACATCCCATAACTTTGCAGGAAGTCTAGTGTCAGTAAGCTGGCAAAAAATCACAGCAGTATCCAATTCAGTACCGAGCGCATGCAACAGCCAAGGGGTATCTGAAAAAGAGGAAAGCAAAACAGCATGATACAGTTGCTTCCTAGACTGGGATCGCAGAACCTGAGGGGTCAAGTGCCATTGCCAGATATTAAGAAAAGTGGGAAACAAGAAGGAGGGAATACCAAAAGTCCTGAAGTTCCAAGGGAGTTCCAAAGGAGGACCGAGCCATTTCACACACAAAGGAGTTACCCAGGCACCCAAAATAGAAACCCAAGGGGAGGTTGCAACAGAAAAGGAAACAAAAACTTAAGAAACAGGCAATGAAAAAAACCCACAGGATTCAACATCTGAACACCCCCCAGACAATAATCAGGGTATAAAAAAAAACCCCGGACAGGATTTAAACGAGAACCCCAAAAACCTTGAAAAGAAACACTACTGACTTTGGCTTCCAAAACAAAAGGAAGAGGGAAACAGTAGCCACATGTAAAAATAAAGGAAGAACTAAAGTCTTCAAAAGCAAAACTCGTTTCTTCTTGGAAATAGACCGACCCTTCCAAGAGGTAACAAGCTGGAGACCTTTATCAATAGCCAAATTCCAGTTATACAGAGAATAATCAGGACTGCCAAAATACAGACCCAACATTTTAAGAGGATCAGAAACAACAGGAATCCCAGCCACAGAAGTAGTGAGAGGAGGGCACAGAGCAGGAAAGATCTTAGCCATACTTTTATGAAATTCAATTGAGAACCGGAAAGAGAACTAAAGTCAGAAAATAGGCGTGTGAAACCAAGCAGAAAGAGAGGACGTGGTACAAACACATAAATCATCAGCGTACTCAAAAAAGTAGGTACAGAGTGACCACCTGGAAGGAACAAGGGAGGGATAGCAGGACAGGAGCTAAACTTACGTAACAAAGGGTCAATCTGGAACAAATACAAAAGGGGACTTAAAGGACAACCCTGCCACACTCCCCATTTACTCAGAAATGCAGCACCAGGAGAATGGTTGACATGAGGGGTGATCCAGGCAGTGTTACATAAAAGCTTAAGCCAAGAGATAAAACCAGAAGGAATATGGTAGTGTGCCAAAACAGAAAACAAAAAGGAATGCTCCACCCAATCAAAAGCCTTTTCTTGATCCAAAGAAAACACTACAGCCCTACTTACATCAGTACAAGAATACACCACATCCCTAAGATGAGACAAAGCATGTAGCATGGAACGACCCCGGGATAGCACAAGTCTGAGCTGTGGAAATAACAACTTCCGCTATAGGCAGGAGCCGCCCCAAAAGAATGACAGCCAGATTCTTATAATCCACATTAAGGAGGCTCAAAGGTCTCCAGTTCCATAAATCAGAACGGTCACCTTTTTTATAAATCAAAAGCAAAATAGTGTCCGAAAAATGTCGAGGGACTGAAAATGAAGCCAAGACGACATTAAAAACAACAGTCAGAGCTGGGGCAAAAAAAATCAATGAAAGAGTGGTAAAGCTCAGCCGTCAAACCATCCAACCCTGGAGAAGTACGCTGTTTCTGTTTCTTAATAGCATTCATCGTTTCCGAAACAGAAATGGGATGCACAAGAGCAAGAAGCAGGTCCTCAGAAACCTCAGGAATGACCAAATCGGAAAGATGCTCAGCCAGATCCAAAACAGACGAGACAGAACCAAACATCCCTTCCACATGGGATTGTACAATGTGCTTCAAAAATGGAAAAGAAGTATGGTGCACTCCTGTAAGGGGATCAACCAGATCGTCAATAATCGTGGAAGAGATCCTATTGGAACAACTCCTATAAGGATCAAATGCAGCCTTAGAAGCCTTCGTGCCGCACTGAGCTTCAACCTTCAAAGAGAGGGCATGATCATACTGATATCGTTCCATAACAGATTTCAAAGCCTGAATTTGGCTGGAGAGATCAAGATGGAATTCAGAAGCCCTAGAATAAGTATCCAAAGGCTGCTGACAGAGTTGGGAATACCGAAAATAATTAGAGTGGGACCGAGAGCCAGCAGATTTGATAAAAAAATGACGAAGGTCAGTTTTAGTATCCTCCCACCAGAGGATAGAAGAAGAAGAATAAACATCCAGTACAGAAACTCTAGCTCATAATAAATCCAGACAACCCTGAGAGATAAGAGAATCAGTCAACAAAGAACTGTTCAACTTCCAACGTATACAAGAAGCAAACGGATAAGGTCCAGCACTAGGAGAGCAGAGCAAAGCAACTGCCAAATGATTTGACGTCTCACAGGGAATTACAAAAGCCTGAGAGACCGAACCATTCCTGGAAATGAATCAAAAATCAATCCATGTTGCAAGAGCTCCCTTATAAAAAGTTTTTGCACCCTGCTGGTGAACATAAGTATAAGCATCCACCAAATGGGCTGAAAGAAGGATTTTAGACAAGGTAGCAGCATCATTAAAAAGCTTGTGGGCATTACTAGGTCTATCAGAAACAGAAAGACCACAATTGAAATCACCCCCAAAGTAAACTTGTCAAGTGGTAAATAAATAAGGTTGGATAGCAAGAAACAAAGCAGACCACGCCACAATACTGTGCAGCGCATACGTATTAATCAAACGAAAAGGAACAAAATCAAAAGAACCATCAATAAGGAGAACCCTCCCCGGAAACACATCGAGAACTCTGGAAATCTTAAACCGATGGCCAAAAAACAAAATGCCCACCCCATCACAGAGATCCTCCCCATGCGACCAAAAGGAGGGTCCACAGTCCATCGATGTCTCACCTGTGCAACCTCAAACCTAGATTTAAGCCTGGTATCCTGAACAAAATAAACATCCTGTTTTAAGGAAAGCAAGAAACCAGCAGTAGAAAGCTGTTTACGGAAAGATTTCATACTGCAAACATTCAAAGTGCAGCACTGCAGAACAGGCTGCTGAGGCATGGGCAATAAAGGTAAAAAAAGATGCAGAGAACTGCAGTGGGCATCAGGGGCAGGAAAAAAGAGACAACCTGACCAAAACAGAAAGCCCAGAAAAAAGGAACCCTCAAAAATCACCTATGAGGGAACTGTGTTCTCTGCATCTTTTCCAACCGAGAAGTTTCTCTACCAGATTCAGAAGAAAGGTCCATATGAGAGGAAGAGGCATGAGAAGAATCAGAGTCCTCTTCCTCACCTTCAGTATCCCCCCCATTGTCTTCTTTTAGCTAGCAACTGGAACTTATTTTGAGTAATAACAGTAGTAGCAGGGGCATGAAACTCAGACTTACGCTCACCCTTCCCACGTTTAGTAGAAGGGACAGTAACAAAGGGCAGATCAGTTTGGGGTTGGGGGAGGCATAACATCCATGAAAATCGGGACTGGAGAATGGTTAGCAGCAACCACAGGAGAAGCCTAGGCAGACTCCAGAACTGGAGTAACAGTTTGAGAAAGAGGCGGTCCCTGGGGGGAGAAACCGAGGGACACACAAGGTCCGGACCAGTAGTAGGCACGGGGTCGGTAGGCACCAGAGAGAGCTCCTGCTGCCACTTCTGGGCCTGTAACTGGGAATCAGAGATAATGGTAGAATGGTCCCGGGGGACCCTATCAACCCTATAATGTTCAGCCCAAGGACATTGGGGGTAGCTATGACTGCGATCCTCACACAGGTTACAAAACTGAGCATTAGGACAACCCAAGTTAACATGGCCATAAGCAAGACACGAGGTGCATCTAGGCTGATCACAAGTGTAACTCAGGTGAGTCTGAGAGCCACACTTATGACAGGTGCAAGGCTGGCCAGGGTAGAAACAGATACCCCTATGCCAACTAATGTAAAAGCTACCAGGAATATGCAGAACCTCCTGCTCAGTTTGCTTAAGCTGAACTTTAATCTTCCAGCCACCCGTCCACACTAAATCTTCATCAAAAATAGGGCAGGGAGAATCTAACAGATCACATCTCTGACGAAGCCAAAACTGCACATCATGGATATTTCCCCCTTCACTACGAAATAATAAAGTAAGTACTTTCACCAAAGATTTAGTAAGGGTATGATTAAGAAAGAGGCCCAAATCGGAGTGTTCTTAACCAGTTCATACTGAGTCCAAAATTTTTCCAGAGTCTGAACAGTCTTGAAACTAACGTCGTACACAGTTTCCCCTTTGATATGAATGAAGGCAAACAATGCCGAAGGTCTAATTCTCAGAGAGTCTGTAAGCATACCTTGGAGAACAGTACAGCGTGTGGGGGTCGCAGAAGAATCACCCAGGAACTTTAGTCGAACCGCATTTTTCCGCTGAGCGGGTTCCCCAACAGATTTAAACAAATCAGACATTTTGAAAGAAGGAGTCGAGTCCTCAGGGACAGGAGCAGAAGGAGAAGATTGGTGAGCAGGAGAAGCACAGTGTTCTGTCGGTACCTGTGATTGGACCACAACGTCCAAAGAGTCAGCGGTGTTCCCAGTAGCAAGCAGTGGAACAGAAAGATCTGTCTCAGGTTCCACAGTGGGAGAAGATCGAGTAGAAACCAAAGCTGTAGCAGTAGGAAAAACATCCGTAGGCATCCAGTAATAGCAGCAGCAGAAACAGGACCAGGCAAAGTCCAGGGTTTCCCATTCGAAGATCTCTGCCAGCCAGCAGCACGCAGAGCAGCGTCTGGAGACCAAGCAGCACTCGATTCAACAGCAGTCCTCGAGGTAGGTCTAAGATGCAAATGGGAGGGCGGGGGAAAAGGCAAATCAGCAGGGAGGGTTTCAGAGGCCTGTTGAAGTGGTGTCTGAGGAGCACAAGACACAGAATAATCGGCGTCAGGCAAAGTGTCTTGTGTAGAAGCGTCATCACGAATCAACTGAAGAATTAACTGTTTATGCTGAGAGAACATCTGTCGCAACATAGCATCAGGAATCACAGCAGCTTCATGGCTGTCCCGTTTAGCAGAAGTCTCCATGTCAGATAAACCAGAAGGAACAGTAGAATCCTTATCAACAGCAGAAGCAGAAGGAAACACACCGTCAATGTGAACTTGAGAAGCCTCAGAAGCAGGAACACAAACAGGCTCAGACACCAAGATAGGATCCAAAGGCAGAGCGGAGTCTCCACCACCACCTTCACCTCCCACAGCAGGAACGTCGGCCATCTTGGAGTCACCGACAAAAGGGTCCCCCCTGCTCACAGGAAGCAGAGTTGGGGAATTTCCCCAGTGCCGTGGCCAAATTTCCCCCATTCACTAAAAATACCACCAACAACTTAATCTGGTTCAGGGTCAATTGGCATTCATCTGTAGCCTCCTCCCCCAGGTCATGCTTGAAAAGAGACAGAATTTATCTGGTGCACTTACCTGGTCAACAAAAACTTAATAAAAAAATAAATAAATAATTATTTGATTTCTTTCAAATAAAAATAATGTTAATAATCAGTACCCCAATAACTGAAAAAGTGTAGTAGCAGTAGTAATTAGGATTCAGAATCTAGCAGTGCAACAGGCCCAGCGTAGTTAATTTTAAAAGAAACTATGCTCAGAGTTGGAGAAAAGGTCATTGTGGAGGGCAGCTTCAACAAGCCAGGCAGTATTGTAGCAGCAGTGATGATTGTTGTGTGTCAGCCAGCTCCCAGCAGCATCAGTTGGGACTCACTCAAGAAGAAAGAAGTTCAGGAAGGTTGTGTCAATTAAGCTGCTCAAGGGAAGAAGGCTCACAAAAATGATTTTTATGCTGTCTCAAACAGACCTAGTGGTATCAAAATGTTTATTCAAACTGGCCAGTGGTATTGTTCCTTGAAAATCAAATGGCATTGTTGGCTCCACAGATGTTACCAATGGCTGAGCGGACAAAAATCTACCCAACAGACTGATTCTTTTTTGGCTCCATTCATCCATTCATTGCCAGTGATGCAATAATGAGAAGAGAACCTGAGGAGAGAACCAGTGTTCAGAAAGAAATCACAGGATGACTTAGCAATCATGACCTTTGACAAGCTTACAAACTCAGCACCCCCCACTGCCTAACGAAGCAGCAAGAAGACACATGGGTGGCACCAGCATAACTGTTGTGTAGTGAGTAGATATTAAGTAACAACTTGTCTTAACAGCAGACAATCACTGGAAGTGTGAGTTGGCAGAATCAGGTGGCAATGATCCTCCCCCCCCCCCGACAGTGATAACACAGTGCTGATTAGACACACACTCACTCACAGCAGACTTCCAGAGTGGGCAGGAAACTCACACAGCTGGAAGTGTAGGCTGACAGAGTCAGTCGGCAGTGCTCCCCTGCTGTGCTGAATGCTCACGCCAGTTGACTCAGGCTCTAACTTGCAAATCGGAAGTTCGGACCTCGCGGCATGCACAACAGACTTGACAGCATGCTGTGAGATAAAACTGGCCAGGGACTAGAATTGTGAGGTAGAGAAAGCTAATTAGTTTTAGTCTGGTGAAAATGTTGAGGGGGACCTGTCCCACCCATCCCCCTATAATTACACTTGTGCTAGCATGCATGCACAATATTTTCTTTATGCATATGGAACAATAAAGTATTACATTTTTGGACCTGTGTGTGCTGTACCAGTAATAGTCAAGTCTGTTGGGTTTTGGATTGCTGAGGGTTTTGTTTGTAACCCCTAGATGGCGCTATCCCAGGGGCTACTACCCCTGCCTGATTTGCCACTAACAGGTTGAGGGGCCTGGATCCAATGGCGGGTGCCTCCACCCAGAGGTCAGGGTTTGCAGTAGTTAAACTTACTTGGTCACAGCCCTCTGGGACACTGCAACCCCCCTTTCTTCCCACTAGTGGCCCACACAATATATCAGAATTACCTTCACAGTATACACTTACCCCAGGACTAGTTCCGCACTGGGACCTCCTGTGAAATAAGATACAGTGCAACAATCACAGTACAGTACTTTAACATAGACAAATACTTCAGGAAGTATAACTTTGCTGAAACAAGCAGCTCTGATTTATTTAGGGGGTATAACAAGGACAGGGGGAAATCAGGTTAATTAGCTTATCACTTTACTATCTACCTATGGCTCTGTGCACAGGCCTATCCCTACCAGTTACTGTCCCTGGGTACCCAAGCCCTAGTGGCTAGTCCAAACCGTGGCAGCTGGTAGGGCCCTTTCACACAGTGAAAAGAAAAATTAGTTTAAACAGTCAGCAGTACAGTGATTCCATTTGGATTTAATGTGGCAATTCAACAGGGAGCGACCCTGAATTAGTACTCACGACCTCCAAACAAGATAGGGTCCTTCAACGTCAGCAGGGCTACTCTTGAGCTCCACGAGACTCTTCACACATTTATATGGTAAAAAGAAAGTACTATACCAGGCAGGCTGCTTCTCTATCCCGATCGCAATTACTGCACAATACCAGGAGAACACACAGCAGATTCAGTTCCTGACAGACCGAGTGCAATTCAACAATTTCTCCAGTCTTCTACAGGGTGAGCCTGGTTTCTACCTTCAGAGATCCTTTGATTCTTTTCACAGGACGGATTCAGTCCTAACAAACAGTTACACAAGCTGCAGACCGAACTCTGGGCCTTACACACGTTTTTGACTGAAACTGTGCACTGAAGAGCACAGGGTTTCTTTCCCTTCACTGCCAGATCTAAACTGAAACTCCAACAGACAAACCGGCACTTCCTTTGAGTTCCTCCCAGTTCTGACTGGATTGGCTGTTACTCACAATGGACTGCTGCTGTTGGTCCAAAAAGACGCCAAGTCTAAACTACATCTCCCAGAGTCACTGCCCATACAATCCTCTTGTGGCTGGCTCAGATTATGAGTCCAAGTTCTGATTCGTCCAAGGCACCATTTTAGAGCTAGCTACCCCACACTGATTGGTCCAGTTCAGCAGTTCAAAACTAGAATGGGGAACTAGGCAAACACAGTTCTGACTGCAAAGAAAGCAAGTTAGACAAACTGTATTTTCATTATTACTCTAAATGATTTCTGGCAAACAGTTACACCCTTCAGATAGGTTCCCTTTGCACTCCTAGTGACTGCAAAAATGGAGTGAATTGGCAGCAGTTCGAGTGGTACTCAAACAGAGAAGCACACAGTCCCCCCATACAAACTAATTATGTCTGCAAGCAGACAGCTCTTAAAGAGACAGCACCAGAGGCTCTAAAAACACTCACTGATAAATGGCTTAAACGCCAAACACCATTCAGGCTTGGAGCATTCAAGCAAGCTCCTGGAAGTCTTTTGGGAACCCCCATTTGCAAGGGGGTTACATGTTCTTTTCAGCTGAAGTAGGACCTGTAACAGAGAAGAGGGTTCGGGCAGACCGGGAAAAGTGATCAGGAGGTGGATGGAATACATGGCAGGGGTGAGACAACTATTTTAATTCAGGTAGACCAGAGAAAGTGATCAGGAGATAAGCAGGTTACATACAGGGGTGGGACAACTTTTTGGAATTGGAAAGACTGGGGGAAGGAAGTAGGAGGTGGGCGAGTTACAAGACAGGGATGGGGCAACTTTCTGGATTCAGACAGATCAGGAGAAGTGATTGGAAGTCAAGAGGAAACTGCTGAATCGGGCAGAGGAGGGAAGCCATGGGGAGTGGCAACTGCTGAATTGGGCAGAGGGAGGGAAGCTGTAGGGGGCAGCAACTGCAGAATCAGGTGAAGAAGAGAAGTCATGGGAGGTGGCAAACTGCTGAACCAGGGGAGGGAAGCCACAGGGAGCAACAACTGCTGAACCAGGCATGGGGAGGAAGGCTAAAGGTAGCAGCAACTGTTGAATTGGGTGGGAGAAAAGAAGCTGTGGGGAGCAGCAACTGCTGAATTGGGTTGGGGGAGAGAAGCTATGTGGAGTGGCAGCAGCTGAACTGTATGGGAGGAGGGAAGCCTCAGGGAGTGGCAGCTGCTGAACTGGGGGGAGGGAAGTCAGGGGGAGCAGCAGCTGCTGAACCAGGTGGATGGGAGGAAGCCGCAGGGAGTGGCAAGTGCTGAACCCAGTGGAGGGGGAAGGAAGCCTCAGGGAGTGGCGATTGCTTAACCAGGCAGTGGTGGGGTGGAAATGAATCTGCAAGAAGTTGCAGGTGCTGAACTGGGCGAGGGGGAGGGAAGCTGCAGGGAGCAGCAAATGAAACTGTGAGACATTGGGGGGGAATGAGGAGCAGGCAGATGAAGACGGCACTCTGCTGCCTACTGGGTGGCATCTTTTAGATGAAAGGATGCAGCTACACTCTGATAGTTTCCGCTATCTACTTTCTATTACACAAAATTTCTGCTCATCAGCCATACTGAACACTCATTATCAGCTTACTCCTTACTGGGTTGTCAGTGGTGAACAGCCTACGCTGCAGTGGGTGCAACACAGACACACCTCTACAGCCCCTACTCTTCCACATCATGTTGACTTTGCACTGTGCTTGCAAGCAAACATAAAATGGAGAGATCGGGAAGCTTCAGCCCATAAACAGATCTCCACTTTTAGCCCTGTGAAATATCAAGACAAAATAAACTTCAGGACAATTCACTGCTTTGTCAGATAGTCTTAACCCGTAACATAATTGAAGTGCTGCCCTTCTGCTTTCAGAAAATTGTTAACTGCTACAACAGATGTTCTTAATCCAAAATCCTGAAGCTTAAGTATTTCTTCAGGCACTAGATGTAACTTCTGTAGCATTATGATATCGTTCCTCATCCCATTTAAATAACTGAGCACCTTCTTCGTTTTGGCAGGACTGTATAACCCATTAATATTGCAAGTTACATACTTATAATGATTAATTAGCATACTATTGATAAAAAGGCAAGATGTTAGAACCATATGGCTGTAACACACATCTTCATAACCACAGCTCCATGCGCAAACCTTTATAGCCTCCAGGCCTCTACACACATGAACTAAATGTTGCTGCAGAACCCTATATATGGATAGTTTATTGTGTTGCTAGTCTAAAAAAATAAAAACTGAAAAATAGAAATAAAAAAATATATATATATATATAAAAAATATAAGTAGATGCATAATCGCACGCGGAGACATGTAAAATAAGTTACTATCTGTAAACCGAGAGACAAATCAAAATGAGAGAAAAACAAGACATGAAGTCCAGCAGTCCACATGGTCCTTTATTAGTGGAGTGATGCAGGAAAGGTGTACTACAAGTACATTTAGCTAGTGCCACAATGAAATGTTTGGTTTCTGCTGAATAACCTGAAAAAGAAACTGAAAACCATTTCCACATTTTGCCATGGGTGAAGTTCTGAACTGCAATTTTGACTGGATATCTGCGTTCAGGAACTGGAATCCGGAGTAAGTTACACACTGACATGAAGTACGCCCATGAAATGAGGGCCACAGTCAGCAAAGTTT
This sequence comes from Neoceratodus forsteri, assembly GCA_016271365.2. Classification (NCBI taxonomy): domain Eukaryota; kingdom Metazoa; phylum Chordata; order Ceratodontiformes; family Ceratodontidae; genus Neoceratodus; species Neoceratodus forsteri. The sequence continues at coordinate 567,897,518 of CM057453.1, forward strand.
ATTACAATAAGCCTTTCAAACAACATGAAGTCTTGCTATATCATGACAATTGCAGTTTGTCCCACCATTAGAACTGCTCCGGAGGTGAAAGAGTTAACTCCATTCCATGAATGGAACTTAGAGCACAAGCTCTAAAGAGAAGCTCTGTCTGTGTAGTTTCAAACCTGAACTGTCAGATTCTTTACTCCGCCTCACTGAACAGTCGCTCCGGAGATTTCTCCTACTGCTCGGTTCATTTCTCAGTTTAAACAGTGTTTTCTCGGTTCGATTCAACCGAGAATAGTTTTATTTTAACCGCAAAACCGATCGGTTCAAGCTCTGTCTGTGGTATCGTAAGTAATTCATATTTTAATTCTGTGTGGAACTTGTAAGTTTTATCGGTTCGGTTTTGAACCGATCAGCTTAGAGTTAAAACTTAAAGTTTTAAATTTGAGATTTTAAGTGCGGTTCCGGTTCTTATCGGTTCTAAAAAACCGGTTTCATTACGATTTTTCCAATACCTTGACACGGTTAGGAACGATAAGGGTGTCTTGCCTGGCACGCCGCTTAAAGGCCAAGTTTTTCTGGTTAGGCTGGCATTATGTCTGAGAAACCCAAAAGAAAAACTGGGCCCACTGGTTTCAACACTGTGATGTCTGTGGGAAGTCTTTGCCAAGGCTGACCACACACCACATGTGTTTATTGTCTGGGTTTGACCACCTCCAGTCAGACTGCCAGATTTGAAGAATTTCCCTGCAGCCACCCTGGAAAAGAGATTGGGCAGGCTCAGGAGCAGAGGCCAAAAGTCCGCTGACCCGGATGGCCAGCCCGGTTCGTGCCAACTCAACCGAGGGAGTGCCCTCTGACCAGGGTGAGACTTCCTGGCAAACGTAAAAGCTGGCTCGGATGAACCAGTTCCAGTAAAGAGAACAAGAAAGTCAGCAGGTTTGGAGCCCAAAATTCTTACTCCAACTGCTGCAGAGATAGCAAGAGCTAGTCAGATTGTCCAGTCACTTTCTCCGGTTCCGTCCGAACCGCCACTATCTGGTAAAAGGTCGGTTCGGTCGGTTCCATCGGTTCAGGAATATGATGTTGAGGAGTTTTATGAACCAGAGGAGGGGGAGGATGATTATGAACAGTATGAATGTGACTTAGAGGGTCTGGGTGTGCCCATTGAACGGACATCTTCCAGACAGACCTTTGAATCTCCCCATGCTTTCTGAGTCCCCCTCTCATTTTATGTTTTACAAAAGTTGCAAACCCTCCAGCTTCCTTTGGAGGAAGCTGTGGATGAGCAAGAGGAGCCTGATTTCGTAGAAATGATGGATATACCAGAGTCTAGGAGATTGTCTATTCCTTTGCATAAGTCATTTAGAAACAAACAATAGAAATCTTAAGAACTCCTAATTCTGTGCCTCCTGTAGATAAAAGATGGACAGGAGGTACACACTGTCAGAGTCCTGATACAGAATTCCTTTCTCAGCAATGCAGTCATGTTGGGTAGTTCAGGCTGCAGCCTGTGATAAAGCTAATATTCCCTGGCTTCACATCCTCCTGACAAGGATTCCAGGAAGATTGATGCCATGGCAAAAACAGTATATGGCATCCTTGGGACTCAGGCAACAAATTATAAGGGCTTATGTAGCAAGGTATCAGAAATCTAGATGGGATACTGTTATGGATTTAGCTAAACAAGCCCTGGCCAGCTTGCTAGTGAGCTGGAGCAGGTGGCTGCCCGATGGCATTGAGGCTTCTAAGGTGCAGTTTCATGCTGCTGTGGATTTTAATGATGTTTCCTCTAGAGTCATGGCCACATCTGTAGCTTTCGTAGGTTGGCCTGGCTCAGGTGTATAAGCTTGTCACAGGATACCCAGTCTAAGGCTATGAATTTTCCTGTGGTGGGAAATTCTCTGTTTGGGAGCAGACAGAGAATTATATGAAGAAGATGGATGAATATAGGACTACCTATAAAAGTGCCCAAGCCAAGGAGCGGCAAGCCACTCCTCAGAGGCACACCCCCAAGGGTAGGGGTAGGCCTTTCCACAGGCCTTTTTACCAAACCCAGGCCTCCTCTGCTTATGCTCAGAGGGGGTTCTTCAGAGGCAGAGGCAGACGGGCGCGGGCAGGCCTGCCCCACCCCTCAGCCTAAAGCACCTGCCAAGCAGGCACCCTGATGGGGTGCCCAGGGCCATTCTCCTTTACCAGTAGGGGCAGGTTGGCTTACTTCAGTCAGAACTGGGTGTCTTTAACTTCAGACAAGTGGGTTCTGGAAGTAGTAAGCCAGGGTCTAGTTCTCAGGTTCAAAAGTTCCCAAAGATGAGAATCAGGTCTTTCCACCTGCAAGCTCTTTAGAGACCTTTACTCTAGAAGCAGATGTCTCAACCCTGTTAGCTCTCAGAGAGGTAGAAAGGGTTCCTCCCCTACACCAGGGCAAGGGTCTGTACTCCAGATACTTCCTTACCCCAAAAAAGACAGGAGAATGGTGGCCCATTTTAGACCTCAGATATCTGAACAAGCATCTTTTTAAACCAAAGTTCAGAATTGTAACTCTGGCAATGATTTTACCCTCTCTAAGGCCAGGGGACTGGCTAGCTTCCCGGACCTCAAGGATGCCTATTTTCACGTCCTAATCAGAAGCTCCCACAGAAAGTACCTCAGATTGAACTGCCCTCAGATCACTACCAGTTCAGAGCAATGCCCTTCGCCTTACCTCCCACCCCAAGGGTATTCACAAAATGTCTGGCAGTAGCAGTGGCTCACTTAAGGGGACAAAGGATTGCTGTTTTCCCTATCTGGACGACTGGCTCATTGTAGGCCAGTCCCAGAACAGGTAAATCTCACCTGCAAGTCACCCAGCAGCTTCTCACCTCCTGGGCTTCCTGCTAAATATACCAAAGTCGGTTCTGGAACCAGTTCAGGTACTCACCTTCATAGGTGCAGAATTGGACACAAATCTGGCCAGAGCTTTTCTTCCTTAGAAAGTAAAGGAACTTGGTGGCTCTGGCCTCCTTCCTCTGCAGGTCTCTCGACCAGCAAGACACTTTTGCAGCTCCTGGGGCACATGGCTGCGTCCACAGCTGTAGTGCAGGGAGCAAGATTTCAGATGAGAGACATTCAGTTTCACTTGAGAGGCTATTGGTCTCAGAGAAGAGACCCCCTTTCCAAGTTGGTCCCAGTGACCCGAACCTTGATCCAGGCCCTCCAGTGGTGGCAGGATCAGAGCAATTTAAGACTGGGAGTCCCCTTCATTCCCCTTTCTCACACTTTGACCCTCACTACGGATGCTTCCCTCCTGGGGTGGGGAGCCCACATGGGCGATCTCTCCACTCAGGGAGTGTGGTCCCCCCAGGAATCTCTGCTCCACATCAATTTGCTGGAACTCAGAGCTGTCTTTTTAGCACTTCAAGCGTTTTTGCTTCTGTCCAGAACAAAGTGGTACAAGTCAGAACAGACAATACCACAACAATGTGGTACATCAACAAGCAGGGGGCACTCGGTCTTGACCTTGTGCACCGGGCAATGAAGTTGTGGTCTCTGGCCTATTCCCTGAACACTTCACTCATAGCAGTTCACCTTCCAGGAAAGGACAATGTCCTAGCAGATGCTCTCAGCAGGATTTCTCAGGGCCATCACGAATGGTCTCTGGATCCTCAAGTACTGGGGATAGTCTTTGCCAGATGGGGCACCCTTCAGATAGATCTTTGCAGCCCCAGACAATCAACAACTTCCACTGTTCTGTTGCAGGCCCCAGTGTTGGGCTCCAGTCCCCTGGACGCCCTTCTCCTGGATTGGGAAGGGAAGTTTCTTTGTCTTTCCCCTTCCTCTCCTATTCAGGTGTTAGTAAAAATCAGATCCCAGCCTTGCAGGGTGATTCTGATTGCCCCAGATTGGCCAGGCAGCCCTGGTACCACTCCTTCTGTCCCTGACAGTCCATCTCCCCTGTGTCTCCCCAGGAATCACAACCTATTAACCTGTGCCCAGGGAGAGTTTGGTATCCGAACCTCAAATCCCTCAACCTCAAGGCCTGGCTCTTGAGGAGTTAGAATTTGCTGACCTACACCTCTCTCGAGGTGTTCTTGAAATCCTAAAGGCTTCTAGGAAGCCTTCCACTAGGGCTACTCATAATTCTAAGTTGAAAAGGTTCTCCATTTGGTGTTCTAGGAAACATATTTCCCCAGAATCTGCTGATTTGCCCATTGTGCTAGATTACATGGTCCATCTTAATTCTTTGGGCCTGAGACCAGCTACCTGAGAGTTCATTTGGCAGCTGTCTCTGCTTTTGTTTCAACAGGAAAGCCATCCTCTCTTTCGCTCACCCTGTATTTTCCAAGTTTTTAAGGGATTACTTCCATACTAATCCACTCGGGATCGGCCCCTGCCTGGTAATGTTTGCATTGCCCAGTTAATGCAACCCCTTTTGAACCTCTGTTTTCTGCAGAGCTTAAGTATCTAACTTGGAAAACTGTTTTCCTAGTGGCTATCACTTCTGCTAGGCGCATAAGTGAGTTGCAAGCTTGTCAGTAGAAACTGACTTTATTTCTTTCCACAGGGATAAGGTAGTCCTCAGGACTAACAGGAAGTTTTGCCTAAGGTGGTTTCAGATTTCCATCTTAACCAATCTGTCTCCCTCCCAGTGTTTTTCACTGAACATTCCTCTTCTGGTGAGAGGAGATTGCACAGTTTGGACGTTAAGAGGGCCCTTAGTTACTATATAGAACGTACCAAGGGTCACAGGTTCGAATCCTCCAACTTTTCTCACTTATGGTGAGGTTGAGAAAGGAAACCTGCCACTAAGAGATCAAGTGCCAGGTGGATTGTCTCTTGTATCCAATTTTGTTATCAGAAACTGGGCAGAGATCCCCCCTCTGGCTTGAGGGCTCATTCTACCAGAGGTACAGCCGCGTCTCTAGCTGCTGCCAGAGACATCCCTATATTGGAGATATGTCAAGCTGCTACTTGGAAAACGGTACACACTTTCACCAAGCATTACTCCCTGGATGTCCAGGCTAGGAGAGATGCTCGGTTTGGCACAGCTGTTCTTCAGAGTTATTCCCTAAGTAGGTTCTGTCCCTCCTCCATGGAGGTACTGCTGTGTAGTCTGCAATTGTCATAATATAGCAAGACTTCATGTTGTTTGAAGAAAAAATTACTCACCTTAGTAATGTTGTTTCTTCTAATGGAGTCTTGCTATATTATACCCCCCCAGCCTGCCCCTCTCAGAACTTCTACTTGGGTATGGGGTGGGCAGCCTAGTGTGGGCACTATTCTATGCCCTTTTTATGTGTTTTCACCCCTTCTTGGGGTTTGGGGGTGTGGTGTTTTTCATTTTTTCCTTATATTTCTCTCATATTGTTAAATTATACTATTAGTTCTGGTCCCCTGACTTGAGTCTTTTGTGTTGGGACCAGCAATAGGTGTTAATATTGAGGTAGCCAGTTGGCTAGTGTAGGTTACAGCTTCCACACAGACCTTAGTGAGTTTTTGCTCGTAAAGATCTGACAGTTCAGGTTTGAAACTACACAGACAGAGCTTCTCTTTAGAGGCTCTAAGTTCCATTCATGGAATGGAGTTAACTCTTTCACCTCCGGAGCAGTTCTAATGGTGGGACAAACTGCAATTGTCATAATATAGCAAGACTCCATTAGAAGAAACAACATTACTAAGGTGAGTAATTTTTTCTTTGCTGTCACTGTATCCCATGAAATGGAATAAAGCATTAGAGCACACTGCACTGTACTAAGGGAGAGGAAAATAAGTAGAAACCTCAACACAAACAAAAAAGTGCAATGCGGTACTTATATACTCTGCTAGTCGTCGCCTTTTATTATTTTTCTTGCCCTCAGAAATTTCACAGTCTGCAGAATAGATAAACAGGCGTTGCTGCAATCACCCAGTTTCAACTGTAGCTGGGTATACCAGTGCTCCCAGATCCAAATAACCATTTCCCTGTAACAAGCCCTAATTTTTCCTGTATTTTCCCCATAGAGGCGGAATCAAATCCCTGTATAAATCCCTGTAGATTTTTCTGTAAGCCACTGGTTCCTTGTTTATGACTTTGCTCTCTATGTCTGCCGCCTTTTATAAGGAAGAGAGCTCTGATTTCCTGTTAGGCATTAATATTGTATACAACGATGGCCTTGGAATAATTTGGGTCACCTGGGGTCCCACAATCAAACAAGTCTCATTTTCTAACTTAATTTCAGCGTACTAGAATCCTGGTTTGGTTCTGGGTTACCAGACGATCCCAAAACAGCAGCTGCGTATATTTACTATAAACAGTGAAGGAGCAGGTCTGTGCTGACACAGACGTTACACACCAGTTAGTTCTGCTGACTATATACAGAACTAGTTGCTTTGTAGTGTGCCCTTCGATTCCCCTTTGCCCCCACACACACACACAGATAGTAAGTTGCTCCTAGTCTTCTCAGTGGAATCCTCCCGTAAGTAGTTAAGGGGGACAGAAAATATGTGCTAATTTGCAGATCTATGTAATGTTCCAATTTTCAAAAATTGTATTCATCTCCCCCATACATATTTAATGAGACCTGGACAACAATGGATGTAAAAAACGTGTTTAGAATTTTCTGTTTCTGAGTAAACATTTTGTGTAGATCTCTTTCTGGAAACATGAAGAATTTTAAGTCAGTGCAAACACAGTTTTTACATAAGTTTTTATTCGGGTGCCATTAAATATGAATTATTTGATGGTATGAATATTATTAGGGTACATTAGGTACTGCTGCAAATTCACACATTTCAGTCACCTTTAATTCAAATGTTTATATTTCAAAACCAGAGAACACAGCCCCGGCAACATGTCTCATATATGTATTAGTTATGCAAACTACTGTATAGACATGCGCAGATTTGTGTGATGGGCTGGTGCTTTCCAAATGTTATCCTCTGTAGTCTCTCCGATTGGTTTGTTGTGCCTAAAATTAAGTCAGAGTGGCTCTGTTACCATAAGGGAAGGAGGCTGCAGCCCCCTGTAGCCAAGAGGGCCGGAAAATAAAATGTATGCACCCATATCCTGTTTGACACCCACCCCTGTATAGCCATGTTCTGTTCCCTGCTCCTTGTAATACAGTGGCCTGGCTCTTGGTCCTGAACCTTGAACTGGGAGACGGTGGGAGACTGAACACTTCAGGGCCCCCCATGTAGGAGCTAAGCAGTGCAAGGGGCAGCCCCCGCAGCTCCAAGGGACAAAATCAGCCTCGATAATGATGAGCAGCATCTCATTCTCTCAACCTAACCACATTAGGAGTGACTGCTTCATTTTACCCCTCACACTTGTTCTGCCCCACATGGAAAAGGTGCCACCCACACATATTGCTGTCTCACATTGCCATAAGACATGAAAGAAGAAGTCAAAACACTCTATATTGTTAAAAATAACCACTGCACAAACATATGCACTAGTTTTCAACATTGTCACTATATTTAAGGCTCCATATCTTGATGGCCAGTGTCCCTCATTTGACATTTTCCCACATTTTGAGTGTCAGCTTTCCCACATATTAGTGACAAGGTGTAGAGGTATTACAAATCCTACTTTATGATGATCTTCCCTCACCTTCCTCTCAGTTCCATCACACATCACTCCCACCTGAGAAAGGTTGTTCCCATATGTGAAGTTGCCGTCTTACAGACTCAGGCCTATTCTCAAAATGTTACGCATGTCGCAAAGTGACTTGCATCAATGAGAATGACGCAAGTAGCACTTTGCGCCATCAGTTGTGACATGCGGGATTCTGCAAAGCAGCCTGCGACATGTTGCAGGCTCCTTGCACCAAAGTGGACTTACACCTCCATTTGCACCATAAATCCCCTGCAACATGGTGCAAAGGGGTTTATGGCAGCAGTTGTGCCTTATTCTGGAAGGGCAGCTGCCACATCCCCTAAATTGGAATTCTAAAACAATCCCTGGAGAGCATCTGTCAAAGTACATTTACACCAGCTATTAGCTGGTGTAAGTGTACTTTGCATCCACCAGGGGTTGCACCAATGTGCCGCCAGCCCATTCCCCTGTTCATGTAGCCCACCCACCATGCCCAATAAAATGTTGAAAAGCCCCGCAGGGCTATCGGACCCATGCCACAAGCTCAGATCCCCAATAAAATATTGAAAAGACCCACAGGGCTATCTGACCCCCCCAGCCCCTATCCCCAGTGATGGAAAATGTCCCACAGGGCTTTCAGTGCCCCCCCATCCAGTACCCGATCCCTGTACCCCGAAGAAGTAGTAAGGCAGGTCCTAACAATAAAATAAAAAACATCCCGTAGTGCCCATTGAGCTGTGGTAGTCTAGTGGTCCCCCACCTGGCGGTGCCAGAACATCCCGCTCCCTTCAACCCATACCCAGCTGGCAACTGGCACAGTCCACCTCTCACCACTGTGGCCAGCCACCGACTCAGCTCCGCTATGAGTGTGTAATGTCAGCAGTACGTGCTCAGTGAATCACAGCAGCAGTCATTCACTGAGCTCATACTATTACAGTACATGCTTACAGCGGAGCTCAGTTGGCGGCTGGCCATGGTGGTGAGAGTTGGGGCTGTGTCAGTCACCAGCTGGGTACGGGTTGGGGGGAAGCAGAGTGGTCTGGCACCGCCGGGTGGGGGGCACTAGACTACCAGGGCTCAAAGGGCACTACGGGATTTTTTTTATTTTATTGTTAGGACTTACTCTACTACCGTGCAGGGTGCGGAGACTGGGTACTGGATGGGGAATCATATTCTTCGGGGCATGTCCATCATTGGGGATAGGGCTGGGGGTGGGATAGCCCTGTGGGGCTTTTCAACATTTTATTGGGGATCGGGGCTTGTGGGGGGTCCAATAGCCCTGGGGGGCTTTGACAGAGTGGGGTGAGCGGGGACACTTGTGCCCTTCCTGTAACCATACCGCGGGCTTGCGGCCAACTGTTCAGGTATGCCCTCTGTTTGGCATAGCAGTACGGTAGGCACAAGTCATGGTACTTAGATGCGTGGACCCTGCCCAATACAGAATCGGGTGCAGCATCCCTGGCGCAATGGCACTTGGCACAAGTCGCCTTAGGTGCGACTTGCGCCAGTCCTTCTAGAATCGGCCCCCAGACTTTATTTAAAGCAAAAAGCCACATTTCAAACACCATGAAGTCTTGCTGTATTCTGACTATATGCAGTTAACCCCAGCACTTGAACTGCTCTAGAGAGGAAAGAATTAACTCTATGCCAAGGCATAGAACGTTGAGCTCGAGCTCGGTTTTCAAACCTCTGTCCCAGGTACTCTTCAGTGTAACCGTCAGATTCTTTACTCCACCTTACTGTGAAGTTGCTCCAGAGATTCTCTCCTTCACTTCGGTTCAGTTGTGATAAAATCGTTCGGTTTATTAAACTGCTTCTTTATTTTTTCGGTCTTTACATCTCTGTCCCGGTACAGTAAGTGTATTAGTAGGTAGTAGTGTGGTTTGTTAAGAAATTGTTTTTGTTTTCGGTTTCCTCCCGGTCAATCCGGTTGGGAACCGAAGCAATTTGTTGTTCTGTTTTTTTACAGGTGTTTTAGTGTGGCTTTCCGGTATCTATCGGTTCCTGAAAAAAACGTTGGTTTCTCCGGTTCTTTCATCTGACCCGTGACATGGTTGGAACCAATAGACTTGGTAGCTGCCTGGCTTGAACGCTGGTAAGGGTGATTTTGTGTTTAAAGGCATGTCTGAGAAACCCAAAAAGAAAACCGGGCCCACTGGGTTTCAACACTGCACTGAATGTGGGGAGGCTTTTGCCAAGGCTGATCCCCACCTCATCTGTGTGTATTGTCTGGGGTTTGATCACCTCAAAGAAGACTGCCAAATCTGCAGGAACTTTCCTAAGGCCACTGTTGAAAAATGTTTAAGTAGGCTGAAGGAAAGGGAGGTCAAAACATCCACTGACCCGGATGGCCAGCCCGGTTCGGTTCCGAGAGGTGCCCACTGACCTGGGCGATACCTCTTCAGGCAAAAGGAGAGCCGATTCTGCAGAATCGGTCCCTGCAAAAAGAACGCGCAAGTCAGCCGGTTCGGATCCCGGTTCCCATGGTCCGACCACTGATGAGATAGCAAAAGCGATCACTATCGTGCAGTCACTTCGCCCGGTTCTGACCGAACCGACACCGACACAGAAACGGTCGGTTTGGTCAGACTTGTCTGCTTCTGAGTATGACCCTGAAGCATTTTATGAGGGTGAGTGGGAAGGAGACGAAGGAAATGAAGGTGAGGATTATGAAGACCTAGGTGAGCCTATTGAGCCTGACATCTCCCCAGACAGGCCTTTTAATGTGTCTCCTCCCAGGCTTTCTGAGTCCCCCTCCTACTTCTTGTTTTACAAGAAGGTGGCTGAGACTCTTCAGCTTCCAGTGGAAGAAGCTGAACAGGATCAGGAGGAGCCTGACTATGTTGACATGATGGATGTCCCAGAGTCAAAAAGGTTGTCTATCCCTCTGCACAAGTCCCTGTGGAAACAGACCCCAAAAATATTAGTTTCCAACATCCGTACCTCCTGTGGATAAGAAAATGGACAGGAGGTATGCTCTGTTAGGCCCGGGTATGGATTTCCTTATTAACCATTGCAGCCTGTGACAAGGCTAATATTCCCCTGGCATCTCACCCCCCAGATAAGGATTCCAGGAAAGTGGATGCCATGGCAAAGAAGAAGTACTTGGCATCCTCTTTGGGACTCAGGCAATCCAACTATATTGCATATACAGCCAGATACCAGAAGTCCAGGTGGGATACGGTTCTGGAGCTGGCTAAGAATGCCCCTCCCCAGCTGGCCAAGGAGCTGGAGCAGGTGGCTGTGGATGGCATAGAAGCTTCCAAGGTCCAATTTCATGCTGCTGTGGACTCGAATGATGTTCATTCTAAGGTCATGGCTACATCTGTTTCCATGAGGAGATTTGCCTGGCTCAGGTGTATCAGTTTATCTCAGGATACCCAGACCAAGGCCATGGATTTTCCTGTCACTGGTAACAAACAGAGATGTACATGAAAAAGATGGACGAGTACAGGACCACATACAGGAGTGCTGCAGCCAAAGAAAAGCAGACCACTCCTCAGAGACAGCAATCTAGGGCTGGCAGGGGCAGGCCTTTTCACAGGCCTTTCTACCAGGCCCAAGCCTCCTCTTCTTTCCAGCAGGGGGGTTCTTTAGGGGAAGAGACAGACTCTTCTTTCCAGCAGGGGGGTTCTTTAGGGGAAGAGGCAGAAGGGGGATGACAAGAGCTGCATCCTCCTCTCAGTCTAAGCCCCCTGCCAAACAGACACCCTGATGTGTCAACCAGGGTTGCCTCCCCAATTCCTGTAGGGGGCAGACTGGCTCACTATTTCCAGGCCTGGAAGTCTGTCACTTCAGACAAGTGGGTCCTGGAAGTAGTGAGCCAGGGTCTTGCTCTCAGCTTCAGCATGATTCCAAAGTTGAGAGCAAAGGCTTTCTGTCCTTCCTCGGAAGAGGAAACACAGGCCTTAGAAACATAGGTTTCTTCTCTACTGCTTCTGCAGGCAGTGGAGAGTGTACCTCTCATTCACAGGGGAAAAGGTTGTACTCCAGGTACTTCCTTACCCTAAAAAAGACAGGGGAGTGGCGACCCATCCTGGATCTACGGTACCTAAACAAACACATACTAAAGCCAAAGTTCAAGATGGTGACTCTGGGAATTATTCTTCTCTCTCTGAGACCAGGAGACTGGCTAGCCTCTCTGGATCTCAAGGATGCCTATTTCCACATACCTATCAGGCAGTCCCACAGAAAGTACCTTCGGTTCGAACTGCCCTCAGGCCATTACCAGTTCAGAGCAATGCCTTTCGGCCTAACATCTGCCCCAAGAGTATTCACCAAATGCCTAGCAGTAGTGGTGACCTTCCACAGAAGACAAGGCATCCTACTGTTCCCTTACCTGGACGGCTGGCTCATAGTAGGTCAGTCCCCAGACCAAGTCAGATCAGCTCTAGGGGTCACTCAAAATCTTCTACACTCCCTAGGATTCATCCCAAATCTGGAAAAGTCCATTCTGGAGCCAGTTCAGCTTCTCACATTTATAGGAGTGGAGCTGGACACTGTTCAGGCCAGGGCCTTCCTTCCTCTATCAAGGGTCCAATCCCTCACTTCTCTGGCTTCCTCTTTTCGTCCACTTGTGTCTCGCCAGCCAGACATTTCTTGAAATTGCTAGTCCACATGGCAGCCTGCGCTGCAGTAGTGCAAGGGGCAAGGTTTCAGATGAGGGACATCCAATTTCACCTAAGAGCTTTTTGGTCTCAGAAAAAAGATCCCCTCTCCAAGTTGGTTCCAGTGTCTCTAACTTTGGTTCAGGTCCTCCAGTGGTGGCTGGAAGAAGACAATTTGAGGCAAGGGGTTCCTTTCCTCAGTCAGGCTCTCACAGTGACTCTCACCACAGATGCTTCTCTGCTGGGATGGAGAGCCCACATGGATCAGCATACTGCTCAGGGGACTTGGTCCCATCAGGGGTCTCTCCTTCACATAAATCTTCTCGAATTCAGGGCTGTCTTTCTGGCCCTTAAGACATTTTTTACTTTAATTCAGGGGAAAGTGGTGCAGATCAGGACAGACAACACCACAACCATGTGGTACATCAACAAGTGGTGGGGGGGCACTCGGTCCTCGGCCTTGTGCACCGAGGCCATGAAAATATGGTCACTAGCTTATTCCCTGCAGGCTTCCCTGACTGCTGTGCATCTTCCAGGGAAGGACAATATACTTGCAGATGCTCTCAGCAGGATTTCTCAAGGTCACCACGAATGGCCCTGAATCCTCTCATCCTTCATACCATTTTCAAGAGATGGGGCACTCCAGAGATAGATCTCTTTGCAGCCCCAGACAACAGTCAGCTCCCTCTATTCTGCTGCAGGCCCCCTCTGCGGGGGTCTTTTCCTCTAGATGCCCTCCTGTTGGATTGGACCAACAGGTTTCTCTATGCTTTTCCTTTGATATTCAGGGTTCTAGTCAAGATCAGGTCCCAACCCTGCACTGTGATTCTGATAGCCCCGGATTGGGCCAAACAGCCTTGGTATCCTCTACTATTGTCATTATCAGTGACAATCCCCCTGTGCCTTCCCAAACGGTTCAACCTCCTCACCTCAGCTGAGGGGAGGATATTGTACCCCCAACCTTCACACACTCAGGCTCAAGGCTTGGTTCTTGAGCTAGAATATGCAGACCTGCATCTCTCACAGTCAGCTCTGGATATCCTTAAGGCCAGTAGGAAACCTTCCACTAGGAAAACCTATGATTCTAAATGGAAGTGGTTTGGGTTCTGGTGTTCCCAGAGGCACATCCAGCCACATTCAGCTGATATTGCCACTGCCCTAGATTATTTGGTATATCTTAACAGTTTAGGCCTTCGGCCTACCACTCTCAAGGTGCATTTGGCAGCTATTTCTGCTTTTCTTTCAGCTGTGAAGGGCTCTTCTGTAGCTTCTCACCCAGTTTTCAAGAAATTATTTAAAGGTTTGGTTCACATCAGTCTTCCCTTCAGGGATCTGACTCCCTTGTGGGACCTGAATATCTGTATTGCACAGCTGATGCAGCCTCCCTTTGCTCAGCTGAGCTCAAGTATCTAACTTGGAAAACTGTATTCCTGGTTGCTATTACCTCTTCCAGGAGAATCAGTGAGTTACAGGCTCTATCAGTGGAACCTGATTTCATCTCATTCCATAGGGATAAGGTGGTCCTTGGTACAAATAGGAAATTCCTCCCTAAAGTGGAATCAGACTTCCATCTGAACCAATCTATGACATTGCCTGTATTTTTCACTGATCACTCCTCCTCTGGAGAGAGGAGATTACACAGTCTCGATGTAAAGAGGGTTCTGAGTTACTACTTAGAATCCACTAAGCCCCATAGAAACAACTGCTTCCAGCTGTTTCTCACTTACGGGGAGGTGGGTAAAGGCAAGCCTGCCACCAAGAGAACTATTGCTAGGTGGATTGTCTCCTGCATACAGTTGTGCTATTCAAAACTGGGGAAAGAGCCACCCTCAGGCCTGAGGGCTCACTCCACCAGAGGTACAGCTGCTTTGATTGCAGCAGCTAGAGACATACCCTTAGTGGAAATCTGTAAAGCAGCCACCTGGAAGACTGTTCACACATTCATCAAGTATTACTCTCTGGACATTCAGGCTAGAAGTGATGCTAGGTTTGGTACTGCAGTACTGCAGAGCCTGTTCCCAAAATAGGTTCTGTAGTTCCCTCCTCCTTGGGGGTATTGCTTGGTAGTCTGCATATAGTCACAATACAGCAAGACTTCATGTTATTTGAAGAAAATATTACTCACCTTAGTAATTGTGTTTCTGCTAATGGAGTCTTGCTATATTCTGACCTCACTCCCTGCCTTCCCTCCTAGAACCTAGTTGTTTTGGGATGTGGGCGGGTAGGCGCAGTGCTGCACCCCAGGGGTATACCTGGGTGCCTCTTCTTAATTGAAGATAATTTCTTGTTACTTTCTTTTATTACCTACTTGGATTATTTTTGGGGATCTCGACTTGAGTCTTTGGACCCTAAAATTGATGTCTTTTGCCCTTTGGCACAGAAGTTTTAAAAACAATTTCTGGGTTGTTAGTTGTTTAGTATAGGGCTCATAAGAATCTGACGGTTACACTGAAGAGTACGTGGGACAGAGGTTTGAAAACCGAGCTCGAGCTCAATGTTCTATGCCTTGGCATAGAGTTAACTCTTTCCTCTCCGGAGCAGTTCAAGTGTTGGGGCTAACTGCATATAGTCAAAATACAGCAAGACTCCATTAGAAGAAACACAATTGCTAAGGTGAGTAATTTTTTCTTCTGTGTGATGCCAAACTTAAAATCAACTTCCCGCAAATAACAGTAGTTCAAGACTTCCAAAGTTCTGTTTGACTGTGTCCTGCATTCTCAGCCTCAATATCTCACATCACATACCAGTAACAAAAAAGTAGATAGACGCTCCCCTCTTTCCATTGCAGCCTGAGAAAATGATACCCCATGCTCACCATTCCAATGGAATACTCTCTGAAAGGGAATTAGTGCATTTGTCTCACCTGCAGAATGCAATAACATAACTTGTGCAACTTTAGTACTCTTCATTTCTAAGAACTCTTTGTTAATGCAAAGCTAACAACTTGCAGACTGTTTCTGTTCTTCATAAAGCAAACATTGCCCGATTCGCTATAGGCAATGTTCTTATCTTAGCAACAACAACAAAAAAAAAAAAGATCCAAGCAGGGGCGTTAACCCGCAGAGCTAATCACTAGAAACAGCAATACAGTACAACACCAACACCAGAGTCCTCACCAAATTCTTAAATAGCCTCAGACATTCCATCTCCGAGACGCACAAAATTTAACCGGAGAGGAGGTATAAAGTGCACAGCTCTCTGCAATTCCATCTGCATAGCCTTTACAAGCACTGAAAATGTATGCTATTTTTGAGCCTGGGAAGTTATTTGTATATGTAAAAGAACTCATGCCATATCTCACTAATTGCTGTTTAAATTACTGTGGGTCAGCAGCACTCATGCAGATAGTGTGGAAAACCTTGGACAGGAGTGGTACCCAGACGTTTCTTGCTCTGATGGATCAAATTGTCCAACTGGTACCCAGTCAAGCAGGATGAACAACTGCCGAAACCCAGAATGCTGCAGGTAATTCAGAGGAGCCAATCTGTAAGAATAAAAAAAACATCTCTCACTCAGCACATAATTTATAGAGCCACTTATCTCCTACCAAAATTCTAAAGGACGTCAAGGTGCTCTGGGCCAATGAGGACTTGCGCTTCAAGTCTCAGTCCAGTGCACAAATCTTGGCAGTAATTTTGTAAATGGGAAGAATGAAAAGTAGTAGTGAACATCAAATCCCCGTCAAAATGCCAGGATTATGCTTTTCATCCTCTTCCCCTGTTTCAGCACCAAAAAACCCACTAAAATAAGAAAATCCCTGTAGATCTGGGAGCACTGGTATACTAAAACAGTCTTGATACTCATGTTGCACAAGGCTTTCCTTACTATGCTAATCATTTTGCTTCCCATGGCCAGTTCTTTCAAAAGATCTAAAAAAATCTAAATGTTATGCCCCATGCCACCTACTGTCTTAGTTCTGTCATATCTATCTAGTGTCGAGGTTTTTCTTAAATGTGTTTCTGCAGCAACATGATTTGGGCTCAAGACTCTCATGCTGCTTGTCTCAAGTGTTTTAGTGCTAGATAAGATGGCTGACAGATTCTATGACGTCAATGTTTTCATCTGCTTACCACTTTAAGTAGATAGCCTGCACATGCTCTCTGCCCCAGAACCCTCACGGAAATTTAAACCAATCCAAGCACTCCATGCCCTCTGAGCTCCAGCTGCCAGATCATTTTTAACCACTGTAAAGACAAACCCTGGACTTGGCTCTATAAAAACCTTTGGTTTTAGTTAGTAAAATAATTTAAATGGGGCCTCTTTGAGCAGTAAAATCATTTAAATTGTGCCTTTTTGAGCAGTATTCTTCGTTCCGATTCAGACTTGGACTCATTTGTGGGTATTTTTTGTGATTTTATCAGTTTCTGGAACTGATTGTGATTGCAACTCAGTATTATTTTATTTTTTTGTTATTAAACAGGGAACAAAGGTTTTTTTTTTCTTTTTTATTGCAGTTTGCATTTTTATTTTGATTCCATCCACAAAATATAATTTTAAACTGGGAACAAAGTGGTTTGATTTATGAATTAGTTTGATTTGTTATACAAACCAAAAATATTTATTTTCTGTTGTTTATAATTTCTGTATTATGTTATGCCACAGAAGGTTAAGAAACACACATGCCCACCAGATTTTGAGATGTAAGGGCTATGGTGGTAAGGTCCCCAAGGCTGAAGGCCGCAGTTTGTGTTTAAAGTGTTTTGGGCTACAACATTATTTGGCTCCTTTCTCCAGGGGAGTCAGATGAAGGACAGAGCATTTTCCCCATAGATGCAGGATAGAGTTAAATACTCTGGCACATACAGCGGGATGAGGTCTTTTGGCCTAATAAGGAGTTTTACCTTGTAAGACACTCAGCAAATGCAGGTTTGATGGGATATAAGACTGTATTACTAAATCATTCTGATACATACTGTAGATAACACAGCAATCAGAGGGGTCTGACGAAGTAGCATATAGGTTACGAAATGTTACCCAGATGTGTGCACTGGAAAAAAAAAAAGAGTCCTAATACTGGATTATTTGAGTGGAGTTCATCCTAATTTCTCTCTGAGTCACCAGAATATTATTTATAAGACCGTGCTTCCTGTTTAAAATTTAAAATGTTGTTCTGAAAGAAGAGAGAATCTAAAAGGCTGTTATTTTCTGCACCTACATCCCTTGTTATTAAACTGAAACTGTTTTATCTTTGGATAATCCTGATAAAGATTCCAGAAAACTGATTTATGCAAAAAAGAGTTCTTTTTCTGAAACCATTGCACTAATTTGGGCTTTCTATAGCACGTTGGTTTTTGAGCAAATAATCAGTTTTCTCTCCGATCTTCTGTTCTGCCAGCGTCGAAACATTCCTCAAGAAGATAAAGCTCACTTAGATTACATTGTGAAGGCTAGGTTAGTGACTTCTGAGAAGCAGCTTTGTATGGGCATACAAAATAGCCAGCAGAAGAAGGCCTTACAGTCTATCAAGTCTGCTCGTTCCCCTGATCCAGCGATTACAGTGGACCTCACCCACTCCCCGCCAACCCAGACCCTCCCCTTCATCCTGTCCCACCCTCTTTTGACCTCTCCCAGTGACAACCTCAGATGGGAGTTCATTCCACTCAGACACCATCCTCTCTGTAAAGAAGTGTCTGTGGACCTCCTTCCTGAACCTTCCCTCCAGTAGTTTATAGCAGTGCCACCTTGTGGACTTGTTTTCACTGAGACAGAAAAGTTCCCTGCTGTCCTCCTTATACACCTTTCAGGTGCTTAAAGGTAGTCATCTTCCCTCTCTCCTCGAGTGAGTACATTTTGAGTTCTCTCATCCTGTCATCATATGCCCTGCCCTGCTGCCCTGAAACCTTCTTTGTTGCAGTTCTCTAAACTGCCTTGAGCTGGTTGATATCCTTTTTCCAGTAGGGGCTTCAGTACTGCATACTGTACTCCAGGTGTGGTCGTGCCAAGGATCTGTACAGTGGCAGTATAACCTCCTCTCTTTTGCTCATAAACTCTCTAGCAGTACAGCCTGGCATTCAATTTGTCATGGTTGCTGCCTTTCTACATTGCATAGCATGCTAAAGGCTGCTGGTGATAGCGACCCCCAAGTCCTTTTCCTTCTCTGATTTGGTGATCATGACCCCCCCCCGACTGTACTCTGCCCACTGGTTCTTTCTTCCTATGTTCATGACTTTGCACTTCTTCACAGTGAGCCCCAGCTACCAGATACTTGACCATCTCTTCAGCTTTGCCAGATCCTTCTTTAGGTCCTGCACCCCTTCGTCTGTGTCCATCCTCCCACAGAGCTTGGTGTCATCCTTAAAGAGGCAGATCAAGCTCTGTGGAAGGGTGAGTACAGGCAAAGGGGTGCAGGACCTAAAGCTTTAAACATCTTCAGATTTAAATGACACTGTAACCAGGACTGTGAGTAATGCAGTAGTCTGCTGCCAGTGTCCATTGAAGAACAAAAGGCCAGGCTGGCCTTAAAAAGGCCCAAAGACTGCAAATCTACCATGGCGGCTGCCAGTCCAGCTGATCATCTTGTGGTCATGGAAGACGAGGTGGTGGTGCCTCCGGTGAGTTCTTCATCGATCTTGGTGCTGCTCCCGGTTGGGACCAATGTCGGAGGATCCTCCTCTGATAATTTCTGAGAAATGTGCTTGGCCTTCCAGACTTTCAGGGAGTACCCTTCCCACTGCAGCAAGAGGCAAAAAAAGCAGCATCACTGCAGGTCACTGGACCAGGAAAGATCACTTTCTTCCCTCTCGTTTGACTCCCCCAAATGCTCGACCTTGGTTGAACTTCCTCCAATTGAGGGTTCGGTCAACAGCTCCACCATAACCCCATCAGGACTGTCTGCCTCAACTCCAGTTGAGCAAGAGGTCAAGATTTTTCTTGAAATGGTCAACCGGTTGTCAAGGGTGCAGACGGAAAAGGATTTTTGGAGTGCTTATTGGGAAAAACACTAACTCTCAGGGAACTGGAGGCACAACTTCCGTTTGAAAAGGATTACCATATCACACCATGAAGCAGTGTTATGGTGGTGGCTGGGCCTAGAACCTTGTTGGTTGTTTGTGCTGGGCTGAGTGTCAAGGAAGTGATTTTGAAGGCAATCTGACAACAATGTACTGTTTAAAGAGACCAAAACTGCAATTTATTCTGAGCTTTCATACAACACCAGACAGCGGAGGAAATAGTTTAATCATATCTGGAGGGACCTGCATGAACTTAAGATATATTATACAATGGCAAGAAAAAATCGTGGACTCTGATTGGTCAGTCTTGGGCTGGACCTGTGATGTTAATCAGTACAACATCACGGGTCTAGTCTCAGCCTCACTGTGAACCTGCAGGTGATTTTTTGGATGATGAGCTCTTTTTTTTTTGCATCTCCTCTTAAGAAACAAAAATATTTTTCCACACTAATAAAAACATTCTTTAAAATTATTTTTTTACTTTATATATAACAACGAGCCATTGTATAGTAGCAATAATGCCCTCCAGGATGTGGGTCGTTTGGGATAACGTCACGCCTCAGTTGTTGGACGCACTTGGCCTGCGGCCTCGTACCCAACCACCTGAGGCGTGACGTTATCCCAGCACGACACACCCCCTGTTGGGCATTATTACTTAACTATGACAGAGCTACCTGCCAAGCTGTTAGTAATTGACACAGAGTATGCTTTTATTTATTTGGACATAAAAGAAGTGGTGGAATTTGTAAGTAAGAAAAAGCTGGAGGTGCAGACCAAGGGGACTTCCAGATTGAGGTTTCAGGAGAAGAGGACTGAATCCTAGAGTTACCCCATTAATTTGACTGGACTGTGAGTACTGTGGGCTTTGGAGTTGGGGGATTTAAGACCCAGGAATATCAACTGCCCCCAGAATTTTGAGTTTGGAATGTATGCAATTTAGAGAATTTGGAATGCTACACTCAAAACTGCTGCCTCTGTCAGATTCAAGTTTTCTGTTCAAGACAGTCGGACTTTCCCCCCAAGACTGCACAGCAACCTCATTGCAAGACTGTTTATTTTGTTGAAAAAGTGGCATTTTTGTTTCAATATTTTATTCATACTCCGCTTCTAGTAGTTATTTACTAAAGTTTAACTTATGTGGGTATTTTCACTAGTTTTTAGCAGTTCCACTGTGGTTCCCAGAAACCTATTTTCTCAATTTAAACTATTGTTATTTGCAGTTCTGACCGCTAGAGTTTTAGTTTAAAGTCTTATTTAGTTTAGTTATTTAAAATAACTTTGTTTGAATCGTGATCAGTTCCCATTTTCTCCTAGGAACCGATCGCGTTTTTGAAAGTAAACATACTTTGAGTACATATTTCTTGGTAGCAGTTGGTTCCCGTTTTATTCTAGGAACCGATCGCTATTTGAATAAAAACAAATAAGTCTATTTTAAATCATGGTTCCTGTTAAACTTAAGGAACCAATCGCAATTGCTCTAAATTTTGTTCTGGGACATTTTTTCACAGTTTTCTGACAGTTTGGCATGTCAGACAGACCTAAAAAGAGGATAGGACCCACACGTTTTAAAAATTGTATAAAGTGCTTTCAGATCTTTGATAAGGCTGATCGCCATGATTTGTGCATACAGTGCTTGGGTCCCAGCCATATTTTCTCTAATTGTGAACTGTGTAGTACTTTTTGTACAAAACTATCAAAAAGAGGGCCAAAAGATGAGAACAGATGGCTTCTGTTCCCACCTCAGTTTCAACAAAGCAAAGTGAAGAGGGTCCTTCTTCATACCACTCCAAGACAAAGGAGAGACCCTCTAAGGGCACCTCACACTCCAAAATTTCTTAAAAGGGGTCTGAGCATACTAAGCACAAAAGAACAAGTGAGCAGACACCTGAGAGTGTGCCTGCCAAAAAGAAATATAAAGAGAATAATGTTGTTGTGCCTCCTGCTGAAAAAGCAAAGGAGCTCCCAACAGACAAAGATAAAATACCCTCTGCGGAGGAAATTGCTAGAGCCCTGCAAGTCATCCAGGCTATGCAAAATGCAGGTTCCATACTGGGTTCACCAGTTCAAACCCCACTGCCAGTTCCCTGTGACCAAGGGCTTGAAGTTTACATTGAGGTGGAAGAGAAGGAACCGGATCTAGGGGAACCCATTGAACAGGCAGTATCCCCAGATCAGGAGTTCATTTCCCCTGTACGTGGGCATGATGATTTTTCATCCCACTTCTCTTTTGTCAGACAAATGGCTGACACCCTGGGCCTCACCTCACAAGAATCCATGGATGATGAGGAAGAGGCAGATTTTTTGGATATGATGGGTCTCACTCCCACAAGAAAGGTGATCCTTCCTAACCATAATTCCCTTAAGAAGGCTACTTTTGAAATATTGCAGACACCTTCCTTTGTCCCTGAAGTGGGCAAGAAGGTGGAAGAGAAATACCAACTGGATAGGGCTTCTGCTGGTTATTTGTATACCCATCCAGATCAAGAGGGTGTTATACAGGCTGCAGCCCGTGATAAAGCAAAAGTCCCCCTGGCATCACACAAAGATTCCAGAAAAATTTACACAATGGGGAAGAAAAATTATTTGGGATCTTCCCTTCTCTGACAGGCAGCCTACATGGCTTAAGCTGCACAGTACCAGAAAGCCCTATGGAGTTCTATGATGGCTTTAATTGATAAAGTTTCAGGAGATGTGGCACACGATATGGCAGATATTGCCAGGACGGCTTTGGATGCCAAAAAGTACCAATTTCACATGGCTGTGGATGAAAATGACACTGCATCTAGGTTGTTGGCTTTGTCTGTTTCATTAAGAATATTTGCTTGGCTCGGAGCAACCAGTCTTACACCAGACACCCAACTAAAGGTTATGGATTTTCCATGTGAAAATAATTCCCTTTTTGATGACAAAACTGAGGCATACATGAAAAAGGTGGTACAAAACCACCTACAGGAGTAACTCCTCGAGAGAAAGGGCCTCCACTTCTTTTAGATCCACAGGAAGGGGAGGTAAGAAGATAATTAGAGACCAGGATCCAGGGGAAAACCTACTTATCTCAGGGGACTTTAACTTCCCAGGGATATACTGGAAAGAATGAACTGCATCATCACTAACTGAAAATGAATTTCTGAAAACACTGGATAATATTAGTGTCGTGAACTATGTTCTCGAGAATACTAGAGCTAACAACACCCTTGGTAACTTAGGGAAAACACTTGAGGAATGACATGTCAGGGAACCATTATTGAGGAGTGATCACAACATGGTAGAGTTTTACATCAGAACAAATATCGAAACTCAGAGTGGGACCAGTAATACAAGGAGATGTGACCTAGCAGATTTTAATAAGCTGAGAATTGTGGTAGCAAAATGGGATTGGGAGGAAAAATTTCAGGGACTCGATGTAAAGCAAATGTGGAATGTCCTTAAAGTATTTCTCCATGACCTGGTAAATCAAAATGTCCCAATTAAAAAGAAGTATAATTATAAAGGGAGGATCCCAACATGGTTTAGCTCCAAAATATCTAAACTAATAAATAGTAAAAACAGAGCATATAAAAGAGCCAAAAGGGAAAGGACTGTTAAATATAAAGATTTGTTTAAGGCAAAAGTCAAAAAATTGAAAGGTGAAATTAAAAAAGCTAAAAAGAGAAATGGAGTTGAAGTTAGTTGAAGAAAGAGACTTGGGCATCATCATCACAGATGACCTGCAATCATCCAAGCAGACCACTAAAGCAGTAGGTAAGGCTAGAGGGATTTTGGGGTATATTAGTAGGGGTATCACAAGTCATAAGAGGGAAGTAATAGTCCCTCTTTACAAGTCACTGGTTAGGCCCCATCTGGAGTACTGCATGCAGTACTGGACTCTGTACCTGCACAAGGACATTAACAAAATGGAGGCAGTCCAGAGAAGTGCAAGCAAAATGGTGCAGGGACTACATCAGAAAACATATGAGGACAGATTAATGGAGCTCAGTATGCATACCCTAGAGCAAAGGAGGGAAAGAGGTGATATGATCGAAACATTGCAACATCTTAAGGGCATTAGCAAGGTAAAAGAGTCTAACATGTTTCAATATAAGAAAAATAGCAGGATAAGAGGACGCAGCATGAGATTAGAAGGAGGCCGATTAAGGGGTAATGTGAGGAAGCTCTTTTTCACAGAAAGAGTCGTAGATGCATGGAACGGCCTACCTCAGGAAGTGGTGGATATGAATACAGTGCAGGGTTTCAAACAGGCATGGGATAGGCATAAGAGAGCAATACAGATGAGTATGAATAAATAGGACATTGACAGAGTAAAGGTCTATGGCACAATGATAAGGTAGAAAAAATGGGCAGACTGGATGGGCCTTGCGGTCCTTATTTGCCATCAACTTCTATGTTTCTATGAATCCCATTCATGCAATATTTGTTAGGACCTTCAATGAGGGAGTAATACCAGATGATTGGCTCACTGCCAATATAGTTCTGATCCATAAAAAGGGACTGAAGTCCCTTTGTTGTAATTACCGGCCAATAAGCCTGACTAGCATTATTGGTAAGATACTAGAAGGCTTCATAAAGGAAGCTATTGACAATCATATTATAAGCAATCATCATCTTGATATCAACCAACATGGGTTTAGGAAGGTAAGTTCATGCGTAACTAACTTGCTTCATTTTTTGGAGCCTGTCAGTGAGGCATTGGACAGAAACATACCGGTGGATGTACTTTACCTGGACTTTGAAAAGGCCTTTGATAATGTTTCCCATCTTTAATTGATTATCACTTGTGGAAATTAACCTCAATAAAAGTATTATTAGATGGGTCTCTGCATGGTTGGCAAAGAGGAAACAGTGTGTGACTATCAAGGGACATTCCTCTACTAGTGCTCCAGTTACCAGTAGGGCGCCGCAAGGATCAGTGTTAGGACCTACCCTTTTTAACATTTTGGTGGTGTCTATAGTCTGTAACAAAAAAGCGTGGATAGCAAAGTTCACAGACGATATCAAAATGGGGGCATTGGTCTCAAACAGACAGGATGCTAAACTGTTCCAGGAGAACATAGTAGATACAGCAGTTAAAAAGAAACTCAGATTTAACTTTAGCAAATGTAGGGTTATACATCTGGATAGTAAGAATGATAGGCACCAATACCATATAGAAGGAACTATACTAATACCCACTGACCAAGAGAAGGATTAGGGAGTACACATCAGTAGTGACCTTGTTTTTTCTAGGCAGTGCGCAGAGATAACAAGGAAGGGATATGGAATATTGGCATCCATCAGGAGAAATATTAAGAGTAGGGCCAGCCAGGTGGTGTTGCCACTGTATGTGTCCTTGGTGCACCCTCATGTAGAGTATTGTGCCCAGTTTTGGGCACCACACTTGAAGGGTGACATGAGAAGAGTGGAGGGAGTGCAGAGACGGGCAACAAGGATGGTGGAGGGGACCCAGGGTAGGACCTATCAGGAAAGACTTACATCATTAGGGATGTATTCTTTACAGTACAGAAGGTATAGAGGGGACATGTGTCTCATATACAAGGCAGTGAGTAATAGGGAACTTTGGGAATGTGTGAGATTAAGTAGTAGACCGGATGTGACAAAGAACAGGGGCCATCAATATCAATTAAGGGGATAACTTTTTAATAAATGTAAGACAGGGAATTGGTTTTCACAGTGAGTGGTCACAGAGTGGAATGCCCTACCAACTTCTGTAGTATCTAGCAACAGTACTAACCAGTTTAAGCATGCACTGGATGAATGCTCTAAGACACACTGTTTCAAATTTAATATATAAATGGTGCAGGTCAAAAATGGCTAACACTTATGACCTGTTTACATCCATCCTGTGAATCCTATGAAGGGGTAGTGGTTGCTACCCCAGATCTTATGCCCCATACTCTATGCCTGTGGAGTACACACAGGTTAGAGGGTATTACAGGGGCAGGGGCAGGAGGACAGCTAGGCTTGCTAGCCCAGCTCCAGCTCCCAGACCAAAATCCAGACAGAACTCCTGACTGCACAGATCAACGTCCCCCAGTAGGAGGCAGGTTGTCTCACTATTACCAACATTGGGAAAACATTGCTACAGACAACTGGGTACTGGAGGTAGTGAGTCAGGGTCTTTGCCTGCAGTTCAAACAATTTCCCATACTTGAGGGCCGCAGGGTTTTCCAGCCTTCAACTCCATCAGAGACCATTCTGCTGGAGCTGAAAGTAAAAATGCTCCTGCAAGTCAGGGCAATAGAATCAATTCCCCTTGTCCAAAGGGGAAGGGGCTCGTACTCAACATACTTTCTGACCAAAAAGAAAAATGGGGATTGGCATCCAATCTTGGATCTTAGATACCTAAACAGACGCCTGGCAAAGCCCAGATTCAAAATGGTAACACTGGCAGTAGTTATCCCTTCTCTAAGGGCAGGAAGCTGTCTGGCATCTCTGGAACTGAAAGATGCTTACTTTCACATTCCAATCAGACCTTGCCACAGAAAGTACCTAAGGTTGTCTCTTCCCTCAGGTCATTACCAGTTCTCAGAATTCCCCTTTGGGCTCACTTCTGCCCCACAGGTATTCACAAAGTGTCTGTCAGTGGTGGCAGCATACCTCAGAAGGCAGGAATCAGTGTATATCCTTACCTGAATGACTGGCAAGTCATATGGAATTCAGACCAGCAGGTAATGGACTCCATCAGGGTGACCCAAAGCTCCCTGGAGTCACTAGGTTTCCTTATTAATGCTCAAACATCTCAAATGGAGCCAGTTCAGTCACTGGACTTCATTAGAACAGAACTGGACACTGTCCAAGGAAAAGCTTTTCTTCCAAAGGAGAGGTTGTCAAATCTACTGACACTAGCAAACTCCTTTGCTTTAGATCAGCCCAGAACTACAAGACAGTTCCTAGCATTGCTAGGGCACCTGTCCTCAACTACAGCAGTAGTATCAGGCTCCAGGTTTCAAATGAGGGATATCCAGTATCACCTCAGATCACACTGTTCCCAAAGAAGGGATCCCATTTCAAAGTTGGTGCCAGATACGAAAACTCTGTCACTGGCTCTGCAATTGTGGAAAGAAGGGGACAACCTTTGACAGGGCATCTCTTTTCAGCATCAGCACCACACAGTAGTCCTAACAACAGGTGCCTCCCTCTTAGGGTGGAGGTTGGGGCACACATGGGCAACCTCAAACTCTGCAGAATTTGGTCACCTCAGGAGTCCAAACTGCACATCAACCTTTTAGAGTTGAGAGTAGTCTTCCTTGCTGTAAAGGCCTTTGCCACTCAGTTGAAGGGTCAGTCAGTCAAAGTCAGCACAGACAACATAACCACCATGTGGTACATCAATAAGCAGGGGTTACCAGATCTTCAAAGCTTTGCCATGAAAATGTGGTCCCTAGCTTATTCCCTGGAGGTGCACCTGTCTGCAATTCATCTTCCAGGGAGGACAATACACTGGCAGATTCACTCAGCAGAATCAGCCAGGATCACCACAGATAGGCTCTGAACAGGCAAGTGTTAGTTATATACAATTTTCAGTTAGTGGGGCACCCCAGAAATAGATCTGTTTGCCTCAAAAGACAATCATCAGCTTCCACTGTATTGCTGCAGGCCACCATCCTTGGGCACAGTGCCTGAGGATGCACTAACCCTGGATTGGACTGGGAAATTTCTCTATGCATTTCCTCCAATTCCACTGGTGTCAGAAGTTCTTCTCAGACTGAGGAGTCAGTCTGCAACCATGATATTGATTGCTCCAGACTGGGCCAGACAGCCTTGATACCCTTTGTTGCTCAGTTTGTCCACCAAGCAACCCATTCATCTGCCCCGCAGATTCAGTCTTCTAACAGCTGTCCAGGGGCAGGTTTTTCCAAACCTTGAGAGCCTTCACCTGAAGGCTTAATTCTTGAGAAGTTAGAATTTTTTGAGTTTAACCTGTCAGAAGAGGTACTTAAAGTACTGAAAGTACTGTATCTCACAAAACCTTTACAAGAAAGACTTGTGGTTCAAAATGGAAAAGATTTACCATTTGGTGCAAGCCTAAGAAAATCAATCCCTTCAGGGCAGGTTTGCCCACACTGCTTGATTATATGGTGCACTTGCAGTCTCTAGGCCTTCTGCCTGCAACCCTTAAGGTTCACTTAGCAGCAGTATCTGCTTATTTGTCTGCAGGTTCTCAGAGAACAATAGCTCCACACCTTATTTTTAGAAAAAGTTTCAAAAGGTTGGCACATATGTTCTCTCCTGTTAGGGAACCAGTCCCTCCTTGGGACCTGAATTTGTACATAGCCAAACTCATGGAACCTCCTTGTGAGCCAATGGCTACAGCTAAGCTAAAACATATTACATGGAAAAATGTTTTCCTGGTGGCAATCACTTCAGCAAGAAGAGTGTGCGAGCTCCAAGCTCTTGGCACTGATCCCAATTACATTATCTTTCATAAGGAAAAGGTAGTCCTTAGAACCAACAGAAAGTCCATTCCAAAGGTAGTAACTGAGTTCCACTTGAATCAGTCCATCACCCTGCCAGTATTTTCACAGCCAAATCCAGTTCAGGTGAACAAAAGCTTCATAGCTTTGACGTAAAAAGATCCCTCAGCTATTACATTACTCATACTAAGGACATCAGGAATTGCCACTCACAACTGTTTATTACCTATGGTGAAGTATGAAAAGGCAGGCCTGCCTCAAAGAGGTAAACTGCACGTTGGGTAGTATCTTGCATCCAGTTCTGCTACAGTAAGGCTGACAAGCAGCCACTACAAGGGCTCAGGGCACATACCACTCGTGGAGCTGCTGCCTCTGTGGCAGCTGCAAGGGGCATTCCCTTGCTGGAAATCTGTAAATGGCTACCTGGAGTATAGTCCATACCTTCGCAAAGTACAACTGCCTGGATGGTCAGTCCAGGACTGATGCTAGGTGTGGCACTGCAATATTGCAGAACCTTTTTCCTAAAAAGGTTCTGTACCCTCCTCCCAAGGCACTGCTTGGTAGTCTACAGTATTGTCTAATACTACTAGGAGATTCCTGGGTCTTGAAGAAAAAATTACATACCATAGTAATATTGTTCCTTACAAGGGATATCCTAGTAGGATTAGACCTCCCATCCCTACTTCCCCTTACATAACCTGAATAGGTTTATGGGAGTTTCTAATGTTGCCATTAATCATTGGCCTAACTTTTTATAATTGTTAATGCACACAAGAATGGCTAGGATCACTAGCTCTCTTTTTTGTGATTTTCTTGTCGTGTTTGGATTCTGTCCAATGTACCAAGGGGAGGACGTTAGTGTTAAGGGCATTTCATTTTAATTAGTGATTAGTCTACTGTTTTCATCTGCAAAATCACATCTGGCAGTTAGGTAGACAGAGGCAGCAGTTTTGAATGTAGCATTCCAAATTCTCTTATTTGCATACACTCCAAACTCAAAGTTCTGGGGGCAGTCAGCACCTCTGGACTGAATGCAATATTGTCTAATCCAAGTAAGAGATCCCGTGTAAGAAACAATATTACTATGGTAAGTATTTTTTTCTTACTGAGCAAGTCAGTGATGTACTTTGGCTGTGTAGGATATTTTTCCTGCATATTAACCATGCCTTTTTTATAATAATACCGTAACTTTAAAATGGCACCTTTGACTAGTAGCATTGCTGGCTGTGGGCCTGGATTTATCTCTGCAGTTTGGGACGTTTTGTCTGAAAGCTCATGTAGCTGTCTCAGATACTGGTCTTTTGGGGAACTGTTTTGTTGGGTTGCAGGTGTAGGGGGGTGGAGCACTTACTCATTCAGAGTGTTCTACTGCTGTTCTGGCTGCAGGTACATTTTATATTTGCAGATGCTATCAAGTAGTTTAGGTAAACAGTTGTGGGATTAAGTGACAACCACATGGAGTTATTTATTCACGGGCCTACATTGACCCTGGTAATTCATTTTGGAGTGATTATTGGACATTTCTTTTGGACTACTGAATTAATGAAACCACTGAGTTTTAGTCCTCATTTAAGTATGAGGCAAGTGTCTGAACATATTAATAGAGTCGATTTTGTCTGTAAAGTATTATTCTTCATGGATAAGGGGACCTTCTTTCTAGCATAATGTTTATACCACTTTATTGCTCAGTTTATGATTTTGGTGCCTACTTTGACCAGTTGGTCATTATAATTTATAGGGGATCCTTTGCATATTCTGCATCACCTAGGTTTTTAATGGAAGGTGTTCCTAGCATGATATAAGCTAGGAAAAATACCCAACAGGGAGGGCAGTATTGGGCTATACCGGACCACCCTGGGGGCTTAATGAGACCCAAAGCCACAGGGAGAGGGCCTTGTAACCCTGGAAGATCTGGTATAGCCCAATACCACCCACTCTGTCGGTGTTGTTGCACTTAGAAAATAAGTCTTAGTTTAAGGTTAATAAAATCAGTAAAAAAGAAATTGACAAATAATTATAATTAAGTAAAAATTAGCACAAAATGATTTTATATGTGAAGTTGTCCCTCTACTGTTTCACATACCTGAGAGCGCACTGCTGTTTGGAAGAGGCGGTTTTGTTTTGTGAGCTAGTTTTATTCTGTGTTCTCAACTCCCTGCATCACCACCACTGTATTGAAAGTTTCCTTTATTTTACATGTTCAAAACTCCATTTGCCGTCAGTGGAAAGTTTGGGTCTGAGTTCAGTTCATATTCGGTAGTGCTGAGACAGCTAAATCGTCCCCTCCCCCCCTACACACACACTTTCCACTGCTGCTGAGATGGTTTGATCAGGATTACAGAGCAGCATTATCAGATTATCCCAATCGGGTTATTGCTGGGATGAGGACTGCACAGTGTGTTGAAGATGCCTTTTGTAGAGAGGACTGGGGGTTCCCAGGGAAGAGCTGGGTCAAAACAGGTGACATTTGGAAAAGATGGCAGGACAAGATTATCAGTTCTGTCAGGGAGACTGACATCAGGTACCTGAGAGAGAGAAAGAGAGAGCATGCCCACGGTTTCCCCACACAGTTCCATTTTATTTGTATCAGGGTTCATTGGTTTCTGCAGCAGAAGTACAGTTAGAGAGCTTAGTAGAAAAGAATAAGATGAGTAACAAAAAAGCAGCACTGATTTTATTTTTTTAGTTAAACTGGGGAGGAATTAAGGGGAAGCTGTGTCCAGTTAGCTCTGGGCACGCAGCTGTGCTACAGCTATGAATTTAAAATGAGAAACTTTTTTTTCTCGTTTTTCTTGCATTGAGGGGCAGAAAAGTGATACTGTAGGCACAGTGTATAAAAAAGTGGTGCAGGTTGTGGCTTTGTTTTTTTTTGTTTTTTTTTGTGTGTGTGTGTAGGGGTGTCACTCACTAAAGTAAGAAAAAAATAGCTAATTTTTGAAATTCTGGGGGGGGGCACAGTGATTTGTGATGTGATGAGGCAGGTTGGCATGGGACTTGTTATTTCCTGATCCTGGCACATAAATGTACCCCTTGCCAAGGGTTTCAGCCAATCAGAGACCAGGACATTTCAAATCCATTTTCTAAGAAAGTTTATATTATGCATTCTTCATTTCCCCATTGCTATATCATTTTGGAAGTGTCGTGTAATGCACCTAATTATAAGACTACTTGTTTAATAATGATCTTATCATTCGACTTACACATCAATCAGACCTGCAAACTGGTCAACTCCAAACCTGGAATAGCCTACCACACCAGTAATGTTCTTACTCTCTCAGCAAGGCTTGCCATAGCCCATGGCATACTCCTTCCATCACTTACCTATGGTGCCGCAACTTATGCCTCTGTGTGCAAATTAATCCTTCAGAAATGTGATGTCACATATAGCAATATCTGTCGCTATGCGTCTTCCTCAAACCGACTGAAACATCACTGTTTCCTCTATTCAGACCTAGGATGTCTTCCTCCTAATGAACTAAGGCTTCATGCTTATGGCTCTATCATTGACAATATAGTCCTCCTACAAATACCTGAATCCCTGGCAGGACTTTTCCAAAATCTGACACCTTGCTATGGGCTGAGGTCTGCTGACCAGGCTCCCATCTTCATCCCCAGACACAACACCATAAAAGGCGCTAGTGCTTTCGCCTGCCATGCTCCCAAATACTGGAACTTCCTTCCACTAGCTTTGAGCCAATCACTATCTCATACATCTTTCAAAAAAGGGCTGTGAAATTATCTTGATACTTCCCACAAGTGCTCCTGCTTCAAACCTCCCTAGCTCATTTTGTTCCCAGCCTTTTCTCCCCATGACATTTATTGATCTGCCCATCTATACGCTATGCAGTTCTCCTTACCTACAGTATCTGTCCCACCTCCCACCTTATTTTCACTCTCATTCCTCTTTTCTTGGCTCTTACTTCTGTCACTTACTAGTATCTCTCCCCTAGTTCTATATCCATTCCCTGGTTAGCACTAAATTGTTCAATCTGTTCATGTTTTTCTTCCTTAAAGCAAATTGTGGTGTAGTTTTTGGTTTTGTACTGCTCCTGGTTTATTATTATTTTTTTTCTCTACACTGGTATTTCATTTGCAAATTGCTCTGTATACTATTGTCAACTATTTTTGTACTTGTACTGAAATGTTTCCCTGTATTGTTGTACTGTACCCTCCCGGGTCGTGCCTGAAATAGTCATTGCTATGGCTAGCGCACCTACCCGATAAACAAAAACTACATAAATAAATAAATTTATCAGGCGTGGCTGAAAAAGGGCTGTGCCCAGTCCACCTCCTGGTTAAAAATACAAAATAAAATTAAATGAATCTGTTGTCATTGATATGTATGTTTCATGCATAAAATCAATAAAAGAAAGTTTAAAAAAGAAAGGGGGAACCCTGTATTGTGCACCCATAAGGTAAAGAAAATCATTAACAAACAAGCATTTGTCAATGCCGAATGGTTGCTTGCTGGTATTAGCATTGGAAATGTGGGAGTTAGATGCAGAATAGGAATGGCAGTGAAGTATTGAACTTCACGCCAACTCCATCTCCATCCTGTAGAGACAGACAGGCATTGGGGTAAGTGTTTGGGTCGTCGCCCATGACGGTCATGCCATGTCACCTCATCCTGTTCTGCAGACACCGACATGTGTTGAGGCGTGCCTTGGGGTGTTTGGCTTTGCAGTCACCCCGTTCCATAAGGACATATGCTGAAATGGGTGCAGCATAGGAGAATGGGGTGAAGTCTGGGTCCGAAGAGGTCAAGGTACACCTCAATGCCTGTTAGTGGCTGGGGGGTTGGGGTGGGATGGCATGAGCAGTACAGTCAATAATCCAAAGGCACACCCCGATGCCTGTCAGTCTGTACAGGGTGGGATGTTATGGTTAGAAACCCTAACGCCTCGAGCGTTTGTTGGTATTTGCACTACAAGTTTTCAACATGGCCTTTTTGTGACCCCACCTCATGAAAGCATTTGGGACCTCTTCTTATGAAGAGTGGCAGTGTGATTTTGTCAATGTGTCCCGAACATTGAGTTCCAACAGCGACTGTACCATTTTGCGCCACATGTACGAAAACACAGATCGGGCAGGATGTGAAGAATGACAGCTGTACCATCCATAGGGAGGTGTGAAGAGATGGCAATGTTGAAAATCTGTAGTGGGAATATTAAAAATGCTCGCACTTCCAAGCATATGTGGAAACTGCACAACGCATGTGCGTAACACAGTCATTTTATGGACTTTCGTCCCCAAATTTTCAACATAGGCATTTTAGGACCTCTGCTCATGAACAGTGTCACTGTGATTTTCTTAATTTGTCCCAAACTCTGATTTCCCACAGCTACCAGGCTATTCTGTGCCAGAAGTGCAAAAACACATTTCGGCCAGGATGTGAAAAATGGCAGCTGTACTGTTCATAAGGAGGTGTGGAAAAATGGCAATGTTGAAAATCTGGAGTGAAAATATTACAAATGTGCGAAGTAACGAGTGTGTATGGAAACTACGCATGCACGCTTGTAACACAGTCATTTTATGGACTTTCATTGCAAAATTTTCAACATAGGCATTTTGGGACATCTGTTAATGAAAAGTGCCACTGTGATTTTCTTAATATGTCCCAAACACTGATTTCCCACAGCGACCGTGCTATTCTGCACCGGAAGTGCAAAAACACAGGTCAGCCAGGATGTGAAAACTGACAGCTGTACTGTTCATAATGAGGTGTGGAAAAATTGCCATGTTGAAAATCTGGAGTGAAAATATTGCAAATTCGCGAAGTTACGAGCTTGTGTAGCAACTGCGCAACGCACGCTCGTAAAACAGTCATTTCTTGGATTTTTTCCACCAGATTTGCAACATAGACTTTGAGAGAGGCCACTTCATGAACACTGGCACTGTCGTTTCGTTAATCGGTCCCAAAAGGTGATTCTGCGCAGTGACCACAAAATCACCTTTCAGGACTGAATAATGCCATGACAGTGGCTGAATTCATGAGGAGGGGTTCCAATAACCCCATGTTGACAGTTTGGTGCCAACATTCCCCAAAATGCCTGAGATATGCACCAAAGTTGAAAAAACCCTATTTATGCCAGTATACAGCTTACAGGCATTTCTTCACTTCGCGGTCAGCTTTGAAGAGTGCAGACGTGTTCCCGGTCCATCGAAGATCATCGTGCTGGGCTCCGAAGGTAAGTATGGGAGGCAGAGTGTGCAGAGGGTGGGCACCGGTTTGGGGGTGGGCCACTGGACTCATCAAGGGACCGTTTTCTGATTTACAGGTTAAAAAATAAATAAGTAAATATTACAGGACTTTTTTTTTTACAGAGACATTTGGCACGTTGGGGTGGGCTCCCAGTGTGCCACCAGGTTTTTTTTTTTTTTGGTGGGGTGGCTGTAGCCGACGGGGAATTGGGCACCCCCGTTGGCACATATGGGGTGTAAGAGCCAAGGGGATCGGCACCCTCCTCGCACAGACCAACTTTTTGGGGGGCATTATGCTGACGGGGAGGGGCCCCTGTCAGCAAATTAAACTGGGACAGGGGGACGGAAGCGATGGGGATTGGGCCCCCTGTTGGCAAACAAAGACTGTTTTGGGGGGCGCATGCTGTTGAGGGGGATTGGGCACCCCCTCGGCAGTGGGGGCTGTGTAATATTGTTTGTGAACATGGCAGCAGCTTGCTGCTGCATTCACAAACCATATTGCACTAGGTAATGTTCTGCCTTGCAATGATGGGTTGCTCCCTCATTGCAGCGGAATGGCTGATGCTGCAGTAATGAGGTGGCCCCTGATTGCTGCGGTGAAAACATTACAACTTGGTGGCACTTTTGGAAGCCAGTGTCATCAGCACACCTAGCCTCCATTGGTCCACCAGTGCCAAGCCCCCAAATGCAATGCCTCCGTTGGCTGTCACAGTGCTGCGTCTCCACAACCCGCTTCTCTCCTAAGCTGCCACATAATGTTTCTTGCACATGCACGCTAGCGAACATAAAAGGGAAAAACAATTGAAGATGTGAAAACAAACTGAAATGAGTTAAATATAAGAATCAACAAACATGCATTGAGCGAAAGTAAAAAGGTTATTAAAAAAGAAAGAGTTAATGTCGAGTTCAAGTTGGTTCACACTAAGGGTACAACCAAAGAGTTCTTTAGATCCATTAATAACTGTAAAATGGGTGTGGGTGTGGGAGAGAGACATAAGTAGACTCTTATCTTATTGATGGAGCAGAAATTGATGACCCAAACACATGGCTCAGGGGTTAAATTACTACATTTACAGTGTTTTTACACCCAATAATAACAAACTGTTGCAACCAAGCAGATGTTTTGATTGCAGTTTATTCATGAATAGCCCTAACACTGCTAGCACAGAAGAAATAAGCAAAAGGCTTCAACTAGTTTATGAGAATAAGTCACCGTGTCCTGACAAATTACAATTGAAACTCCTCAGTGAACTGGCTTATCAGATAAAAGGTCCCTTGGAAAGCATACAAAACAGTTCTGTTATCATGGGCTATGTCCCACCAGACTGATGTTCAACTGTAGTGGTTCCTATTTTCAAAAAAGAACAGAAGAAGATAGGCAATTACTAATGAGCTTAAAACACATTATAACACCATACTTGATGAATAAACAGAGTAGATGTCCTTAAAGACAAAATCCAAATATTATGCAGAAGCAAGTCAATCAGGATTTAGTATTAGGATATCAACTTCAAGAAGAAAGAGCAGAAAGGACGATAAAAGAAATAAATACAGAGGAAGGAATAACTACAAATAAAGTTATTAACCGTGAGTTCAAAAAATGTTACTCAAATCTATATAAATCAGAAATAGAAACTATAATAGAAAAACAACTGGAAAATATTTAAATTCCCAAAATTTCAGTAAGCAATAGAGAAATTTTAAACAGTAACTTTACAAAATTAGAAGTAGAAGATGCTAGTAAGAAAATTAAAAAAGGAAAGGCCACAGGACCGGATGGATTTTGATAGCATTTTATCATACTTTCAAAGCAGAATTAACACCAGCACTAACAAAACTGTTTTATTCTTTTATTCAACAGAATAAGGTACCAGAAAGCTTTCAAGAAGCCCAACTTATAGTAATTATAAAAGAGGGAAGAGGTCCAAGGTCCCAATTGTTATGCAGAGAGAGAGAGTTAAAAGCAAGGATCTATTCTGTCCTCTGCTTTTCTGCTACTTGTCTATGTCTTGTCTGTCTGCACTATCACTTTTCCTTGTGGCACCTAGGAATTGTCCACTCTGATGGTCCCACAGGTTCCTCCTGTTTTCTCCCTTCATTCACTTGCTGTTTCTATTCTTTCTTTCTTTCTTTCTTTCTTTCTTTCTTTCTTCCCTTGCAGGCTAGAGAGGCTTGGGGCTCTGAAATTGTAGTCGCTGGAGACTAGGATGGAGAGGGGGATATGACTGAGACTTTTAACTTCCTTAAAGGCATGAACAAGGTGCTGGAATCGGAGCTTTTTACCAGGAATGTCAGTTCTACTACAAGAGGGCACAAGTGGAAATTGAAGGGTGGAGTATTTAAGAGGGACATCAGAAATTATTACTTCTCAGAAAGGGTGGTGGAACCTTGGAATAGATTACTTCCCGAGGTGGTGGCTACAAAGTCAGTATCATACTCTCTTTCTTCCCTGGCTTCCTGGTCGGCACCTCTCTTCTCTTCCAGGTATCCTCAGAGTATCCGGCCACCATCCGGTCTGTCCCCCAGCTTCATCTGAGAGGCCATCACCTTCTTCCCATTGTGGCCTACCCCCCATGGTGGGGCAGCAGGGAGCCTCCAACTCACCCGCTGGAAAGGATCCACTTTTGGTGATCCCCCTCTGAAGCCGTGGCAACTGTGGGACAACCATCAAGCTGCAATGACCGGGACAACATTTTTCACCCAATTTTCACCCCTTGTGGTGCACGGCGTGCAATGACACCATTGACATGTACATGCATGCTCCTGTGTGCAGCACCTCAGGCCTCAGCCGCGCTCCACCCCCTGCAATCGCGGTGCCATGGTGCCGACCCCCAGCCAGCGCTAGGGGTCAAGCGCACAGTGACTGAGGTCCCCCCTTCCCATAGATGGAGAGCAGTCCATTGGATGCTCGATCCATCTCCCCACCGACCCACAATGACCCCTACTCGCTCCTGAACATGGGTCACCGGCGTGGTGTGAGGTGTGGCGTCCAGCACCTCAACCCTCAGCGCCACCAGGCCGCAGTCAGTATCACGTTTTAAGCAAGGATGGGACAAGGATCGGGAACAAACACATGACACTGGCAAGAGCTAGACTGGGTGTCTAGGAAGACAGAACACCGGTGCACAATAGGTCCCGGGAAACCTCGCTTGGGCAGACTCGATGGGCTACAGATCCCCTTCTGCCATCATCTTCTATGTTTCTATGTATAAATGTGGTTACAAAATATGTGAATCTTTATGTGAAACTGAGATCCCTTGATTTACAAATGTATGTAATCGTATTGTTGAAATGACTGCAGAAATATATTTGAGCTTATCTGGAACACAGGGGGTTAGCCTTCAGGTGCATTTTGACCTCCACAAGCTTGTTGTAGAATTATCAGCAGGATACCTCCTCCCCCTACCTCCTCAACCATCCAGATCAAAACCTGCCCACCCCTACCTGCAACTTACACCTACCATGAACCTGGGTATTCTGCTTAGTTACAAAAAAAGGAAATTTTGAATTACCTTCACATAAGAATGCTAAATACCTACTTATAGCATGCCAAATTATTCTGCTACTCCTCATCCTTTCTGAAAACACATCTTAATCCTGACCCTATCCCCCCCCCACCCCCCACTGATATCGGCAGGGGATATCTGGAGATGACTCAAGTAAATATTGGAGGTCTCCTACCTAAATGGGATGGACTCAGATTATGGGTCTCCAACTCAAACTACAATATCTTAGCTCTTACAGAATCCTGGCTGACCCCCAAAGTCACGTATAATG